>OX438790.1:3334674-4041365 GCA_949316455.1 Acleris holmiana | reverse complement strand
TGTTAATATAAGCAAATAGAAAATACCACTTAGTTGTTTTTGAAACTTCGAAGAGATTACTTCAATTGCGTCTTTCGATATGTTTCGACCTTGGGTGAAATCACCTTCCACTGTGCCATGTGAAAATAATAAATTCGATAATGCAAATGTGTTCATCAAAAAAAACCACATATGTTTTGATTTATTACTTGAGAATAAATAAATAATTAATCTTGTTATTGTATTTCATTTAACATACCTGTACGTTTGGTTTTAAATTATTCTATGAATATTCAAAAGTATCAACACTACATTGTTCTTTGTTGTTGTAACAATTTAATTGTTGCTTGTAGTTTTATTTAGTTCGAGTTCTAAACGAATTAGTTTACACCGCCTGCCATGAATTTGCGTCCTCACTAGATAGGTAGTTACAAAAACAATTTAATGAATAAAAGACTGATTGATATATAAATTGTGTTTTAAAGGTGTTTTTGGTTACAAAATATAAGATTTCGAATATTTTTTGTATTATTATTTTAACCTCGTGATTACCGGTAATTTACCGGTATTACCGGTAAAAATGTACAGAGAGTGGTGATAGGACCCTGTGCAGGGTCCGTCCGGATCGCTACCACCATCTTATCCATTAACCACCCGCCAAGCAACAGTGTTCGCAATGTTGTGTTCCGGTGTGGGGATAAGATAACCGGTGAAATAACTAGCATAGAGGCATTCCATCTTACTCCTCAGGGTTGGCAACGCATTTGAGGTCTTAGGATTATAGTCTTGAGAATTCAAATGTCTATGGGTCTCAGATTCCACTTACCATCAGGTGGCCTGAGTGCTCGTGTGCCTTCTCCTTAACATAAAAAAAAAGACCGGTAATTTACCGGTTTTCAAATTTGCCCGGTAATTGCATTCCCTAGTCCTCAGTTATTTTTCATACAAGGTTGTCTGGAAGAGATCGCTATTCAGCGGTAAGACCGCCTGTTGTATACCTATCATTTAAATGTACTGTTCCATGTTCTGTTTTTATTTTTTTATTTTTCGTGTTCAATAAAGAGTATTTGTATTGTATTGTATTGTATTGTTCAACTGTGTTGGGGATGATCGAGCGTGATCGAACCAGCAATGAACAAGATCCAATGACGGACACTTGACTTTCATTTTACAAAAGATAAATTTAGTTGTTTTACAACAATCAATTTAAAACCTTACTAGCGACCCGCCAGCGGCTTGGCCCGCTGCAATTTTTTTTTAATAAAAAGTATCCTATGCTACTTCTAGTACCTCCCAGAATATGTGTACAAAGTTTCATGATGATTCGTCGAGTAGTTTTTGCGTGAAAGCGTAACAAACATCCACGCTTTCACATCACTACATAGTATAAAACAAAGTCACTTTTGCTGTCCCTATATCCCTATGTATGCTTAAATCTTTAAAACTACGCAACGGATTTTGATGCGGTTTTTTTTAATAGATAGAGTGATTGAAGAGGAAGGTTAAAATGTATAATACTTTAATCCAGAGCGCAGCGAGGGCGGGTCGCTAGTTTATAATATTAGTTAGGATGATCTTTGAATTACGAGTGAAGTGTCCAGTTATTGGTGCTGGTCAGCTTAAAGTGCCACTGGTGCCATTGCCCTACATTGAAAATCGTCTTTTGTGCAGAATTTATGACTTGCGGTTATATATTTTTTTGCGTGAATGCATAGTTACTAAAAGTTATTCAGTTAAAATAGTTATTAATTAACAAAATGTATTTATTAACACCGTTCCATTTACTCCCCAAACTGCCCTATTGTGACGTCAATGCCACAAAAATCCGGGGTCTAACTATGACTTATTTTAGAGCGTGAGAGGTGAAGTTACCCGACCCAGTTCGGTCGCAGGATGGGCTACTACGCACCGAGCATAGGATCTCCGCCACCTTGTTGTTCCGATGGCCCACTATCTACAGTCCAATTGGGCTTTGCCTGCTCTTCGGGATGGCTCCTATGAGGGTCGTCGGCAACCCGAAGAGAGTTGCCTCCAATAGGTACTTGCCGCCCTCTCTTCCACTACGGCCGCCCACCCTGAGTGATGATGCGTGTGGTTGCCGGGTTAGAATAGTGCCACTCCATGTCTTCCCGTGGATGTCGTAAGGGGCGGCTAAGGGACTAAAGGCTTGTAGTATTTTTTTTATGATAATAGGAAGGCACACGAGCACTCAAGCCACCTGATGGTAAGTGAAATCTGAGATCCATAGACATTTTAATTCTCAAGACTATAATCCTAAGACCTCAAATGCGTTGCCAACCCTGAGGACTAAGATGGAATGCCTCTATGCTAGTAATTTCACCGGTTGTCTTATCCCCACACCGGAACACAACAATGCGACCACTTCTTGGCGGGTGGTCAATGGATAAGATGGTGGTAGCGATCCGGGCGGACCCTGCACAGGGTCCTACCACCATTGTTAAGTGATGGGCTTGTAACCTGCCACTAATACACTGGTAAACATCTTAGCCTGATTGTGCAAAATTATCCTTCCCTACTCTGAGAATGAAGGCGTGATGTAATGTATGTATGTATGTAAAAGACAAATGGTTTACCGTTGCTTTTACTGCTACAGAACCCACTGGACTCCGTGTCGCCACTACCCTCGGAGCCGAAGTCAGAGTCGTCCGTGTCAAAGTCACTGAAAAAAAACATCGACATTAACAGTTGAAACCATCAGAAAGTTGCGGTAGACCGAATTAAAAAAAACCTTTACTCAAACATAAGATAAACATCAAAAGTTGTCTCTCCTGTGGTCAATAGTTAAAAAGCTTGTGTGCATATAAGTTATGTTTTTATATGATAGGTCTAAAGCAGTCCTGACGCCGTTTATGCGGGGCTTAGCCAGAAATTTAGGCCTTAAAAACGTTAAATTCCGGCGTGTCCACAGGAAAGAAGCTAACCTCAATCTGTGAATGACCCAAACAAATGCCAAGCAAAATGCAAGTGATGTTTTGTATGCCTTTGGGAGAGATTTAGTGTTACATAATATTTAAATGTAACATTTGTTTTACATATGTTCAACATATGCCCCGTGTGCGATGGGCTTGCAATTTGTCACTAATACACTGGTACACATCGTAGCTCGAGTGTGAATACAGAATTATCAACAAATCAAGTTGGTCCCAGGTCCGGGCGAGTTTTAGAAAATCTTTCAATGCAGTTTTTTATGTTAACGAGAAGGCACACGAGCACTCAGGCTACCTGATGGTAAGTGAAATCTGAGACCCATAGACATTTGAATTCTCAAGACTATAATCCCAAGACCTCAAATGCGTTGCCAACCCTGAGGACTAAGATGGAATGCCTCTATGCTAGTAATTTCACCGGTTGTCTTATCCCCACACCGGAACACAACAATGCTCTGCTGCTTGGCGGGTGGTTAATGGATAAGATGGTGGTAGCGATCCGGACGGACCCTGCACAGGGTCCTACCACCACTAAGATAAAGGAATGTCTCATTTAAGTAAAATGAGCCAACTAACTGATTTAAGTTTCCCTCTAGGGGCACGGCTTATTTTTCCACACTGTATACAGTTAAAAATTGTCTTGAAATAATCTTTAAAATTTGATATGAATTATTTGTATATAACTGCATTTCGGACTCGTATTACATGCAGTACTATGGTTGAACACAGATAAGATACAACTTACCAATCAAGATCGTGACGTCACTACATTAGAGGTTAAATAAAGTAAATGGGTAAGGACCAAAAAGTTGGCCACGCTAACTCACTCAATTAAATTTTCTATGAAATCCGTTGTGTCAGGAAAATTTACCATACATTTGTAGGGTTTTTTTTTCACTTTTGTTGTTTGTTTGGTTAACTATGCTTAACTATGGTCCAACTATTTGGTCCTTACCCAAATGATTTTTTAGTGGTGGTAGGACCCTGTGCAGGGTCCGTCCGGATCGCTACCACCATCTTATCCATTAACCACCCGCCAAGCAACAGTGTTCGCATTGTTGTGTTCCGGTGTGGGGATAAGACAACCGGTGAAATTACTAGCATAGAGGCATTCCATCTTAGTCCTCAGGGTTGGCAGCGAATTTGAGGTCTTAGGATTATAGTCTTGAGATTTCAAATGTCTATGGGTCTCAGATTCCACTTACCATCAGGTGGAATGAGTGCTCGGGTGCCTACTCCATAACATAAAAAAAAAAAAAAAAAAAAATGATAAATTAAAAATAACTATTTAATATTAATTTTGAAAAAATATCTGATGACTGGGAATGGTTCTATAACCCTTACTCTCGAAATGGTTTTTGAGTCACCATACATTATAAAATTATTGGATAATCCAATTGCTCCCCTTCGACTCTACCTGGACATGTAAGAGCAATCACTGTCGGCCATGGAGAACGTTCGCGGCATTAGCCCCGTAATGCGGGGCTTCATTGTCGGCGCGCACCAATTCACGCCGCCTGCAAAACCACCATAATAATAATTTACATTTAGGTTTAGGTTTAACCTCGCAAGGCCCAACGGCCTAAATTTAGGACATTTGTCATAATGACTTTAAACTTTAGTGGACTGATACAAGGTTCTTTTTGGAATTAGTAAAATTTGACGCAGGGTTACGAAGATTTTTATTACTCATTAAGAACAAAAGTTCACTTATAATGAGCTTAATCTATACAATGCCTTAAAATTAACGTATTCTAACTAATCGAAACATTTATCACTAATAAATTGTTTTTATTCAGTTTTAAACATATCTAAAGAGTTGCAGTTTTTCACTTCACTTGGTAGATCGTTGTACAACTGCGCTCCCTCGGACATGATGTTCCTTTTCCCGCATCCAGTTCCGTGTCTTAAGAGCTTTATTCTACCGTAATATCAAAGAAGGCGGCTACCTGCAATGTAGTGGTCAAAGCATTCTATACTCTATTAGTAAACATATTAGATTTAAAATGCTTATACTAAGACTATGCAGCTAGCCGCCTTCTTTGGTATAAGGGCAGTATTTTGTCTGTGTTTCTTAATAAATGTTTGAAAGTTTTGTAAATGTAATTTCAGAGTGTATTTTCTTAGTTAAAATTTTCTTAATAAGGATACACGTCGTATAAGTGTACAGTTGTTTAATGTTGTATAGTTTGTTTTTTTCGTATAGTGTTTTTGTATTCATGAGACAGTCTTACTTAAACAGGGTTTTTATTAATTTGTTTTGTGATCTTTGAAGACACAATAAGTTAGTTTTGGAAGCACATCTCCAGACTTCAATAAGATATTCTATAATTTACTAGCGTTTAACAGATTCGTCCCTTGAGAACTATTTATTTTCTGTGATGTATCAGTTATAGCGTTATGTGGAAGTGGGACGTAGACAAAAAGAACGAGAGACGCTGGAAGCATTTGAAATGTGGTGTTGGAGAAGGATGGAGGGAATTCGTTGGGCGAAGAGGAAAACCAATGAAGCAGTACTTAAATAATGTTGTTAAAGAAAATAGAAGCGATAAAGGTGATCTTCTCTATCTCTATTCTCTGCCTTTTCGCCGACAAATCTTTGACAAATGCAATCGTTTCGCAACCTATTCATTTGCAAACCCGCTTCTTTTTCTGTAGCCAAAAATATTTCAGGATTTTTATAACACTAACCTAACCTATACGGTTCTGCACGATGGTCCTGAAATAAATCCAGAATTATTTACAGTTTCAGAAAAAAAACAGGTTGTGAAATGGTTTTTTTTTATGTTAAGGAGAAGGCACACGAGCACTCAGGCCACCTGATGGTAAGTGGAATCTGAGACCCATAGACATTTGAATTCTCAAGACCATAATTCTGACACCTCAAATGCGTTGCCAACCCTGAGGACTAAGATGGAATGCCTCTATGCTAGTAATTTCACCGGTTGCCTTATTCCCACAGCGGAACACAACAATGCGAATGCTGCTTTGCGGGTGGTTAATGGATAAGATGGTGGTAGCGATCCGGACGGACCCTGCACAGGGTGCTACCACCACTAAAATGTGTGTAAGGTATGTTTGTGAAATGAATCATTTATGAAACATTAGCTATGAAATGATGGGATCCTATTGTTACCCACCCTGTTATAAAGTGCAGGGCTCTATTTATCTGATTGCCTGCATTCACCCTCCTTTCAACATCCTTCTTACTGTACTTTTAATGCCCTAAATTAGATCATCGTGCCACCAGCGACTCTTGTAATGCATATTAAATGGGCGACAATTAAGGCCACCATGGTATTGTACAAACTAGCGACATTAAGTGCAGTAAAAAAGGTGATGATAACGTTATTATATCGTTACAAGCGACCCGCCCTCGCTTCGCTCCGAATTAAAGTATTATACATATAAACCTTCTTCTTCAATCACTCTAAAAAAACCGCATCAAAATCCGTTGCGTAGTTTTAAAGATTTCAGCATACATAGGGATATAGGGACAGAAAAAGCGACTTTGATTTATACTATGTAGTGATAGAATATATCGTTATCAATTTATTATACATCGATATGAAGTTTACATAGGTAGTTTTACATCTTTATAATATCGATATAACGCGAGAATAACGATATAATTATAACTTTAACGCTATTTAAAGATTTTGCTTTTGCACGTTACTTTGCACGCGTGGAACTCCTTTATCACTTTACCATCGGAAACTCTAGTTCCCTTTTGTAGCAGTGTTTGTTAATAAAATTTATGAGTGAGTATATGTTCTTACCAGAAGCAGAAGTGCAGAAGGACAGGTTGGGAGGCAGCGGCTCCATGAGCTCGTCGTACTCCACGGTCGGCGGGATCGAGGACGCCATCTTGTTGTCCCACATGCCAATCTCGAAAGCCTGCAGGGTTAAATAGTACATTGAGCATCAAGGGAAGTAAGAATGGGAATTGTTATCCCCTTACTGCCCGTGATACACACAATGTAGTTGTGGTAGCGACGGTAGGACGGACCCTGTACAGGGTACAGGGTCCGTCCGGATCGCTACCACCATCTTATCCATTAACCACCCGCCAGGCAGCATTCGGATTGTGTTCCGGTGTGGGGATAAGACAACCGGTGAAATTACTAGCATAGATAAATTACGAACACGCACACTTCGTATATGTAGAGAGCTGGAAGTGGCAAAAAACCAAGCGTTTTGAACAGTGGTCGACATGTTTGACATGCACTTTTTTTGTGCAATAAACGCCCGAAAGAAGTGGGTGTTATTGCCCCATATTAGTAAACCGTAGCGCGAAATTGATTCAACATAGGCATGATAGCAGGAGACTTACGTTTTCAGCATTCTCTTTTTCTTGCAATATGTCGTTAATCGTCTTCTCATTCTGTACCGTGCTGTCTTCGTTCTCGATCAGAGCGTCTTCCGACCTGAAATAGGACATTGCTGCAGAGGCCGGGAAACAGGTCGTTGCGGGACGAGTATGTGTTAGCGCGTCGAGCAACCACCCTTCCCCAACCGAGGCTTGTACGTTCTCCAAAAATAGGGGACATGCATATTATTTTTTCTTACGGTCTCTTGAAAGTACTATGAAATAGAAAGATAACTGTTACGCGGAACAATTGTCATGTTATTTTTTCATACATACATAACATCACGCCTTCATTCCCAGAGTGGGGTAGGCAGAGCTACAGAAACACCAACAACTCTAAAAATATATGTTTATAATTCTGTAACCACACATTTTGCACAAGTAGGCTGAGATGTTTACTAGTCAGATTGTCAGGGTCAATCCCGGTAAGGGCAGATATTTGTGTGATGAGCGCGAATATTTGTTCCCGAGTCTTGGATGTTTTCTATTTTAGTATGTTTATCGTTGTCTAGTACCCATAGTACAAGCCTGCTTAGTTTGGGACTAGGTCAATTTGTGTGAGATTGACCCCTGATATTTATTTATTTATTTTATATTTAATGAATCACTAGAACTGTTACATTTCCCCCCCCGCCAATCAGGTGTTTAAAGATTATCTATCAATCTAGACATTTATCGACAATGCCAAAAAATTGGGAGTGACCCTGACATAGATTATGTTAACCGAATGCTCAATACTCACTTAATTTCTGAATCATCCTCCAAAGAGTCGTCATTCTCCTTTTTATTATCCGTTTTCTCAGAGTCCGCGCTCAGTACCTATTAAACAACAATAAAAAAAACTATTTAAAAATTCATGTTTAGGACAATACTTTGATGCCGGCTGTATTTTTTTTGCAAAGTCATTAACTGCTCATCAAGACCAACGTAATGAGTCCAAACACGGTGCGTCTACGTTAAGTATAGCGGAGATCCTGTCGCCACCTTCCGACTCCATCAGCCCAGCTCGCCGGTGCCATATTATTGCATTGTCATCGAAGTTACGTAAGTATACTAAATTTCAGCTTAATTGATCAAATTAACCTTTGCAACGCTATGTCAAACAAAACCAGAGCGAATGTCAAGTTTGCCTCATAGATTCTAAAGTCTATTTTGCGTTGTCAACCATGACAAAAATATCCGTCAAAGGCGTTGAAAAGGTTAACATAAATACTCGTACATACATTGCAAGTTAATAAAAAAGCGGCCAAGTGCGAGTCGGACTCGCCCATGAAGGGTTCCGTAGCAGCAAGTAACATAATATAAAAGTTCGTTGTAGCTTTGATCAATGTTTTTATGACGTATTAAAAAAAAAACTACTTACTGGATCTCGTTGAAACCAATTTTCGGTGGAAGTTTGCATGGTAATATATTTTTTTTAGTTCTATCATTCTCTTATTTTAGAAGTTACAGGGGGGGGACACACATTTCAACACTTTTGAAGTGTCTCTCGCGCAAACTGTTCAGTTCAGAAAAAAATTGTGTTAGTAACCTCAATATCATTTTTGAAGAGCTATCCATAGATACCCCACACGTATGGGTTTGATGTGAAGTATGGGGAACCCCCAAAATTCATGTTTTTTTTTCTATTTTTGTGTGAAAATCTTAATGCGGTTCACAGAATACATCTACTTACCAAGTTTCAACAGTGTAGTTCTTATAGTTTCGGAAAAAAGTGACTGTGACATACGGACGGACAGACAGACAGACATGAGGAATCTATAAGGGTTCCGTTTTTTGCCATTTGGCTACAGAACCCTAAAAACCGGGCAAGAGCATGTCGGACCATGCTCAATGTAGGGTTCCGAGTACTACAAACATAAAAATCAACAAGTCTTAGGTGATTTTAGTAGGTATAAACACTTTAATCACCTGTATCTCAAGAACCAATGATGTCTACTTAGCCATGATAGATTTCCTTTAAAATTGGGTATATGCTCTTTCATTCAAGATTTTTTTCAGATTTTTAGTACTTGTAGTTTTGGCTGTAGGGGGACCCTTGAATCTTACAAAAAATAACGCTTTAAAGCTATAAACGGATCTATTAACTTAATCGAAAAACTGTTTCACATACCCTTAATATTTTTGAAAGACCTATCCAACGACACCCCACAGACGGGTAGGGGAGGTATCCTAAAAAAAAATCATTTTAATACCTTTTATTGTACCACTTTTTTGGCGTGACTAATATGCATAGCATATTCATGTCAAATTGCAGCTTTCTAGTACTAAGAGTCTGTGCGCTAGGCTACGGACGGACGGACATGGCGAAACTATAAGGTTTCCTACTTTGACTACGGGACCCTAAAAAACCTAATAAAAATATCTCGATTGATGTACTTTGATATATGTCAGAGATTATAATAGTCTAAAATAACAAACATATTTTATTTAGATGCCCAATCTCAACCTATTGGGAGAAACTCTCCTCCTAAGTTCTAAAAAGTGACGAAACCCTCTAACTTCTGCAGAGAGTTTTGTTCAAGCAAATTGCTAGTTAATTACTGGTTAGATATGTATGTTTGAAAACATTTAGGTGAAGCCTGGTCCGCAAAAAAAATGTGTCTCTTATTTTAAACTCTAACAAAAATCATACATAAATAATGTCACGCCTTCATTCCCAGAGTGGGGTAGGCAGAGCTACAGAATACCAACAACTTCTGTAACCACATTTTGCATAATCACGCTAAGATATTTACCAGTGTATTAGTGACAGGTTGCAAGCCCGTCGCCTAACAGTACCACAAGCCTTTATTCCCTTAGTCGCCTCTTACAACATTCACGGGAAGACATGGAGTGGCACTGTACTAAACCGGAAACGACACGGGTTAATTTATTTTGATTTGTGTTCGAGCCGAACAGTTGGGTACCTTTCCTTGTCAGCAATAGGGTCTGAAAACTTAAAAAATCAACATACGAACCTCTGCGAGACTCCACCCGAAGTCGAGAGGTGGCCACTGGAAGCCGGCGCACTGCTCGACGCGAGGAATGCCAAGCGCTACGTCTAGTGCGACGCGGCGGCGGATCTCATCGGCTATTAGAAGAGCATTGATACTGTAGGAAAGAAAATAGAATAGAAAAAAATCAACACTTGCAAAAATACACTTAAATCAAATGACAACTAGAATGACGCATTCAACAGATAACAGATGACATTAAGAGATATGCTAAGTGAATAAAACAGTGATCCTGCCTCCGAAGCCAGCGGTCCTGGGTTCAAATCCCGTATGTTATCGTAGCCTAGAGCTACAACAACCAGTAGAACAAGCCTAGAGCTTAATTTGGGACTAGGTCAATTTATGTGACGTTGTCCCCGGATATTTTAATTTTTTTAATTCTGTGCCTTAGTCTCACTATTTTGTTGTAAATAAATAAACACGTTCTATACATGACTCATCATAATTATGCATAAAGGATTGTAGCAGGTGGAAAGAAGTGGTCTCTGCTTACTCATTTGGGAATCAGGCGTGATTTAATGTACAGGGCCTCTATTCAGGTGCGTTAAAACGATATCGTGTTTGACACGTTTAAGAATCGTTTATGTCACAGTCGCTATTATTGTAAATGACATAAGAGTTATCAAAACGTTGACAATACGGTAACACGTCAAATACGATATCGTTATAACCGTGTAGAATCCCAGCCCTGTAGTACCACAAATATAAGTTACAACGATGTACCTGCGCAGAAGGTATTTTTTTAGAAGGCGCGTAAACATTTTGGCCAATTATAAGGCAGTACGTTTGCGCGGGTAAAGCTTCGACGGCTATTGGTCAAATATTCGGCAGCCATTGCAGCGACGCCGTCGACCGCCATTTTATTTAGCGTCGCG
Source organism: Acleris holmiana (assembly GCA_949316455.1). Classification (NCBI taxonomy): domain Eukaryota; kingdom Metazoa; phylum Arthropoda; class Insecta; order Lepidoptera; family Tortricidae; genus Acleris; species Acleris holmiana. The sequence goes on along the minus strand of OX438790.1, from coordinate 4,030,198 downwards.
TCAGTTGTCATTCGTACACAAGCTGAGACGCACGAGCGCCAAGCACTAATCGCTAATTGCCATGAGCGAGAAAGCACGAGTTTAATTGTCATTTCATATTCTACCTTACGCGTAACACGATAAGGTTTGTATTGAATTTATTTTTACGTTCGTTTCTCTTCGGCATTATTGAGCACCTTTCTGCGTGGACGAAGATTGCCGGCGTAACTTAATTTGTGGTCTTACTGTATGTATGTATGTCCAGGGAAATTCCGTGAAAAAAAAACCCTTAATTATTCTTTTGTAGAGCCCGACTTTTTTCCGACTGTATTTCCGAGAGCATAAAATCTGAACCTATTAAGAGCAAGGCTAAATAGGGTTCTTCTGGGTGAGCTCGCTTCATCGTCGACTAGATTTTCGTCCACTGAGGGCAAGAGACAGTAGAAATATGGCCATATCGTATCTTTAATCAAACTCGTATCTGCATATTTTTTTTGCGGTTGGTAATTTAATTTTCATTCAGTAATACTTAGAGGCAATAAGTTTACCAACAGCAAAATGAATATGCTGATACGAGTTTCAGTAAGTAGTCAATACTCAAATGTTTATTGCACTCCATAGTGTTAGTTTACAGATGTTAGGGTAACTTAAGCTAATACAGTAATCATTTATTATAACTTAATTATCGACCCTGTCGGGCATGGGATCCCCTTGGATCGCATAATGTGTTTTAGACTAATATTTTTCGCATAATTGTTTTCGTATAATTTGTATTGGCATAATTGTACCGTCGCATAATAATACTTTAGCATACTCCTTTTTTAGCATATTAGGCTATTAGAATAATTTTAGTTGGACTAATTTGTATTTGACTAATACACATTATGCATATTATTGTTTGGGCTAATAATTATTACATACTTAAGGTTAAATTAGGTTACGTTAGGTACCTACATTAGGTTAGGTTAGTATGATATCCATTTTGTAATGATGCCAATTAATTATTATGACTTTTTGCAGTTATGCTATTTGACGTTAGTCTTGATGACAACTATATTGCACATGAATTATACTTTGAATTACTTTAAATAATAATAATAATCCCTCTATAATATCCCTCTGCGACTGACGTGACGTCTATCAGACACCGTAAAAAAAAAAACGCTTGATAGCGTGAAATAGGTCTGTATCGCTCAGCAACCTCTCCTAAAGACTCGGGGCATTATAAACTAACCTATGTTAAAAACTCCAGTTTTTTTTACCCTGTTCAGTTAATGTCATTTTTTTTATTTAGAAGCCCATATACAATAATAAAAATTCCACATGAAAATTAAATAATACTTGTCATTGACCCATTAGTATTTTTTCTATGTTTTATCAAAAATGACGTCCGACAGACTCCACCTCGGTACAATGTTTCTAATAAAGTCACCACAGTTGCAGGGGGATATCGTATAATTTCCTATGTCATCAATGTCTATTGTTTGTGTGTGTAAGCTATGATTTTATTCATTGTTTGCTTTCCAAGTACATAATAATCGTTTTTTTTATTTTTTTGGTTGTTTTTGATGGACTTGAGACTTGAGACTACTTATACTCACCGATAAAGCACGCAAGGGAGAGCTACAGTCGCAAACCAAAGTGGTGCAGCGAACGGGTGCACGCAGCACAGCTCCGGCACCAATATCTGCTTCTGGTCGAGCCGGTCGCGCTTGGCGCGCCGCGTGCGCTCTGAGGAGACTGGCAGGGCCACGCCTTTACGGTTCACGTATCTATAACAACGCAACCATGTCACTTGCATGCCCCATGTCACTTCTATGTCTCGTAGTCACCTACATTCCCAGTAATGTCACTCACATTTCCTACTCATGTCACCTTCTACCACTCGTGTTACCTATATTTATACCACTTACATACCCTTGTCATGTCACCTACGCACCCCTGACGTATCACCTACATTCCCCTGACGTGTCACCTACATATCCTACTCGTGTCACCTATATATCCCACTCTTCTCCCCGCTACCTCGGCGTAAGCAGGTTGAGCCGCGCGCTAGTGTGGTCCACGTACAGTAGCGGCTGCGCGGACTGCGTGAGCGAGACACCGTACTTCATATCCCTCTCTTGTGACCTACCTAATATATCCCACTCGTATTAACTACATATCCCACTGACGTCGCTTACATACCCCTGACGTGTCCCCTACATATCCCACTCATATTACGTTCATATCCCACTCATGTCACCTATATATACCACTCTTCTCCCTACCTTGGCGTAAGCATGTTGAGCCGCTCGCTCGTGTGGTCCACGTCCAGTAGCGGCTGCGCGGGCTGCGCGAGCGTGATGCTGTACTGCCCTCTCTTGTTCCCTGCCTAATATATCCTACTCGTGTCGCCTACGTAATATACCCCACTTACTCGTGTCACTTACATATACCACTAACGTACGTCACCTCAATAACCCACTTTTATTACCTATAAATTTCACTCATGTCACTGACATACCCCTGACATGTCACCTACATACCCCTGGTGTGTCACCTACATATCCCACTCACGTCACCTATATATCCCACTCTTCTCCCTACCTCGGCGTGAGCAGGTTGAGCCGCGCGCTCGTGTGGTCGACGTCTAGTAGCGGCTGCGCGGGCTGCGTGAGAGTGACCCCATACTTGCTGCTGTAGTAATCACGGAAGCTCTTGTGTATCGCTGATGGAAACGCAGAGTCCGGGGTGAGGTTCCAACAGATCTCGGCTACTAGGAAAAACTGTAAAAAAAAATTGTTGCGTCTACGAGCTTTTGTTACTGACTTTTCCAAGGTTTCGTACCCAAAGGACTATTACTAGAGCACTGCCCGTTCTTCTGTGAGACATAGAGCGTATCTCATGAAAAGACCCCGTTATCGGAGGTGCAGTTTGGTGGCTGGACGTTCTTAGGCATCAAAATTTAAATCATAGTGTAAGGGACATAAACCCTTTGTTGGTCTGCTTGGCGCGCAATTCAAAATCAAATATTTTTTTAAGTTTTATTGTGAATTTTGACTTATGAAATTGCATTTAAGTCAGACCACCACTTTTTTTACGTCAAGGCTCACAAACTTCCATCGCTTTCTACCTCTAGTTCTTTTTTTAATCAAAAAATGGGTTTGCGTTTGACTTCAAGCGTTTCTATTCGTTTTGTTTTTAAACCAATCGCGTCACAGGGTAGATCACGTGACTTTTCGTATGACGTGATCTACCAGTGACGCAATCGGTTTAAAAACGAATAGAAACGCTACTTAGCGAACGCATCTTAGCTACGGCCTCTGATGTTAAGCGATCACGAGGTCGAAGGTGGTACACGCTGACCCAGAAAAAAGCCTATTCACTCTTGCCTTGAAAACACCAAGATTATACGATTCTGGAAATACAGACGCATAGATACATAGATAGACATAGGAATACGCAGACTTTTTTTTTATGTTAAGGAGTAGGCACACGAGCACTCAGGCTACCTGATGGTAAGTGGAATCTGAGACCCATAGGCATTTCAATTCTCAAGACTATAATCCTAAGACCTCAAATGCGTTGCCAACCCTGAGGACTAAGATGGAATGCCTCTATACATTGCGGAAACCCTGTATACCTGCGGTTGGTCCTGATTCCTGTACCACGGGGTGACGACCGCCTCGCGATACTTCTCCGCGTCGAACACGAACGTCTCTCCAGGCTTCAGCAGTGGATTGTCCATCGTCTTCACTTTCGGCTTTCCCGGGGTGTCCTCCTGCGACGTCACATATAGATTAACAATTTTACCGTAGTATAAATGGAACGGTAGGCCATAAGAAGTTTCTAGCACTACGTCACCGTACCCTCGTCTCTTGCCCTACGCCACCGCACCCTCGTCCTTTGCCCTAAATTACCGTACCCTCGTCTCTTGCACTAAGCCACCTTCTTCTCGTCCTTTACCCTACCCTACGTCACCGTACCCCCGTCCTTTGCCCTACGTCACCGTACTCTCGTCTCTTGTCCTACGCCACCGTAGCCTCGTCCTTTGCCCTACGTCACCGTACCCTCGTCTCTTGCCCTACGCCACCGCCTCCTCGTCCTTTGCCCTAAATTACCGTAACCTCGTCTCTTGCACTAAGGCACTTTCTCCTCGTCCTTTACCCTACCCTACGTCACCGTACCCTCGTCCTTTGCCCTACGTCACCGTACCTCGTCCTTTGCCCTACGTCACCGTACCCTCGTCATCGTGCCCTCGTATCTTGCCCAACATCACCTTGCCGTCGTCGTCCCCCGGACGCCACACCATCGGCTTCTCCAGTTCAGCGCTCCTCTTCTCCTCGGTGTACTGCTGGATCTGTTCCAGAAACTTCCAATCGATGTCTGTTCGTGAGCTGCCGTCAGCGTCCACCACTGCAAGATCAGTACAAGAAAATGATTTCGTAATAAATAAATATCAAGGGACAATAGGACACAAATTGACCTAGGCCCAATAAACATACATAAAAATACTTAAATACAGCTAATTTAATCGAGCCATAAAGTTAGTTTTTAATTGTTTCAAATTTTAAATTAGCAAAGAGATAAGGTAACTGAACTTTATTTCCTTGCAGTTGGGTTCAAATTCCCAGTTACAAAAATCACGCTGTTTGTATAGGTAGTTCCACGAGAGTTGAGGTGAATGATTACACACATGACATAGTACTGATTGCCAAAAAGCGAATGAATGAAATGAGTGAGTGAATGTAAATGTAAATAAAAACGCTTAATTATATTAATGATATGTTATTTATTGTATTATACTATGATCTTTGAAGAAAGAAAGAAAGAAAGAAAGAAATTCATTTATTTTGCAAACAATAACAAACCTAAAGAAACTACAATACATAAGAATTGGACACAATTGCATGCAAAAATGGATACCACTCAGCATGAAGTCGAGTCGCTTGTGAGCGCCACGACGCTGATCTTCCGTGGATCCAGGCGCCCGCGTGTGCGAGACAGCGAACAGGGAATTACATAATTAGAAGATAATGACATTGAAATAGAAATTATGAATAAGATAAACGAAAATAAATTATGACATCTCATGTTGGTCTGATATTACAATTGTTGTGAACATTGCTGGGTGATACTACTCTAAGCTGCGCATATAACCTAACTATTTGGAGAGGTTTGATAACGAAATAACAAAGCAATGAAAATATAGATAGAGACAATTATTTAAATAGCTACATAGATATAAGCAAGGCAATTTATTACTTATTTTCTTTGGTATCTATGATAAATATTATATTCATATACCTACGCATATCTGACCTCTACTTATTTATTTTTTGTTTGAAGTCGATGAATTGTTCTACATAATACTTAACAAAATTGTTTAAAGAAACTTGTTGGTCTCCGTGCAGTTCATTGTTGAACTTGCTATCGGTGCAATATGAGAACAGTTTTTAGTGGTGGTAGGACCCTGTGCAGCGTCCGTCCGGATCGCTACCACCATCTTATCCATTAACCACCCGCCAAGCAGCATTCGCATTGTTGTGCTCCGGTGTGGGGATAAGACAACCGGTGAAATTACTAGCATAGAGGCATTCCATCTTAGTCCTCAGGGTTGGCAACGCATTTGAGGTCTTGGGATTATATATACTATTTAGAATTCAAATGTCTATGGGTCTCAGATTCCGCTTATCATCAGGTGGCCTTGAGTGCTCGTGTGCCTTCTCCTTAACATAAAAAACGGTAATTTAAAAATTTCGCTGTCATTATGACAGTGTTGTTGTGTCCGTGAGCTCAACTCTCGTGGTCTCAACCTTTACAATGGTGGGCGACTATAAGTACTGACCTCTGTGAGTGGGCACGACGTAATAGTTGTTGTGCGTCGACCCCTCGCTCTGCAGCGACATGCCGCGGCGGCGTACGCGCAGCACCTCCGCAAACACGAAGCGCATGAAACTGAACAACGGACGGGGTTGACATGTCAAAAGATACAATCATAATATCACGCCTTCATTCCCAGAGCGGGGTAGGCAGAGCTGCAGAAACACCAACAACTCTAAAAAGACTTGTTGATAACCCTGTAACTTTTTGCACAAGCAGGCTTAGATGTTTACCAGTGAATCAGTGACAGGTTGCAAGCCCATCGCCTAACAGTACTACAAGCCTTCATTTCATTTCCTTAGTCGCCTTTTACGACATCCACGGGAAGACATGGAGTGGCACTTTTTCGAAAGACAAGTGGTCACATAATTGGAAGCGCTTGTGTAAAAGAGAAGCATTTATACGGAAAGACATAAAGAAAGATGACGGCATCATTATAATTTTAAGCCTGCGTTCCTTTGCTATCACTCGCGCTCTAACCTCGGCACTCGTACCTTAAGAAGCTTCATTGTGCAACAGTTACATAAATGAATTGATTGGTTGTCAAAATTTAAAAGTTAAATAGGGTATTGAATGGGAAATATGCAAGCGTTATTAACCCTTAATTTGATAGTGTCTAGTATACTTGACATAACATAATGTTCACTTTTTGTTTTTTTATTGGATTTTTTTATGCTGGTTCGAAATCAAATAGGGTTTGAATTCACGACTATTAAATTTTTTACCACTTTAAGGATTAATTATCTGACCACCTATGTTAATCCGCACAAATAAATGTTTGGCGGAAGACGGAGGAGCAATAATCTAGGTAACTATCGGACGTCATGGAGATCCTATGGGATAGGTCTATGTCCAGCAGTGGACGTCTTTCGACTGATATAATGATAATGACGATGATCTAGACTAGATAATCTATGCAAACTGACTCCGTACCAACTTGTGGAACTATAGCCCAACCTCAAGCCCTGTCAAACTTTGCCCCTGTCAGAATATGTCCCCCCATCCCTCCCTCTTCCCTCGACTATAAATATACTCACCACCGCACGAGCTCGGCGCGGCGCGGCGACAGGCGGGTGTCGGCGCCCGCGCACGGGGACACCTGCGCGCGCACCTCGCCCGAGCGCGTGTACACCGGGAACACGGGGATTTGGAGATGACTGATTAAAAAAAAAAGACAAAACAAAACTCAAAAGTTGTTTTCAGTGGAACAAGTGCAATTAGTGTGCATTTAGTGGTGGTAGGACCCTGTGCAGGGTCCGTCCGGATCGCTACCATCATCTTATCCATTAACCACCCGCCAAGCAACAGTGTTCGCATTGTTGTGTTCCGGTGTGGGGATAAGACAACCGGTGAAATTACTAGCATAGAGGCATTCCATCTTAGTCCTCAGGGTTGGCGACGCATTTGAGGTCTTAGGATTATAGTCTTGAGAATTCAAATGTCTATGGGTCTCAGATTCCACTTACCATCAGGTGGCCTGAGTACTCGTGTGCCTTCTCCTTAACATTAAAAAAAAAAAAAAAAAAAAAAAAAAAGTGTACTGTTTCCTAAATGATTGGAATGGAAGTAGTGCTGTATGAGTGAACACAGCATCTGTGTGGCGTGGAACAAGGGCTACACTACACCTATAAGCGCTCTATGAGTGAACCACTATACACATGTTCGGAGTGAAACATGTGCTATATGAGTCAACTATTTCACCTATTCATAGTGAAACAAGTTCTATATGAGTGAACTACTAAACCTGTTTGGAGTGGAACAAGTTCTATATGAGTTAACTAATAAACCTGTTTGGAGTGGAACAAGTTCTATATGAGTTAACTACTAAACCGGTTTGGAGTGGAACAAATTCTATATGAGTTAACTACTAAACCTGTATGGAGTGGAACAAGTTCTATATGAGTGAACTACTAAACCTGTTTGGAGTGGAACAAGTTCTATATGAGTTAACTACTAAACCTGTTTGGAGTGGAACAAGTTCTATATGAGTGAACTACTAAACCTGTTTGGAGTGGAACAAGTTCTATATGAATTAACAACTACTTCTGGTCGGAGTGAAGCAAGCGATATGAGTGCACATCTATACCTGTTCTGAGTGGAACAAGTGTTCCATAACACGTTTGGAAATTTACTATTACACCTGTTTGGAGTGGAACCAGTGTTATACTAAACTTGTTGGAGAGGAACAAGTGTTATATTAAAGTTGTTTGAGGTGGAACAAGTGTACTTCTTGGCCAGTTTGAAGTGGATCAAGTGTACTATTACATCTGTTTGAAGTGGAACAAGTGTACTACAATGACAAGTATTATTTATTTACGACCAACATTAGATCAATGTGTTAGAAAGTAATAGCACATTTTGATACAAGTGCGGAAAGTATGTCATTTTATACGAGTCCCGAAGTATCTTGGCCCGAGCTGCAAGCGAGGGTCAAGACTCGGGACTTGTTAAAGTCCGTCCAGTCAGTCCACCCTGTCCGCGAACATTTCAGCGAGGTCAACCCACCCTGCCTTACGCCGCATTCTAGCCGGTACGGCTGTGAGTATGCTTCTGACCATCTCACGACATTGACCTGGTTATTGTACCAGAACCTAAACATACTACTGAGTTCACTCGGCAAATTAATATTTTCAAGTTTCTGACACAACGTCATAATGAATAAAGGCAAATGCTAAGGCAAGGTCTAGCACGCGTAAATGCCTGTTTGCCGATCTGTGTAATATTAGTCGGTCTACTTTAACATCAAAATAGTCTCGGTAGATAGCCCTTATACTAAACCTGTTAGGAGTGGAACAAGTGGAGTAATAATAATAATAATAATAATAATAATAATAATATCACGGGACAATGTCACACAAATTGACCTAGTCCCAAATTAAGCCCTAAAATAGGCTTGTGCTATGGGTACTAGACAACGATAAACTTACTTATATAGAGAAATATATACTTAAATACATAGAAAACAGTATAGTATACTAGACAGTGGAGTATTACTTCTGATTGGAGTGCAACAAGTGTACTACTACACCTGTTCGGAGTGAAATAAGTGCTATACAAAACCTGTTTGGTGTAAACAAGTGATATGAATGCACTAATACACCAGTTTGGAATGGAACAAATGATATAATATTACACCTGTTTGTAATGGAACAAGTGTACCACTACACTGGTTTGGAATGGAACAAGTGTAATACTACACCTGTTGGAATAACTGTTATACTCAATCTGTTCGGAGTGGAACAAGTGTACTATTACACATGTTCGGAGTGGAACAAGTGTTATATTACAACTGTACGGGGTGGTACAAGTGTTATATTACACCTGTTCGGGGTACTACAAGTGTACTACTACACCTGTTCGGAATGGAACAAGTATACTACTATACTTGTTTGGAGTCAAACAAGTGTTATACTACACCTGTTGAATCAAGTGTTATACAAAACCTAATTGGAGTGGAACAAGTGTACTACTACACCTGTTCGGAGCGGAACAAGCCTTATACTAAACCTGTTTGGAGTGGAACAAGTGTTACATGAATGTTCCCCATCTGTTAGGCCCGTGAGCCCGATGGTGATATATGATGCTGTGATATGAGAGTACTACTACCTGTTCGGAGTGGAACAAGACTACTTATACACTTGTTAGGAGTGGAACAAGTACCATTATACTTGTTAGGAGTGGAAAAAGTGAAATTCTCAAGCTCTATGAGTGTATCCCACCTGTTGGGCGCCCCGGTGCGCATGAGCACGCCGACGGCCTGGCGCGCGTGCTGCGGCGCGTGCAGGCGGCGCCCGCGCGTGTTGTAGCGCTCCGGCAGCGCGCACCACAGCGCGCAAGAGATGCAGTACAGCATGTTGGTACCAGTGGGGACATATTGACGGTTAATACAGATAAAATTATAGTAGTTTAGGGGAGTAAGGCACGGATTACTAATCGAGTGTGCATTTGCGGCCCGACGCAAATCGGAGGGCCGTAAACCACACGAGTTTAGTAATCTGTACTTACCCTCGAGTGATATATACTGCTTTATACTACACTAAAAAATAAATAAAATACAAAAGTAACAAATGTTTTTTTTCGAGGAAGAACGAGCGCGCCGTCAAACAGGGGCTCTACTTCGAAATCCGTAATTCGAACTTCGTCTATTGCTATCCTTTTTGCTCTCGATGCGTAAATAATTTGCAAAAATTGAGAGGGCGATTTGAAGATCGAATTACGGATTTCAAAGTGGAGCCGCAGTAACAAAAGATTTTTTAATTGTGAATTTTAAGGTCCGTAGAGTTTGCGTGCCAACATACGTTAAAGAAGGTGAATATGCCTTGATTTGCAGGGTCCAACTTGCATGCGTGTCAAAGTGGGTTGATTGACAACGTCATCAAGAATTAAAAAAAAATACAAAACGGGGTAACAATGGATTTTTATACGACATCACTGCCCTGCGATAACAGGGCAGTTATGAAATTCCATTCAATATTACTAGCCTGATTTTTGAGAAGGTTTATTGAACGGCTTTCTCGCCTTTTATTAGGGTAGTAATTATGCACTTACTAACAAAGTGTAGTATGAATTAAATAACTCACTGGTGTTTTGCTCGGTGGGTGGGTCTGTGCGTATTTGCTCTTCGGTTGCGTCTATCTTTGGCTCGCAGTCGGTGAACGCGCGAGCTGTCTGCAAGACAACCATAGCTGAATTACTTCGAGAATGCATGTCACATATAGTTCCAGAACCTTCGGGGAGGGAAGATGACCAATTTAAAGATTTCCGGCCTTTTTTTATACATACATAACATCACGCCTTCATCCCCAGAGCGGGGTAGGCAGAGCTACAGAAATACAAACAACTGTAAAAAGACTAATTGATTCTGTAACCACATTTTGCAGAAGTAGGCTAAGATGTTTACTAGTGTATTAGTGACAGGTTGCAAGCCCATCGCCTAACAGTACTACAAGCCCTTATTCCCTTAGTCGCCTCTTACGACATCCACGGGAAGACATGGAGCCTTTTTTTATAATAATAAATATCAGGGGACAATCTCACACAAATTGACCTAGTCTTTTTTTATGTTAAGGAGAAGGCACACAGCACTCAGGCCACCTGATGGTAAGTGGAATCTGAGACCCATAGACATTTGAATTGTCAAGACTATAATCCTAAGACCGCAAATGCGTTGCCAACCCTGAGGACGAAGATGGAATGCCTCTATGCTAGTAATTTCCCCGGTTGTGTTATCCCCACACCGGAACACAACAATGCGATGTTGCATGGCGGGTTGTTAATGGATAAGATGGTGGTAGCGATCCGGACGGACCCTGCACAGGGTCCTACCACCACTAAGCTCCCAAACTAAGCTCTAGGCTTGTATTTACTATGGGTACTAGACAACGATAAACATACTTATATAGAGAAATAAATACTTAAATACATAGAAAACATCCAAGACACAGGAACAAATATTCGTGCTCATCACCCAAATATCTGCCCTTACCGGGATTTGAACCGGGACCGCTGGCTTCGGAGGCAGGGTCACTCCCAACTAGGCCACCGTGTCGTCAATTATGGTTCCGTACTCAAACTAGGAACCCCTATAGTTTCGCCATGCTCGTCCGTCCGTCCGCAGCCTAGCTTAGAGACTCTTAGTACTAAAAAGCTGTAATTAGGCGTGAATGTACATATTAGTCACGCCAACAAAGTGGTACACTATAGGGTAGACGAGAAAAAGACATCCCTACGTTGCGTGTAGGGGAGGTACCTCAATTATATTTTTTTATCAACATTTTATTTTACCACTTTGTTGGCGTAACAAAAATGTATATTCATTCCAAATTACAGCTTTCTAGTACTAAGAGTCTCTGCGCTAGGCTGCGGACGGACGGACGGACATGGCGAAACTATAAGGGTTCCTAGTTTGACTACGGAACCCTAAAAAAGCATATCGGTCCAGGGGTTTTTCCGTAATCAGGGACGAAACATAAAAAAAATCGACGAATTGAGAACCTCCTTCATTTTGAAGTCGGTTAAAAAGGAACTGCCAACTAGGCTAAACACGTCGTGCGGGATCGTTCACAACTCACCCTCTTGTAGTAATATTGCCTCCGTTTCGTGGTCCCGGGTCTTGCATCGGGACAGCCGTCGGGGAAGGTGGTCTCTAGTTCGGCAGCCTTGAAGTTCTCCTTGCCTGTCCACGCAAATGCATTAGTGTTTTCTACTCGCGTATTATATCGAATTGTGAAAACTGTTCTATAATAAACTTTGCTATGGTAATAACTGTTCTTTTATGACCATTATAGCATTGTTATTACCATGGTTACGGTCATTGCGGATATGATCAGAAAATTAAAAAGTAGCAGTCCCTAGAGACTAAATGAATGGGTCAAATTGAGGGTGATAAGTGAAAAATGGTTGAGAACCAAAAAGTTGGGCATGCTTACGCTATTAACTTTTTCCACCGAGAGCATTCGCGTGTAATGAGCATTCAGCGTCGAATATTCGCACTATAATATCCTCCCGAGACCTGGTGTTCCATAGGAAGTACATAATCAAGCCAATTTAGTTTGAACTTTATTCCAATGACAATAAAGTTAATTTTAATTTGTTTCAAACTTGAAAATGCCATTCGAGAGCAAAGGAAATTGAACTTTATTTCCTTGCCTGTGGATTCAAATTCGAAGTCACAAAAATCTCCCTGTTTGTAGATGGTAGGCCTCACGTGAATACGCTCAGTACACGGGAATGCTCTTTTTTTATGGAATTTCACAATTAGTGTCACTCTGTTACTAACCACCCGCCAAGCAACAGTTTTCGCATTCTTGTGTTCCGGTGTGGGGATAAGACAACCGGTGAAATTACTAGCATAGAGGCATTCCACCTTAGTCCTCAGGGTTGGCAACACATTTGAGGTCTTAGGATTATAGTCTTGAGAATTCAAATGTCTATGGCTCTCAGATTCCACTTACCATCAGGTGGCCTGAGTGCTCGTGTGACTTCTCCTTAACATAAAAAAATAAAATAAAAAAAAAAACACTCGGGGCGGGCCTTAACGACGGATAAGATGGGGCGAATGCTCTCAGTGAGGACACTCCTTAAAGCTTTTCCATTGTGTGATGAAAATTAGCCATAACGATAGTTTTCCTGGTTCACTACGCTTCAGGTCCAACTTTTTGATCCTCAACCAATAGAAAACATGCATGAAAGTCAGAATTGACTTTCATTGATGCGATTTAGGAGAAACTGTAAAAAAAAGATACAAAACGCAATACACTAAGTTATGACCCGTTTATTAAGGTTTTATATAGAATCAAAACTTGTTAAAATTTTAATACTTCTTTTAACGTTTCGATTGTTTCTTTCGCTTCCTCATTTTATTCACGTAATATATTTTTTTTAACGGTATTGTCTTAAACAACTTATATACAGGGTGTTTTTTTGGTCAGAAACTTCCGCAATAGGGGTTACTATATTCATTCATGTTTCTGAGTCAAATGTCGAAAGAAGGTCCTCGCTATTTTATAAATCATGGTCTATCGTTACTGTAGCTACGAAGGGGGTAGGCCACTTATCGTCACGATGTTATTGTTTGATACTACCCTCATAAAACTATGCGCAAGCGACGTCAGTTCCGTGTTTGATTCGAAGCGAGTGCTTGTTAAGTAAAGTGTTACATCATTTAATTGATAAAAAGAGAAAATTTACTTCTGGACCATCGTGAAATGTTTGATGTTGTGAACATTTACTTTGTGAGTGGTACTAACCTAACCTAACCTAAACCGTGTTTGTAAACTTTGACGGTCCTAAGCCCGTAACAAGTATGAAGGGAAAGATGAATCATAACATTGTGCACGGTGATTACGTCATTAAAGTCTCGGTAAACACGGCGCATGGTAACCACAATTAAGTAAAATAATGGGAAAAATTGAAAATGCTATTTCTCTGACCTCCTTTGGTTTTTTTAATTTTTTAATAAGATATTCAGATTCAGCATTAATTGTACTATCTCTCCTGTTTTGGAAGTTGTCGAACAAAAAAACACCCTGTATTTCAAACATGGAGCAGCTTGCACTCGACTATGACTTTTCAAAGCTTCATATTTTATGAAATAATTACACGACAATTATTTCGCGTAAACAGTTATTCCTCTCTTGAGCACTTTCCAGAGGGCGTAAGGAAAAAAAAAATTGCATGTTCCCTATTAAGTTACCTATGGGCTGTAGCTGAGAGTCGAGTTCGCCCGCGCGATGCAGCACGCGGCACGCTTGTAGGGCTGCCACACGACGCGCCAGCGCACGCGTCGGCATCGGGTGACCCTGCGCATACGCACATTAAATATCAACGGACAATGACACACAAATTGACCTAGTCCCAAACTAAGCACCCAAGCTGAAATTACTAGCATAGAGGCATTCCATCTTAGTCCTCAGGGTTGGCAACGCATTATAGTCTTGAGAATTCAAATGTCTATGGGTCTCAGATTCCACTTACCTGTGGCCTGAGCTAGAATATTTACTTAATACATAGAAAACATCCACGACTCAGGAACTAATACTCGTGCTCATCACACAAATATTTTAAACCCGGGGCATTCGCCATCTTTGCCAAGTGACATTCAAGCGACATATGACGTTTGAAATCAAGTGTGAATCTGAAGTAATATAATCATGGTGAAATGCTGTGTCCCTTGTGTCATATCGCATCATACAGGAAAACACCTAAAATTGCATTCCATCGATAAGTTAATCTTTTGCTATCATACGTCATAGATTTATTTTTGTTTACCGCGTCTTAACTCATAACTAACATTGGTTGTCAAATATTTAGAAATAATTACAAAGGCAACGTTCATGAAGATGATAATAATTTCAATTTAAGCTTTTCTATTGAATGACGAGAATTATTTAAGTATTTTAAATAAAATACCCTCATTTGACACTTGATGTGAGTTATACTCTTATGTGTGTAAAGCTGCCATTCAGAGCATAAATGTTATGTCTGCTAGCGTATCCCTTAATTTTTCATAATTTAATTTGCTTTAATGGTCACTGGCTATAACCTTCATATTCCCTAATATCACATACCATTATTTCATTTGCCATAAAGGCAATTTTTTCTGTTTTTTTTCCTGGTGAACCTTTCGGGTAATTTTTACATCCCATCGCATAGAGCCTAATAGGTTAGGTTAGGCTTGTTTTCCTATAATTCTGAATAGTACACCGTTTCAGAAAAAATGCAATTTTATGGCAAATGAATATTATGGCACATTATCGTTATGGCATATAAAATTATGTCATATGAAATTCAAACGATAGAGAACTGTCTGCTAGTTTATATAATGTCTGTGGTTCCAACACTAGGTTTCGGCGTATTTCAAACTGCCACAGAACTATCCCACTCACCACGATGTTATACTTGACAGGGCAGTTGAGTGGCAGCCGGAGCGTGCATACGAAAGCTTCTGCCCATCCGCCCGGCGCCGGGACGCGAACCCGTTCCGTGCGGCACGAGGGCGTGAGCCGCGTGAACGTGTCCGAGGGGAGCTTGCTGCAGTACCTAACGGGAATACAACACAATAAATAACCTCGCAAGGCCCGATGTGCATTAGAATGTACATAATCAAGGCAATTTAATTTAAACTATACACTCAAGGGAATAAAGTCCATTTTCTCTGTTTAAAAATTTAAATTGGCATTATACCCTCGTAAGACCCGGTGTGCTATAGAAAGTACATAATCCAGGCAATTCAATTTAAACCTTATTTCAAGTCGCATAAAGTTCATTTTTATTTGTTTCAAATTTGTAAATGTTGTTTAAGTGCAAAGGTAATTGAACTTTATTTCCTTGCTGGTAGATTCAAATTCCTACTCACAAAAATCTACCGGATTGTAGTATGGTGGGCCTTACTATCACGGGGACGTAGGCAGAGAGGACAATAGAGAGATCTCGCTCTAGGCAGGTGTTATGCCTGGGGGGTAAAGGACAGAGCTATGGCAGTTATATAGCTCTGTCCTTTTCTTTGAGCGTAAAGAGAACTGCATAGTTATGTCATAATAACACACTGGGGACCGAAGTGGGGATGAAGTTGGAAGTGGTATACAGGGTGTCCCAAAAATCGACGTCAAATGGTGGGCCTCAAGAGGTTAAAGCAAACGTATTTGAACTTTATTTCCTTGCTGCTAGATACAAATTCCCATGCACAAAAATCGTCCTGCTTGTAGTATGGTGGGCCTTACTATCACGGGGACGTAGGCAGAGAGGACAATAGAGAGATCTCGCTCTAGGCAGGTGTTATGCCTGGGGGGTAAAGGACAGAGCTATGGCAGTTATATAGCTCTGTCCTTTTCTCTGAGCGTAAAGAGAAGTGCATAGTTATGACATAATAACCCCCTGGGGACCGAAGTGGGGATGAAGTTGGAAGTGGTATACAGGGTGTCCCAAAAATCGACGTCAAGCCGGAAATAGGTGATAGGGCAGCTCACAAGCTATCGATTTAACCCCCATGTAGTCAAATACTAACGGTACTACGTGGTCAAATACGGAACTAATAATTTCGCATGGTAAAACCACAGTTTGCGTAGACAGTGGCGCCTTTGAGAGCTTCATTTGAAATATTGTTGCACGTTTACTTCAAGCGCCGATTTTGGGTGGCAACCCGCTAGTGTTTGCTGCGATAAGAAGTCCTGGACTGTTGACAAGCCACGCGGGAGCGCGCGTGGTGGGGATGAAGTTACCCTTCTAATAGTAAATATTCCTATGCTAATACGCTATTATTAAAAAAAAATTGGACTCGCCTTAGACATGTTTAAAGTGACAGTATTCTATGGATTGAAATGTACTAAACAAATGTTCAACGGTTATTTAAGTTTTTGTAATAACACAATGAAAATTTAAGATTTATTTTTCTCGTAATCAAAGTGTAAAGCAGAGTGTTTAACTCTTGACTAGAAAGCCATAATGACACGCGAACTTCGATTCCTAACGGCTTACTGAACCCCTTGTCCCTTGTTGAACAATGTACTATTATTACACACTCCGTCCATTGAGAGCTATGAGCCACAGACATACAGAAACACAGATTAAAATCAAAACACCTCTTTTTTCTCGCCAAGGGTTTTAAAATACGATTTAACCAACTCACCTATTGATGAGAGCTATTGCAGAACTGAGATCCACACTGGCTATTTCTTCTTTCTTGACAGATGACAATGTGTCAATACTGTCACTTTTTTCAATACAGCACTCTATCACAGCACTAGTTCGTTTATCGCACTTACTACACGCTTCCGCTAAATTGTCACTATTAATTCCACTAAATTTACCTTCCAACTGATCTTTGGTACTGTTAATATCAACTTGAACACCAACTAAATTTTTACCTTCACTGTGTTTACAGTCACTATTCACTTCACTCTTATTATTTACTAATACTTCATCTTTAACATTTCTAACATCACCAACTTCATTTTTAGACTCAAGGGCAACATCATTACATCGAACATTGATATCTAATTGAACATTATGTTCACTATTTTCAGATTTGTCATCTTGAGCTTCAACAAATTCACTTTTCAAATTATCATTGAAGTTTCTTTTTGCGTCGTCATCCCCATTATATTCGTAATCTGGTGTCTCTTTCAGATCCTCCTCTTTCCCTCCCGTGGGGGAGTAGGGCATTATGAGTGCCGTGAAGGAGTCTGCATGGTCCTCCTCTTGCGAGGGAGGTTCGTCTTGGATACCGCAGCCGCACTTTCTGCTGATCAACTGGAAGTGAGAGATAATTATTAAATTGATGAAATCATGGCAATTTCTACTGTCAGAGAACCAAAAACCGGCCAAGTGCGAGTCGGACTCATGCATTACCTATACAAAATTAGACACTATATTACAAACTATATGGTATATAATACTTTCGTTGTATGGCAGCCACCCTTAATTTTTTTATAGTAAGCAACTAAATATTATGTGAATATTTCAAGTTACCTATTGCCGTTACTAATATTAAGCAAAAAACGGCAAAAAATCACGTTTGTTGTATGAGAGCCTAACTTAAATGTTTATTTTATTCTGTTTCTAGTATTTGTTGTTATAGCGACAGCAAAAATACATAATCTGTGAAAATTTCAACTGTCTAGCTAACACTGTTCATGTGATACAGCCTGGTGACAGACAGACAGACGGACAGCGGAGTCTTAGTAATAGGGTCCCGTTTTTACCCTTCGGGTTTGGAATCCTAGAATACTATCTCAAAAAACAACATTTTCTATTTAATGTTTTGTCGATTTTTACCCGACTGTAAAGCCCAAAAGGAGGGTTATGCGTTAGACCTGTATGTATGTCCGACTCTATGTTTCCTCGTAATGGCTGGATGGATGGGCCGATTTCAACAAGCGAGGTGCCTAGATTCGTCTTAACGTCGCGAGTGTCACTGGGTACTTACATTAAAACAAAAACAATATAGCGGCACAAGAAATATATAAAGAGTAACTAACATATATAGACGACATTATCAAAGCACGCAGTCGGGTTTAAAAAACTGCCTGTATCTCAGGTACAAATCAAGTCTACTTAATTGTTATAGTTTCCCTTTTAAACTCGTTACGTGTGCTTTCATTTAAGATATTTTTCAGATTTTTAACACTTGCAGTTTTGGCTGTAGGGGACACGTAGCTCTGGCGCAAATTGCACTTCTCGAGTTCAACTATTTCTAGACGATCCCCCTGTAGTAGAGAGGACAATAGAGAGATCTCTCTCCAGGCGGGTGTTGTGCCTGGGGACCGAAGTCCGTTTGGATTTTTTTTTTTTTTTTTTTTTTGAGGGACCTACGTAGTTAGCCTCTGATGGCTTTGACTACTTCGCCGGAGAGAGGGCGGACTCCTGATGGGAGTCCACGCTAAAAGTGGGTTTTACACTAGCATGCCTAAGGGCGCCCCTATTGGGCCGACCTCGGACTTAGGACGCTAGGGGAGAATTTCAATCGAATTGGTTTTATGCTACAATACGCTTCGGAAATTTACGTTAGACCAGACTGAGAAGAAGCGTCAAGAAACTCCATCTGGGTGTCGATTATGTGAATTAACCGGTACCGGTACCGGTGCAAAGTGGGGTCGCCCACGTGTAGGGTGAGCCGGGGGACGCCGACGCCTCCGCCGCCGCGGACGGAGACGTTGTGGTGTGTATGGATCTAAGCTGGTGTTGCCCTGTGAGACGGTTGGGCGACGAATATCTTCGCGGGCTGCGAGGGCAGCCGTGATAGTGTCATCGGTGTCGGTCAGTACGTGTCGGGGACGCCTGTTCCGAGAGGATACGCCCACGAGCGGGACGTAATTTACGGCATCGCGTAATAAGGGGTTAGGATGGTGAGGAGCGTTATTGAAGAACCGCCGAGAGGCATCCTTCATAAACTTGGCCACGGTTGGAAGACCGAGGTCGTCGTGAAGATCTAAGTTGCGCATGAACCACGGAGCGCCCGTGGCTCTGCGCAAGAATCGATTCTGCAGCACCTGAAATTGGTACAGAGCAGTCGAGTTCGCATGAGCGAAGACCACACTAGCGTAAGTTAGTATGGGGCGAACGCACGTCTTGTAAATTGTCATCTTATTTCTAAGCGACAGCTTACTGCGTTTGTTCAACAACGGATAGAGACGGCCTAGAATGAAGGCCGCGCGATTCCGGACACGCCTAATGTGTGGCCGGAAAAGCAATCGACGATCTAGGGTGACCCCTAGATATTTGACCTCGTTAGCCCACGGAATGGGGCTATCGTAGAGTCGAATAGAATTGTAGGAGGGACCTAACCAACTGAGACTGAGTTTCCGGCAAAAAAGCACAGCGGCGCTTTTCTCCGGATTCACTTCGATCCTCCAGAGCCTAAACCAACGACCTAACTCGTTGATGGCGTCCTGGAGGCGACCGTGTAGAACCGAGGGGCGGATAGAAGTCGTATAGATGGCGGTGTCATCAGCAAAAAGTGCATAATGAACATGCGGAACTCTAGGTATATCGTTTGTGAACAACGAAAAGAGAATTGGGGAGAGAACAGAGCCCTGCGGGACTCCGGCTCTGATCGGATGGGGAGACGAGTACGAGCCCTCCACTCTGTAGCGAAAGGTGCGGTTCGTAAGGAAATCTTGTATTATGAGTACAAGTCGGTCGGGTAGGTCTAGGGCATAGAGCTTGTAGATCAAGCCCTCATGCCAGACTTTGTCGAACGCTTTCGCCACGTCAAGGAAGATCGCACCCGTCGGGGCTCTATTGCTAATCGTCCGTTGGATGTGCTCCGTCAGACGGTACACCTGTTGGACGCAAGAGTGCCTGGCTCGAAAGCCAAATTGCTCGTCGATAAGACAGCCCGAAGCGGATATATGATCCCAAATCCGGGCTAGGATGACACGCTCGAATAGCTTGCCGAGTGTCTTTAGGAGACTGATGGGGCGATAACTGCTAGCACTACTGCGGGGTTTGCCCGGCTTGTGAATACCGATAACATCGGCGGCTTTCCAGGAGGCTGGAAAGTGAGCATTCTCAAGAGCTACATTAAATATTACTACCAAAATGGTGAGTAACACATCGGGCAGCAGCTTCAGGACTCGGTTAGGAATGCCGTCAGCTCCCGGAGACTTTTTAACTTTAAGTGCCCTAACCAGTTCTTTGACCTCTAACAGAGAAACTACTTTTACTGTATCTACGGGGGCAGACTGCCCACGCCTCTCAACCTCGTTCAGCACCATGTCCAGGTGGATCGGGTCGATGGGATTGAGGCTGGGCGAACATTGGTTCTCGAGATTAACCGCCAGGCATTCGGCCTTCTCGTCGTCATCGAAGGCTGGGGTCGGGTGATCAGAACGATCCAAAGGGGGCATAGAAGCTACGTTCTCCGACTTGAGAGATCTAGCCAGTTTCCAGTAGGCCAGATGACTGGGCTGTATCTCCTCGAGCAAACTATCCCAACGACCTCGCCTGAGCTCAGATATACGCCGTTTCAACTCGCGTTGAAGATAGCGCATCCGAGAACGGTTTTCGTCGGTAGGATAGGAGTCATAGGCTCTTTGTGCGGCATTCTTGGCCGTCTTTAACGATCTCACGTCCTCCGGCAGGTCCCAGCGTCGGTCGCCCTCGACCGGGACACGCTTGGAGGACTGACTGATAGCAGTGGTGAGATGGTTAGAGAAGGCCTCGATTGCCGCGTCGGTCTCGTCTGTTGTGGTAATATTGTCAGGGATCGATTTGAAGGTGTCTGACTCTACGTTAGCGAGAGCCCGTCCCAACCTCTCCCAGTCTATGATAGACTTGGTGAGGGGGGGACCGGTAGAAGAGGGGAGACCGAGTTGTAAAATAACCGGCCTGTGGTCGGAGTCGAGTTCGTGAGCCACCTCTATAGAACGCAGCCTCAGGGCTACGTTCTTTAGAAGAGCAATGTCCAGTATGTCAGGTTGATGCGCGGGATTGAAGGGGTAGTGAGTCGCCTCCATAGGCGCAATGATATCAAAATTCAAAACTTCGATTATCCGATCGAGCCTCCTGCCGTTTTGGTTACTAACCCTACAGTTCCAACGGATATGCTTCGCGTTGAGATCCCCGGCCAGAAGGACCGAGTCACCCATACTAAGTAAGGCTTGTACGTCTGTCAAAAGTAAGTCTTTCGTTGGTGAAAGGTAAACTGACGCGATGACGATCGGTCTGTGACCGGACATCGCCACGCGGCAGACTGACACTTCCATGTTAGTCAGTGGGGGCGGCGCCAGAGGAATGCAATGCAAAGATCGTTTATAGTACACTAAGGTGCCTCCAAATGAGGTTGCCCTATCGTTCCTAACTATATTGTAATTCGCGACCTTGGGGTCGCGACTAGCTGGCTTAAGAAAGGTCTCTTGAACTAAAAGAATGTCCAACTGGCGAGTGCGGAGGAAATCCGCCACCTCGCACCGTTGGTCTCGCAAGCCATTGGCGTTGAAATAGCCAATGTCTAGCGCACAAGGCTTATACCTTTGTGGTGTGGTATCCATTAAAAGGATAAACTATTTCCTACCCGTATAGGCGCGAAGAGCGTCAAACAGGTGACGATGATCGTACGCGATGAAAAGGCACTCCTTTGGGTCCTTCGCATTCCGGAGCTTCGCAGCGAGCTGCGTGATTTCGTCAAAGTCGAAAGCATTGGCGAAGTCACTGACCACTGCGAAGTCCGACGAGAAGTCGACAAAGTTGGAAGCAGTGCGGGAAGGTGACGGTCTCGGTTGCACCGCAGGAGGGTGCGCGCGAGGCGTCACTGGTGCGGGCTGGTGCACCAAGGGTTTGGCCCAGGCGTTGCTAGGCGCAGCCGCCGGAGCCGGACCCCGGGACCCCAAAGCGGGGAAATGACGCGAATCAGACGCCGGAGGCCCCCGGGAAGCGGGGGCGGAAGACCGAGCCGCGCGCTGCGGGTGACTCGGGCCCGCTTTGCGGCCGCTGCGAGGAGCCTTGGGGCAACCGCGATAATTCGCAGTGTGTCCCACTGATCCGCACAGTATGCAGCTAGGCGGTTCGAGCGTGCCCGGCGTGCGGTCACAACCGGGAGTGCCGTGATCCCCGGTGCACTTGACACAGCGGGGCACGGCATGACAGAAACGGGAAGCGTGCCCGTACAACTGGCAGCGATGGCACTGACCTGGAGTACCACGCTTCCGAGGAGCTTCCACACGGATGCCAGACATCTGACAGATCCGCTGGACATTGAAGACCTTCTTCCCCTCCGGAGAGGAGTCGAGAACGACGAGCACCAAGTCGTATGGCTCCTTGGTGCGTGACCGGTACATTCGATGTACCTCACGGACAGGCAGGCCCTGAGCCTGCAGATCGTCCCTAATGAGCTCTGATTCGAGCTCTTTAGGGAGACCGCGAACGACAACTCTCAGCTGTCGCTCGTCCTCACGGGCGTACGTGTGGTACGCGACCTTGAGGTGACCGAGTTGGGACGTGAGCGCCCGGTGGTCGGCCTCGGATTGCGTCGACACCGAGATACCCTTGTCCGTATTGACGGCGGAGAGGAAGTTAATACGCCTCTCGCGCAGAAGACCGGAGATCTGTCCCCACGCCTTCTTGTCCTGAATGACAATCGGGGGCGGGCGGAGCCGCCGGGGGACAGCAGGCTGGGAAGCCTGTGACGAAGTTGCAGCTGGGATTGATGCAGGTGCAGAAGAAGTAGACGGAGGCTGGGGACTGCCAGCGACCGCGCGTGCCTGTTTAGGCGGCGGAGAAGAGGTGGAGGGGCCCGAAGGCACAACCGCGCCTTGATCGCGCGACTTGCGCTTCCGAGCTACGACCGTGAAGCCCTCGTCGTCGTCGGCGGCCTGTGCAACGGCAGGGTCCACGGACTCCTGACAGTCCATGGACAAATCGTCTTGCTCGGCCTCCGACGCCGCGCGGACACTAACGGGAGAGCCCACCTGCGAAGGGGCCGAAGAAACGGGCGAAAGGGAGCGAGGCGACTCGGCCTCGCTCCGAGCCGATGGGGAAGCCACCGGCGAATCCTCAGACAGAGAGGGACCGCGCGCTGAAGGCGCGCGGGGGAAGGGGGCGGAGTGCGACGAAGTGTCGCGGGGGGAGCGGGATCTATCCCGAGACGAAGTGGCTCCGGAAGGAGCGGACCTATGCTGTTCGACGCGGTCTAGAGCTTCAAGCTCCGACCGGGTCTCGACCACCATGCGACTCAATTGGGGGGCGGCTCCCGGATACCGTTTTGACAGAAGTGCCATAACGGTGGTCCAGGGGAGTTCGTCCACCGATCGAGACATCGCGGAAGTGAGTGCGCGCGATGTGATGTGCGATCGCGGTTCTGCGCTAATCTGAGCCTCCCCGCCGGGATAGGCGGGGAGATGAGTGGCCTACGTGAGCCCTAATATGGGCCCCGGTAATCTTATTGCCCGGGGGTGAGTGCCTACAACCCCTAGCAGCCTCGAGTTGCGAGACGCCGGCGACCCCCGGGGTCGGTCAACGCCAAACACAACAGGAGGAATAGGACTGTAGGATAGGGTAGGGTGGGAGGGAGACAGTTGGTGTCGACTATGCTATGGGCAAAGGCCGGTGGTTCCAACCCCGTCACAGATTGTTTTCCCCAGAAGGGGGAAAACGAGCGTCTGTGGCTCGCTCCGTACGATTCGTTATCACCGTTAGGTATCCTCGTACGACCACTACGGGCGTGGATTTTTCTAAAAACCCCGGGATTGAAACGAGACGCCTGTCCGGAAACCGCGTTGACCGAAGTCAACGAGACAGCCGGAGAGAGCGCCAGGAGCGCACAGCGTAGGACCTATCACTGGACGATAGGCCGCAACCGACTGACACTGGACGTCAGCCGTTACACTGTGCGAGTGAGACGAGAGATCGGAGAGCGTCGGAGGAGCGCGGGTCGGACCGAACGGACGTCTGACCGCTGCGCAGGCTCGAGCGCGAATCGTCCGTTTGGATGAAGTTGGAAGTCGTATATAAGTCAACCGACTGAAGAAACTTCGTTAGCGCGATGTAGCACACTGTCAGATTTAGTTGCGCTGTCTGACGCTGGTGGCGCTGGCGAGTTGTCTGTTACAAGTTGTCACTAGATGTCGCTAGGTCGCCACACCCCTAATGTAAAAAAGCGGCCAAGTGCGAGTCGGACTCGCCCATGAAGGGTTCCGTAGCAGCAAGTAACATAATATAAAAGTTCGTTGTAGCTTTGATCAATGTTTTTATGACGTATTAAAAAAAAACTACTTACTAGATCTCGTTCAAACCAATTTTCGGTGGAAGTTTGCATGGTAATGTACATCATATATTATTTTTACATTTATCATTCCCTTATTTTAGAAGTTACGGGGGGGGGGACACACATTTTTCCACTTTGGAAGCGTCTCTCGCGCAAACTATTCAGTTTAGAAAAAAATTATAATAGAAACCTCAATATCATTTTTGAATACCTATCCATAGATACCCCACACGTATGAGTTTGATGAAAAAAAAATTTTTGAGTTTCAGTTCTAAGTATAGGGAACCCCAAAAATTTATTGTTTTTTTTCTATTTTTGTATGAAAATCTTAATGCGGTTCACCGAATACATCTACTTACCAAGTTTCCACAGTATAGCTCTTATAGTTACGGAATAAAGTGGCTGTGACATACGGACGGACAGACGGACAGACATGACGAATCTATAAGGGTTCCGTTTTTTGCCATTTGGCTACGGAACCCTAAAAACCGGTCAAGTGCGAGTTGGGCTGGCGCACAAAGGGTTCCCTACCATTATAAATAAATAAATAAATAATGATTAATAAATATCAGTAGTCCCAAACTAAGCTCTAGGCTTGTACTATGGGTACTAGACAGCGATAAACTTACTTATATAGATAAATACATAGAAAACATCCAAGACTCCGTAACAAATATTCGCGCACATCACACAATTCTGCCCTGCTAAAAAAAATACCAGTATCTCAGACAAAATGCAACCTTATTACCAACAGGATAGGATTGAATCTGCTTTAGCTATTGAATTTGACATTACATCACGCCTTCATTCCCAGAGTGGCAGAGGCAGTCATTCGTAGGCAGAGTTACAGAAATACCAACAACTCTTAAAATACTTGTTGATGATTCAGTAACCACATTTTGCACAAGTAGGCTAAGATGTTTACCAGTATATTAGTGACGGGTTGCAAGCCCGTCGCCTAACAGTACCACAAGCCTTTAATTCCTCAGTCGCCTCTTACGCCATCCACGGGAAGACATGGAGTGGCACTATTCTAACCTGGCAACCACACGGGCTATTGAATTTGAGGGAAGAATATAAATAAATAGTGTTGTACCGACCTGATCCAACTCGCGGTAGACACACGCATGCTGCAGCAACGTATTGGATTCCTCGCCCAGAGCGCATAGTAGCACGCACGCGGCGCGCGACGCACGCGCACGCCCGCGGCACAGCCCGGCGGACCGGTACCTATGACACATCATCTATATAACAAAACCGGGCAGGAGCATGTCGGACCATGCTCAGTGTAGGGTTCCGAAGCCGTTAACTACTACAAACATAAAAATCAACAAGTAATAACTAATTTTATATTTGAAACGAGGTTGATACAACCTCCCTTTTGCGTTCCTGGCCACTTTTAAATTTCGTTTAAATTTTATCCAAATTCAAAATAGTTCATGATCTGTTTGATGCGATCGATAAATTCATTCTCTGGAAAAAAATCGATAAGCATCAGACACGGTTCCCGTGTTTATTTTCTTTTATTATTTATTTTGTTATCGATATGTAAATATTTTTATTACCAAAAGTATTAAAGAAGCCCACAATATTTTTAAAAGAACTATCCAACGACACTATGGGGTAGACGAGAAAAACAAATTCATCCTCACGTTACTTGTACATGGCGAAACTATAAGGGTTAAAAATGAGTTAGACAATCACACTAACGGCCGAACCCTATATTCAAACCGCGGACAGCCTTACTTTGGCTTAAAATTTGACACATTTTGCATGGGCAAATGTCAAATTTCAACCCGAAGTAAGTCTTATCTATCCGCGGTTTGAATACAGGGTTCGGTCGTAAGTGAACAATGATTTGGACATATCAGTGTCAACTGCCTGTCCAAAATAAAATAATAATAACAAAAATAAAACATCCAAGCCTCAGGAATAAATACTCGTGCTCATCACACAAATATCTACCCTTACTGTGATTTAAACCCAGGACCGCTAGCTTCGAAGGCAGGGTCACTACCAACTAGGCCAGCGTCAGCCCCATAAGCCCCCTATTTGACGAGAGTTATTATTAATATGAAAACATCAGAGAGATGTGTGGACTGAAAGAAGATGTAGTGACTAAGATTGAAAAGGGCATGCTTCGATGGTTCGGTCATTTGGAAAGGATGGATGAAAAACGATTGACGAAAGACATATACAGGGTGTCTCATTTAAATCGGTCAGTATGGGAAATTCTGAAACTATAAGACATACTAAGGTCTGTTCTTAGGAACCATGTCATCGATTTTAATAAAAAGAAAAACTGCATTCGCACATTTAAAAAACCTGTACTCAGCTCTGGAATCGAGCCCGAGTGTTTTGAAAAAAAAAACTTACACTATTTCTTTTTAGATGTCGATTGTGCAGGTCTTAAGCAGTAAATGGCTCTATGAAACGTGATGTCTAAAATGTATAAAATGAATTGTTTTCACACACGCTACACGACGTTTTGACGACACGTTAGCCTCGATGGTTGTGACCCTACCTTCGAAGCTAGGGGTCCTGGGTTCAAATACCGGTAAGGGCAGATATTTGTGTGATGAGTACAAGTATTTGTTCCTGAGTCTTGGATGTTTTCTATGTATTTAAGTACATGTCTCTCTATATAAGTAAGTTTATCGTTGTCTAGTACCCATAGTTCAAGCTTAGAGCTTAGTTTGGGACTAGGTCAATTTGTGTGAGATTGTCCTGTGATATTACATACTTTATAATTCTTTTCATATATTAATAGTCCTGTGGCAGCTCGAAATTTTACATTTCACGCGAAAGTTGTTCGAAACTGTATTGTTAGTCAATAAAACAATATCTGAGGTCTTCAATGGTGGTTTTATTTAAAACTGTGATGCACTTTAATATTTATTTTACAATTTAGTAATCTAGTTCGATGTTCACCGTGTAGTTGCCTATGGCGTGGGGCCGCGGGGTGCTGTCATAATTGACAGCTAATCTCTTAAAGCAGCGTTATACATCTCGAGTTGCTTAAGGTACCGTTACACTCTACTACATCTTCCCCTTTTACAAACAGAATTTTTTAAGTAATTATTTCTAAAACATAAATTTACATCGCTCAGTCTCTCCATATATACTAGTACTTAAAATTTCAGTTATTACAAAATTACACAGGTTTATTTACAAAGTTAGCTGCAATACTTATCTAAACTAATATCTTATTACTAATTATACATGTGGTATTTTTTCTCCCCTTTTTAAAACAATAGCAACCATTGGAGTCGAGCCCCCAACCAGCAGTGGAGACTGGTGGAACACAAAGCTTTCATCAGGCCGCTCGAATATGGAAAGATGTCCTTGTGTATTCCACATCATTATTATCTAATAAGTTATATGACCTAAAGCCATTATATTTACAGATTTTTCCTTGCAACCATATGTTTTTATTTGGCTCTTTTTTGAACCACACCTGCTGCCCAACATAAAAACTATTTTTAAATTTAGTTGTACTATTGTAGCACCTAATATTTCTACTTAATGATCTTTGAAATTGTTTTTCTACATTAGTATTAAGCCTTGGTTCTAAGTATTCATAATTAACAATGGCTTTTGTTTTCATATTTCTGTTCATCATTAATTGACTAGGAGAGAAATTTGTACCAGAGACGGGAGAAGCCCTATATTGTAACAGTGCTAATCTAAAATCAGTCTTATCTTCATAACACTTCAGTAATATTTTCTTAGCTATCTGTACTCCTCTTTCTGCCAGGCCGTTCGACTGAGCATATCTGGGGCTGGTAAATGTGAATGTGAAACCCCATTCACGAGCAAATTGAAGGCACTCTCTGGAGTCGAATGGCACATGGTCTGACACTACTTCATTAGGGATGCCCCAGTCACAAAAAACATCTGTCAGGCTGTTAATTACACATTTGGCACTTTTATTTGTTAATAATTTTATATCTAGCCATTTAGAATAGTAATCATAAATTACTAGATAACTTTTTGTTTTAAATTCCATTATATCGGTAGCAATTTTATTAAATGGTAGTTTAGGCACTTCATGGGGCAATAAGGGCTCTTTCACATTATTATTTTGGTAAGTTTGACATACAAAACATTTTCTTACATATGTGTCTAAATGTTCATCAATCTTTGGCCAATAGTACATATTTCTGGCAGTTTGTTTCATTTTAGTCGTGCCAAGATGCCCTTCATGTAACATTTTCATAATTTTTAAACGTAATGTGGTAGGTATTATTATTCTATGATTTAAAAACACTAGCCCTTCATCTATTGTTATTTCTGATCTTAATTTAAAATAATACTGTAAATTGCCTGACACATGTTTTTTGTCGGGCCATCCATTCTTAGTATATTCAAGTAATTCTGAAAGTTCCTTATCATTATTAGATTCATTAATTAGTTCTTGTTTTTGCTCAGGAGTGCACTGTAAGTGACTCGCAAGTCCCACGCAATGGACCATTTCATTAATGTATGGATCGTCTGTGTTATCACACTTACTATATGCACGAGATAACAAATCCGCTATGTACATGTATTTACCCTTCAAATATTTATAATCTATGTCGTATCTCAGGAGTCTTAGCTTCATTCTTTGAAGCCTAGGGGACGGGACTTCATGAATATGTTTTTTAAGCAGGGACTCCAGTGGCTTATGATCATTTAAAATTGTACATTTTTGTCCATAAATGTAATAATGATATTTTTGAGTGGACCAGCACACACTAAGTAATTCTTTTTCAATTTGTGAAAAATTTTGTTCAGACGGAGTTAAACTCCTTGATGCAAAAGCCACTGGTTTTCCTTCTTGCATGAGACAACATCCTAAGCCATCCTTAGATGCATCACATTGTATCACTATTGGCAGTTTATGGTTAAAATTTTGCAAGGTTGGAGCTTCTGTTAATTTCTTTTTAATATTTTTAAAAACATCCTCATGAATGTCCGTCCACAACCAAGTCACATCTTTTTTCAACAATAATTGAAGCGGTGATGCAATATTAGCCAGATTTGGGATAAACTTTCTTAAATAGTTTACCATACCAAGAAATATTTGTAACTCTTTCTTGTTAGTAGGGCTTTTCATATTAATAATGGCATTTGTCCTATCCGGATCAATCTTCATACCTGCTTCAGAAAAAATGTGCCCAAAATATTTTACTTCTTTTAATTTGTACTGAAACTTATTTTGATTAAAACGCACATTATGCTCTTTGGCCCGTTCAAAAACTTTATTTAATATTGCATCATGCTCTTCTTCCGTGTCACCACATATTAATAAATCGTCACAGTACACAATGACACCGGGGATGTCACCAAAGGCAGTTTCACTGTACCTTTGGAACACCTCCGGGGCTACGGAGATGCCAAAAGGGCACCTTAAAAATTTGTAGCATCCGAATGGGCTGTTAAAAGTACACAAATCACTAGAGTTCTCCGATAACTTAATGTTATAGAACCCATCTGATAAGTCTAGGACTGAAAAGTATTTTTTGTTCCCCAATTTCGCAACTATTTCCTCTAACGTTGGGATTAGGTGATGTTCTCTAATTAATACGTTGTTTAAATCTTTTGGATCAAGGCAAATCCTAAGCGAGCCATCTTTCTTTTCAATAATGACAAGGTTGCTTACAAAACTCGTTGGGTGTGGGACTTCAGCTATTACTTTGTGCTCCACCAGTATCTTCAGTTTCTCGGCAAGGCGACCCATCAGTGCATGCGGCACGCGTCGCGGTGGCCGGACTGCTGGTTGAGTTCCAGGTTTAACACGCAACTCCAATGGCTCCTTGAACTCCCCGACACCCTGAAATAATTTGTGATTTATGTTAACAATGTTATCTTTATTTGAGCTTTGACCTCCCTTATTAAGTGTATTCATTTCTTCCACTTTTAGTAATCCTACTGTTATTAAGGACCTGAAACCTAAAATAGGACGGAGATTTTCTTTAATAATTACAAACTCAATATCAAAACTTTTTTCATCATTTTTAGAGTAAGTCTTTAGAGTGATGGTGCCTAATGGAAAAATCTTACCCCCATTGTAGACCTCAATAACTGACCTTGTCTCAGACAATCTGCTTTTAATATCATCATTGACAATTAATTTGAGATCTCTCAAAGAGAGGACATTAATACCAGCACCAGTGTCGCACTTTAAAGATACCCTTTTATTTTCAACTCTTAACTTCTCCGTCCACTCATTCTTAGTAAAATCTATAGAGTATACTAGTCATAACTCATGCACATTATTATTAGTATTTGTTTCATTCATATTCATGTCATGAACCTGTCTGTTTGACATACTACAACCTACACTGAAGTGGTTATATTTTTTACATCTTGTGCAAATTTTTCCAAAGGCCGGGCAGTTCCTCGGGCCATGTTCAGTTTTACATTTTCTACATAAGTAGAAATCTCTGTTGTAATGAGTATTATTATTGTACGACCTATTGTTACTGTTAAAATACTTATCTTTGACATCTGATGGCTGGCGAGCTGAGGGCTTCACCAGCACTGCATGCACCTCCGGATTCTTCAGCACCTTCATGTGTTCTTTGGAAAGTTCAGCAGAACGACAGATGTCCACCGCCTTGTCCAGAGTTAGTTCTTTTACTTCAAGTAACTTCTGCTGTGTCCGCTGGTCCTTGATTCCGATGACTATTCGATCTCGCAGCATCCTATCCTTTTCCTTGTAGTTGCAGTTTTCAGCAATTTTCCGGATGACAGTGTAAAATGCATCAAAGCTTTCTCCATCTTCTTGGTCCCGTTTGTTAAAATTGTAACTGTTAATCACTTCGTTTTGCTTGGGTTTGAAGTGTTCTTCGAATAATTGAATTATTTCGTCTAATTTAGTTTTTTCTTCTGTTTGTAAGACATTAAAATACAGTTCTTGGGCTTGCTGTCCGATGCAATTTAGCAGTATTGCCGCTTTTCTCGTTTCAGTGAGCCTTTCAAATCCCGCAGCGAGTAAAAATATGCGAAATGACTGCTTAAACCTCTGCCATTGCGGCCAACAATTGCCTATGTCGTCTAGGTTAAGGCCTTGCGGCATTTTGTATTCCACCGCACACGTCATGCTGTCTACTTCGGATGCGTCCATTTTCTTTTCCTCCTTTTCGTCGCTTGACATTATCTATTATTCTTTTATTTTAATAAACTTCGTTCAAATACCTTAATGTCTTAATTTGGTCTTAATACTGACTGTGTCGGGCGTCGTCCATTATGACATTATGTGGCTTCTTATTGTAATCAAGTTAAATCTTCGTAATCGTTCTTCTCCGGCTGCGCCATGTATTGTTAGTCAATAAAACAATATCTGAGGTCTTCAATGGTGGTTTTATTTAAAACTGTGATGCACTTTAATATTTATTTTACAATTTAGTAATCTAGTTCGATGTTCACCGTGTAGTTGCCTATGGCGTGGGGCCGCGGGGTGCTGTCATAATTGACAGCTAATCTCTTAAAGCAGCGTTATACATCTCGAGTTGCTTAAGGTACCGTTACACTCTACTACAGAAACAAACTAGCAGTCAACTAACTTTAAAAAATACGTATTTATATTAAATAAGTTTAAAACAACAATACTGTTTGTTTTAAGCTTTTTTAATACCAAATATGCAAAACGATGCACAAATTTCATGGAAATAAAAAGAAAATAATTTAACTACTTTTACTCCGCAAACGAGTAACGGAACGTCAAAAGTGTTTAACAACAACTTCGTTCTTCGACCGAATCGATTCGCCATTTTGTAAAATCGCGTCGCTTGCGTCAACGCTCAACACTGTCAACTGTCAAAACGTTAGTAGTTTTAGTACAAATGCGTGTCTTTGAATGTAGTTGTAAGTGCTTTGCGTGGTGTTTGTTGTATCTTATTTTCTTTGCGTGACTTTCAATAAAGCGTATTTGTATTGTATTACCAAACAATAGTTCCACGTGGGGTAACACGGTGAGATTACCGCAAGCGTCGACCAGCGACCTGGGTGCTCCCCTCACTAAGTGCGACACGTGGGTCGTACTGAGGCTGCCGCGAGCACGGGTCGCCATACCCCTGGACGGTCGGGGTACTAAGTGTGCCACGAAGGCCACTATTGTGAGAAAAGGGACTCGATCTAGGTTAAGGAACTTGTTAGTGTTATAGTGTTTATATTTATGTGACTTAAACTTTGTAAATATATTTGTGATTAACTTTTGTGGTGTTTTGTTTGTCTTTGCGCTGTTGGTGTAGATTTGCCAGTGCCTACATCCGGGGGCACTCGACGCCGGCCTGGCTAAGGCCGCGTCCCCCACAGTTGCTTTATAAACCTTATCGATAATCGAAAAAAAAGGGTGCGATTTAATTAGCCACATCACTGAACTTGACATCTGTCACAGGACCATTAATATATGAAAAATATTATAATTTACTTTAGTAGGTGTATCGAAGTGAGCACCGTTACAATATTCAACAAGTTCAGGCATGTAAAATTGTCTCTACTAAATTTAATTTAATTAAACTATTAAAGTAGGTGAAAACAATGCATTTTATTCATTTTAGATCATGTTTCATGGAGCCGTTTAGTCTCATTTCCGACCTAACCTAACCTATTCGTTACAATATTAATAACATCTACTTACGAAGGAGGTATATCCCATCGCAGAACTAGATTGCACCTCGGCAGGTCGATGCCTTCTTCCAAAGCCGAAGTCGCCAGCAGCAAGTTACATTCATGCATTCGGAATCTGAAGAAAAAAAAGAAAAAAGTGTCAACAAGAACAAATAAATATCACGGGACAATGTCACACATATTGACCTAGTCTCAAACCAAGCTCAAGGCTTGTACTATGGGCACTAGACAACGAAAAACATATAGAGAAATAAAGACTTAAATACATAGAAAACATCCAAGACTCAGGAACAAATACTCGTGCTCATCACACAAATATCTGCCCTTACCGGGATTTGAACTGCTTTCTTCGGAGGCAGGGCCATTCCCACCTAGCCCAACTACTTCACTACATACAATAAAACACGTCAAGCAACAGTGCACGCATTGCTGTGTTCCGGTGTGGGGATAACACAACCGGTGAAATTACTAGCATAGAGGCATTCTATCTTAGTCCTCAGGGTTGGCAACGCGTTTGAGGTCTCAGGATTAAAGTCTTGAGAATTCAAATGTCTATGGGTCTCAGATTCCACTTACCATCAGGTGGCCTGAGTGCTCGTGTGCCTTTAACAAAAGAAAACAACGTAATATTGCGAACTCACTTCTTGAGCGCGTCCTCTCTCGCGCGACAGTGGCGCCGCAGCTCGGCGGGCGGCGCGCCGGCCGCGCCCGCGGCGGCGCAGTACTGCGCGCACAGGTGGCTCAGCCGCGGCTCGCAGCGGGACAGGTCCTGCGCACGCGGCGGTACATCGGTGACTCATCCACTCATACAGTGTATCATTCCATCGAATTTTATGTCATCGCAGCTGAAACGATAACGTTTTCAGGGTAACTTTAACATTAATTACGTAGGTTCGGTTAGATGTTTAATACCCTGAAAACATTGTTTTTCAGCAAAAAATAGCGTTCCATGACATGAAATTCGATGAAATGACAGACACCCCAGTACATCACTATAACCCATCTAGCATGGTATGACTTCGCACAATTTTTATTTCGTAGAAAGCTAATTTTTAATACAGTTGCTCAATAAGTATAACGTGCGGATAGATGGATAATTCGCACTAGTTTCAACTTCCAAGCCTTGTATCCAACCAAAGAGTTTGCATGTTCAACTTGCAAAGAGTGTGATCGTAGCAGAAAGACTATCATTAGTTACTAAATTACACGAGGTATATGTGGCGTCATGACAAGGTATGTCCATGTTATGCAACTCTGAAAACAACTCACCCCTGCCGAACACTACTTATAAAAAAAAAAAACTAGACTGCCTTGATTGTCTACTTCCTAAGGTATGGGTTTCAGGTATTTTTGAAGGCATACGCAATGTACATTGAATTGTCAGCTTTTTAGGGTTCCGTAGACAAACTAGGACCCTTATAGTCCTACAAACACAAAAGCCTGAAAATTATCTTAAATACAAGCGCATATAACAAATTTAAAAGGAAAACTATCACGACTAAGTACATAATTGGTTCTTGAGATACAGGCGGCTAGTGTTTATATTCGTACATACTAAAATCATCTAAATCGGAAATTTAGTTTTATCACTTGTTGTTTTGTGTGATTGTAGTACTTAACGGCTTCGGAACCCCAGTGAGCATGGTCCGACATTCTCTTACCCGGTTTTTAATATACCAGGGCTCGGTACCGGCTTAAAAAATACCGGTTTATTTCGGTTTTGCCCCGAACTTTTCTAAGAAACGCGAACGTTTTAAGAACTTAATTTTAACCTTAATTAACCAGTTTACTCCACGAGCGGCTAATCTACAACCCAAAAGATTTGCATTGAATAAAAATACTAAGCAGCGCTTGTTTGTCGTGCGTGACGTGCGTCTGAATTAACCGGTTTCTTCGCTTCAAACCGGTTTTTTTAGCTTTAAACCGGTTAGTTCGAAAATAACTTTATATAAAACTTCCTCCAAAAAACCTACTAAAAAACGGCTTTTGCGAACGGAACCGGTTTGTAAACTTAACCGGTATCCGAGTCCTAGTATTGTCATTTGTGACTTACCGCAACAATAAGAAACATGATCTTGGCCATGATTGGTTCGTTCATGAAAACGATCCCGCACAGTGCATCTGGATTCTGCTGGATTTGCTGGAACCTTGGCGTGTTTCGCTGGATCCTCACACGCCCACGAATCCTGGGGGGCCTACGGGGGATCCCAAAGATAGACCTAGGATCCGATGGGTCAAACTCAAATTTCCAGTCAAATTTAGAGGCGTTAGTGTCGAGATTAGGGTTTTTAGAGTCGACATTAGGATTTTTAGAGTCGACATTAGGATTTTTAGAGTCGACATTAGGATTTTTAGAGTCGTCATTAGGATTTTTACACTGTTCACTTTTTGAATCCGCTGTGACACGATTGTCTATTGACAAGTCGTGGATTTCTTTCAAGTTAGCTTCGTAAGTATTGACTTTGTCTTCCAATTTATTACGTAATCCAATGAAATCGCAGTTTTTTATATCTTGCAACATTTTACTGGTAACATTTGATTTTTGTTCACTACATCTATCATCCTGACTTTCTTGGGGTTCTTTTTTTTTATTCAAATCATCAGCACCATTGGTGATTAATTTATCATCACCATTTGTCTTCTCGTTATCACCGACGTTTTTATCATCGGCTTCATCGTTCTCAGTCTTTTCTGTATTCTCGAATTGCGCTAGTATTTCTATGAATCTTAATACTTTAGGTGTAGAAAATGTCATTATTCTATCTAACTCGGAATATTCACTGAACACGTAGTCAGCATGACTTCTAATTTTGATGAAAACTGTTGTACATAGGCATAGAAGTAAAAAATGTCTTTCGTATGGCACTTTGATTTTTAGTTTTTCTAACTTAATCAGGAGAGAGAAGGCAGCTTTGTCGGCACCGTATGGACCTATAAAAAACAGAAATAACGTTCATTAACTATGAACTATGAATTTGCTAGATGAATTTCCCTGAATCTTTATTTCTTAGTAGCAGAATTAAGTTTTCACAGAAATCAATGTAATAGTATAGACAGCTCCGCGCGCGGGGCTCTGATTTGTAGATGCTTTGGCCCTTCGGGCCTGCTGCAAAACTAACATAACCTACCAATTTCAAAATAAAAATAAGTGGGAAAATTTGCGGCTGTGAGTGTGCATGCATCAATCATAGATAATCAATCAATATTTACACGACACGTTGGCCCTGTTGGATGTCGATAAAACTGTCGATATTCAATTAAGCACTAGCAAAAATGCATTCTTGCGCTCCCGTCAAACAGGGGTTTGCACCTAAATCACTAATTTACAAGAGATAGACATAACATCTAGACAGGGAGTAATAATATACGGCTAAAAACATTTAAGATTAGGAAAAAATATTAAATTTTCGTTAGATGATAAAATATTTTGGGAATACAAACTAACAAGCCCTTAATTGGTACTATAACAGTAAAAACTGCAATGGGACAGGAAAAATCACAACGGTGAAAACTTGATTAGGTAAAAATGCGAAGTTTTTTTATGTCATGGAGAAAGGCCACCTGATTCGAAGTGGGATCTATGACCCATAGACAATTGCATTCTCAAGACTGCAATCTTAAGACTGCAATCGTAAGACCACAAATGCATTGCCAAATCTCTAAGATGAAATGCATATATGCTAATAATGTTGCTAGTTGTTTGACGCCACGTTGGCCTAGTTGGGAGTGACCCTGCCTCTGAAGCCAGCGGTCCTGGGTTCAAATCCCGGTAAGGGCTGATATTTGTGTGATGAGCGCGAATATTTGTTACTGCGTCTTGGATGTTTTCTATATATTTAAGTATGTATTTCTCTATATAAGTAAGTTTATCGTTGTCTAGTACCCATAGTACAAGCCTAGAGCTTAGTTTGGGACTAGGTCAATTTGAATGACATTGTCCTCCTGATCCTGAAAGTAAACAGGTGTGTTACCTGTTTATTTTCAGGATTTTAAAAATATGCAACTGGAAAATAAGGTTAGGTTAGGGTGGTTTTATAAACGACCTGAAATCAGAACGGTTTCAGTAAAAATCAGTCAAGGAGTTACGATGATTATGAGTAACAAATTATGAACAAAAAAAGTATGAAGAAAAAAATTATGAACAGTGATTATTGTGAATACAAATCGGTATTAAAATAAAAAATAATTGGGCATATCACAGCGTTGTACCGCCACTGCCCGCTAGATGGTCCTCGAGGTCTATTAATTACATTTTTTAAATTCCAGCCTCCTTGTTTAAGTTATAATAAAACAAAATAGCCTATAACCATCGCACAATAAAGACAAATGTATAGACACCTCATTTGTCAAAATCGGTTCATTAGGAACGGCGGTAGAGTGGGTCATACATACATACATAGAAACATACATAGGGTGTCAAAATCATTACCCTTCCTACCCTTATGTGAGCCAGTATGGACCCTTCGGTGTGCTATTGGCGTTAAAAATGCGCTACGTACCCACTTCATTGAGGACGTAGAGAAACTCCTTGAATATAGTCTTCGGCTCTATCGTAGGATCAGGCATACGCTTAAACTCCTCGTACAGATCTTCTCCATAGATCTCAGTCGGGTCATACCTGTAAAAGCATTATTTAAAATAAATAAATAATTAAATAAATATCACGGGACAATGTCACACAAATTGACCTAGTCCCAAACTAAGCTCTAGGCTTGTATTTACTATGGGTACTAGACAACGATAAACTTACTTAAATGGAGAAATAAATACTTAAATACATAGAAAACATCCAAGACTCAGGAACAGTTACCCGTGCTGATCACACAAACATCTGCCCTTACCGGGATTTTAACCCGGGACCGCTGGCTTCGGAGGCAGGGTCACTCCCAACTAGGCCAGTGTCGTAAAATTATTTTTCTAAAATGGCACTAGGGCAGGGAAGTGATAAGTTATCAAACATTTTCTCGCTCAAGAAACGAACAAAAGATATAGATCACGCGTCGGTATAAGATAAGCATGCATTAATATTAGATCGGTGACTGTTCGCACAGCCGGCGAGAACTGTCTCTCCAACAAAAGATCACGAATCAAGAATAGATCACGTGTAAATAAAAGAGACATATGTTAATAGCTGATCGCTGGCTCTACTGGCTTCTCGCTCATCGTCGGCGGTGGGACCAGTGCCTAAGACTGGCATAGTTGTTGCTTAGGTATAGCAATTCCTTCGTTTTCACGAAGCTCCTTTCTCTACTGTACCAACTCCTGAGCGACCGACTACAAGCGGTGGCGGAGCGGTGTACCCACCTGTGCTCCTCCAGGAACACAGTGTTCCAGCTGTGAGTACTGCTGGCAAACGTCGCGGTGCTGGCTGTACTGTACCATCAGCTACATGACCAGCTCCACTGACAAGCGGTGGTA
Organism: Acleris holmiana; assembly: GCA_949316455.1. Taxonomy (NCBI): domain Eukaryota; kingdom Metazoa; phylum Arthropoda; class Insecta; order Lepidoptera; family Tortricidae; genus Acleris; species Acleris holmiana. The sequence goes on along the minus strand of OX438790.1, from coordinate 3,991,620 downwards.
GGGCGGTGTACTCGCCTGTGCTCCTCGAGGAACTGCAGCTCGTCGGCCACGCTCACTTGGACTGTTCCAGCTGTGAGTACTGCTGGCACACAGCGCGACGTTCGCCGTACTGTACTATAAGCTGTGCGACCGGCTACACTGATAAGCGGTGGCGGAGCGGTGTACCCACCTGTGCTCCTCAAGGAACTGCAGCACGTCAGCCACGCCCGCATGAACTGTTCCAGCAGTGACTACTGCTGGCACACACCACGAAGCTCGCTGTACTGTACTATAAGCTGTGCGACCAGCTACACTGACAAGCGGTGGGGGAGCGGTGTACCCACCTGTGCTCCTCGAGGAACTGCAGCACGTCGGCCACGCAGGTCCGCATGAACTGTTCCAGCTGTGAGTACTCCTGGCAAACGTCGCGGTGCTGGCTGTACTGTACTATCAGCTCGCGCGGTTTTGTTGTGACAGTCGAGAACCTGAGGAATACGGGGGATTCAATTGAGGCATACGGTACGCATAATTACAGAATAAGTAAATAGTACAGAAGTTGCTTTTCCTTACAAAAGCGCTGTTTAGGAATTAGAAACGTACCTACTTCATGCCTCTCTGACTATCGTAAAAATTGTATTTGTTCGCACGCGGCACGTGTAGTGCTAGGGTTGTCACACGCCTAGAATAAATACATCAATGAGGACAATAAATGTTTTAGCTCACCAGATGTGTCACGCTCGCTTGCGGCGGTCGTCTCGATGGGTTTTTAAACCGATTTTAAAAAGAGTATATTCCCCGATTACTCAAAGACTAAATACAATAAACGATTGTAACATCGTCGAAATATCGGGACATCAAAAATCTATATGCAATAATTTAAATTGCCCTAATGTTTTATGACATAATTTTATAATGCATAACGGTAATGTGCCATAATATTAATTTGACATAAAGCCATTTTTTTCTGAAACCGTGATCTATTCAGAATTGTAATAAAACAAACCTAACCTAACCTATTGGGCTCTATGCGATGGCATGTAGAAATTACCTGAAAGGTTTTCGAATTCTAAAAAAAATGCCTTTATGGCAAATTAAATTATGGTATGTGATATTAGGGAAAATGAAGGTTATAGCCAGTGACCGTTATGGCAAATGAAATCATGAAAAATTAAGGGATACGCAAAAATCCAAAACGAAAGTCGCTTCCCGCTGTCTGTCCTTATGTATGCTTAGATCTTTAAGAGGGAGAGGGTCCAGTGGCACCCATATTACTTTTATTGTGTTTTTTAATAAACTAAAGTATTATATTAAAATCTAAGAGCGCTTTACTGTTATACAAATTAATACACAATATATAGCATACATGACACAGTTTAATAACCTTCAACCTTCGTGTAGTCAACTTTACGGAAAAAGGTGGCCGCTTTTTTCCGTTAAGTTGCTCACTCATAGTGCAATTGTTGTTGAGTTATGTCATATTCCCTATAAATTGTGTATTCCTTTGTACAACAGTAAAGCACTCTTTGATTTTAAGATAATACTTTAGTTTAGTGGTGGTAGGACCCTGTGCAGGGTCCGTCCGGATCGCTACCACCATCTTATCCATTAACCACCCGCCAAGCAGCATTCGCATCGTGTTCCGGCGTGGGGATAAGACAACCGGTGAAATTACTAGCACAGAGGCATTCCATCTTAGTCCTCAGGGTTGGCGACGCATTTGAGGTCTTAGGATTATTAGTGTTGAGAATTCAAATGTCTATGGGTCTCAGATTCCACTTACCATCAGCTGGCCTGAGTGCTCGTGTGCCTTCTCCTTAACTTAACATAAAAAAAAGAAGTTTATTGCAAAACACAATAAAAGTAATAATGGCGCTACTGGACGCTCGGCGCCATATTAGAACTACGCAACGGATTTTGATGCGGTTTTTAATAGATAGAATGACTCAAGAGGAAGGTTTATGTGTAATACTTAAACCGGAGCGAAGCCATGGCGGGTCGCTTGTTCAGTATAAGATAATGATTAGACCCCGGATTTTTGTGGCAATGACGTCACAATAGGGTAGTTTGGGGAGTAAATGGAATATACATACATAAAGTCACGCCTTAATTCCCAGAGTGGGGTAGGCAGAGCTACAGAAAGCAACAACTCTAAATAACTTCTTGATAATTCTGTAACTACATTTTGCACAATCAGGCTAAGATGTTTACCAGTGTATTAGTGACAGGTTGCAAGCCCATCGCCTAACAGTACTACAAGCCCTTATTCCCTTAGTCGCCTCTTACGACATCCACGGGAAGACATGGAGTGGCACAATTCTAACACACGGAAAAATGTGGTGTCAATTAATAAAATTTGTTAGTTAATAACTATTATAACTGAATAATTTTTATTAACTATGCATTCACGAGAAAAAAAATATATAACCGCAAGTCATTCGTCAATTCTGCACGAAAGAGGACGAAATATAATTATGAAAAGTTAAGATTTGTATTGAAATAAAAAGACGGATTTGCCACTTTGCGTAACATTAACAATCGCAGGTCCAGAAATACAAATTAATTCAGGCAACCGTAACAAATCCTGCTTTGATAACCGCAAGCTTTTCAAATATGCACCAACAACATCTGTTGAAGTGGTAAGAAGCTTTTCCTTTTTGAAGTGGGTCTATTCTGCTAGAAGACGTAGCCTAACAGCTAGTCATTTAGATCAACTTTTGATCTGTTACGGAGATTCAGTTAACGAAAGGACAACGTTGATAACTTAATCGATTGACTTATAATTAATATATATCGTGAATGCTTAATAATGAACATTTAATTCCGTAGAACACCAATAGAGTAGGTTGCCGTATTAATTAACACCGTTCCATTTACTCCCCAAATTACCCTATTGTGACGTCAATGCCACAAAGATCCGGGGTCTAATAATGATGGTGAGGATGATGATGGAATCATGGCTCCATGGATAAATGGACCCCCACTTACCTCTTCCCCCCATCGATATCCTCAGCCAGGTCCATCTCGCAGGCCAGCTCTCTCTCAAGCTGGTCGATCTTCCACTCCAATTGAGCATACACGCCGAAGTCGTCCACGTTGGGACAGACGCCGACTTCCTTCTCTTTCTGGTCTTCAACCCCTTTCACATCTTCGGAGTCAGGTTCTGCTTGTGAAGATTTGTAAAATTAAATAACATACATACATAACATCACGCCTTCATTCCCAGAGTGGGGTAGGCTGAGCTACAGAAATATCAACAAGTCTAAAAAGACTTGTTGATAATTCTGTAACCACATTTTGCACAAATAGGCTAAGATGTTTACCAGTGTATTAGTGACAGGGTGCAAGCTCATCGCCTAACAGTACTACAAGCCCTTATTCCCTTAGTCGCCTCTTACGACATCCACGAGAAGACATGGAGTGGCACAATAACAACCCGAGAACCACACGGGATGAATTCAATAACAAGCTTTAAAAAAACCTGCATGTATTCTGCCGTAATACCAAAGAAGACATCTAAATGCAGCATTATAAAATGCGTCCCTGGAAAAGGTGCACAAAAGAACACGGAGAAAAAATATTTAAAAACACTGGTATAATTTTATTTAAAAAAATACGATAACTAAATATCACGGAACAATGTCACACAAATTGATCTAGTCCCAAACTAAGCTCTAGGCTTGTACTATGGGTACTAGACAACGATAAACTTACTTGCATAGAGAAATATATTATACTTAAATACATAGAAGACATCCAAGACTCAGGAACAAATACTCGTGCTCATCACACAATAATCTGCCCTTACCGGGATTTGAACCCAGGACCGCTGGCTTCGGAGGCAGGCTCACTCCCAACTAGGCTAACGTGTCATCTGATATAGCTCGTCAAATGATGATTGGAACCATAATTAAACCTGGTTCGTTTTCTTCCAGTTCCACATCCTCAGGGTCCGCCTTCTCCGTGTCCCCATTATCAGTCTTCTTCGGGGCGAACAGAGGGTACGTTAGGGCGAGCACGCGTGGTTGCTGGTCGGTTGACTTGTACAGCTTCATTATCTGCAAGGAACTTATAGTACAGGTTCCGAGTAAGCATTACAACAACCTTCCCCGAACTGGATAATGGATGAAAAGTTTATATATTACCTTATCAAACCCTTAAAAAAAAGTAAGGCTTCTTCTTCTTCTTTCTTTGCCCCCGCGGCGACTTGAACAGCTACTACCGCGGGGATATGGCGTTTCCACGTGAAGTGATTTCGCCAGTGTCAAGTAAGTATATATAATTATAAATCAATATAGCAATAAAATACAATCCAATCTTCTCTAGGAAGATTGGGGGCAACGTTGTACGGTGATTTGTAGGTCAGAGGTCAAGATAGTTTTAACCTCTGCACCACTGCGAGTCCACTTGAAACGAGAAGAAAGATGCCAGATACACGAAATAAGTCCAAGTCTTCAATCACTGTGCGACACAAAGGCATAAAAAGTACAAATCACTATCAGAAAAGAACTTTGAACACCTAATTACCCAAAAATTAAAGTCTAAAACAAATCACACGTCCGCCATCTTTTAACGTTGCAAATGGCCTCTCAAAGTAAGGCTTAAACTTTCAAGAGGCAAACAATAGGTCTTCATATTGATAGATTGACTTTTTTTTTGTACTACAAACATAAAAATCAACAAGTAATAACTAATTTTCTATTTAAAGCAATTTGGTGCCGTTTTAGATGAATTTAGTACGTATAAACACTTTAATCAGGTTATATGTGCTTTCATTTAAGATTCTTTTCAGATTTTTGGTATTTGTAGTTTGGGCTGTAGTGGGTGGAGGGACACTTGACTTTAACAAAAAATTAGCGCTTTTAAGCTTAATATTTCATAAACGGGTCCCTTGATCGAAAAATTGTTTTCACTAACCCACAATTTTGAAAGACCTATCCGACGACACGTGGGGTGAGGTAGGCGTGTTTTTTTTTGAAATTTTATTGTACCACTTTGTTTGCGTGACTAATATGTATATTCATGCCAAATTACAGATTTCTAGTACTAAGAGTCCTTGCGCTAGGCTGCGGCCGGACAGACGGACGGACGGAAATGGCGAAACTATAAGGGTTCCTAGTTTGACTACGGAACCCTAAAAACGGTGGGAAATGTATTCCCTCTGCCTTATAAAGGGTTAACACTTTCGGATACACATCGACCCCTTTAGGATCTTTTGTGCAATGACCCTGCTACACACTCAGCTGTTCGAACGTGCAGGTTTCCTAACGATGTTTTTCCTTCACCGTAAGAGCATCGGGTAATGTACTTAAGTTAGATAAACTCATTAGTGCATGGTGTCGCGGTCACCATTACCCGATGGTTCTAACTCGGTACCTTACGATCACGAGTCTACCCCCTAAGCCATTAGGTCACCGACGCTCTAAAAAAAATGTATATTATAATAAATTTAATAATTATGATATTTTTGAAGTGAAAACTTCTTTAGCGGCGTTATACACTTTTTTTGTAATGGGTAAAGAAGTTAAACTCGCGTCAGGACACGTGACCTGACCGAAAATTCGTAAGACGGATGGAGAGTAGACAGCCGGCGCGGCGTAGGAGAGGAAGTATCCCCCTCTTTCTACGGCGCGGCGAAAATGTATGCCTGCGCCTGCTGTCTCGTTTAGGCGGCGCAGGGCAACGTTTGTAAATGCACAACGTTAATATTCAAGTTTTCACTTCTGCCGGCACTCTCGGAGTGCAACCCGTCGTTTTTAGGGTTCCGTAGCCAATTGGCCAAAAACGGAACCCCTATAGATTCGTCATGTCTGTCTGTCTGTCCGTCCGTATGTCACAGTCACTTTTTTCCGAAACTATAAGAACTACACTGTTGAAACTTGGTAAGTAGATGTATTCTGTGAACCGCATTAAGATTTTCACACAAAAATAGAAAAAAAAAACCATAAATTTTGGGGGTTCCCCATACTTAGAACTGAAACCCAATTTTTTTTTCATCAAACCCATACGTGTGGGGTATCTATGGATAGGTCTTAAAAAAAGATTATTGAGGTTACTAACATCATTTTTTTCTGAACTGAACAGTTTGCGCGAGAGACACTTCCAAAGTGTTGAAATGTGTGTCCCCCCTGTAACTTCTAAAATAAGAGAATGATAGAACTAAAAAAAATATATGATGTACATTACCAAGCAAACTTCCACCGAAAATTGGTTTGAACGAGATCTAGTAAGTAGTTTTTTTTAATACGTCATAAAAACATTGATCAAAGCTACAACGAACTTTTATATTATGTTACTTGCTGCTACGGAACCCTTCATGGGCGAGTCCGACTCGCACTTGGCCGCTTTTTTAATAATCACAACGCTGAGTTGGAACCGTTTCGCGACAACAGGCCTTTTGTCTATGTCAATATTTTGTTATTTTTTACCAATATGCCGAAGAAATCATTTGGGAACATGCATCATTTATTTTCTTACGCTCTCTGGAAAGTGCTATGTAAGAGAGGAATAACTGTATACGCGAAATAATTGTCGTGTATTTTTTTCATAACATACGAAGCTTTAAAAAGTCATAGTTCAAACCGCCTGCAAAAACACTCTATACAAAATCGACGACAGGAATGACGTCACAGCTGTTGTTCCATGTTTAAAATATACGGACCTTATAACTAAATGTGCATTTATTTCGTTAATTATTATATTCAAGCCAATATCGTCGAATTTAAATATTACGTAAACAAAATGAGAATGCCGAAATCTTAATAAACGGGTCAAAACTTGGTGTATTGCGTTGTATACGAATTTTTTTTTTATAATCCTAAATAGTATCAATGAAACTCAATTCTGATTTTCATGCATGTTCTCTATTCTCAGTTCGTAGTATTCCCTCCGTCCACTTGGATCCATTGCGTGGCTCCATTGATGGATCCTAGTACACTTTTTCCTCCACCTGAATCCATCGTACCAGTCATTTACAAATAACGGATTCTAAGACACTTTAAGGTGCACTTGGATCCTCCGAATTAATCAAACGAAGTATAATTTAAATGGCCGTTTCCTCGTGGTCCTACTATTTTTGTCCTACTGACTTTCGACGGAGCCCCGCCTAGGGCGGGGCTCCTACTTCTAGGTGGTTTTGCCCTTCGGGCATCTGAAGATACCTAACGAACCTAACCTACTTTTACATCCATAATTAGTATTTAAGTAAGTGGAGGATCCAAGTGCCCCTTAAAGTGTCTTAGAATGCATTATTTGGAACTGACTGGTACGATGGACTCAGGTGGAGGAAAAAGTGTACTAGGATCCATCAATGGAGCCATGCAATGGATCCAAGTGGACGGAACGGTAGTATTAACCTTACGAGGCCGAGACCAACATTGGATAAACATTGGAACAATGTAAAAACTTATTCTAATGTTACTGGTTATATATGGCACATTAATTATTTTTTTCCGCGGATATGTAGCATGCCGCAGTTATTTATACAGAAAGGTCAAAAACCAGATGCGAAAGGTCTTCTCTGTTATAGTGTTATTACCCTACTAAAAAGTATGGGAAAAGTTTCCTTTGATTTGTGGGTGTACTCTAACCTCAGTTGGTGTCAAATAGTGTGTTAATCCTTTATATGAATGGGATCGGTTGGCAAAAAAAAAACTTAATTCTGACGATTTTCTTGCAGACTGTACATTTTATCAAAAATCTGTGAATGTCGATTGTCATCACTCAAAAAAATTGAAAAGGTCTCCTAAGATCATTTTCGCGTAGCAGCAAGGGATCTGGTAGCTGCCCTTAAAGCGCCATAAATTTCCACCCTGTCCACGAGCATGTTCAGGATGCTGTTGGTGCTGGCCCGCACCCTGCGCACGAGGGCCGCGGCTCGTTTGCGCATGGATTAGAAGCAATCTACCCGCGCCTCGGAAAACCGTAAAGTTTAATAAAATTGCACTCACAAACTGCAGTTGCTCGTCAGTGTGCACCAGGTGGCAGCTGTCTATGACGAGCACGTTGATCTTGGGCATGGTCAGCAACTCCTCGCGGAGTAACTGGCTCAGCACAGTGGAGGTGCACACCAACACCTGGAAAACAAAGAACAATATACATACATAGTATAAAATAAAGCTACTGATCCTAATTCCTGCATCTATACTGTTACGTACGTGGGGGTAGGTAACTGATAGAAATGCACGAACACACCGATAATCAAATCAGACATAGAAGTTTTTGGGCGTTTTCCAAAAAAAGTGTACATCGTTAAGGACAAAAGTTAAGAAAATTTTTTTTTTTTCCATCTCGTCACGAAAAATAGCCATAAATTTACATACGTTAATTTTCGTGACGAAATGGAAATGTTAAATTTTCTTAACTTTTGTCTTTAACGATGTACACTTTTTTTGGAAAACGCCCTTTTGTAACAGGAACGTCAATTAACTAGGGACTTCCTTCCGATGTTAAAACTATCGATAAGTGTTTCAAATACTTATTTCGATGTGACATTTCATAGGTATCGTTCACCGGATAAAATAGAGAGTAACTAAAATGCTGATCACTACCCATCGATGGGTTTCTTACACAAAAACTTTTTTTAATGCTATTCAATTGATTTCCATAGAAAATAACTGAAACCAAACAAAAAAGGCCTATTTAGGTTGTATGACTTTGTGTAGCATAATAGTAGGTCTCTATATAATCCTTACCTACTCCGTTTTTGGAAAATGTATGGAAAGGACTCGAACTTAAAAAATATTATAGGTAGACAATCATTTATTTACGTTCATGCCACTTTTAAGTTTTGAGTTACGGTGTATGGAAATTTCATGTTCATATTATACGTTATCTCATAGTTATAACTGTAATAAGAAATAAATAAAGTAAAATAGATCATCGATAAATTAACATCGTTTGGAAATCCCTAGGACAACTTTATTCATGCCACAAAAACTTCCAAGTCTGTCGAAAATTAAGAGCTAGACTTTATTAACACGCTCACTTAATCGTTACAAACAATTATCGCACAATAAACTTAGATGATCGCTCGGTTAACTCGTAGGTACGCACTGTTCGCTCTCCAAGTAAGGAATGAATCGCCGCAAGCGCGCCGCACCTTTTATGCTCCCAATCGCCGAATGTTCCAGAATGCACTCTTGAATGACCGAGGTTCTACTCTTTGCGGCCTTGTATTACAATAGCGACGGCCTTGGCCTTGAGCTCGATTGAACTCGTTAACAATAGGCATGTCCTTGAGCCGGCGCGTCGATTTTAATCTCCCTACCTACCTTACCATACCTACTCGTAACAATACCAATATTATAAATGTCAAAGTAACTCTGTCTGTTACGCTTTCACGGATAAACCGCTAAACCGATTTAGATGAAATTTGGCATGGAAATAGTTTGAGTCCCGTCCCAATGTTTTCTATGTAATTTAAGTATATATTTCTCTGTATGAGTATGTTTATCATTGTCTAGTACACATAGTACAAGCCTAAGGCTTAGTTTGGGACTTGGTCAATTTGTATGACATTGTCCTGTGATATTATTATATTACTATTATTTACTGGCACTAAAGCCCTCGATGCCACCCACCTCCTTGACTTCCAGCTCCTGGCTCCAACCCTCCACATCCTCATACCGAGCGGCCTGGGTGACCGCCAGGTCTGTCAGGATGTCCAGCTCGTAGGCAACACAAGGCACGCGAGACGCGCGCGTTATGTACACTGACCGCTGCTTACCGGATGACAGGAGGCTAGAAACCAGATAATAATAATAATAGTAAGAAGAAGAGAAACATGTGTTCACAACAACACAACAACAATTTGACGACACGCCAGCCTCGTTGGTAGTGACCCTGCCTTCGAAGCTAGGGGTCCTGGGTTCAAATCTCGGTAAGGGCAGATATTTGTGTGATGAGCACGAGTATTTCTTCCTGAGTCTTGGATGTTTTCTATGTATTTAAGTATATATTTCTATATATAAGTAAGTTTATCGTTGTCTAGTACCCATAGTACAAGCCTAGAGCTTAGTTTGGGACTAGATCAATTTGTGTGACATTGTCCTGTGATATTATTATACGACACGCTAGCCTAGTTGGCAGTGACCCTGCCTTTGAAGCTAGGGGTCCTGGGTTCAAATCTCGGTAAGGGCAGATATTTGTGTGATGAGCACGAGTATTTCTTCCTGAGTCTTGGATGTTTTCTATGTATTTAAGTATATATTTCTATATATAAGTAAGTTTATCGTTGTCTAGTACCCATAGTACAAGCCTAGAGCTTAGTTTGGGACTAGATCAATTTGTGTGACATTGTCCTGTGATTTATTTATTTATATTTATTTATTTATTTATTATTATTATTAAATATAAGTTAAACACAAAATCAATAGTTGTTGCGAAACGGTGGGCTCATGTGCCGGCGGTTAAACCAGCGCTGGTCTTCCGTTGGGACCGCTCGGTGACAGCACAGAAGGACACAAAAAATAATAACATGAATATGATGAGTGTGGCCCATTATTTCCGAAAAAAAAAAATTCTTGGTGGTAATTACTGCGTTCCCATATTTTCCCAGTGGTAATATTTCACAATATTTTATTTTCCAAGGGCATTTTTTCATAAAATATTTTTTCCCATTCCCCATATTTTCTCTTTTTTAAATCCCAATGGTGAAAATAACCAGAAGCATTTTTTCAGAAAACTTATTAGCAATACATCAATAAGCCAGTGTCGACGGAGCTTCGCGCAGTGCGGAGCTCCTATTTCGGGGTGGTTTGGCCCTTCGGGCCTGCTGTAACACTAACATAACCTAGACCTACCTACGATTCTATTATTTGCAAATATCATAATCAACACTATCAAAGTATCGTAACGACAAAATATTAGCCTAGATATTTAAAAGAATAGAATGAAAAGAAAGAGAAAAAAAAACATAGGTGACTGGGGATAAGTCAGTGTCGACGGAGCTTCGCGCAGTGCGGAGCTCCTATTTCGGGGTGGTTTGGCCCTCCGGGCCTCCTGTAAAACTATCATAACCTAAACCTACCTACTATTCTATTATTTGCAAATATCATAATCAACACTATTAGTGTCGTAACTACAAAACATTAGCCTAGATATTTAAAAGAATAGAATGAAAAAAAAGAGAAAATGAAAAACAAACTGGGGAAAAATTTACTGGGAAAATATGGGAACGGAGTAATTGCCACCAAGAAAAAAACATCTTCGGAAATTGTGGGCCACACTCCGCAATAGGAAAAAAAAAAAGAGCGATTATTATGAATACAAAGATAGTAAAATTTTTGTTAAGCCAATATGGACTCTATTTGTAGCTACAGTGCGTACCCTCTAGCAGCATAAGCTTGCTCATGAATCAGACGAGTGCTAGTGAAGGCAGCGAGCTCCACCGCGAGCGTGTTCCGGTGCCGCGCCGCGCTTGCGAGCCGCGCTCCCCCCTCTGGCGCCGTAAACCTCGAACTGCCTTCCGCCATCTTGAAAAAAGAAATTGGTCTGCATAATTCTAAATTGAACCAAATCAGACATTATCATAAGGCTGAGATTGACTTAATTGCTTGGTGATATTTAAAGGAAAATATTTTTTATCACACATGCTCGGAAAGGGTATTATAACATGCCGGCGTTTAGGGCAGTTATAGCCTATTTACCTCCCAAGGGAGTTATGGGTTTAGTTTTAAAATATAGAACCTACCATCCTAGGACCTTTCTCCGCAATGGCAGACTATGGAAGTTTACAAACAGCCAAGGTTTATTTCCTAATTTCATAACTTGGCTAAAAACCAATTATACTGTACATAAAACTTATACGGTACATTTAACTGCATAATATTTATATTTTACTATTATTTCAGAGACATTTGCAATTATTTTTATTAAATTGTAAATTAAAAACTGGTACATTTTGGCAGTATGGCCGATTAAGTTTGAAAACTAATGGCACTTCATTAAATTATCTGTGGAAGACTATATTGAAAAAAGTTGAGTTGACATGTTGAGAGTTCAATTTTGTTGATTGTTGTTTTCTTTAACCTTTTCAACGCTATGTCAAATACAAAACTAGAGCGAATGTCAACCTTGCCTCAGAGGCACTAAGGTCTGTTTTGCGCTGTCAACCATGACGGAAATATCCGTCAATGGCGTTGAAAAGGTTAAAAGTCTATTTGTTTTTGTTTCCTTGCAAATGGGATGAAAAACATTGTGTGTATTACGGGCAGTAAGGCTTCTAATACTCTCGTTAGTAATCCCCTTCTTACTTCCCTTGATGCACAATGTACTATTTTGGAAACAAGAGCACCACTTAATTTTTTTAATGCAGAGATGGCTTCTGTCCATATCGACAACTTTGCCAGTGGGTTTGAGGCTACAAGTGATCGGTAAATTAATCCCCGTACAGATAATGAAATGCAGCAATCACTTGAAAATCTAAAAACAAACAAGACGACACAAGGTTAGAACAATAACTTCTTACCGAAGACGAATTAAATGAGTGTTATGAAATTAACATTGGAAAGCGGACAAATCCAACAACACAGGCACACGACAGGCCGTTTCTTGAATCAATCATTATGAGAATCGGGTCGGGAATGGAGCCTTCTGAGTATCAGTTTTCATGAGCTTCAATCCATTTGAAATTGGCTCCTATTGAGAAAAGTGCAAATCGAGAACGGTTGACTTTGGTAATAAGTTATTTTGGGTTTCATTCGTTATGAGAATAGTTTTATTAGATATTAGGTCGTATTGAGTATTGGTGTATTTTGAGTTTAGTGTCGAATTCAACTGAAAGATTAGAACTTGGTACTTTTTTTGACCTTCCGCATAGGACTTTTTACTGTAATAAAAGTGACTGATTCTATTCTCATATTAATAACTTACATCATGTACGCTCCTTAGCTCAATAAAGTTAATAACGATTTAACGATGTTTTAATAAACATAATAGTAACTGGGCTGGGATTCTACACGGTAATAACGATATCGTTTTTGACGTGTTTCCGTATTGTCAATGTTTTGATAAGTTTTATGACATTTACAATAATGGTGACTGTGACATAAACGATTCTAAAACACATCAAACTCGATATCATTGTAACGCAGTAGAATAGAGGCCCTGAACATAAGTATTGGTGGCGCTGCAATAGGGGCCGACTCAGCATGGGGATCCTATCATTTCACAAACATAAAGTTCAGTTACCTTTGCATTTGCATTTCTCGCGGCACAGATTTTTTTTTTATACTCACAAGCCTAACCTAAGTAACCTATGTAATTAATGTTTAAGATATCCTGAAAAATTATGGTTTCAGCAGAAAAAAACATTTGATGAAATAATATTCCATAAAACTATAAAAAAGATGAAGTGACATTTGGTATAATTATAGGTTACCCTCATAATACATCTTAGATATGAATAACTTATTGTCATAGTTTAAAAACTTTTTTTAAATAGAATGATCCTTTACTATAGTATGAACTTAAGTCTATCAATTGTAATTTATTTGGGTGCTTCAGGCCCTTGTTTTAAACCTTATTTATTGCCATTCAGCTGAGAATTAGTGCACTAGTCAAAATTGGTTATGTACGTACTTGTGTATAATTTTTTAATTTGTATAAGAACAAATTAACTCTTAACGATTGCGCGTTCCAACTTCGACCTACGCGCTAATAATACTTTACAAAATAAATTAGTTTAATGACATTTTGGTCAACAACTAAGAATCATTATAAGAACTTTATAGAAACTATGTTAACAGTGATACCAAAGACTAAAGAAACTAAAAAAATATCAAAAAACGCTAACGACAACAAAGTTTGCCGGAATTTCAATAAGCAAAACATGCACAACGTATTCGAAAATAAAAATAACAAACTTACATTGCATCTTCTAACCCACATGAATCTCAGATATGTCACTGAAAACTCACCTCCTTAGATTATATCACTTATTCCGAGTAATCGGCGAACCAGACACTTTGTTTACACGCAGCGAACTTAAGTAATCCATTATTTCACACACAAATACCGCGCTGTCTTGCTACATGGTAACCGCGTAATTAAGCACGTAGTTAACAAGAAAAAGAACGTAAAAACAATCAAAACTTAAATTAATATTTGAACAACATCTAATTATTTTAAAATATAAACACTGAAAAAGTTTAAGCGATAAGTATTTCTATCGAAAAACTATACGACTTTGCGGACAAGTGCACTACAGCCTAAACCAAACCAGCAGAGTTCGATGACATTCAATTCGCGTTTCGTTTTCGCAATATTCGCTTTGCGTGACAAGCGCCACAGATAAACTTTGCAGGTCACTAGTTTGTCTTAGACATATTTTTAAACGATCGTTCAAATGAAACCTCTTTGCAAAGAAACAGAGTATTTCAAAAATTACTCTAAAATTAAAACATTACAAAAAAACTGCCTTGAAAATCCCAAAAAATTACTTTTTTTTCAAATAGTAACAGGTCAGTCAAACTGAAGTGGGCTTTTGGATAAAAATATTATGGGACGCCGATTTCAGTTGGACTGTCATAGTATAATTTGAAAAGAAGTTATTTTTTAGTTTTTCAATGTGGTTTTTGTTTTTTAAAACATTTTTTTTATTTCATACTTTTTAGTGATCATAATGTACTGTTATGAAGACCCACATTTCAATTAGTAAGAAACCACAACGTTGCGGGAAAGTCATGGACACATTGACCCATTAAAATCGTATTATATTCGGTCAGCTATCGTAATCGAGATATCTTATTGCCGACGTTGAAATAGGTACGGTGGCCATCAGTCTTCTTCATTAGCAGTTTCGCTTCACAAAATAATACTTTTTAAATGCAAATGCTGGACTTGTTACTAATAATACTAAAATTATAATTATGTAATATGACATAAATTTAAAAATACATATCTTCAGTGGAACATAGCTTCAATCAAACTAATGCTGATTTCCGCACGGCACACCCACAATTTTTTTATCTTTCCCGTGTGGTTGCCGGGTTAGAATAGTGCCACTCCAGGTCTTCCCGTGGATGTTGTAAGAGGCGAATAAGGGAATAAAGGCTTCTTTTATTGTTAGGCGATGGGCTTGCAACCTGTCACTAATACGCTAGTAAACATTTCAGCATACTTGTGCAAAATGTGGTAATAGATTAACATGTCTTTTTAGAGTTGTTTGTACTTCTGTAGGTCTGCCTATCCCACTCTGGGAATGAAGGCGTGATTCTTCGGATGACTTCCTGATCAAAATCGTCTACTGCTGATGACGGACAAGTACATACGTAACTTTTTATTTCTCGGGAGGTGAATTTCTTTGTTGATGCGAATTTCTCACTATTGCTCTCAGACACAGTGTTATAAACAGTAGAGAGACAAACACCTGTAGCTTTTTCAACTAACTGGGCAGCCGTGTAAGGGGAATTTAAAATTTTCTTCAGTTCAAGTTCAAAATATTTATAACAGTTAAAAATAATTTGCTTACTTTGACTCTCAATCGGACCAAAATTACTCACTGCCATATTTTTTGAAAATTATGTAACTTACACTTAGTCGTACGGGCTGACACAAAAATATTCTGATAATTGTGAGAATAAAATGAAATCAGACGTAAAAAAATATGCACAACGTAATTAATATTCACAATTTGATACTGACATTATTTTGGTATTTACTTCTTCAATATATAACAAACCTATTTTTATGCTGATAGTACGAGAAAATAGAAAATTTAAATATAGAATGCCTGTAAACATACAATACCTACTACTACATATGCAATGACCGACAAGTTAGAACTTATCGTTCTGCCCGCGGCACGCTCAGATACACGTCCAAATTACGAGAGGCGGGCACACCGAGACGCCTTTGATTGAGCTCGGTCAAAAGACTGACTCCCGACGGCTCGCCGAGCGCCGCTCGCTACAGGCGCACATCTCGTAAGCTCGTACGAATTTGAGCAAAATTGGTGAACCGTGCGTGCCTCAACTCGAGGCTCCTCTAATTCGTACCCACCTTTATATTTAACCGCAACTCGAATGATAGATGTCCTATATCTGCTGACTTTTTAAAACCTAAAATCTGCAATAGAGACTTGTTAGTAGATAAGAAGATAAGAAATTTAAGTTAAACTAAAAGTAGTTTAAGCGGGTCAAGAAATAATGTTTAAAAAAAAGTTTACAGATCAGCTCTGGCAATAAGGAAAAACCCTTAAGAAAGCAGATCATCCTCGTTGCTACAATGTTCAAGGTGATTGTTTTTTTTTAAATAAATATCAGGGGACAACTTCACACAAATTGACCTAGTCCCAAACTAAGCTCTAGGCTTGTACTATGGGTACTAGACAACGATAAACATACTTATATAGATAAATAAATACTTAAATATATATAGAAAACATCCAAGACTCAGGAACAAATATTCGCGCTCATCACACAAATATCTGCCCTTAACGGGATTTGAACCCAGGACCGCTGGCTTCGGAGGCAGAGTCACTCCCAACTAGGCCAACGTGTCGTCAAATTGTGGGCAATAATATACAAGGAATAGGCAATATTTACGTCCAATGAATAGATCTGAATTACATCTTGATAATGTAAATTATAATACAAAAACCGGCCAAGTGCGAGTCGGACTCGCGCACGTAGGGTTCCGTACAACTATACATCTAAATAAATGTTTTTCTTTATTCTTTATTATATTGGAGTTGATTGAATGAAAGGTAAAATGCGGTTTAGGATTTGTAACGTAGATATTAAAAATACATAATATAAAAGTTCTTGTACCTCGTTGTAACTTTGATCGATGTTTTAATAATAGTGTTTTTTTTTTAAATAAGATATTGATAAGTAAACATTATAATTAGGTACTATATGCGAGCCCATATAGGCTTGTGATAGCTAAACAAGCTAATATATATTCCAGTTTGACAATAACTCCGCGCACACGAGTGTCAATGACGGCTGCCCTCACGTGGCTGCCCGTTCGGGTAAGCGTAGTCGGGAACCTCCCCGCGCGCGCTCCCGCTACCGATAATGTCACGCCCCAAGCGAATTGTTGTTTACTTGGGAAACTATTACCGATTTCTTACTCGTATTAGAAAATAATGGTTCACGGTTTATGCATAAGGTTTATGTTCATAAAATTAAATGTTTTTCATAATTCTTTATTATATTTGAGTTGATTGAATGAAAGGTAAAATGCGGTTTACGATTTATAACGTATTAAAAAAAAACTAATTATTAGATCTCGTTCAAACCAATTTTCGGTGGAAGTTTGCATGGTAATGTACATCATATATTATTTTTACATTTATCATTCCCTTATTTTAGAAGTTACGGGGGGGGGGGACACACATTTTTCCACTTTGGAAGCGTCTCTCGCGCAAACTATTCAGTTTAGAAAAAAATTATAATAGAAACCTCAATATCATTTTTGAATACCTATCCATAGATACCCCACACGTATGAGTTTGATGAAAAAAAAATTTTTGAGTTTCAGTTCTAAGTATGGGGAACCCCAAAAATTTATTGTTTTTTTTCTATTTTTGTATGAAAATCTTAATGCGGTTCACCGAATACATCTACTTACCAAGTTTCCACAGTATAGCTCTTATAGTTACGGAATAAAGTGGCTGTGACATACGGACGGACAGACGGACAGACATGACGAATCTATAAGGGTTCCGTTTTTTGCCATTTGGCTACGGAACCCTAAAAACCGCAGAACTTTTTTTTCCTATTTGTATTTTGAATAGATGTCCATAACTTGTATTGAGCGTACGTTGTTAAAAAACAATATTGTTTAGAACGTCGTTTTTTTCGACACTCGAGCTACAGCCACCCTCGCTCGCAAGCTCGCTCGCGTGGCTAAACATCTCGTGTCATTATGGCTTGTTTTAGTCCCTTGTTGAACAATCTACTATTACGGAATTCAGAAGTAATGATAACAATACAAATTACTTTGATAAATTACGCTTAAAATACTCGCCAACGCAGGCACCGATAGATTCAGACCTTGTAAAAGTTCAGAGTCAAACATGAATTAATTTCAAAACAGCTACGTAATAATGGTTAATATATATATATATGTAGTACCTACACGTATAAATCAAAGAACATCTTGTCACGTTAGTTATTTGTTAAAGAGCAGATTTTATATGACTCTTACATCTTCGACTTAAGACATAGTGTTGTTTGTGACACGATTAGACATTTATTTGGATTTTAAGGACAACAGACGGTATTTTTGTTTTGATTAATTACGTTTACGGACAGCTGAGATGTGAAAATTTTCGATACAAAGAGTATTTATTTAATATAATGATAGTTTATGCGTATGTTGGATGAAAGTTAGTTACTATAATAGTGCGTGGTTTATTAAGAGCAATGTAATACAGAGATGGTTCAGATTTAAAATGCAAATAGGTACATTCGAGTGAAAAATTATAAGATGAATACATGCTTTTTGCGTTTACGAAATATTTAGCTATTAGAATGTATTTTGCCGTGATTATTACTAAAATGAAGAAAAAAATAAAAAAAAGCGGCCAAGTGCGAGTCGGACTCGCCCATGAAGGGTTCCGTAGCAGCAAGTAACATAATATAAAAGTTCGTTGTAGCTTTGATCAATGTTTTTATGACGTATTAAAAAAAAACTACTTACTAGATCTCGTTCAAACCAATTTTCGGTGGAAGTTTGCATGGTAATGTACATCATATATTATTTTTACATTTATCATTCCCTTATTTTAGAAGTTACGGGGGGGGGGACACACATTTTTCCACTTTGGAAGCGTCTCTCGCGCAAACTATTCAGTTTAGAAAAAAATTATAATAGAAACCTCAATATCATTTTTGAATACCTATCCATAGATACCCCACACGTATGAGTTTGATGAAAAAAAAATTTTTGAGTTTCAGTTCTAAGTATGGGGAACCCCAAAAATTTATTGTTTTTTTTCTATTTTTGTATGAAAATCTTAATGCGGTTCACCGAATACATCTACTTACCAAGTTTCCACAGTATAGCTCTTATAGTTACGGAATAAAGTGGCTGTGACATACGGACGGACAGACGGACAGACATGACGAATCTATAAGGGTTCCGTTTTTTGCCATTTGGCTACGGAACCCTAAAAACCGCAGAACTTTTTTTTCCTATTTGTATTTTGAATAGATGTCCATAACTTGTATTGAGCGTACGTTGTTAAAAAACAATATTGTTTAGAACGTCGTTTTTTTCGACACTCGAGCTACAGCCACCCTCGCTCGCAAGCTCGCTCGCGTGGCTAAACATCTCGTGTCATTATGGCTTGTTTTAGTCCCTTGTTGAACAATCTACTATTACGGAATTCAGAAGTAATGATAACAATACAAATTACTTTGATAAATTACGCTTAAAATACTCGCCAACGCAGGCACCGATAGATTCAGACCTTGTAAAAGTTCAGAGTCAAACATGAATTAATTTCAAAACAGCTACGTAAATAATGGTTAATACCTATCAAGCAACGCGAAAATACATCTGCTTGCGTCAACTGCATTATTATCGAGATAAATTATACCATGGCTAATTAATTGTTACTCTCGCTTACTGCGGCTAAGAGTTTTTTTTTTTTATTATAAGGCAAAGGCACACGAGCACTCAGACCACCTGATTGTAAGTTAAATCTGAGACCCAAAGACATTTGAATTCTCAAGATTATAATCTTAA
The DNA here is from genome assembly GCA_949316455.1 of Acleris holmiana. Classification (NCBI taxonomy): domain Eukaryota; kingdom Metazoa; phylum Arthropoda; class Insecta; order Lepidoptera; family Tortricidae; genus Acleris; species Acleris holmiana. The sequence goes on along the minus strand of OX438790.1, from coordinate 3,971,943 downwards.
GACTGCAATCCTAAGACCTCAAATGCGTTGCCAACCATGAGGAGGATTATAAAATGATATTAAGTGGCACTATTCGTACCCGGTAACCACACGGGAATGTGGTTACCGGGTTAGAATAGTGCCACTCCATATCTTCCCGTGGATGTCGTAAGAGGCGACTAAGGGAATAAGGGTTTGTAGTACTTTTAGGTGATGGGCTTGCAACCTGTCACTAATACACTGGTAAACATCTTAGCCTGATTGTGCAAAATGTGGTTACAGAATTATCAACAAGTTTTTTAAAGTTGTTGGTAATTCTGTAGCTCTGCCTACCCCATTCTGGGAATGAAGGCGTGACTTTATGTATGTATGTAATAATAGCTAGGTATAGGCGGACTAAAGTCATGGACATCATGGTCATGATCATGTTTAGTGGTGGTAGGACCCTGTGCAGGGTCCGTCCGGATCGCTACCACCATCTTATCCATTAACCACCCGCCAAGCAACAGTGTTCGCGTTGTTGTGTTCCGGTGTGGGGATAAGACAACCGGTGAAATTACTAGCATAGAGGCATTCCATCTTAGTCCTCAGGGTTGGCAACGCATTTGAGGTCTTAGGATTATAGTCTTGAGAATTCAAATGTCTATGGGTCTCAGATTCCACTTACCATCAGGTGGCCCGAGTGCTCAAAAAAATGGACTAAATAGACATTTTAATCCCTAGGGACTTTTTTTGTTGACTCTTGTATACGCGATTATCTCAAAAACAAATGCAACGATTTGCAAAATTCTTTTGGAAATATAACTTATCCTCGTACTGCTGAGATAGTAAGAAACTAACAAAAGTATCGTGTTATATTTGTACTTACATTTTTGACGTTTTAAACTTGTTGTCTCATACTACATTTGAGTGTCTTGTTTTGGGGATAGAACATAACAAATAGTCCATAGGCAACATTTACTTTACGACGACTGAGGCGGTGGAGGTTGTACGCCCACCCTGCGCTCTACGGCAGACTCCGACGACAAGGGCAACATCATCAAATGGCTGTTTGTGGTTTCCCTAGGCATAAGGAAATTAAAAAGTTAAGTACTTTAATCCCTAGGGAGTAAAATGTCACTTTAGTAGTTATATATTTTAGAGCGTGAGAAGTGAAAACATATCGCATTGCCAGATCAATACGGTATCATTTAAAAAAACTTGCTTGTTTTGATTCAAGTTCATAGGAAAGGTATTAAGGTCGATTATGGAATATAGTTATATTTTGAGTTAATGCTGCGTTGATCTGGCAGTTTAAAACGAAAATAAAGTTACAATGTCTGTGCATATTTTTTGTAAAACTCTCAATACGAATTTTCAATTAGGATGATAATGGTATGTAGCTAAAATAAATATGGCTACAAGATTAATTAACATTTTCAATTGTTTGAAATGTCATAAATTTCATCGTGAACAACAATTTTAATTCACAGTTGTGCAAATTTGCAGATATCCGCTATAAAAGGGGATAGTACTTCATGTTCGGCAGTGTTGTTCGAAGACTCCTCTAAAATGAAGGGTCTCGTAGTTCTGGCCTGTACGGTAAGTTTTTATAAAATAATATATTATTTAAAAAAAATAATTATAAAGTGTAAAAATATGAGAAACCTTAGGATGCCTTTAGGTTAGGCATTACTGCAGAGCATGACTTTAACGCTTTACATCCCGTTTGTAGGGTCCCTTATTCAAACTAGGAACGGACGGACGGACATGGCGAAACTATAAGGAGATTCGCCATGTCCGCGTCGTCGATAGCTATTTGAAAAACATTGCAGGTTTGTGAAAAAAATAATCTCGATTAAGGCATCCGTTTATGAGATATTAAGCGTTAAAGCGCTAGTTTTTGTTAGTCATGTGTCCCTACAGCCAAAACTACAATAATAAAAACTGGAAAATGTCTTAAATGAAAGCGCATATAGTGAATTTAAAAGGAAAACTATCACGATTATCTAGACATCATTGGTTCTTGAGATACAGGCGATTCAAGTGTTTATACCTACTAAAATCATCTAAGACGGCACCAAATGGCTCTATGTGCTTTCATTTCAGATTTTTTTCCGATTTTTTGATGAGTCTAACAAAAATTTGCGCTTTAAAGCTTAATATTTCATAAACGGATTACTTAATCGAAAAACTGTTTGCACAAACACATAATATTTTTGAAAGATCTATCTAACGACACCTCACACGATAGGATAGACAAGAAAAAAAAATACACCACCACGTTACGTGTAGGGCGTGACTAATATTCATATTCATGCCAAATTACAGCTTTCTAGTACTAAGACTATCTGCGCTAGGCTGCGGACGGACGGACGCACGGACGGACGGACATGGTGAAACTATAAGGGTTCCTAGTTTGATTATGGAACCCTAAAAATTACGGCAAACACTTTATTAAAATAGCGGTACATCAGGGGGTTTTTATCTATTTAATACCTAGTTATGTTTTTTTTCAACAGTTGGCAGTAGCCGCTAGCTCACCGACTCTCGGCCTCTTGACTGGACATGGTGAGTACAAACCTTCATTCTCTCGACTAAAAGCACAAATCACTGGCTCAGCATTATGCTGTCACATACCCAATATGCTCAGTGTCCCCAATAGTTGATAGCCCAATACGAGTACAATGTCCCAGCATCATGCTGAATGTCACATTGCCAATATGCTCAGTGTTCCCAATAGTTGATAGCCCAATACGAGTACAATGTCCCAGCATCATGCTAAATGTCACATACGCAATATGCTCAGTGTCCCCAATAGTTGATAGCCCAATACGAGTACAACGTCCCAGTATCATGCTGAATGTCACATACCCAGTATGCTCAGTGTCCCCAATAGTTGATAGCCCAATACGAGTACAATGTCCCAGCATTATGCTGAATGTCACATACCCAATATGCTAACTGTCCCCAGTTGACAGTCTAATACAATGTCACAGTTTTATTCTGATAGTTAGGGTACATTATTATACTCATAACGTCATAAAGCTTAGAGTTCACTAACATTAGTCTAGAAAATTTGACTGTGTCACATATCCAATATGCATAGTATCCCCAATTTTTGATAGCCCCGTACAATGTCACAGTATTATTTAGAAAGTTAGATACTTTTTATACTCATAATACTTAGAGATCTCAAACACTGTTCTAAAATTATGTTTAGTACCACATGCCCAATATGCAAAGGAAGTATCCCCAATTCTTGATAGTCTAATACAATGTCCCATTATTATTCTAAACGTTAGATAAATAGTATATTCATAATGCTTAGAGTTCACAAAGACGGTCTAGAAAGTGGTGAGTGTCACATACCCAATATGCAAAGTGTCCCTAATCCTTGATAGCCCAATACAATGTCCTAGCATCATACTGAGTGTTACAAACCTATTATGCTCAGTATAATGCAGACACTGTTCCAGTATTATACCGTGAGTCACATACCCAATATGCAAAGTAAGTATCCCCAATTCTTAATAGTCCAATGCGTTATCCAAGTATTTTTCTGAGTGTTACATTACAATACTATTTATGCTAAGAGTTCACAAACACTGGCCTAGAATTATGCTGAGTGTCACGTACCCAATATACTAAGAGTCCCCAATAATAGATAGCCCAATGTAATGTCAAAGTATTAAGTAATCATTATGTACTCATTATGCTCAGAATACACAGACACTGTCTCAGTATTATACTGAGTGTCACATGCCCAATACACTAAGTGTCCCCAATAGATAGCCCAATGCAAGCCAATATCCTGAGTGTTACAGCCCTGGAAGGAGGGTAATATGTATGTATGTATGTACCTAAACACTTTATTGTACAAAATAAAACAGAAACAATACGATGAAGATACAAGAAAATAATGTAAAAAGGGGAACTTATCCCTTTAAGGGATCTCTTCCAGCTAACCCTTGAGAGATTGAGAAAAGTGAAAGGTGTGATAAGAGCATGCAAATAAGTCCTAAGTATAAAATTAAAATTAACTACATTCAAATACGTACATATATATGCTAGACACAGAAATATATATTTATAAATCAATATACCTACTTAAACTTACATAAACTACATTTATAAAAGGGCAGTTGATACAATATTTCATATTTTTTGGGCATAGGTATATTTATGTATGAATGTATCGGTGTTCCCTTCTAACTGTTTCTTTGCAACCTGACCTTCTTCTTCTTTTTTATTAAATGGCGGTCCACACAGTGATTTCGCCAATGCCAAGTGAATAGAGTAAATCAGTAAACAGAATAAATCAAAAGTAAAAGCCGGGCATTTTTCAATCGGCCATCTTCCCTCCCCGAAGGTTACCGGAATCACGCAACCTGACCTACTTATATAGTAACTTCCATCCCACATTTTGACCACTTGGGGATTGAATTTCGAAAATACCTTTTTATTACTTGTATAACTCAAAAAACAAATCTTTTGTCTCAATTCAGTGTTTCTTATTCAAGCACCTCTAAAAGGGTGGTTTTGCTGTTTAAAAACAGTGAGCAAAATACGATTTTGCTGCGAGCGTAATACAAAGTAACTTTTTAATTTTTGTTCCGTGGCCGTGGTGCGGAGCACGGGCGGCTGGGGGATGTTGTTTTATTTTTGTTATGTTGTTTTCTTTTTACCTTATAGTAGTTTATGTGACTGTTACATATTAACATCACACGAGTGTTTTAATGCCAAATTATGTACAGTTACAATTACAATCTACATACATATATTATTAAAAAAAAAACAAAACAAACTCAACTATTTTGCGACAAAACAAATAGAACGTCAAAAATGGCGGCACCCGTAGTTTTTTTTTTAATTCAGAGACAAACTAGAGTCGGCCTCTACTATCATATATTATCGTTTGATGTCAAGTAACAAGCAAGATTTGTCAAAATTGTATGCGATTGACATTCCATTTCGAATAAAATGTCATCTCGAGTGATATTAGAATCGAGGTCAAATAAAATGTAATGTTGATATCGAATTTGATGTAAGCAATAACAACATTTTATCAAATAAGAAATGTGTTCTAACAAAACAGTTTATCTTTATGCTAGTCATAATTTGCGGTTTTTGAGCGCATCATAGACGGTTCATGATATGTGTGAAGATAAAGGTTACCTATATTTTCTCGCTGCTAAGGTGAAAAATTGTATGTGCAACACAAGACCAAAGTTATTTGCATCTCGTGTCTTTGAATCCCTCGCTGCACTCAGGATTCTAACCTACAATTCTAGAATCTTTCGCTTGCTCGGGATTCAAAATCAACACTCGCAGCAAAAAACAACTTTGCTCTCTAGTTGCTCAAATAACTATTGTTATGTATGAGTAAAGATTTCTTGTTATTGTGGTTCTGGAAATGCAAATGTTACTAAACCACGCCTTTTCTTTAACATTCAATAAAATACGATTATCGACAAGAATTACACCGCTACTAGCTTTTGTCCGCGACTTCGTCCACATTAATTTCGACTATCGTTTTTCCCTCGGAAACTTAAGTTATCCAGGAAAACCTATGCGTTACTCCAGAGCATAAGCTATCTCAAATCCGTCGAGTCATTGCAGCGTGATAGAGCACACAAGCTATAACACACACACCCATACTTTCGAATCACTGTCTTTCTGTCCCTATGTATGCTTAGATCTTTAAAACTACGCATTGGATTTTGATGCGTTGTTTTACCTGACTGGGGCGAAGCAAAGGAAGGGTGATGATTTTGACAACCTATGTATGTATATATGTATGTATGTATGTATGTTCCACTCTAGCGCCGTTCCTAATGAACCGATTTTGACAAATGAGGTGTCTATCCATTTGACTTTTTGTGCGATGGTTATAGGCTATTTTGTTTTATTATAATTTAAAATGGCAGACGAAAATTGAAAAAAAATGATATTAATAGGGTTTGAGGACCATCTAGCGGGCAGTGGCGGTACTATGCTTGTGATATGTCCAGATATTAGTTCCGCTACCGGATGGTAGATGGTGTACGTAAGCAACGTTTGTGTCATTTGTTACACGTGTTTGGCCTTCGACTACGAACAATATTTTTCTTTTTATAGTCGGGTTTTAGTATTATAATTAATTGATAGAGTGATTCAAGGTGAATGTTTATATATAGAATAGAACAACACGTACATTTACATACGTTTATTGTTTAACTGTGTACAGAGATGATAACAAGGACATACCTAATTAGAATCAACCGTTTATCCATCACAGACGTATAATACAAGAAACTTATTACGAAACACATTTAATACGTCGATGATATATTATTATAAAACTCATTAACATTGTAGAAAACTCTATCGCTTCACAACCCTTTAACCTCGTGAGGCCCAACGTCCTATTTTTAGGACGGAGAATTGTAGTTCTTGCGGCCCAAGTTAATGTTTAAATTTTTCAATTAGCGGCCCGGAGTCCTAAAATAAGGACATGCATTTCAAACACATACCGTTCTTAAAAAAATGCGTGTAACGGAATTTTACCTTTTTAAATATGTCGGGGCTGAACGCAGCCAATTACTCATCGTACTTGCCCTTGCAATAATTATTATGACTTTTACCTGGAATATGTCATAAAGATGTTATAGCAACTCAAAGTTCTGGGCTTCAAGTATATGTGCCTTTAATTAGGACACTGGGTCTTTATCACGAACGTCCTAAAAATAGCTTGGGCCTTTCGAGGTTAAGGTAGTTTTAAATTGTTTACCTTCAAATGATTTCATCTCAACGGGCAGCCCATTAAAGACACGTATTGCGGCATTGAACGCACTCTTGTACATAAGTTTATTGTGGACCCTGGGAATACGATAATTATTGTATAATACTTTAACCCGGAGCGAAGTTAGAGCGGGTCGCTATAGTAGCCCTCAACCAAAGTGACGACCGGGGCCATAAACCTCGACGGACGTAGTGAGGTAACGTATCGATAACGAAAAGGTTTAAACGTCGATGAAATGAATATATTTTGTTTGTTGAGTTTCTGTATTATTGCCTATTTATTGAATTATTATGGTTTTTAAAAATAAGATGTTTTGAGCTAATTTCTAATGAGATAATTAGTCAACAATTACCTAATTTATAGTTATACCGGCTGTTGCCTGTAATAAGAGCAATAAATTTAGGGATCGTTTCCACACCACAAACGTAACAACATTTATTCTACAACTTTTGAAAATAACTTGTTGTTAACTAAATATTAACTACGAAGTTGCTAGGCTGACAGTAGATGTCAACTAGACTATTGGATGGAGTACATTAAAAATACTATTTAGTTTGTTCGAAAATATCCCAAATAATAAATTACATAATACACTAGTAAACATACTTGCGCAAAATGTGGTTACAGAATTATTAACATGTCTTTAGAGTTGTTGGTGTTTCTGTAGCTCTGCCTACCCCACTCTGGGAATAAAGGCGTGATGATATGTATGTATGTATGTATAAATTACATATTTTTTAAAGTCGTAGAACAAATGTTGTTACGTTTATAGAGTAGAAGCGATCCCTCAATTTATTGCTCCTATTACAGGCAACACCCGGTATATTATTTTATAATATTAGTAGGATCAAACAAAACTATTTTTGCATGTCTGTCTGTTGCAGGATTAGGAGGCCATCATGGAGGTGGAGCAGTCCTGCCAGGAGGAGGGGGATGTCATGGGTCAGGAGGGCTGGGTGGAGGACCAGGGGGAGTTATAGGAGCCGCTGTCGCCCTTGAAAATGCTAAACTCAATATCATTGCTAACACAGCTGGGGCAGTTCTTCATGGAGGTAAGTTAATTTGGTTCGGTTTTACTGGGCAAGGGTGTCAGCATTTTTAGGGTGCCGTACGTCTCAATTAAATACGGAACCCTGATGATTACTCGTGTGTTTGTCCGTCTGTCACAGCCAATTTGCTCCGGATCCACTGGGCGGATAAAGTGAAATTTTGTATACATGAGAACATCTGTGACCCAAACATGGATGTGTAACGTAAATTAATGAGTTTAATATATGGGGATCGGGAAAAGGTCGAGTCACATACATGTTGTTTGGCAGAAATGTATTTGTCATAATTTACGCAAGTCATAATGCATTTTTTCACGACATCGTTATACTTTCAGGATAAATAAACTAATCTAACCTATTCTAACTTCTCCACGATGAATATTTTTGTAATCCTTTAATTTCAGCCTGAAAGAAGTTATTATTTGATCACGCATAAAAAAGAGGAATTATTTTAATTAATACATAGGTACATATATGGATCGGTGTGTAACTAGATCAGAATTTAAAAAAAAAAACCTAACCTATCTATCGTAACTAATCTACACGATGGATAATATTTTTTTTAAATCCTTAAATTACAGCCTAAAAGATGTTATGTATGACTTATAATACATTTATGCCAAACAATATTTATGCGACTACACGGCCACCGATGGGAATCACTTTTCGGAGTTAAATGAGAAAAACTTAAAACTTGTTAATGTACAGTGACATATAAAAATAAAACAGATATTGACTTCAACTTTTTTTTGTTTATAAATTTTTACCACTAACGGAGTGAGATCATCTCTCTATACATAATACTGTTTTTAATACAATCTTTTGACCCGTAATAGATAGCAGATTGATTTTTCAAGGAGTCAATAAACCATTTTTAGGGTTCTGAACCCAAAGGTTAAAAACGTGACCCTATTAATAAAACTCCGCTGTCTGTCTGTCACCAGGCTGTATCTCATGACCCGTGATAGCTAGACAGTTGAAATTTTCACAGATGATGTATTACTGTTGCCGCTATAACAAGAAATACTGAAAAACAGAATAAAATAAATATTTCAGTTTCAACAAACATATTTTTTAGGGTTCCGTAGTCAAACTAGGAACCCTTATAGTTTCGCCATGTCCGTCCGTCCGTCCGTCCGTCCGCAGCCTAGTGCAAAGACTATTAGTACTAAAAAGCTGCAACTTGACATGAATATGCATATTAGTCACGCCAGCAAAGTGGTACAATAAAAAGTAAAAAAATATTTTTTTTAGTGTACCTACACGTAACGTGGGGATGTATTTTTTTTCTCGTCTACCCTATAGTGTAAGGTGTTGTTGGATAGGTCTTTAAAAAATATTATGGGTTTGTAAAAACAGTTTTTTAATTAAGTAATCCGTTTATGAAATATTAAACCTTAAAGCGCTAATTTTTGTTAGACTCATGTGTCCCCCCCTCCCCCTACAGCAAAAACAACAATACTAAAAATCTGGAAAAAAATCTCAAATGAAAGCGCGTACAACGAATTAATAAGGAAAACTATAACGACTAAGTAGACATCATTTGTTCTTGGGATACAGGCGATTAAAATGTTTATACCTACTAAAATCATCTACGACGACGGCACCAATTGACTTTAAATAGAAAATTAGTGATTACTTGATGATTTTTTATGTTTGTAGTACTTAACGGCTTCGGAACCCTACACTGAGCATGGTCCGACATGCTCTTGCCCGGTTTTATGTTTGTAGTACTTAACGGCTTCGGAACCCTACACTGAGCATGGTCCGACATGCTCTTGCCCGGTTTTATGTTTGTAGTACTTATCGGCTTCGGAACCCTACACTGAGCATGGTCCGACATGCTCTTGCCCGGTTTTATGTTTGTAGTACTTATCGGCTTCGGAACCCTACACTGAGCATGGTCCGACATGCTCTTGCCCGGTTTTATGTTTGTAGTACTTATCGGCTTCGGAACCCTACACTGAGCATGGTCCGACATGCTCTTGCCCGGTTTTATGTTTATAGTACTTATCGGCTTCGGAACCCTACACTGAGCATGGTCCGACATGCTCTTGCCCGGTTTCTTTTTGTTCGTTTAATTATCGATATTAGTAGTAGGCAACAGGTAGACGCTTGGAATATTCATAGAATATTTAGTTGTAGGTACATTCAATTTAAAAATAAATTTAAATAAACGGCGGCTCCCATACAACAAACGTGTTTTCTGTTTCGGTCTTAATACAGACAACGTGGTTACAGACAGACATAGATGAAACTAAAAGAAAAAGGTTGTAATATAGTATCTAATCTTGTATAGATAATGGTACGGAACGCTTCGTGTGCGAGTCTGACTCGCACTTGACCGGTTTTTTAAAGTTTTTTTTTCTTTCTAGGTGTTCCGTTTGGAGGCGTGGGTGGCCGCGCTGACAGAGGATACAAAGGAAGGGGAGGTGTATATCCGGTGGTAAGTAACTCTAGATACATACACACATAACATCACGCCTTCATTCCCAGAGTGGAGTAGGCAGAGCTACACAAATACCAACAACTCCAAAAAGACTTGTTTGTAAAACAAACATAGGTCTGTAACCACATTTTGCATAATCAGCACGGCACGGATTTTTCATCGCACGGTCAGATCAAAAAAATCATGGAGTCGATATTAAAATTAAAAATTATTCATATTCATACTCGTAGTCATTCTTAGTCCCTCATATTATTATTAACGGCTTCAGAAGTGTCATTTATTTATATTTGCTTTCGGTGCACACGGCGTGAATTATTAGGTGAACATTTTATTATGTCTCATCCGCAATATTGTGCCATTTAGTACTGGATTGATACTTAAAAGAATCTATAATACGATCATGAAAAATTGTGACATGTGTACCTTGTGGAGTAGACCTTTCACAACTAAAACATTTATCTGAAAGCATGTACTTAGTGTTTTCCACCATGAATGAGTATGAGTATAAATATGGCAAAAGTTTTAATTTTAATATCGACTCCATAATTTTCTCTCATCTTACAGTGCGATGAAAAGTCCGAGCCCTGATAATCAGGCATGTTTACCGGTGTATTAGTGACAGTACTTTTATTGTTATGCCACTATGGAAGACTGTCATAGTGACAGCGTCAAACCACATGAAAGAAAGCTAACATCAATGACTAACGCTGTCTTTATGACTCAGGAGTGTCTCGACGCTGATCTTCCATGGATCTAACACTGTAATACACGGGACAGCAACCGGCAATATATTTATATTTACATCGACAATAATATTTATGAATACGTATTTTTTTTTCCAGTATGGTGGAGGCCTAGGACAAGGCTGGGGTAAGTATTAAAAAAAGATGTTTGTTAGTTTTTTTTTGTCTGTCTGGCTTTGTGTGGTAGACGAGTTTTAAGTTTTAACCTGGTTCAACCGTGATTCTTCAACTTTTAAAGTAATTTTAGTGGTAGGTCCTTGTGCAGTGTCCGTCCGGATCGCTACCACCATCTTATCCAAGCTGTTCGCTCGCTAATTATTGGAATAAATGTGCTAATTACAGTTCAAGTATATAAAAATTACAAAGCCCTGGAAATATTTACAAAAAACTGGTAATAAGGAGGTACCCCTTAAGGAGTGTCTCTTTAAGTTTTTTTTATTGTCCCTTGGAAAAATTATTTTGAATCCATGGCGCGCTGAGATGAACAAAAATGACTATTATTTGCTGTTAAAGCTCTTTTAAATTAATTCTCTTATTTTTCAGGTTTCTTCGTCCGTGGAATCACTGGTAAATATTATTTAATTATTATTTTAACGTCGCGTTTAGCCTAGAGTGTGTTACCCTGCCTACGAAGCTAGCGGTCCCGGGTTCAAACTCAGCCCTAAGGCGGATGTTTGTGTTACGAGCACGAACATTTGTTTCTATTTTTTCTATTTACGTATTTATTTCTCTATACAAGTTAATTTATCTTTGTCTAGTACCCATAGTACAAGCTTAGAGCTTAGTTTGAGACTGGGTCAATTCGTGTGACATTACATATGTATGTAATAGCGTGATGTCATGTATGTACATACATACATGACATCACGCCATCACGCCTCCATTCCCAGAGCGCAGCTACAAAAATACCACCAACTCTAAAAAGACTTGTTGATAATTATGTAACCACATTTTGCACAAGTAGGCTAAGATGATTGCCAGTGTATTAGTGACAGGTTGCAAGCCCATCGCCTATCAGTACTACAAGCCTTCATTCCCTTTGTCGCCTCTAACGACATCCACGGGACATGGAGTGGCACTATAATTCTAACCCGGCAACCATACACGTCGTGTGACATTGCCCCGTGATATTTATATTTAATTGTTATTTTCAAACGTTTCAACCACCTGTCGCTATTCTAATTACCGTATCAATTTGTTAAATATTGCCTCCACCCTTGATATGAATCAAATGGGTAAAGGGTAACCCATCGTTTTATCTAACACTTCATCGACTGTATCATTTTATCTAATTTAATTTCATCGAACGCTATTTACTGCTGAAACCATGATGTTTTCAGGATATCTTAAACATTAATTACGTAGGTTAGGTTAGGTTAGACCGGTGACTTACCAAAATAATCATGCGATGAGAAATGCCTTTCGATGAAATTAAAATTCTGCGTAATGAAGTTTAAGTTTCGTGGGCTGGGCCTGTATAATGGTCGCATTGCACTTGTCAGAAAGTGACGCATGTTTTATCCACGTTTAGTCACGCGATAAACACAGCCGTAATAAGCGCCGGCCACAGGTTATACATATATTTTGTCTGTGGTTAATATGCATTCAAATTTCCGTAGCTAGAAAACGGTAATTAGAAAAAGTACGGGCGGTTGAAACGCTTAGAGATTATCAATTAGCACAGTTTTATTGGGAAATTTATTAGTGTTATTATGTCCATCGGTCTGTACATCACTTAACCTCGTAAGGCCCGCCACAATACAAACAAATTTGTATCCAGCAGCAAGGAAATAAAGTTCAAATACGTTTGCTCTATCCTGCCATTTTCATTTTTTAAACAAATAAGAATGAACTTTACGGTCACACAAATAAAGTTAAAACTTTATTGCCTTGATGTGCTCCATTTTGCGCACCTTTCATGAGGTTAAAAAGTACAGTCAGCCACAAAAACTCGTCTCAAAAACGTTTTTTTTTGCCTTACAGATGTCGCTGGAAACGCCGGCAGCCTTTTGAATGATTTACTTCACTCCAGTAAGTATGGACGTTTATTTTTTTTAAATGAATATTTACCCACATAATGTATATTCAATTCATTAAACCTATATAACAATTATAAACAAAAACACAAGTGCAGTGATATATACGCGTCGGCTCAAAATGTATAGAAATAGTGCATTATTGTAAAGGCCCGAAAATAGGGGATTGCCGGACGAGATGGTTATAGGTACGAAAAATGGAATCCGGGCGCCGTTTAATTTGCATATAAACATTCAGCATAATTTTCAAAAAGCATAATTAACGTTTAGCATAAAACAATGTGCATAATTTTATCAGGCATACGGTCAAATAATATATCACTAATTTATCACAAAAATCATTTTCTTATTGTTATGAATTTTAATTCTTACTAGGATAGGTTAGGTTAGATCTGTGACCATTAGTAGAAGCCAAAGACGTTAGAATTATCTTCGTTTTTAACCTACAGCCCATTATGTTTTAAGAAATTATGCAATTCGTTTTATGCAAAATGAAAATTAGTACATTACTTTTTATGTAAATTATTACATACCCATGCAATGCAATCTCCGTTCCTGCCGAGGGCGAGGGGATAAACAGGTGGTATGGTATTTGCTGCATTCTTTTAGGGGGGCATAGTAGTGATCAGCTAATGCAAATAAGATTGTAGAGCCCTATTTTTGACTTTCGAGCGCTAGAAAGTTTCACTCGAAAGTGAGCAAAAACGGTGAAACGGTATTTTTCAAATTCGAGCGATAGAAAAGAGCGTTTTTCATAGTAAACAATCTATGTTTTAGTTTCTAGATTTGTCCTTAACGATTGTCGTCTAGATGAAAATTTCCACTTTAAATTGCTAAACAGTCTCCCACTTCCATTGTGGTCAAAGGGACATTATTCAAATAAATACTATATTGTGTTTGATTTACCTTTTATAAAACTGACTGAGGCTGGGTTTTATAAATCGCACGTTTAATCAAACGAAGAAATATCGAGAAATAGAAATACATTCGAATTTCAAACCTGTCTTCTGTTAGTAGGTTTATTTAAAACTGAATTTGGTTTTGAGTTAATTCTTTGTTTGATTAAACATGCAAAATATCCGTTAGATCATATTTCGATCAGGATAGTCGTATTTACCAACGGGCCTTTACAAAACCGAACTTAAATGACACTGGACTTTTGGACACGGACTTTTTTAACTTAAGAGTAGTGTGGCGACCTAGCGACATCTAGTGATAACTTGTAACAACCAGCTCGACAGCGCTACCAGCGTCAGACAGCGCAACTAAATCTGACAGTGCGCTACATCGCGCTAACGAAGTTTCTTCTCGCCGTTGACTTATATTCCACTTCCAACTTCATCCAAATGGACTTCGGTCCCCAGGCATAACACCCGCCTGGAGAGAGATCTCTCTATTGTCCTGTCTACCTACAGTAGCAAATATTTTTTTATAAATAAAAATGCGTATATCGACATCTTTATATCGATGTCAAATCCCTATGACGAGCCTCGAGTTAGCACACGTATGCTTATAATACCTGGGATAACTCGGGGCATGTTCTAGGGATTTGATATCGATAAAAAAGATGTCGATGTAATTAAATACCAACATTAATAAGAAATTGCCTTTGAGTCATTATAAATATTTAAAGAATGCCCTGTTGACCACTGGTAGTTGATAGAACGTTTAGCAGTTTAAAGTGGATATTTTCATCTAGACGGCAATCATTAATACCATCGAATATGAAAAAAATATTGAATGTATATCATGAAAACTATTTTAAAATAAACATATAAATAGGTACACGTTTTAATTTGTTTCCTTTTTTATTTAAACATGAAGAGAAAATAAGTAATATTCATTTATGTCGCATAACATTTAGATTTTGGCAGTAACATCGATATTTTTTTTGTCGATAATATATTTTGCTACGTCACTTTCGTATAGATGTCCCGTGATATCCCAGGTATGCTTATAAGTAACTGGACACTTTAGTTCTATGTCACTTTAACGTTGTACTAATCGGTCAAAGGTATTAAGAGGACTGTGAAGCAAAAAAAATCCATACAAAATGCGATAACGTTTTTCTCTCCTTAAATATTGTCCAATTTTCACGATTTTGAACAAGTTGTAGATATTTATAAAAAAGTAGGTCTGTACGTTTCATTTTCCAAGAAAATATTTGTTGCAAAGGGAAAAAATAAAGAAACAAAAGCGGAAACGTACAGACCCAGTTTTTTATATTAAAAAATCGTGGAAATCCGATTAGATTTAGGGAGTGAGAAACGTTATCGCCCGGAGCTAAATTTGTATGGTTTTTTTTGACAGCTACGCGATTTAGGCATCGCTTCACAATCCTCTTAACCTCGCGAGGCCCAACGTCCTATTTTTAGGACTGAGAATTGTAGTTCTTGCGGCCCAAGTTAATGTTTAAATTTTTCAATTAGCGGCCCGGAGTCCTAAAATAAGGACATGCATTTCGAACACATAACGTTCTTAGAAAAATGCGTGAAACGGAATTTTACCTTTTTAAATATGTCGGGGCTGAACGCAGCCAAATACTTTGCTCATCGTACTTGCCCTTGCAATAATTATTATGACTTTTACCTGGAATATGTCATTTAAAGATGTTATAGCAACTCAAAGTTCTGGGCTTCAAGTATATGTGCCTTTAATTAGGACACTGGGTCTTTGTCACAAACGTCCTAAAAATAGCTTGAGCCTAACGAGGTTAAAGCGAAAAAGTACCAAAGTATACAAGGCTAGAGTTTTTTGGGACTAGGTCAATTTGTGTGGGATTATCAAATTTTCTGTTCTTTTTCAGATATCCCTGGTGCCCTTGACGACGTGTTAAACGGCGGTATTGCCGGTAAGCTTTATCTCTAGAAGGTTTTATTCTGCTCTTATGAATAAAAAGGACGCATGCACATGTTGATAGTCAGCGCAAATTAAACCCGTCGATTTAAGAAATAAGGTTACGCATACATACGCGGTATAATGAGACATACACCCTTTTTCTAATGAGGGCAGTATTATGCTGCAAAAAGGATGGCTTTGAATGCTTCCGTTCGAAGAATGCGTGGTAAGAGTTAGCTTTAATTTCTCTGAAAGGCCACATATAACATCACGTCCTTATGACATTATCTTCTTTTTATACTACACTCTCTTACTAAGTGTATAAATACTACCCTAATAGGCGTAAAAGCCACGTTCATGTAACAGACATGCTCTAGGATTAAAAAAGAGTTTATTTCATCTCAATAGATCTCATTTGAGGCGAGATAGTTCACTTTGTTCCGGTTGGGTCGACAGCAATGTTTATTTTTTTAATCTTTAAAAAACACTTGTATAAAAATTACATATATACATACATAAATCACGCCTGTTACCCAGAGAGGTAGGCCGAGACCACTTCTTTCCACCTGCTACGATCCTGACAAAGCTCTTTCGCTTCTTCCACATTCATACATCAGAGTCATGCATGCACGTCGGTTTCGGGTACTTAAGATTCGGTCCTTTTCTAGTGTTTTCAGTTTTTTTTTTGTTTTTTTTTTTAATAATTTTTGGAATAAAAATTGATTTTGTTTTATGCCGTTAATGCACACTCGATTAGTAATCCGTGCTTACTACCCTTAGTAAATAAACTAATATTGTTCCCTTGTGACATAATCTACTATTTCTTATTTCAGTGGGCCGCGCCCTTGGAGGAATCATCAACGCCTTCATTCCTGGACGTAAGTTACGACGTTACTGCCAAGCAGCAGTGTTAACATTGCTGTGCCTGGTGTAGAGGGTTTGGAAGCCGGGTATTCAAGCATTGAGCTATAATTGGCTGTTCTACAATAATTTCTATCAAAAGTAATGCGGTATGGAGTACAACAACGGTTTTTTATCGAGAGCAAACACCGGATATTGACGGGGGCAAAACTGTACCAATGTTAGGGGTTCATTAAATGTCGACTAAGTTTATCGACAACTTTTTTCATGACATAATATGGATTTTACATTTCTTGCAAAAGTAAGTCGTACCTTATTCAAATTTGAATTCAAATTCAATCATTTATTCAGTAAATTGGCCACATGCGGGCTCTTTTACACGTCGGTAATATGCAGTGAATCTATTAGCGCTTCGCTTATATTTGCATTATCAGCTTTCCACGAAGATACACGGTATTTTTGACTTAAAAACAAAACGGTTCTCAATTCGAAAGAATGCTAAAGAATATTGTTGTACGGAATGAATTGTTATTCAATGTAATTTCAATGGTTGTCAAAAGTGACTCGAGTCCAGAGTCAATGTCAGATACTGTTTGTTTATAGTTGCGAGTATAAATAAAAGAGGTTTGCACATAGTTAAAAGGTATTAAAATTTCGCCATTAGTTATAATAATGATGATTAAAAATTGCTTTTTATCGATATCGATAAACTTATTCGATATTTAATGAATCACTAGTCGTGGTACATTTTTGCCCCCGTCAATCCGGTGTTTGTTCATAAGGCTCAAAATTGAATAATTTGCAAGCTGGACTCCTAGTTACTTAGGGTCTAAATATCGTGTGGCAACCAATGTCAGGGCCGCTATTCTACTGCGTTATAACGATATCGCATTTGACGTGTTTTCAAATCGTTTATATCACAGTCGCCGTTATTGTTAGTGGCGAGTTATAAAACCGTTGGCGATACGGAAACACCTCAAAGACGATATCGTTATTACCGTGTAGAATCCCAGCCCTCGTCGAATGTATAGTTTGGTCGAAAATCTAACCTTACCTAAGTAAGTAATCTACATGATCAGCCTAAAAGGGTATACATGGATAAAGATAAAGATCGTTTATATGCATAACACAGGTAACTAAGTTCATCCTCAAACAAGGACATCGCGCGGCTTGCGTGTGTGCGTAACGCGTCCGTACGACTGTGGGCGGGCCCAGCCACGCACACGAAACGATATCTAGCCACTGACTTCAAACTATGTCAGTGGCTAGACGATCTTTGTTGGAAGAGGAACTACTTCTTTTATACTTATACTTTGACCATGTTGTAGATGCAGTTAACGAAGTTGTAGCATGCACATGCATTCATTTACTGTTTAGTGGTGGTAGGACCCTGTGCAGGGTTATCCATTAACCACCCGCCAAGCAGCATTCGCATTGTTGTGTTCCGGTGTGGGGATAAGACAACCGGTGAAATTACTAGCATAGAGGCATTCCATCTTAGTCCTCAGGGTTGGCAACGCATTTGAGGTCTAAGGATTATAGTCTTGAAAATTCAAATGCCTATGGGTCTCAGATTCCACTGACCATCAGGTGGCTTGAGCGCTCGTGTGCCTTCTCCTTAACATAAAAGAAATCTTTTTACTTCGTTACCGCGAACACTTGTGTTCCTCATATTCCCATAATTACGAGTATATCCATTGGTACTTTATTATAGAATCTGTGAGCCATCCGAGTATGCTCTTTCGAAATAAAGCGGTCGTAGAAGACGTTGCGTTGATATCGTTTCTAATGCGAAAACTGTTAACATTTTGAAATAAGGCGTTAGTTGAATAGTTACGGACCAAACAATACATTAGAACATACAATTTTATGCGTTAAAGATATACCAGTTACTTGTTTAACGATGTTTTTTCTCTTTCAGTCGGAACACTTCTTGGAAATCGTGAGTACTTATAGTTTTTTTTTTAATATTCCATCTTCGCTTTATTTGTTTTGTAATGTGTTCGGTCACCAGTTATATGTTGTCAAGCGTCGGGTTAAAAGATATCTAAACACGTCTCTAGTGGATCTAAAATTTATTTCTCAACAAGACAAATAAAACAACAACTATAGTCTGTACTTTTAGGCATTTAAAAAAATGTAAACATAAAAACCACGTGACATTGACAGATGACAGTTAGTCAGCCAATAGGAGCAGAACACTGATACGTCAAAGCTCGACCAAACAGCTTGGATTGGTTGATAAGCAGAGCCACGTGGTTTGGTTTGTTTACATTTTTTTAAATACCTAAAAGTACAGACTATAGTAAAGAAAGAACTTGGGCCATTCTACTTTTCAATGTACATTTTTTGTTATCGTCCGATAAAAAGTATTCCAAATTATGATTCCGCGTATAAATAAATAACATGAACCTAGAATGTTTAAATTTAACGGTTTCAAAACAAAAATCTATTAAATTACACAATTATCGCTGATTTTTTTTTCAACTCAGTGGTAAATTTTACATTTTCCATAGAAAAGGCAGGGACATCAACCTCCACTGCGTTACTCACTTTAAAGTTAATAAAAAAATAGTTTTTATGAATTAGGATAACTCTAAATATGAACCTATTTACGTGACTTTTCGAGTTTTAAGTTAAAAAACCAAACAATTTACCGTTTTGTTAAATAATAATTGTTTAGCGAGAACGTGGCTAACAAATATGTAAATAAAATGTATGAAAAGTAGACTGACCCACTTACAACTTACTTAATAATAATAATAATAACTTACAGATTATAAATAAATATTGACAATAATAATAATAATCACAGGACAATGTCACACAAATTGACCTAGTCCCAAACTAAGTGCTAGGCTTGTACTATGGGACTAGACAACGATAAACTTACTTATATAGAGAAATATATACTTAAATACATAGAAAACATCCAAGACTCAGGAACAAAATACTCGTGCTCATTACACAAATATCAGCCCTTACCGGCATTTGAACCCAGGCCCCTAGCTTCGAAGGCAGGGTCACTCCCAACTAGGCTAGCGTGTCGTCACTTAAAACTATACTAATCTTACCAGTAGGCATCTTCCCAAATTGCTGACAGCATTGCCACCTTGAATGGCAATGCTTACTTTTTGCCGTTTAAAGGCAGTATAATTAATAATGTTATACCTACTAGAGACACAAGATGAGAAGAGAATCGAAGCGATAGGTTGATTGCTATGGACAGACCGAGATGGAAATCCGTGGGAGATGCCTCTGCCCAGCAGTGGGACACTAATCCAGGCTATTAAAAAAAAAAAGAGACAATAGAGTTAGATATTTGTGACCGCAACGTTGTATAATTACACGCTGACACGCTGGCCTAGTTGGTAGTGACCCTGCCGTCGAAGCTAGCGGTCCTGGGTGAACCCAGTGAGTAATCCTGGTAAAGGCAGATATTTTTTGGGATGAACACGGATTTTGTTACTTAGTCTTGGATGTTTTCTATGTAATGAAGTATGTATTTCTCTATATAAGTAAGTTTATCGTTGTCTAGTACCCATAGCACAAGCCTAGAGCCTAATTTGGGACTAGAACAATTTGTGGGACATTGTCCCTCTATATTTACTTATTATTTATTTTAGATAACTAGTTTGCCAAAGTTCAAGTGAAATTTTCAAAGTATAAAAAATACTTAGATACTCGTTTCTTTACGTACCTGGAAGACGAGCGTAGCTGGGTTGAAATAGTAAATTGTGTCTCAAGGGAGCAAAGTTACATATTTACGGCGAGGGCGTACATTGAATCCCGAACGAAACGAAGGATGCATTCTAAAATAGTATCCTGAGTGTAGTGAGGCATTTAAGTGTTAACGCCAAAGGTGGTAATTATTTTGCTACCGTGTGACATATACTGCTTTTCACATCACCTATGACGAAAATAAAAGATCTCAGTGATGAAACTAATTTAATTATTTACACTCTCTTAAAGTACTGAAATTACCACAATTTGTGGTACCTACCTATTTTTCAAACCCTGTGACGGTGACACATGTCCAGAGATCGGAATAGGTAGTGCAATTTCGGGTGAATGACCTTAAACATTGTACTTAATATGGATAAGACCCCAGATTCCGGGACTCGTATTATTTCACAGAATATTTTCTTGACATGACCTTAATTGAAGTTAAATGGGAACATGCGAAAAAGAAATGTTATTGTAAATACTTTTTTACTTTTTGTCATTGCAAGTGTCTATATATTTCGTCAATGCGAAATTCTATGCAAGCAAAATAATCGTTTAAATCATATTTTAATATCATTTCTGATTTAAACACAAACTTTAACACTTTGCAAATGTAATCCCGGGGTTACAAGCTATATCCATACTAAACTTACGGACCGAAGTCTCGCGAAATTGCACTACCTATTCCGATCACTGCACATGTCACTAACAAACAATTAATTCACAAAACTGTGTTAAGATCAATCATATTGTTGAAAAAATACCTACAACAAATTAAAATAACAATTATCTCTTAAACTAAAAGTGAAAGAATGTTCTTAAACAGAAGGTGCCACTTTGATCCCTCTTAGCGGGGAAGAAAAGTCCCCTTTCCGAATAGGCGATGTGAAAACTAATTTTCCCGAAGATTTCACCTTGACAGACCAATGTTTTAGCCCTCAAAATTATATATTGCTTGTAATTTGAGCTATGTAAAGCAGGACCCTGGTATTCTTAAGTATTCCGTTTAACTTGCAGTTGTGGTCGCCATTGGCAAGATCTTCATTTGTGTCTTCGGCTCTCCCGGGATTTCTGGAGCTGTACTCGGAAATAGGAGACCAGGTAAGAAGAAATAAACTTTGACCATAGCACTATAGATACATACATAACATCACGCTTTCATTCCCAGAGTGGGGTAGGCAGAACTACAGAAATACCAACAACTCTAAGAAGACTTGTTGATAATTCTTGAACCACATTTTGCACAAACAGGCCAAGATGTTTACCAGTATACACACAACACATATATATAGTGCCACTCCATGTTTACCCGTGGATGTCGTAAGGCGACTAAGGGAATAAAGGCTTCTAGTATTGTTAGGCGATGGGCTTGCAACCTGTCACTAATATAGGTACACTAGTAAATATCTCAGCCTACTTGTGCAAAATTAAAAACAGAATTATTAACATGTCTTTTTAGAGTTGTTGGTATTTCTGTAGCTCTGCCTACCCCACTCTGGGAATGAAGGCGTGATGTTATGTATGTGTATGTATGTAAGTTCTATAATTGTCAAAAACATTAAAAAAAACCGACCGTTCAGTTTCTTTCGGCGTTTCTTCTCAGCAGTGGGCCTCTTGGGTAGCGGTACTTACTGAATAAACGGGATTGTAGTCTAAAATAGTCTCGAGAATTCATATGACTATGGGTCTCAGATTCCACTTACCATCCTGAGTGCTCGTTGTGCCTTCTCCTTATCATAAGTAAACATCTAAACTCAAACTCAAAAAGAATATTTGACAAAAACACACAGCAACACAACAATTATAATCATACATTTTAACAGAAGTTCTACCCATAGTACTTACTAAGAGATAAGAGAGATAAGAGATAATTTATCTGTAAAATATGTGTAAGGTTACAGAATGATCACAAGTTTAGTATAATGTCCGTCATGTTTTGCCTTTCGGCGTACAAATTTTAAATAGCAATAATAATATAATCGATCAATAATTGAATTAAATAATCCTGTTTTACAAATGGATCAAATACAAAAAAAAACACTTACGCTAAACGCTTAAAAACATTTATAATATAAAAAGTCACAGTTTTCCAATGATAATTTCATCATCCTTTTCTTAAACATGTCAATAGTAAAATTCCTTATTTCTAATGGTATCTTATTGTAAGTTTTAGGCGCTAGACCAAATAAACTTTTCTTTAATAGTGCAGTATTGGTGATTTGGTTTATTATCCCATAGTTATCACGTGGTCTGAGATAACTGCATACAAACTATGGCGCTGAAATCGATCAGAGGCCCTAGACAAAATGCGTTCGCTAACTAGCGATTCTATTCGTTTGGTTTTTAAACCGATCGCGTCACTGGTAGACCATGTCATACGAAAAGGCACGTGATCTAGCCCCTAGCCAAGATGCGTTCGCTAACTAGCGTTTCTATTCGTTTGGTTTTAAACCAATCGCGTCACTGGTAGATCACGTGACTTTTCGAATGACGTGATCTACTAGTGACGCGATTGGTTTAACAACAAAACGAATAGAAACGCTAGTTAGCGAACGCGTCTTGGCTAGGGGCTCAGGGTTTATATTTAACGAAGACAGCTACTTCATAGTCAACTACTAACTTTGTCATTCAGACCCAGCTCCTTCGACAGTTGTGTAGTTATAGCGTACCACGATCCTACCAGAGGCCCTAGACAAGATGCGTTCGCTAACTAGCGATTCTATTCGTTTGGTTTTTAAACTAATCACGTCACTACTAGATCAAGTGACTTTTCGTATGACGTGGTCTACCAGTGACGCGATTGGTTTAAGGACCTAACGAATCGAATCGCTAGTTAGCGAACGCATCTTGTCTAGGGCCTCAGTAGGACTTACTGAAATCCTACTGGGAAGACCGTGGTACGCTATGATTACACAAGCACAAGAACTTGACAAAAAGTTTTTTAAGAACTTGGATCTGAATGAGTATGAAACAATAGTACTAGGAGGACTACAAGCCATAGTGACTACATGCTGAATTTTTCCTTGGACCTTAGAAGGCTAAAGGTAAAGGAATAGAAACATGGGTCATATACAGATTTAGGTTACCGTCTTCCCTGTGGACACACCGAAAGTTAACGTTTTTAAGGTCTAATTTTCTGGCTAAGCCCATTCCCGCAAAAACGCCGTCAGGACTGCTTTAGACCTATCATATAAAAACATAACTTATATGCACACAAGTTTTTAACTATTGACCACAGGAGAGACAACTAGTTTAGCTACCACCATCTTATCCATTAACCACCCGCAAAGCAACAGTGTTCGCATTGTTGTGTTCCGGTGTGGGGATAAGACAACCGGTGAAATTACTAGCATAGAGGCATTCCATCGTAGTCCACAGGGTCGGCAACGCATTTGAGGTCTTAGGATTATAGTCTTGAGAATTCAAATGTCTATGGGTCTCAGATTCCACTTACAATCAAGTGGCCTGAGTGCTCGTGTTCCTTCTCCTTAACATAAAAAAAAAAAACTTGTTTTTAAGAGTGTGTAAGACGCTTGTACCGAAATTAGAGATGTTGCGCTGTACTGTGAGGTCAAAAAGGACTCGGCTCAGCATGCGCTGCAGCTGGACAAATCTTAAATCTTTTTCACTTCTCATGCTCTTAAAATGCTACTTAAATCTCTGCGAATCGGGACTACTTAAAGCTCCTTATTAATCTCTAGGGATTAAAGTTTTTTTTTTAATTTACTTTGGAAATCCCTGAACAACCAATCACGGTGTTTGTGAATGGAGGATTATCGCCATTTTCAGTGATTGTGTATGGACCATATTTTTGGGTGTCGAAATAACCTCAAAATGACAACTGTGCAACTAATTGCACTTTTAATATATCGTAGATTTGGTTAGCTACTTTTATTTTATTAATGTTAGATTAACGATAGTAATAATAAGATACCTAATTGTTAGGAACTTTTTTAAAATAAATGTTGTAATTTTGTTTAGAACGTCGTTTTTTTCCTCGCATTCAAAGTGAAAAGTGGAGTGTTTAACGCGAGACTAAACAACCATAATGACACTCGAACTACAGCCACCCTCGCTCGCAAGCTCGCTCGCGTGGCTAAACATCTCGTGTCATTATGCCTTGTTTTAGTCCGTTGTTGAACAATCTACTATTTGGTTTTCAGGCCGCAACAACCCAGTTGACATCCCATACATCTGCAATGGGGATTGGGGCAAGAAATACGGCTGGAACTACGATGGAGACTACAAGGCCGACCTCATCATCAAGCATTACCAATTGACGAACGCTAAAGGCCAAGTTCTCGAGCTGATCTCTCGCTACACCAATGGTCGAGGACTGGACGGTCTGACATGTAAGTATACTTTTCATCAGTTTGACTGTACGTTTTTTTGTTAGATTTTGAAAATTCTAAAAAAGGTGGCGACAGGATAGCGCTATACTTTAGTTAGACGCTCTGTGTTGGGACTCATTCGTTTGGTGGTTTCGTCTTTATAAGCAGTAAATGACTACACAAAATATAGTTGGCCGAAAGCTTGTTACAATAACAGCGAAATTTGTACACGTTTTTAATAACGTACCTAGAGATAATACTTAGCTTTTATCTAGACCCCGGATTTTTGTGGCAATGACGTCATAGGGTAGTTTGGGGAGTAAATGGAACGGTGTTAATTAATACAATTTGTTAAATAATAACTATTATAACTGAATAATTTTTATTTACTATGCATTCACGACAAAAGTCATTCATTAATGCTGCACAAAAGAGGACGAAAAATTTATGAAACGTTAAGATTTGTATTGGAAAAAAACGCCACTTTGCGTAACACTAAACAATCTTAACGCAGGTCCAGAAATACAAATTAATCCAAGCAACCGTAACAAATCCTGATAACCGCAAGCTTTTTAAATATGCACCAATGACATCTGTCGAAGTGGAAAGAAGCTTTTCCTTTGTAGCCTAACAGCTAGTCATTTAAATCAACTTTTGATCTGTTACGGAGAGTCAGTTAACGAAAGGACACCGTTGATAACTTAATCAATTGACTTATAGGTAATGTATATCGTGGATGCCTAACAATGAATTTTTAATTCCATAGAACACCAATAGAGTAGGTTGCCGTATTAATTGACACCGTTCCATTTACTCCCCAAATTACCCTATTGTGTCGTCAATCAAGATCCGGGGTCTATTTATCATGCTCGGCAAAAACCATCACCTTCGACGTGTGTTAACTTTGGAGCCTTTCGTATCGTCAAAAAGTTTTAGCCAAACTGATATATTTCCCGAACATTTCATTTGATCAAACTGTTTCATTTCTGAAACTGTAATTATTTCAGGATTTATTTCAAGACCACCGTGTAGAGCCCTATAGGTTAGGTTAAATTACTTTGGGAAATATATCATTTTGACGAAACGAAGGTAATCCGTATACTAATATTCTAAATGTGAAAGTGACTCTGTCTGTTTGTTACGCTTTCACGGATAAACCGTTGAACCGATTTTTATGAAATTTTGTATGAAGATAGTTTGAGTCCCAAGCACATACGGTACTTTTTATCCCGCAAAATTGGACGCTTCCTGAGGGAATGGCGATAGATGACGTCCACGCGGACGGAGGCGTGGGATACAGCTAGTTACGTATATTTTAGTGGTGGTATGACCCCGTGCAGGGTCCGTGCGGATTGCTACCACCATCTTATCCATTAACCACCCGCCAAGCAACAGCGTTCGCATTGTTGTGTTCCGGTGTGGGGATAAGACAACCGGTGAAATTACTAGCATAGAGGCATTCCATCTTAGTCCTCAAGGTTGGCAACGCATTTGAGGTCTTAGGATTATAGTCTTGAGAATTCAAATGTCTATGGTCCTCAGATTCCACTAACCATCAGGTGGCCTGAGTGCTCGTGTGCCTTTCCTTAACATAAAAAAATGTGTTTAATTATTATACATTAAAACATCATTTTTACTTTAATTTCTTTCAGTTGAACAAAGAAACGTCTGCCAGCGCATTTTGATCATTGCCGGCTTATTAGACAGTAAGTACAAAAATACACTAAACATACAAATACATCAAAAGATGAAAAATTTATTACCATACCTGGGATAACACGGGGCATCTATACGAAAGTGATGTCACAAAATATTTTATCGACAAAAAATATATCGATGTTACTGCCAAAATCTAAATGTTATTCGACATAAATAAATATTACTTATTTTCTCCTCATTTTGAAATAATAAATAAACAAATTAAAACGTGTATGGTTATTTTTAAATCATTGTCATAATATACAATCAATGTTTTTTCCATATTCGTCAGTTTTAATGATTGCCGTCGAGATTAAAATATCCACTTTGAACTGCTAAACGTTCTCTCAACGTCCACGGTGGTTAACGGGGCATTTTTAAAATATTTATAATGACTCAAAGCCAATTTCTCATTCATGTTGGTTATTGAAATTTCCTCACCTTATATAAGATAGATAGATAGATAGATAGATTATTTATTTACCAAAAAAGGTGTTACAAAATTACAAACAGTGACCTCCACACTAGGCGTAGCCTGTATCGTGGAGGTCGGTACATACATGAGAATTTCAAAAACACAAAACTAAGACTGTTTACTTTTGTTCGTGGTGTCATTCATAAACAGTATTTAATTACATCGACATCTGTTGTCCCGAGTTATCCCAGGTATGTTTATTACAATCATCTCACACAGAGCTTCAAGATTCCTTTTTAACCGACCTCAAAAAAGGAGGAAGTTCTATTTAATCAATGTAGACCGATTCTGAAAATTCTTTTTTGTTTTACTTTTGAGGTAGTTTCAGTCACCAAATTGGTATTGGTGTCCGTGAGGAATTTAGGGAACTATTTTTGTGTTATTTTTTACAAGGTCGCGATATATAACCGACTATGACGAAGCACATTTAAATGCTTTATATATGTGACTTTAAGACTTTTCAGCGGAGTTGCTTGCGGTGAGCTGGAAATTCCTGTAGTTTTTTATTAATTGACATGTGAAACTACATAACAGCTTTATTAATCATAAAGCTACGAAGTAGCAATGTATCATAACATTTAAATTACATTTCAGATAAATATAACGGATCAAGAGTTAAAAAAAATCTTGTCTGTAAAGTCGGTTTACGGACGATAATTGTATGTGATAACGTCATAAGAAAACATCGACAAGCCGAACGCTTCGTGCCTCTCTATCGCTTGTTCCGCGCCCTCGCTTGCACGCTCGGCACAGGCGGCACGTGACAATGAGTCATGCTTTTTCGTGCGTGCAGCCGACGTTCATCGATTTATCACGTCAAAATCTATTTTTATGCTAAAATAAAAAAACGTTTTATTTTTCCAGCTGATTCGAGCAATTGGTCTCAAAAGGACATTGATACTCTTAACGTCAACGGTAAGTCCCATTATATTTCTTTATTATTTAAGTATTTAGAACATTACTAACACAAAATGCAGTATCTCAGACAAAAACCCTGTACCAAATGCAACCTTATTGCTAAAGCTATAAGATTCAATCTGCTTTGGCTATTGAGTTTGGAATACTGCCTATTGGCTTATGAGGGCAGTGCTGAGGGTGCCGAGACCAGGAAAAAGTGGTGTATTTTCTCGAATTGTTGAAGAGAAGCACTATGCAAGCATCTGACAGGCGGTTGCTGGACTCGTATATAGCGCGGCGTCGACTGCGTCCCAACAGACATAGGAGGTTTTGTGGGAAAAACTTCAATTAACCAGGGACTTCCTTTCGATATCCAATTTATCGATAACTGTTTCAAATACATATTTCAAAGTGACATTTCGTAGTAGATAGATAGATAGGTAGTAGTAGAGTTATATTAAAACATAGAAATTAACTATATAGTATTATAGGGATTTTAAAATCCAGATAAAAAATAATTTTATTTAATAAGATTTGAATATGAACCTGTTTCTTACACAAAATACTATTCTATCTAACTTAAAATGCTATTCAATCGATTTCCATTCAAAGTAAACTGAATCGAGAGTGCCTTGCAACACAAGCCTATTAAGGTAAATTGTATGAAATTGAGTAGTATAATACGTTCATATTCTACGTTACCAATAAGTATAGTCACAACTGTCATTCTTCTTTCTCATGATTGAGGGTCGTGACAGCAATCAGTAGTTGCTCGGTTCACCAAGGCTCTCCAAACAGCTCTATGTTCGGCTAGACCTCTGCAAATCGGTTTGGCAGACCTCTTTCACTGCGTTAGTCCATCGAGTATGTGATCTACCACGGCTCCCTTTCCCTCCAAATGTCCTAAAACAAAGAGCCTCCCAAAATCATCGGGCTTACATCTGGCCACATGACCAAAATACTGGAGAAGTCGTTGCTTGTAGATAGTCGATAGACGGGTCCTTATGCTGAGTTCTTTTAAGATGGAAACGATCGTGCGGTGCTCTGTCCATGAGATGCCCAACATTTTGCGCCAGCACGACATCTCAAAAGCGTTGATCCTGTTACTGGTGCGTGCCTTTAGTGCCAACTAGTAAAGGGGTGAATCAACTTTTAAAGTCCTCCTTTTCTAAACGCTAATAAATAGATTTTCGGATTTCACTATTCATAATCATAAACCAATTCTATAATTTTGTAAAAACATGGTAACGCAGTGGAAAATGCACGTTTTTCATACAAAACCCGGGGACAACGTCGTCCCCTGCGTTACCTGATATATTTGTGTAAATCATAGAAGAATTTTTAAAATTGTCAGCTAGAAAGTAAGTTTAATTGTCTGATTTATTCAATATCATGACCACATCAAAAAAAATAATTGCATTCTACCAAATTAAGGTGACATAGTGAGACATGTCGAAAATTAGGGAGTACCTTAAAAGTTGATTCACCCAAAGATCACTAGAAAGTACAATTTATCGATAAATTAATATTGTTCGGAAGTCCCTAGGACAATTTTATTCGGGCCACAAAAACTCCTATGTCTGGTGATTGGATGTCCGGATGCAATACTCGGGATATCGAGTCGTAATCGTAATATGGATGTGACTCTAATCCTGTACCGCGTCCGTATAAAAAAATGATGTCAAAGTCTTATATGTATTTCAAACATGCCTATAAATGTTTTTGCATTTTTTTTACATTTTACAGCCTATGAAATAATTTCATATTTTATTAGTTTTGTAGTCGTGATTATGTTTACGAATATTCAGAGTACGTACATATCATTAATTGTTCTGCCAAGATTATTTTTGAAGAGATTTTTTTTTCAATAACCTCGTAAGGCCCGGTGTAGAAAGTACATAATCCAGGCAATTCAATTTAAACCTTATTTCAAGGCGCATAAAGTTCATTTTTATTTGTTTCAAAATTGAAAATGTCATTTTGCTTTCTCAATGTAATTTATAATAATTTGACATGCTGTACAAATGATGTAACATTATATTGAGCCATAAAGAATGTAATGTATGTAATGTAAGTGCAAAGGTAATTGAACTTTATTTCCTTGCTGGTAGATTCAAATTCCTACTCACAAAAATCTACCGGATTGTAGTATGGTGGGCCTCAAGAGGATATTGTAAAAAAATATTGTTAATCACTACATAGTATAAAACAAAGTCGCTTTTTCTGTCCCTATATCCCTATGTATGCTTAAATCTTTAAAACTTCGCAACGGATTTTGATGCGGTTTTTTTAAATAGATAGAGTGATTGAATAGGAAGGTTTATACGTATAATACTTTAATCCGGAGCGAAGCGAGGGCGGGTCGCTAGTGTACAATAAAATAAAACCATGATCCTCCAAAAACAACGTAAGTCTCAGAATCCCGGGACATATCCATATTAGCATAATGTTTGAGGTCATTCACCCCGTGTTGCACCGGGACATCCGATCACTGGTAATACTATATCGGGTCTCGTTCACGACCCTTAACATCGTATGTCTTGAAGTCAAATACCATAACATTTTTCACATATCATTCATTTGTCATAATGATGATTTTCGATAATATTCTTGTGTCCTAATGGCTATAAGCCATAATATAACATTACCTATCTAGTGCTCCAAACACCTAATTTATTTTGTGCTTATATCGTAAGACTCCTAATATTCAAAACCTAATTTTAGTGGTGGTAGGACCCTGTGCAGGGTCCGTCCGGATTGCTACCACCATCGTATCCATTAACCACCCGTCAAGCAACAGTGTTCGCATTGTTGTGATCCGGTGTGGGGATAAGACAATCGGTGAAATTACTAGCATAGAGGCATTCCATCTTAGTCCTCAGGGTTGGCAACGCATTTGAGGTCTTGGGATTATAGGCTTGAGAATTCAAATGTCTATGGGTCTCAGATTCCACTTACCATCAGGTGGCCTGAGTGCTCGTGTGCCTTTTCCTTAACATAAAAAAAAAACATAATATTAAATTATTTACTAATATTAGATTTTAACTACTGTACGTAGCAAAAAGGAACTGCTACCAGTAATGTAGGCTAAGGAAGACCTCCGTTAGGCACGAGACGACGAGCGAAACGAGGAGTGTTAGGAAGAACTGCGACCCTACAGCGCGTGAGCAGAGCTAGCTGCGAAGCGCCAGAACCGATTTGTTTATTAAATAATTGTTGTGAACGGCGAATGATTATGGCAACCAGTATTAGGATATGCAACTATTAGGACACATGACCATTAGTAATTAAGACAATAGTTCAAATAAGCATTGGGGTATTCAATACTAGGGTAAAAAATGTTATGGCACTAACATTAGGGCAAACGTTTTTATGAGAAAAGATCATTATGACTAAAGTTATTATGGGATATACTCGTACAAATGGGACTAAATATATTATGGATTCCAATATAGACATGGCACATGCTTGTGGATTTTATCGCTCACTTATTCGTACCACGATGAAATCGGTTTGCTTTCTAAAATACAAAAATCTATAACGTATAATTAGTTGAAATATGTCTATCGTGGTCTCATACCCGTAATACAAGCCTAGAGCTTCCTTTGGGAGTATGTCAATTTGTGTGAGATTGTCCCCTGATATTTATTATTAATTAATGTTTCAGTGGTCATCATTTTTGGAATCCTAGGAAACAGCTACCAATCCGGCCGTAAGTATTTTTATTTAATTTTATTTATTTATTTAGTAAGTATTGTTTTAATATTATTTAGTCACCCGACTTCTCATCAATTTATTTTCAGTTTTATGTTTATTTTTATTATTTCGTTGCACTATTGCTACTAATTAACCTTAACAAGACCAACTTTTTTTTGGATTAAATTCAATACTAAGGTCAGATTGCGTTACTAAGTTAGTAAAACTTTCCATAAAATGATGAGAAATCGTCGC
The DNA here is from genome assembly GCA_949316455.1 of Acleris holmiana. Taxonomy (NCBI): domain Eukaryota; kingdom Metazoa; phylum Arthropoda; class Insecta; order Lepidoptera; family Tortricidae; genus Acleris; species Acleris holmiana. Next base: position 3,940,147 of record OX438790.1, on the reverse strand, counting down.
AGTGCAGATTCTAAGGGTTAGTAACGCAATTGGAATCTGAAGATTGCAGTAACGTCTTGATAATTCAAATGTCTATGGGTCTCAAAGCCCACTAACCATCAGGTGATCTGTGTGCTCGAGTGCCTTCTCCTTGTCATAAAAAATGCCTAATATTTTATAAATAGGCGATATTTGGAGAAATTACAATAAATTGACACTAATACACAAGTTAACTTCTTGGCCTGATGGTGCAAAATGTAATTACAGAATTATAAAAAAGTATTTTTAGAGTTATTGGTATTTCTGTAGCTCTGCCTACCCCACTTTGCGAATGAAGGCGTGATGTCATCTATGTATCTTACAATAAAAAGTAACAAAGTTTTTATTTATTATTACACAGTTACAATACAATGGTAGTCATACGTTTAAATTATAATAAAGGTTTTAAAAATGGTTGTAAATAAATTTAAATCATTTTTCCTATTTTGTTACCACGTTTTCTACAATGTTGATTAAATGTTACCAAAGATTATATTTTTGGTAATGCAGAAAGATACGCTTAATATAACTTTAATTACCAAGTAATAGAAAAATCGGTAACATAACAGGAAAATTAAGTAACGGAGTTAAACACATCGTCATTTATGGTCATTTTTTGACATCGTTATCATTTTCTTGGTCAAATATTTGGCCCAATTAAGATCAGTGTCCTCAAATTTCAAATATCTATATCTGGCTCTCTCTTTATAATAATGTATTGGCCCAATTAGCTACGAACTAAATATGTAACTACAAATATTGTATTACTAATATCGTTTTTTTTTTCAGTTGGACCCATCCTAGTTAGAGGTAAGGAAAATCATGCAAGCCAAGCTTTTTACTTGAACAAATCATTTCTAGTAATTTGTACCAATCGACAGCTTTTCTAGCCCCATCTCAATTGTATATTTTTCCTATTTTCAATTTCTCAAGTAACCATGGCACATTAATTGTCTTTGAGGTAACCCTTTAAAACATATTGTTGCAAGTAACTAGGTTAGGTTAGCTACTTAAACTAACCAATCCTTAACGTAGTTAGATTAAAAATGATACCCGTGAGCCAATGACATCGCGATTATAAACGGGGTTAATTGAGTTCAAGGTCAAGGTCTTTGCTATTGTAATACAAGGACGCAATGTGTAGAACCTTCCAGCAACGTACTCTCTAGAACGTCTTCGACGGGTCAAAGTTCATCGGTTATGCAAGAAAATTGTGAAACAATTAGGGATTGGGAGTGTAAACCACGAAGCGCTCGCGGCGTTTTTCATCCTTTACTTGGAGAGCGAACAGTGCGAACAAGAGCGAACCGGGCTATCATCTAAGTATTCGAAGTTTATTGCGCGATAATTGTTTGTGGTGGTTAAGTGGGTGCGTTAAAAAAGTCTAGCTTTAAGTCATTGCTGCATTTGTGCATTTATATCAGTTACCTACAACCCACGTACGTAACAGTACCTAACTATTAACATTTAACGGTCTTGTTCCTGGGTGTATTTTCTTTGAATTTTAGTGTTTTTATCTACTTACGAGTATGAAATTGTATTTATCGTCGACTAGCAACCACAATACAGTCATTTGTATAAGATTGACAATTGAATTAATTGTTTTCTTTCAGAATGGATTTCAAACTGGAAGAACAGCAAGGGGAACAAGAGGGGAAGCACAGGTAATACTTAAAATAACAGGTTTTATTTTAAATTTTAGTTTTTAGTGTCGGTGAAACAAGGGGACATCAAAATAAACGTTTTGTCAACCCCTGACACTAATAAGTGGTGTTATAAGTGTAACGATTGTATCCGAGTATGTCTATGTATGTGCTGTTGTAGCTCCCGAACGGAATCCTTATACTCGTAGTGTTACTCGTGCGTCTGTCTGTCCGTCTGCCACAGCGAATTTGCTCCGGATCCACTGGATCGATTGAGTTGAAATTTTGAAAGCATGTGATTATATGTGACTCAAACACGAACATGTAACGTAAATTAATAAATTTTAAATATGGGGGTTACTTTAGGGGGGTAAATGACACAATAAAAAAAAACTTTCTCAAACTCTACCATGTGATGTATCAAATGAAAAAGGTGTTTATACGAGTCTCGAATACATATAAATTTTAATTTTACAATAAACATTTAATTAAATATATGATAGTATAAATATATCTCCGAAAATACGAAGCCCAAAATTAAAAAAAATACAGAATACAATTCTTTGCTTAAAGTACACACAACATAGGAAATGTCTCCAAACTTAGAGCTTAGAGTTTGACTCGCATTTGTCAGGTTTTTAAAACAGAAAGTGAGTTCAAACATGGTGGGTTTTAGCTAGGTTTGACAAAAATCTAGTGGGCCATCCATGGGTTGTCAGCTCACTATTACCCCTGTTTACCAATGAGTTTTTATAGCTTAAGTAAATTCCGATGCTCTTAGCGTAAAGGAAAAACGGGTCACTAGTAGAGTGACTAGATCGAAATATTACCACATCGCAAAATGACCACATCGCTTGTAGCCAACATCTCAAAATGACTGAGTCGTAAAATGACCACATCGCTTGTAGCCTACTTCTCAAAACGTCCGAGTCGCAAAATGACCACATCACTTGTAGCCCACATCTCAAAATGACTGAGCCGCAAAATGACCACTTTGCTTTTTTCATTTTATGCCTGTCTTAGTAAAGTCGACGCAGCCCCGCATGGCGGGGCTGCTATTCTTGGGAAATTTGCCCTTCGGGCATTTGAAGTTACCTAACGAACCTAACCTACCTAGTAACGCAAACGAAGTGGTCATTTTGCGACTCAGACATTTTGAGAAGTAGGCTACAATCGATGTGGTCATTTTGCGACTCGGACGTTTTGAGAAGTAGGCTACAAGCGATGTGGTCATTTTACAATTCAGACATTTTGAGATGTGGGCTATAAGCGATGTGGTCATTTTGCGAGTCGGTAATTTTGCGACCGAGTCATTCTACTAGTGACCTGGAAAAACATCATTAAGAATCCTGCACATTCGGACAACGGAGTGTGTTAGAGGATAATAAAATTGCACAGAAGATCCTGAAGGGTCGAAGTATATCCAAAAGGACCCATCTGTAAGATAAGATAAGAGATCACCATTAAATCGGGGATTTAATCCATTTAATGTACTTTTGCAGACCTGTCGCGGTACTGGGACGAGATCTTCAACGGAATTAAGGACGCTAAGGAAGACAAATGGAGCGGATCATTCGACCTAAACAAACGAGGCGATTGGGATCAAATCCAAAGGGATACCGAAAACGAAAGTTCTAGTAGCAATCAATCAAACAACACAAACCAACAGCAAAACTCACAATCTGAAAATAGCAGTTCCTCAAATAACAACAACGACAGCAACACCTCAAACTCCTCTGATGAAAACAACTCACAATCTTCTGATAGAAACAGTGCCTCTTCAAGCAACAATTCAAACTCTTCTGATGATAGCAACGAATCACAATCTTCGAAAAAAGATAAATCCTCAAATAACAAACAAATCAGAGCCTCAGACAAAAGCAAAGACTCAGAATCGAATAAAAACAACTCACAATCTGATGATAGCAATGACTCAAGTGGCAATAACAACGGAAACAGCGGCTCAGACAAAAGCAACGACTCAGAATCTAATAAAAACAGTGCGAGTGAATCACAATCCTCTGGTAAAAACGGGAACAACAAAGACAGGTCTTCTGATAAAAACAACTCACAATCTGATGATAGCAATGACTCAAGTGCCAATAACAACGGACGCAGCGGCTCAGACAAAAGCAACGACTCAGAATCTAATAAAAACAGTGCGAAGGAATCACAATCCTCTGGTAAAAACGGGAACAACAAAGACAGGTCTTCTGATAAAAACAACTCACAATCTGATGATAGCAATGACTCAAGTGCCAATAACAACGGACGCAGCGGCTCAAACTCTTCGGATAACAGCAATGCCTCAAACAACAGTAACAACCAAAATGGCTCAACCAATGATTCCGAAGAAGACTCGGGTGACGGCGGTTACAAAAGTGAAGACAAACGCCTGAGAACTGCGACAGCGTCTGCAGAGAAAAACGTAAGTAGCAGTAGCAGTGGCAGTGGAAAGAAAATGGTCAATAAAGATGGCAGCTCCGTCGAGGAATACAACTACCAAAATGCTAATGCAGAATCGATTAAAAGGTCATCTAAGAACACTGATGCGCAACAGCACACAGTTGAGGTGACACCAGCTGATGACTTCTAGTTGATACCTCCTTAAACTATCTTATTAAATTCGATTAAATTTAAATTTTGGCGTTAATGTCAACAATGAATTCATTAAAAACTTGTATTCAGTGAATAAAATATATGATTTAAATAGTTGATTTTTAACGGACTGTACCTACTTGCATCTCTGATAGCTAACTCACTTTAAAAAGGCGACGGACATTCATTGAGGGGTTCCTTAGGCCAGCTTGATATAAGCATTGTTATTGGTATTACAGAAATATGCAAAAAGTAGTGGTAGGACCATGTGCACCATCTTATCTTAAACATGCCGCCAAACAGCAGTGTTCGTCCGATGGGGATAACACAACCGGTTAAAATTACTAACATTTAGGCATTTCATCTAAGACGTGATTAGCAATGCATTGGCAGTCTTAACATTGCAGTTTTAAGCCTTAAGAATGCAATTCCTATGGGACTTAGGCCCAACTTACCTGTGGCCTGAACGGTCATTTTGACGAATTAGAAGTAGGTTACAATTAAGTTTAAGAGGCCATATACGAAATTTTGCCGATTTGGCTAAATTACGTGATTTTACAGTTGAAATACGTTACTTCTACTTTTAATGCGCAACACGAAAGATAATTGCGTTCTTAATGAATACTATGACCTACTTGTTTAGTTTGTTGTTTTTTATGAGCTACTTGTTTTTATTATTTTATTTTGATTAATCGACCTGAAGGCGACTGTTTTGTAAATTTTGCTGTGAGAGGTTTAGTATATCGCATATTCACGAATCGCTTTGACGTCTAAAAGCGTTACCCTTCATCTGGCATAACTTTTTTTGGCATAATCATCATTTGGCATACAGTCTTTTTATTGCTATAGTCGTCTAAAAAATGTATGAATAACTTTCTATCAGTATTTGTATGGAAAGTACCTTTTGTGTTACCGATATTCATACGTTTTTGGTAATGCAAAAGGAACTTTTCATACAAATATTTCGGGACACATTAGAATGTTATTTAATCATTGCATAGTTTCTCTCTACCTACCTGTACTTTTTTAAATTGTAGATTGACATCTAATGTGGCACAAAATTGCTCAACTAACGTTTCTATTCGTTTTATTTTAAACCAATCGCGTCACTAGTAGATCACGTCTTACGAAAAGTCACGTGATCTACCCTTGACACGATTGGTTAAAAACAAAACGAATAGAAACGCAAATTAGCTACGGCCTCGGATTATGCTTGGCGCCGTTGTGAGCGCCAAAGAGGAGAGTTTTGCGACCTCTGCTCAGTTTTAAGGGCTACTTCAAGTGAGACCTAGCGGCCTTTGAAATCAATCATAGAGAATGGGAGAGGCTCGCGCCGAAAATTCCGTGATGGAGCCTAAGGCGGTTCTGTGCCTTTTCGCCGACAAATCTTTGACAAATTCCTCGTTTCGGAGCCCGCTTTTTTTTCTGTAACTACCGTTCACTCACTCTTCTCTTATTCGTTCTGTCACTGTTACCGTTCTACTGGGAACGTGGTCCCAGCAGCCGCAGGTAATTAAATGATACAAAGTAATACAGTTAAAACCAGTTTATTTCCACGGCTCTTGAGACATTACAGACTTTAACATTAGGGTGTGGGGGCGTCAGATGGGCGAGTTAACTTTTGCCTTTGAAATAATTAAAGAAGTAAAGGGCGCCACTACCTTATCGGAGGTAGACCGATTAATAACGTAAGGTAAATCAATTGGACATCACCAGAACTCTGCCACACTCTGAACTCTGTTGACTCAGAAGCGGAGTCAATCCCCGGGCAGCAACAGCTCCGGTGAACTTTGTTGATGTTGGGCCGGGCCTCCGCCTGCCAGATCACCAACCAGCAGCAAAAAAACAATTCAACCGTAGGAAGTGGTTGAAGGCCAAAATAGTCAGCTCAGCTCCAGCATATGACAGGATTTGAAAAGGAAGAGACAAATAGGTAGATAAAAAAGAATATCAGGATTTTTATAAAAATTACCTTACCTAACCTATAGTCGATACGTTTCTATACGATGGTCCTGAAACAAATCCAGAATTATTTTTAATTTCGGAAAAAAACATGGGTTGTCAAATGATATGTTTGTGAAATGAATCATTTGTGAAACGTTGAAATTTGGTTATGAAATGATAGGATTCCACCTGAGGCCCTAGGCAAGATGCGTTCGCTAATTAGCGTGTCTATTCGTTTGGTTTTTAATCGCGTCACTGGTAGATCACTTGACTTTTCGTATGACGCGATTGGTTTAAAAACAAAACGAATAGAAACGCTAGTTAGCGAACGCAACACTACACAACTGCGACACTAACGTAGCTGTCGCAATACATACTAACTGCGCCTCTATTCAGGTGCGTTAAAACGATATCGTTTTTGACACGTTTAAGAATCGTTTATGTCACAGTCGTCATTATTGTAAATGACATAAGAGTTATCAAAACGTTGACAATACGGAAACAGGTCAAAAACGATATCGTTATAACGCAGTTGAATGAAGGCCCAGGGCCTCTATTCAGGTGCGTTAAAACGATATCGTGTTTGACACGTTTAAGAATCGTTTATGTTCCAGCCCAGGGCCTCTATACAACTGCGTTATAACGATATCGTTTTTGACCTGTTTCCGTATTGTCAAGGTTTTTATAACTCTTATGTCATTTACAATAATGGCGACTGTGACATAAACGATTCTTAAACGTGCCAAACACGATATCGTTTTAACGCACCTGAATAGAGGCCTAGATGTGAACATACTTGTCGGTTCCGTTCCGTATTGGTTTATATAGTCACCAAAGAAAGTGTCGCTAAGATTATTGTGAAGATGCTTAAGTTGCGTAGCTGTCAAAAATAATCCATACAAATTCAGCTCCGGGCGATAACGTTCCTCACCCCCTAAATCTAATCCGATTTCCACGATTTTTTAATACGTTGCAGATATTATGAAAAACTAGGTCTGCAGGTTTCCGCTTTTGTTTTTTTTCTTGGACAAGAGAACGTACAGACCTAGTTTTTCATAATATCTACAAAAATCGAAAAATCGGTTAACGTTTAAGAGGAGGAAAACGTTATCACATTTTGTATGGACACTTACAGTCCTCTTATCACCCATAAAACATTGTACAAACAGCAACACTTTTAACTGTACATCGGTGAACCTTATTACAAAAGGTATAAGGTCGAAATGATACAGTTGATGAAATAAAATTCGATAAAATGATGGGACATTCTACTTATAAGGAAGTAAGGAACTTTACTATATCTACCTATTCTATGGGGAAACCAGAAATAATACTTATACAAATCTCATTATAAATAAAAACAAACGCCTGACGACAAATAATACCATTACAAATATTACGCCTGTGTGGTTGCCGGGTTAGAATAGTGCCACTCCATGTCTTCCCGTGGATGTCGTAAGAGGCGACTAAGGGAATAAGGGCTTGTAGTACTGTTAGGCGATGGGCTTGCAACCTGTCACTAATACAATGTCATAAATAAGTAGTGGCCCTAACGGCTGATTGTTTGATAGGTAGATAGTTAACTGAACACTGACACTAACTAAGCTGATACGGCGGGGGGCCGCTAACTAGCTGGAGTATTTTATGTTATTTGTTCAGTTAACTATCTACCTATCAAACAATCAGCCGTTAGGGCCACTACTTATCATTTTTTACTTGTTAGAGGTTTTTTAATAATAATAATAATAATAATAATCATTTATTTGCTAGAAACATGGTACAAAAGAAGGTGTTTCAGTTTATGAGAAGTTCACATGTTTTACCATAAGTATAGGCATGCAAATTTTACCTTATTTACTACAACATAAGTTAACACAACTCATACTATTTACACACAATTTAGTCGGGGTTTTTTGGAATTTATTATTTAATTTTTTATTTCACGCTTTTTAAACTCCTCCGAGTGTCTGTTTGTGGCATCGTAGCTCCCAAACGGATGAAATAATTTGGACATATTTTTTTTTAAATAAAGCTACAGTAATCAGGATGGTTCTTAGCAAGATTTCAAGAAAATTGGTTGAGCCTTTTAAGAGATATCAGCTCTGAAAGTAGGTGTCGCCGTTATTTTGGCGGCTTTTAACCCCCTAAAAGCTCAATATCTCAAAAACGGCTGAACCGATTTTTATAAAACATGTCTAAGAATGACCCCCAGAAAACCTGCTTTCATTAAAAAAAAACCGCATTCAAATCGGTTCATCCATTTAAGAACACGTCAAACTTATAACACCCCCCTATTGGCGTCGGGGGTTTAGCGATCCGGACGGACCCTGCACAGGGTACCACCACTGAATCCTGCGCAGGCCGACGCTGGCCGGATAGTGGGGAACAGGGAGGTTACCATGAAATGGCCGAGAGTTAGATACAGAGCCGTGTAACTACTATAGCTTTGCTTACACTCGTCCTAAACTGCTCAGGCATGTCATTGTAATCCGCCAGGACTCCGCATGGTTATGAGTAGCGCGTGTTGATTTTGTAATAAGTTTTTGTAAGTACCTATTTAGTATATAATTCTGTGTTTTTAGGGTTCCGTAGTCAAACTAGGAACCCTTATAGTTTCGCCATGTCCGTCTCACTTAAGAGTCTCTAGTACCTGGGTGAATCAACTTTTAAGGTACTCCCCAATTTTCGACATGTCTCACTGTGTCACCTTAATTTGGTAGAATGCAATTTTTTTTTTTTTGATGTGGTCAATATATTGAATAAATCAGACAATTAAACTTACTTTCTAGATGACAATTTTAAAAATTCTTCTATGATTTACACAAATATATCAGGTAACGCAGGGGACGACGTTGTCCCCGGGTTTTGTATGAAAAACGTGCATTTTCCACTGCGTTACCATGTTTTTACAAAATTATAGAATTGGTTTATGATTATGAATAGTGAAATCCGAAAATCTGATTATCTAATTTTAACGTGTGTAAACCATTATCAATCTCACATATTCTAGTAAGTTTTTATTAGCGTGTAGAAAAGGAGGACTTTAAAAGTTGATTCACCCACCTACTAAGGTACTAGAAAGCTGTAATTTGGCATGAATATGCATTTTAGTCACGCCAACAAAGTGGTACAATAATATTTTTATTAGGGTACCTCCCCTTCACGTGAAGGTATCGTAGGGATGTAATTTTTTTTTCTCGTCTCCCTATAGTGTGGGGTGTCGTTGGATACCTAAGTCTATGAAATATTAAGCTTTAAAGCGCTTATTTTTGTTAGACTCAAGTGTTCCCCCTCCCCCCCCCACTACAGCCAAAACTACAAATACTAAAAATCAACATTATAACGAATTTTAAAGGAAAACTATCACGACTAAGTAGAAATCATTGGATCTTGAGATTCATTACTGGCCAGCTCATGCAAATCTCGTAAATTTAGTATGAACGCGTCAGCGATGGTTTTTTAAATACTTTTTTTTTTAAACTACGACATGTCAAAAATTTGTTATATACCATTTTGAACCTTATTTAATCAGCTAACGAAATGAATAAAAGCAATAGGTACAAATAATTTTGGTGAGTCATATTTGTAGGTAATCGTATGAGATGTAAGTACAAATTTAAATTTTAATGCTCTCCTGTAAAATTTGCCACAAGTCAGTTACGCGGCATTAGCAATTGTTGGTTACGCGGTATTGCAGTTTCATCGACGATATCTTATCGCCACCATGAATTAAGTAACGTTGAAGCAGGGATTGTAAAACCGGTTTTATTTAATACCTGTATTTACATTGTCAAATTATTACCGCTAAAAACAATACCTATATTCGAATTAGAGGTATTGTTGTCATTCCGCTATTGTTTTTATCGCTATGTATTCACTATTAACAGTATTAAATACCTGTATTCAATACCGCTATTCATTGTACCTGATAATTGAGATGTCAATTAGACTTTAATTAACTGTAATTTCAGACTTGTCTAAGGCGAGTCTAAGTTTTTTGTAAGAGCACCGAAAACATTTACATATACATAAACGAGAATATTGACACTGACAGGTATTACTGGTTATGGTTTTTAGGGGTAAAGTATCAAAAAGGGGTATTTTTGTCAATTGTCTAAACCGATAATAAACTTGAATACCGGTATTCATTATACCGCTAATCAGAGCTTTAGCGGTATAATTAGTGAAAGTCAATAATAACCGGTAATACCTCATTTAAAACCGGTAGTCAGAATACCGGTAACAATCCCTGCGTTGAAGAGTTCCGGTCCCCATCTGTGGTCTTCATCATCAGTTCCACTTCACCAAATGATACTTGTTGAATGCACATGAAAAACTTGTCACTGAAAATACTTAAATCGCATTGTGTATGCCTGTAATATTTGAGGAGTTTCCTCGATTTCACCAAGGTCCATCATCAGATCCTGATGTATTTATTGACAATAGGGCCAACTAGACAAATACCCTTTCCAGAGCCGGTTTATATCATTGCCTTTTGTTGGCGACATCTACGATAAAGAACACAAAATTAACTTTAGTGGTGGCGCCATCTGTCGTCATGACGTGAAGCTACTCTGCAGTGAAGAAGGAGCGGCAAATCCCGCCATCACTACGTCACCTCCGCCCCCTGCATGGTGCTTCCGGACGAAGATGATAAAAAGAGCAACCACCAGACTGTAGCCCTCTTTATCCTCGTTCCGTTCTCCGATGTCCCCGCTAAGAATAATATCTGGTGGTTTGGTATCGTTTCCTATTGTTTCCCCTTTTTATACAGTTCTTCTTAAAGCTTTAGTGTTGGAATAATAATTCTAATTTGTATAAAGATCTTTACTTATATTACCCTCTTAAAGTAATATTATTCCCGTGTCACATTTAGCAAAGGTTATCAATAAATGTTATAGTATTGCGTGTTTAATGTTTTATTCTCTCCCAGATATAGAAGAAAGTTTACACTTTCTAAGTTCGTTCTCCAAAATAGTTACACTCGGCGAAGCTGATCGTGCAAAACCGAAAGAATATGAGATACACTTTTTACGTTTTTTTAACAGTAACACCGATAATAGATAAAATTGATGTTGTACAAAACTAAAAACCGTCTTCACAAAGCAAGAAAAACTTATTTTAAAATTACAGGTACAGTCCAACTGAATTAGGCTTAGGTTAAAAATAATAGTGGGACGCCGACTTCACTTGGACTGACCTACCCACTAATTACCTAAAAACTTCCTTACCGTCTTACTTTTTGAAGGTTTTTAGTTTTTTAAATGTTCCGTGAACAAAGGGTAAAAACGGGACCCTATTACTTAGACCCCACTGTCTATCGATCTGTCAGTCTGTCTGTCTGTCACCAGGCTGTATCTCACGAACCGTGATAGCTAGACAGTTGAAATTTTCACAGATAATGTATTTCTGTTGCCGCTATAACAACAAATACTAAAACAGAATAAAATAATTTTTATTAAAAAAAAAAATTGCCGATTTTTTGATCAATTTTAATAATAGCAACAGGTAGACGCTTGAAACTTTCACAAAATATTTAGTTGAATTCACTTCAAAACTCTATAATTATAATAACGGCAGCAGGTAGACGTTTATAATATTTACAGACTTAGTTGCATATTCACTTCAAGGGTGGATCAACTTTTCGTTGTTGTTATTCTGTCCCGTAAGCCAGGAGACAACAGTGATAGAGTTCCTTAGAAAAATGGTTATATTATAATATACACTACTAATACGCTTGGAAGAAAACCCATAAAAGAATGGGCTTGTAATTGCCACAAAAGCCGATGTTTGCTGGATTATATACTTTAAAATCGTGGTTTTAAAGCGTGACCCAGGAGACGTCACCATGGCAACGAGCTACAAAGAAAAGTTGATTGACCCTCAAAAATAAATCATTAAATTGAAATAAAATAAATGAAGAGGACTTTTCTTCCCTGCTAGGAGGGATCAAAGTGGCACTTTTCTGATCAAGGTTTGGTTGCCTGTTAAATTTAATAATTTCAGCACTTTTATTTTCCTCATATGAAAAGCCGCATGTGTCTCACATTAGCAAAATTTTTCCCCATTGGGCGTTAACACTTGAATCCCTCGCTACGATCAGGATTCTATTTTAGGATCCTTCGCTTCGTTCAGGATTCAATGTACGCCCTCGCCTTAAATATGTAAGTTTGCTCCATTGTGACACAATAATTATTTGTGCAACCAGAGACAAAGTTGTTTTTTGCTGCGAGTGTTGATTTTGAATCCTGAGTGCAGCGAGGGATTCAAAGACACGAGATGCAAATAACTTTGGTCTTGTGTTGCACATACAATTTTTCACCTTAGCAGCGAGAAAATATAACCTTTATCTACACACAATATCATAAATGATACGTTCAAAAACCGCAAATTACGACTAGCATAAAGATAAAATGTTTTGTTAGAACAAATTTCTTATTTGTAAAAATTGCCTAATAATAACATCATATTCGACATCATTATCACATTCAAATTTCGAACATATTTGAAAAACAAAGCAATTTTATTTGACCTAGATTCTAATACCACTCGAGATGACATTTTATTCGAAATTAAAATGTCAATTGCATACCATTTTCACAAATCTCGCGTGATGTTATTATGTAACAGTCACTTAAACTATTATAAGGTAAAAAAACAACATGGTAAAAATAAAATGACCTCCTCCAGCCGCCCGTGCGCGGCACCACGGTCACCATTGTGTCAAAAATTAAAAAGTTACTTTTAATTTTTGACACAATGGTGACCGTGACTTTTAATTTTTTACTGTCTCACGCTCGCAGCAAAGTTAGTGGTAGTTTTACTGTTGTAAAACCACCCTTTTTGAGGTACTGAGGTGAAAATAACTATTTCAAACCGGTTCACCGGTCTATTATTACTTTTAACTATCTGTACACTTACACAACCGTGTTGCAACCAGCATCTGAAAAAAAAAAACGAAATGAATTTTTTTAGACAGTGCCTTCAGTCCAAAATTAATTTAATTTCAATATCATTTGTATAAATTTCCTAAACTATTGGCCGGAGGTTGCTGTCATCAAAAATAACCTTTTATGAAATAGTTTCTTCTTTATATAAATTTATAGATTATTATGTATTATATAAATCTTATAAGCATGACTGTTATATACAGAGTATTTTTTTAATAGGTGCACAAATTTTAATATTTGCTTCGCTATTGTTAATCAATAACACATGTTGTGTTATTTTTACTCTAGCTTAAAAAATATAAGAGATACTCGTATTGCCGATTCAATGTTTCCTCTAACTTAACGATATTCATGGACCCTCTAATGCAGGGGTGCGAGGAGAGGGGAGTGTTGTCTGATAAGCTATACATGAAATTTCAAATTTCGAAAATTAATACAGTGTATTGCATACCTGCAGCTTGACAACCCATGTCATCATTTCTAGTGTGACTTAGTGTCCACACGAGAAGGTAAAAGAGATATAATTTGCAACAAAAATATTTTTTTTGAACTCTTTTTATTGTCGTAATATATTATATTAACGATACAAAATCATATGTTAAAATTTGTGCGCTGATAAAAAAAAACCCCTGTATATGACGTACATATTTATTGGCATTAAATAGGATAATTATGTTTTAAATTTTTTAGTATACTAAGTACATTTCGGATTGGTTAAATCGACTTGTAGAGAATGCCATTAGGCATTAGATCCGCTTTTTGCACTTATTTCTGGGCAATATAGATTAAATAAATAAACAATTATTTTTATCATAATGGCTGACCGATTTTTAAGTGTGACGTGTCATTACGTCATTACGTGCCAGTCATGACGTGCCTGCGGCGTCTGGATTCTAATACTCTCCTTAATTATCCCCTTCTTACTTCCCTTGATGGACAATGTACTATTATATTAATATATTAAAGTTAAGATAAAATTAAATATTTTTTTAAATATCTTATTGTACTTTTAAAAACTTACCGCACAGGCGAGAACTATAAGATCCTTCATCTTGGAAGAGTTTTCGAACACGGCTAAACATGAAATCCTTCTGACTTTTATAGCGAATAATAGCTTTGCACAACTGTTAATGAAAATAGTTCTTCGCGATAAAAATTGTCATTTTCAACAATTGAAAATGTAAATCTATCTTATGTCAGCTGTATTTATTTTGGCTAAATACCATTGAAGTTGAAACCATTGTATATTTTCGGTGTGTACGGACTTAAAAAAAACCGGGCAAGAGCATGTCGGAGCATGCTCAGTGTAGGGTTCCGAAGCCGTTAAGTACTACAAATATAAAAAATCATCAAGTATTGACCAATTTTCTATTTAAAGTCAATTGGTGCCGTCGTAGATGACTTTAGTAGGTAAACACTTTAATCGCCTGTATCTCAAGAAACAAAGATGTCTACTTAGTCGTGATAGTTTTCCTTTAAAAATGGTTATATGCTCTTTCATTTAAGATTTTTTTCAGATTTTTTGTATTTGTAGTTTTGGCTTTGGGGCGGACACTTGAGTCTAACAAAAATTAGCGCTTTAAAGCTTAATATTTCATAAACGGATTACTTAATTAAAAAACTGTATTTACATACTGGTAATATTTTTGAAAGACCTATCCAACGACACCCCATACTATAGGCTAGACGAGAAAAAAATACATCCCCACGTTACATGTAGGGGAGGTACACTAAAAAAAAACTTTTTTTTACTTTTTATTGTACCATTTTGTTGGCGTGACTAATATGCGTATTCGTGCCAAATTGTAGCGTTCTAGTACTAATAGTCTTTGCGCTAGGCTGCGGACGCCGTTATTTTGGGGGCTTCTTACCCTCTAAAAGCTTAATATCTCAAAAACGGCTGAAGCGATTTTGATAAAACATGTCTAAGAACCACCGCTAAAAAACCTGCTTTCATTTAAAAAAAACCGCATTCAAATCGGTTAACCCATTTAAGAGCTACGGTGCCATAGACAGACACACACACACTCTCACAAAATTAAAACACCCCTCTTTTTGCGTCGGGGGTTAAAATATAAGCAGTTTTGGTGACATTATGCGCAAATGCAGGCACCGATAGCACCACCTTGCAGAGTTACCTTGCACCTTGCAAAAGGTCAGAAGCAAACATGAATTAATTTTAAAACAGCTACGTAAATAATTATTATTATCAAGCAATAACACCGGAAAAAATACTTCTGTTTGCGTCAACTGCATTATTATCCTGATAGCTTTTATCGTGGCCAATTTATGGAAACACCAGCGACCTGCCCTAGCTTTGCTGAAAAAGAATTTATTTATTATTCATAACGCCCTCTGTATGGTTGCAGGGTTAGAATAGTGCCACTCCATGTCTTCCCGTGGATGTCGTAAGAGGCGACTAATGGAATAAAGGCTTGTAGTACTGTTAGGCGATGGGCTTGCAACCTGCCACTAATACACTGGTAAACATCCCTGGGGCCCTAGCCAAGATGCAAACGCTCCTAACGTTTTTACGATCACGTGGTTTATCGAAACTCACGAGAATGTCAAAATTATCAAGAAGTCTTTTTAGAGTTGTTGGTATTTCTGTAGCTTTGCCTACCCACTCAATGAAGGCGTGATGATGTATTCATTCATAACACTAGCAAGTGACGTTGGAAGATTTCCCTTCATGTATTGTAGACCCAATAGGTCTTCCAGGCGTTCTCGATGCGTCTAACCTCTTTGTCTTGTCGAGCTTTGAAATAGACTAATTATTTGACTTAAATACAGTACTGGCAAATAATATATAATCTTTGTACTTACATCTCATACGATTACCTACAAATGTGACTCACCAAAATTGACAACCAATCAAGAACAAGTTGACCAAGTATTGATATTATTCAATACGTTAGCTGATTAAATAAGGTTCAAAATGGTATATAACAAATGTCTGTACATATAGTTGAAAAACCGGCCAAGTGCATGTCGGACCACGCACAGTGAAGGGTTCCGTAGCTGGGATGAACGTTCATGGTTAAAATTCATTTTTTTTAAATTAAAATCTCAAAAACTACACAGCGTATCGTGTTCAAAACAATTTTGGTTGGAAGTATGTTCTACTACTGTAATTTTTATCAGAATATTCTATTTAACAGTTCAAAAGCTACCCACCCGGACAGAATTTTTACGACTTTAGAAGCGTATATCTCGCCAACTGTTCACTTACGTAAAAAGGTCACTTAAAAACCTCTGTATCATTTTGGAAGCCCTATCTAAAAATACCCCACACGCTCCAAAAATTTTTTTTCGTCCCTTTGTTACATGTATGGAGTGCCATATTTTTTTTTTTCTATTTTACTAGATCATTGTATAGCGGTTCATAGAATACATCTATCCTCCAAATTTCATTTATATAGTGCCAATAGGCTCTGAGTAAAATGGCTGTGACATACAGACGGACAGACGGACGGACGGACGGACAGACGGACAGACGGACATGACGAAATTATAAGGGTTCCGTTTTTGCCATTTGGCTCCGGAACCCTAAAAACTGACGTGATGGATGTTGGTGTGCGTTATTCAAAAATATAATATAAGATGGTATTGTTCTATTATAAGCAAGTTAAAGAAACGTCATTATGACATTCATATTTACCTATAACGCATTAATTTGAATTCTAGATGGATATGTGGTGATCATGCAAGCAGTCCCACACATATAAAGCGACCGTGCAGGTGTTGACGTTGAGCACCCCTGGCTTCGCGGTGCGCAGCGGGCCGCCGTGTACGTTTCCCTGGCTGGGACAATGGATGACGTCACACGCTTATCGCTGCACCGGGCGACGGGAGCTCACTCGACTTGCAGCCTCCGCCGCCAGACCCGCTCTAGCTTCCGCGCCGAACGCACGCCGTTTTTGCTTAGCATCTTACTTACGCAAATACCTACTTGTTCTTAGTCTATCAGTTTCATTCTTCCATCTTAAAGTCTATTGTCTATTTCTACACTTTCCTTCTTGTAACTTTTCTATAAAATATAACTTTATATCGGGATTCTTCTTGTTATTTACGACGAACGAAGATTAAACCCCATAACTGGTGACCTTACGACGAGCACGGAAAATTTAGAGCTAAGATGGACGAAAACAAGCCCTCCGATGCCTTTGCGGACGCGACGGATACCGAGCAACCTACGGGGCGTGGCGCTGTGGAACGCGTAGCAGTGCGCCTACCACCTTTTTGGCCGGACGACCCTGAAATTTGGTTTGCTCAAGTAGAAGCGCAATTTGAGACCGCTGGAACGAAAACGGACACCACCAAATTCTACACGGTAATCCAGCAGCTGGATCAGAATGCTGCAAGGGAAGTACGCGATATAATAACCAACCCGCCCACCCAAAACAGGTATGAGAAACTTAAATCAGAACTTGTGCGACGTTTGTCCACGTCACGTGACGACCGCTTACGGAAATTATTAGTGAAGGAAGAGCTAGGTGATCGTAAACCGTCCCAATTCCTCCGACATTTAAAATCGCTTGCGGGTTCAACAGTGAGCGACGAGTTTTTGCGATCGATATGGTCGAGCCGTCTACCCGTCCACGTCCAACAAATTATAGCCTCCTCAAATGTTAGCCTGGATGAATTAGCGGAAATAGCAGACAGGATCACCGAAATTACACCGCACAATTCATTTCAAGTAGCTAGTACGAGCGGAAATATACCCAGCCAGCAGATGAATCCTTCAAATTTTGAGGGTATGCTTACAAAAATGGAAGAACTGATTTCATTGCGTATTAAAACCGAAATTACTCAACAGATCGCGCAGCTGAACATTCGAGAAGGCCGCAGCCGAGTACCTCATCGCGGCAAAGGTAAACGGTTTGGTAGATCGAAGAGCAGGGGTCGTCAACGTTCACAAAGCCGTACACAAGGTATTTGCTGGTACCATAATATATTTGGAGATGATGCGCAAAAGTGCACAATTCCGTGTAATTATAAATCGGGAAACTTCAGCGGCAGTCAGTAGAAGCGGCCAATGACTGTCACAATGCTGCCAGCCGCCTATTTGTAACAGATAAAAAAACAAAGGTGCAATTCTTAATAGACACAGGTTCGGACCTCTGTGTACTGCCACGAAGATTCTTACGTGAACACAGAAAGCCAACAGACTACAGTCTAACTGCCGCAAATGGCACGATTATTAGAACATATGGTACAACTAAGCTGCATCTGGAACTAGGTCTGCGACGCGACTTCGCCTGGAATTTTGTGGTGGCTGACGTAGACAGACCGATCATCGGTGCCGATTTTATTTCTTTTTATGGGTTGCTTGTTGATTGCAGAAACAGACGTTTGTTGGACAACATCACTTCACTGTCAACTCCAGGTGTTGTGAAAATTTGCCAGCTACCGAGCGTCAAAGCCATTTCCGGCAACACCGAATTTCACAGGCTCCTGGCGCAGTATCCGGACCTTAGCAAACCATCGGGAATCACTAGAGAGGTAAAACATTCCACTGTCCATTATATACGCACAACAGCTGGACCACCTGTTTTCTGCCGACCTCGCCGATTAGCACCCGACCGTTTAAAGATAGCTAAGGAACAATTCGATGAGATGCTGCGTGACGGAACAGCTCGACGCTCAGACTCACCTTGGGCATCGGCACTCCACTTAGCACCTAAAAAAGGAGACTCCTGGAGGCCGTGTGGCGACTATCGCGCCTTAAACGCGCGCACAATACCTGACAGGTACCCCATTCGTCACATAGAAGATTTTTCTCTTAGACTAGCAGGTTGTAAGGTGTACTCGAAGTTAGACCTGGTAAAAGCCTACAACCAGATTCCTGTGCATCCCGATCACATCTCAAAGACGGCGATTACAACACCTTTTGGTTTGTTCGAGTTCCCTTGTATGTCATTTGGGCTCAGGAATGCAGCGCAGTCTTTCCAGCGGTTCATGGACGAGGTTCTAAGAGGTTTGGACTTCTGCTACTCCTATATAGATGACATATTGGTGTTTTCCGACACTCACGAGCAACACCTGGAACACCTGGAACAGTTATTTAAGCGACTTAACGATTATGGTATCCTGATAAACGAAGCTAAATGCAGTTTTGGCGTAAGTGAAGTCACTTTTCTAGGGTACTATATATCAGCAGAAGGAACCCGTCCACTCGACTGCAAGGTTAAAGCCATCCAACAGTTTACACCACCTGAAACAGCAAAAGGATTGAGGCGATTCTTAGGCATGCTTAATTTTTATAGACGTTTCTTACCCAACGCCGCAGAAGAGCAAGCAGCGCTTCACGATATGTTGGCCGGTTCACATGTCAAGGACTCAAAGACTTTGACCTGGACCCCACAGCGTCTGAACGACTTCGAAAAATGTAAGTCCAGTTTATCAAAAGCAGCGCTATTGTCCCACCCTGTCCACGACGCACCGCTAGCCCTCGTAACGGACGCTTCCAATACAGCCCTGGGCGCGGTCCTGGAACAACGCATAGATGGACAGCAACAGCCCCTAGCGTTTTTCTCTAAAAAGCTCAACAGTGCTCAGAAGAAGTACAGCGCCTATGACCGCGAATTATTGGCCATTTACGAGAGCGTGAAGCACTTTAGACACATGCTTGAAGGACGTCACTTTACCATATACACAGACCATAAACCGATCATATTTGCGTTCCAACAGAAGGACCGCACCAGCTCTCCTCGTCAATTTAATTACTTGGACCTAATCTCCCAGTTCACAACGGACATTCGTCACATCTCAGGTAAAAACAACTTGACTGCCGATGCCCTCTCAAGAATTGAAGCTATTTCAACCCCTCTAGATTTAGCGAAATTAGGCCACCTACAACAAGAAGACGTTGAGCTGAAGAACCTCATATCCGGCGAGTCATCTCTTCAACTGCAACGCTTGCCAGTACCAGGTACACATATTGATTTAACTTGCGACGTTTCGCAAGCCAAGCCACGACCTTTTGTCATTAAGGAATTTCGCCGCCAAGTCTTCCACTCTGTCCATGGAATGAGTCACCCCGGAGCCAAGGTAACAATCAAATTGGTGACAGACAGATTTGTTTGGCCCTCTGTGCGTAAAGATTGTCGCGCTTGGGTCCAGAGCTGCGAGTCGTGTCAACGCGCTAAAGTCCAGCGACATACCTCAACACCATTGGGAGAGTTCAAACTACCGGGCAACAGGTTTTCTCATGTCCATATAGATCTGGTCGGCCCATTACCATCTTCGAACACTTTCAAATATTGTTTAACAGCCATAGATCGATTTACACGCTGGCCTGAGGTCGTACCATTACAGAACATAACTGCCGAGTCAGTAGCCAGAGCATTTTATGAAACTTGGATTTCAAGGTTTGGCTGTCCACAGATCCTGACATCAGACCAAGGCCGACAATTTGAGTCACACCTGTTTAAGGAGCTCGCCAGTTTGTGCGGTATTCAACTACGACGCACCACTGCATATCACCCAGCTGCCAACGGCATGGTCGAGCGGCTACACCGAACCCTGAAAGCGGCTATCATGGCACATGATGAGCCTCGGTGGACTGACACACTTCCCATCGTGTTGCTGGGGCTGCGGACAGCTTGGAAACCAAACTTACAATGCTCAGCAGCCGAAATGGTATATGGTGAGCCTTTGAGGATACCGGGTGAGTTTTTGATACCAATTTCGAAAGATAAAACACAGCCTATAGATTTTGTATCTCAACTGAGGAAACATATTGCCAATATAAAACCAGTACCTGCTTCAAGACATGGCAACAAGGCAATTTTTGTACATAAAGATCTCAAAACATCAACCCACATATTTTTAAGAAAAGGTCATCTTAAAGGAGCCCTGGAACCTCCTTACGCAGGTCCATTCAAAGTACTGAAAAGAACCGACAAAACTTTAACCATTGCTTTACCAAGAGGACCAGTAACCGTTTCTATTGACAGAGTAAAGCCTGCATACGTAATCTCTGACGATAACCCATCTCAACCGGTTGGCGACGTTAGCCCATCGCAAATCATCAAAACAACGCGCTCGGGCCGAAAAGTAAAATTTCCTGATTTTTATGTCGCAGGGCTATGAATCTCTAAGGGGGGTGTGTGGTGATCATGCAAGCAGTCCCACACATATAAAGCGACCGTGCAGGTGTTGACGTTGAGCACCCCTGGCTTCGCGGTGCGCAGCGGGCCGCCGTGTACGTTTCCCTGGCTGGGACAATGGATGACGTCACACGCTTATCGCTGCACCGGGCGACGGGAGCTCACTCGACTTGCAGCCTCCGCCGCCAGACCCGCTCTAGCTTCCGCGCCGAACGCACGCCGTTTTTGCTTAGCATCTTACTTACGCAAATACCTACTTGTTCTTAGTCTATCAGTTTCATTCTTCCATCTTAAAGTCTATTGTCTATTTCTACACTTTCCTTCTTGTAACTTTTCTATAAAATATAACTTTATATCGGGATTCTTCTTGTTATTTACGACGAACGAAGATTAAACCCCATAGATAGATAAAAAAAATATTCAACACACAAGGCTCCTAAAATAAAATGTAAAGTAAAAAAAACAACATTAAACCAAACCAAACCAATTCTATTTAAATGGCAATTATCCATGCAAGTACAGTCACAGATCAAAATAGTGAATGTTAATTATTTGTTAACATTTTGACGCATAAGAACTTGTGAATAACATTTTCAAGCCCAGTTGTGCAAAAACACAATGACTACTATAAAAGGGAAGAAAGGGCTAGACGGTCGATAGTTCCGACAGCCTTCTCGAAAATGAAGGGACTCACTTTACTGTTCTCTCTGGTAAGTTTTGAACCGACTTCAAAAAAAGCGGCCAGGTGCGAGTCGGACTCGCCCATGAAGGGTTCCGTAGCAGCAAGTAACATAATATAAAAGTTCGTTGTAGCTTTGATCAGTGTTTTTATGAGGTATTAAAAAAAACTACTTACTAGATCTCGTTCAAACCAATTTTCGGTGGAAGTTTGTATGGTAATGTACATCATATATTTTTTTTAGTTCTATCATTCTCTTATTTTAGAAGTTACAGGGGGGGGACACATTTCAACACTTTGGAAGTGTCTCTCGCGCAAAATGTTCAGTTTAGAAAAAAATGATGTTAGTAACCTCAATATCATTTTTGAAGACCTATCCATAGATATCCCACACGTATGGGCTTAATGAAAAAATTTTTTTGAGTTTCAGTTCTAAGTATGGGGAACCCCCAAAATTGACGTTTTTTTTCTATTTTTGTGTGAAAATCTTAATGCGGTTCACAGAATACATCTATTTACCAAGTTTCAACAGTGTAGTTCTTATAGTTTCGGAAAAAAGTGACTGTGACATACGGACGGACAGACAGACAGACATGACGAATCTATAAGGGTTCCGTTTTTTGCCATTTGGCTACGGAACCCTAAAAAGGAGGAAGTTTTCAATTAATCGGGTGTTTTATGTATGTTTCCCAATTACTCCAAACCGCTTGAGTGTTTTTTTTTTGTGTGCACGTCAAAATCTGAAGATGCAATCTTGAAGAAATCGAGGGAACTCCTCAAATATCATACATACATATAGCGATTTTAGTACTTTCAGTGACAAGTCTAGCATTTGCATTCAACAAGTATCATTTGGTGAAGTGGAACTGATGATGAAGACCACCGACGGCTACCGGAACTCCTCAACGGTACCTAACTCGAGGGTGGCGATAAGGTGGTTTAAACATATGACTATAGCGTTTCCGCGGCGTTGCTTTGACTAAACGGTATATCAGTAAAAGTAACAAAAGGTATGAAAGAAAATAAATGGTTTAAATAACAAGCAACCAATCTTGGTGGTGGTGGTTTAGTGGTGGTAGGACCCTGTGCAGGGTCCATTAACCACCTGCCAAGCAACAGTGTTCACATTGTTGTGTTCCGGTGTGGGGATAAGACAACCGGTCAAATTACCAGCATAGAGGCATTCCATCTTAGTCCTCAGGGTTGGCATCGCATTTGGAGTCTTAGGATTATAGTCCTGAGAATTCTAATGTCTATGGGTCTCAGATTCCACTTACCAACAGGTGGCCAAAGTGCTCGTGTCTTCTCCTTTTAAAAAAAAACCGTCTTCAAAATGAAAGAAATATCGTCTTTTAAAATGATAGGTTAATCTAACTGAAGTCGACGTCCCACTATATTTTAACCCGTAGCCGCATTATCTATCATTTTAAAATAAATTATTTCATTTCACTAAAAATCAGAAAAAAAACTTAAATGAAACAACATACTCGTATAACGAATTTTAAAGGAAAACTATCACGGCTAAGTAGACATCATTGGATCTTGAGATACAGGCGATTAAAGTGTTTATATTTACTAAAATCATCTAGGACGGCACGAATTGACTTTATAGAAAATTAGTTATTACTTACTTATTCTTTACTCCTCACGCTAAGACCCTCGGAAGGGCTTAGAGAGTCCAGTTCCTTGACCTAGCTACTTTACTATTCCAAATTTTCATAATATACATTATTTTCTCATGACCGAAATCCAAACAATTAATTTAAATCTTAACTACACTAACAACCTGCCGTCACTTCGCTTCAGTTTATAAATGTGATTTTCCTGTAATACCCGTATTTAAACCAGAATTGATTATACATAAAAACTAGGTAACTCATCACATCGAATGTATCATTTCATCGAACGCTAGTTCACAACACGGTGGCCTAGTTGGGAGTGACCCTGGGGTTCAAATCCCGGTAAGGGCAGATATTTGTGTGATGAGCGCGAGTATTTGTCCCTGAGTCTTGGATGTTTTCTATGTATTTAAGTATGTATTTCTCTATATAAGTAAGTTTATCGTTGTCTAGTACCCATAGTACAAGCTTAGAGCTCAGTTTGGGACTAGGTCAATTTGTTCTAGCTTGTCCCCTGATATTTATTTATTTTATTTAGTTTCTGCTGAAACTATTTTATTTTCAGGGTATCTTGAACATTAATTACGTAAGTTCGGTTAGGTTAGATGTTTAAGATGCCCTGAAAACATTATAGTTTCAGCAGAAAATAGTGTTCGATGAAATGATAGATTCGATGAAACGTGTTTCGATGAAATGATAGACACCCTAAAAACTACCTACCTTACACATGGTGAAAACCGTATCAAAATCCGTTGAGTGATTTAGGATTAGTCAGCGGATATACAGACAGACAGACAGTCGCGGAAAGCGACTTTATGTGGCCTTCATTCCCAGAGTGGGGTAGGCAGAGCTACAGAAATACTAACAACTGTAAAACAACTTGTTGATAATTTCTGTAACCACATTTTGCACAATCAGGCTAAGAGGTTTACCAGTGTATTAGTGACAGGTTGCAAGCCCATCGCCTAACAGTACTACAAGCCCTTATTCCCTTAGTCGCCTCTTACGACATCCACGGGAAGACATGGAGTGGCATCTATTCTAACCCGAAAACCACCAAATTATGGTAACGATTATTATTTAATTTGCCTCTTTGATAATTAAAAATACTAGAATAATAGTTCGTATACAAAGTGAATTATAATTCGGGTTCCTTGCCTCAAAAGAAAAAATGGAACCCTTATAGGCTCACTTTGTTGTTCGTCAGTCAAGCCCCTTTATCTCGGGAACTCGTGGAGGTTCGAGTTAAAATTAAAAACCATATACTCAAATCTACAGTCTCTTGAAGCTGTGAAAAAAATAGGTTAAAGTTAAAATAAGATTCGGCCATTTATGCTGCAAAAAAGTATGTCTCGACACTCTCAAAGGAATCAAAATTTATAGGGTACTTCCCAAAGACCTAGAATCCTTAAATTAGCAGCAAAAAAAACACTTTTTTTACGATTTAACCTTATGCAGTTGGTTAACTAATTGCGACCTATGTCGATTCACGTAGACAACAGTTTTTCAACGACCAAGTCAAGTCTGTCCCTCAATACAATTTAATATTCTTGTAAGTTTCTATGGAACCCTCGGTGCGCGAGTCTGAGTCGCAATTGACCGGCTCTTTCTTAATTTTGTTTCGCAGATGGCAGTTGCGGCTAGCTCTCGTTTGCCTGGCCTTTTAACGAAGGTTCCACAAGTAGCAGGCGAGGATTGCGAAGAAGGGTACAGTGGTGAGTGCCATTAAAAATAAACATACATACACATACATAACATCACGCCCCCATTCCCAGAGTGGGGTAGGCAGAGCTACAGAAATACCAACAACTACAAAAAGAGTTGTTGGTAATTCTGTAATCACATTTTGCACAAACAGGCTAAGTTGTTTATCAGTGTATTAGTGACAGGTTGCAAGCCTGTCGCCTAACAGTACTAGAAACCCTCATTCCTTTAGTCGCCTCTTACGACATCCACGGGAAGATATGGAGTGGCACCATTCTAACCCGGCAACCACAAGGGGTAAAAATAAAGTGACGTATTTATAACAAAAAACGAATAAGAATCCGGGAGCTGTTGACGCTGTGTGACGTGTTTGCAACTGACCATACACGTCCACGGAAGGCATGCACACTGAGCACGCCTTTGAGCACAGCCAAAAGACCGACTCTCGGCGGCGAATTTAAGCAAATTAGGTGAGCCGTGCGTGCCTTAACCGGAGGCTCTAATTAGTTCCCAACTTTAAATTTCAGGCGAAAGAGGGCGGTCCCCTGTGAAAGGACCGACGCCCGGTGCTGGAGAAGTGTTCAGAACTGAGGCAGAACTTAAAGCTGGATTGGCTAATGACGTCGGTAATAAAGCTTCTGGAGGTAAGTTTTTCATCGGAAATGATCGCCGGTATTCGGAAGCTTATACCTTAAGTTTTTGAGAGGATGTTATATAGAGTGGCTACAACCAAGTGAAATATTGATTGCTTTCACACGTGAATTTGGGCTCCTATTGTCATAACCAAACCTAAAATATCCCAAGTAAATGAGGCAAAAAATAATTTTGAATTACATAAGCAAAATCGGGTAGTACGGAGTTGAGGGAAAAGGGCGAAGAACAATTAAGCTGGATCCGATCACACTTGACCATTTTTTTTAATTTCAGTGAGACAGGAGGATAGTAAATCGGATTATGACGACAAGAATACCAAAAGATCAAATGACAGTGACCAATACAGCGACTCAAACAAAGGAGGCGGTAACGACACGGACGATGAACCAAAAAAAACAGATGCAGACAGAAGAGGGGGACACAGAAGTGAAGATTCACACAGTAAAGACTCAAAGTATGCTGAAGATAACCGCAGCAGTAAAGATTACCTTGACAGGGAGAGGATAAGAGAAAATCCAGACGGCACCAAAGAGAAGGAGTATCTAATTAAAAAGTCTGATGATGAATCCAGGCAGAAGTCATTTGAGAATTCTGAAAAGGGCAAATCTTTGAGATATGACCGCGACTAAGGCCGACTTGGAGCAAAATACTTGGATCTAGTTTTTAGTTTACAAATGTGTCAAAATGTGACTGAAACTAGATTTGTGTGTTTTGTGTGCTGACGACCAACGTCTTTTATGTATAATGCGAGATTTAGATTGTTTTAAAACATTATATATTGCTATTTAATTTTTGATTTTTATTTTATGGTAATGCATTGATTTTGAACTGAATTTTAATAATGTTGTTTTAATTTTATGAACGAGAGTTAGGTAGCCGAAATCTAAAACAATTTTTAACCCATTATCTGTAAAATTTTACCAAGTTAATTATTTTTTACACAAAAAAAACATATTTAGGTGGTAAAAAGTAATTCATACATTTTTTTGCCGCCTTTTCAACAACGAAATATATATATTATATTTTTTTCATACCTTTTAGACATCAAAACGGTTCGTGAATATGCGATATTCTAAAACTCTTACAGCAAAATTCACGTAAAGTATTTCAACTGTTAAATCACGTCTACAAAATCTCGTAAATCAGCGAAATCGGCAAAACTTCGTATACGGCCTCTTAAAACAAATTGCTAATGAAAAAATACTGATTATGGACCGTAACATGTATATAAAAAAAATCAAATGAAAAATTTTAACGATGAGAAGTAAAAAAAATAAGGGTGTTTTTTTGAGGAAAATATGAGTGAGTCAATATGAAGCACCCAGCAATATGCTTAAACAAAACTCTACAGAAGTTAGAGGGTTTAGTCACTTTTCAGTACTTTGGACATTCTTTGGAGGATAGTTTCTCCCAATAGGTTGAGATAAGCAGCTAAAAAAATTACGTGTCCTTTATTTTAGACTACTCTAGAGAGTAGAACATATACAGGTTATTTTTTTTATCTGTGCACAAATTTTAACATATGATTTTGTATCGTTAATATAACTGTTTCATCTTGTAGTTTCTTAGGAGTAGAAATAGATTCCGAGGTAAATTGGAAGGTCCACATAAATAAAATGTCAGGGAAAATATCCAGATTCACGTATGCCCTTTACCAACTAAAACGATGCACGAACATAAAAACGGCTGTTGCTGCATATTATGCATATGCCCACTCATGGCTGAGTTATGGAGTCATTTTATGGGGCAACAGCTCACAAGTAAACGACCTCTTTATGCTACAAAAAAAATGCATTAGGATATTGGCAAACATTAACGATAGACACAGTTGTAGACCACATTTTCGAAGCCTAAATATTCTTACTTTGGTATCAATATACATCTACGAAATTTGCAAGTTTCTGAGAAATCACAAAGACCTGTTTGGACGGGAAAGAGATGATCATGTTCGACCTAATATGAGAAAGAGAAATAAACTTGTTGGCTCTTATACTTCTAGTCTCAAAATAAGCGCGGGCACCCATCACATTTATAACAAGATACCACACTTAAGAACATAGAAAAGGACACAATATTTATGAACGAGTTAAATAAATTTTTATTATTACACTCCTTTTATAATTTACAAGAATTCTTTGATAGTGATAATTAAATAATAAGTAAACTGTTTAATAGTAATTGTTTGTAGTTAAGTGATATTAAGTAGGTAAATTAAATTAAATTTGCGATGCCCTTGCACGGTTAGTGTTGAAGCATGTAATATTTTTAAGATCTTTTGTACAACATTAAGCAATAAAGTATATGACTATGACTATGACTATATTACGACAGTAAAACAAGATTTTTTTTTGTTGCAAATTATTTCTCTTTTACCTTCTCGTGTGGACACAAAGTCACACTAGAAATGATGACATGGGTTGTCAAGCTGCAGGTATGTGATACACTGTATTGATATTCGAAATTTGAAATTTCATGTACAGCTTATTTATTTATTTATTTATTTATTTATTTATTTATTATCCACACTTACAACTATTTTTACAGGGCTTATCCTAAGACAATAGTGTAACTACTTTTTGGTACCTATCAACTAATCTCTATTATTACACCTATAACATAATATAAATAATGCAGCCTTTGTGAATTCATTCAGAGAACAAGAAAACAAATCAATGGTCTCCGCAATTTGGTTGAGGGTTCGCACAGCTCGCGTCAGCGGAGACATACCGAGCAGGTTGGTGCGCCCGCGCGGCTCGATCAGCAGCCGCGGTCGCCGACGGCGCCATACGTACCTATCGGGAACACACACCCCCAAGGGCTTGTTATCAGACAACAAGCCCCTCTCCTACTGATGTTCTAAATTTGAAATTTCATTTATTAACTTACTTAACAACACTCCCCTCTCCTCGCACCCCTGTATTAAAGGGTCCATGAATATCGTTAAGTTAGTGGAATCATTGAATCGGCAATATCTCTAATATTTTTTAAGCTAGAGTAAAAATAACACATGTGTTATTGATTAACAATAGCGAAGCAAATATTAAAATTTGTGCACCTATTAAAAAATTACCCTGTACAAAAATCAAACAAATCGGAGTAGGTGAAAAACACTGCAAATATACACAAGCTTTATTTTAATTAGCTTAAGTCCTTTTTTCTTGTAAATCTTACGATACGTTAGCCTACTTGGTAGTAAAAAAAAAAAAAACTTAAATATTAAAGATTGTAATAATTTGTTAAACTAAAGTGCTAACATAAATAAATAAAGCTAAGCATGTACGTGTTGCATATTAACCGATGTATAAGTTTAATAATAATGATAACAATAACAGTAATTAATTAAGACTCCTTAAGTCATGATGACTTAAGGAGTTTTTATTTTAATAAAAAGTATCCTATGTTACTTCTAGTACCTCCCAGAATATGTGTACAAAGTTTCATGATGATTCGTCAAGCGTGCGTCGTCAAGTTTTTGCGTGAAAGCGTAACAAACATCCACGCTACCGTGCGGACGTTCCGTTATCGTGTGTGCTTTGTGTCAGTTTCCGAAAAACTAGACCCTCGTACTGGTCTCCGTTTTATCTAAGGACAGCCGTGCTGCAAAACAGTACAGTTTTGTCGAGCTCGTAGCACCAAACCCTTTAACCGAAAAACTCCTGGAGCCATACGCCGTGCTACTCGCGAAGTGACCCATGTGCTGAACTAGTGCTGGTACCGGAAGGTAGGTGGAAATTTTCATACACTCGTATTTGGCAAAAGGTTGTGTTGCTTCTCATCAAAAAACTACAGTCCACATTCATATCAAAAAAAAAACTTAGTGAAATTAAAGTTGCATTGGCAAGGCCTTCGAAAGGCCTTCCTGGGTTCAAATCCGGGTGAGAGCAGATATTTTTGTGATGGATACGAGTATTTGTACCAGGGTCTTGTATGTTTTCTATGTATTGAAGTATATATTTCTTTATATAAGTAAGTTTAGCCTAGAGCTTAGTTTGGGACTTCGTAAATTTGTGTGACATTGTCCTGTGATATTTAATCATGTAGCTAAAGATTTAACACCATTGCAATGATACGGGCACATAAAATTAATCCGAGAAGTTTAAATGCAGTGTACGGAAGTAAGTTATTGTACAGAATACAGATCTTTATTGGTAAAAGTACATTTTACAAGTCATAATTTGCAATTACAATTAAATTAAATTAAATTAGGTACACAAGTAACACATTACGGTGCCAGATCCTTCTGAGTGTGCAAAAACTCGTCAATTGAGTAACATGCCTGTTCCATAAGCAATGATTTAAGCTTGCTCTTAAATATACTATTGCTGGTTGAGTTTTTTATATTAGTCGGGAGCACGTCACGCACGGGTTATTGTCGTATAACATTACATTTATATCGTTTGGATACAACTAGCTTCTGTCCGCGACTTCGTCCGCGTTGACATTACGTACGCATATGTATTTTTTAAAACAGGGCTTCCATTTACTGGGCAAAAACATATTGCTTTTGACGTGTTGTCATATTATCAACGTTTAGGCGTGTCCGCTGCGCCAAAAAGCTATCAAAACATGTTAGCAAAATGTGTTACAAGACATGTTCACGTACAACTGCACGTCTATTCAGTGGTGCTAGACAAGTTGCATTCGACAATCGTTAGCGATTATGTTTAGATTGATAAATGTATGGAATTAACGTAAGCCACCGAGATAGTAACGTGACACTTACGTCAATTCCATATATTTTTCAATCGAAACATAATCGCTAGCGAGTGTCGAATGCAGCTTGTCTAGCACCAGGTGCGTTAAAACGATATCGTGTTTGGCACGTTTAAGAATCGTTTATGTCACACTCGCCATTATTGTAAATGACATAAGAGTTATCAAAACGTTGACAATACGGAAACACGTCAAAAACGATACCGTAATTACCTTGTAGTACCAGGAGTCCAGGACCGTCATGCTGGCATTGTTACATGCTTCCGACAGAAAACCAGCGGTATCGAACTGCATTATAAATATCAAGATATCACTATGACAAATGGTTAAAAACATTATGCGAAGAGAAAATAGGTTGACTAAAATTACGTCAAGTTATCACTAGGATAAATGATTGATTATTATGATCAGAAACATCATGGCAAGTGAAATTAGGATAATAAACTTTATGGCAGGAATTAGATAGCCCAATTTTATAAGGCTAGCAGCACAATTGCAATTCGTCTTCTTTTGTAGGATTGTAGGATATTTGTTTATATTAAAAGGTATCAAAATGAGTTCCTATAATTAAAAATTAATGCACTATTTGACAGTTCTTCACTCGAACTCAAAACTTTCTAAAGTAAAAACATGACTCCTCCCCGCAGACAATCGCGGGAAATGTGTTCCACCCGTGACGGAAAACATGTTTCTGTGTTTGTAAACAAAACACATTTTCGCCACACCCCTTTTCTGTTCGAAAAACATGTTAGATGTTTAAAAACATCGAAAATACGGCGCAGCGGACGCGGCTTTACGATAGGTCTTATTTACTTGACCATGGCGAGTAGAAAAAAAGGTTAATTGGGTGTTCGGAAACATGATGATGTTAAATTCTTAGGCTAGGCATTCTCTCCAAAGGCTGCCGCACCAACCACTTCAAGCCGTCAACCACGTATGCATAGCCATCCTAAAAAGAGAAAAAAAAGGTTACAACTAAGCACATGATGTAACAGGCGTCAGGTTACAGCTGCGTATCATTTAAGTGGATTGTGAAGCGATGCTTAAAGCGCGTAGCTGTCAAAAATAATCCATACAAATAAAACTCCGAGCGATAACGTTCCTCACCCCCTAAATGTAATCCGATTTCCACGAGTTTTGAATATGTTGAAGATGTTATGAAACATATTATTATTCAAATTCAAAATCATTTATTGTGACCAACGATGGATTGACTTGTTAGCAA
This sequence comes from Acleris holmiana, assembly GCA_949316455.1. Classification (NCBI taxonomy): domain Eukaryota; kingdom Metazoa; phylum Arthropoda; class Insecta; order Lepidoptera; family Tortricidae; genus Acleris; species Acleris holmiana. Next base: position 3,908,286 of record OX438790.1, on the reverse strand, counting down.
TACAATAAAAATAAAAATACAACCTAGAGTTAGTACATATACAATTATAACAACACAAAGAAAATGAATGAAACAGAACCTATTTGGACTGTTTTTTTTTTTTCATTTATTTATTTATAGAGGGTTTTTACAATATGCCACCCTCATTGTGGCTTACTAATAATTTTATTCTACCTATTTTAATAACTAAATGTACTTATGCATATAGTAACTTAGCCTCTTCTGAGGTTGGGGCAGTCAAAATGTCGTTAACCCTGCCAACCTCATAACATCTAAGCTTAAGTTGGCCACGCAGCGCCTCGCCTCGGTCACACTCCATTGTGATATGAAACACGTCCTCAACGATCCCACATTGACTGCAGTTAGTTGAATTGACTTTACGCATCATGAAGGCAAAACTGTTCAATGGAATGTGACCGGAGCGAAGTCTGAGAGCGACGACCAGATCCTGCCTGCTCATTTTACATAAACTGAACCACTGGACTGATTTGACAGTACGTGTATCATACAACAATGATTTACGTACTGACAATCAAACCTCTGAGCGAATGCTATTAGAATGCTGTTGGAGCTGGCCGCACTCTGCGCGCCAGGGACGTGGAACGTTTTCACATGGTGGCGTAAAAACAGTCCACTCGTGCCTCTGCGAACATCCCCGACGCGCTGCAGAACCGAGGCAGCCCCATCAGCACCCTGAATGCATTGTTAAACTGCACACGCAGGGCGCTATACTGTCTTTGCGTATAGCTTATCCACACAGGCTACTCGTATAGAAGTTCGTACAGTATGCTCTGAAGAGCATCAGCTTCACCTCATCGGAACAACGAGCAAACCGGCGAGCCACCATGTTCGCTCTGACAGATAACGCCCTGCGCTCCCTCTCTATTATTGTCTGTGCGTTTCTGTTTTTCTTTTTTTTCTCTTTCCATTAAATATTATGTTGGAAAAGAAAACGTACAGACCTATTTTTTTAAAAGGGGAGGAAAACGTTATCGCATTTTGTATGGAACATTTTTGCTTCACAGTCCTCGTAAGAGCCTTATTACACTGGTGATTTGTGAGCGAGCTTAAAGCGAGGCTAGCACGCATTTAAATAGTAATGTTACGAACGTGGGGGTAGGTAACTGATAGAAATGCACGAAAATACCAGTAATTAAGAACTACACTTTATTAACACCGCACAAATAATTAGATGGCCGCTCGGTTCACTCGTTCAAACTGTTCGATCTCCAAGTAATGAATGAACGCACGCGGGCCTCACCTATTATAGTCCCAATCGCCGAATGTTCCAGAGTGCCTTCTCAAATGACCAATGGACCTTGACCTTGGAGACGTTCTCGATAGTTCCATAATGGACGGTGCTACTAATTGCGGCCTTGTATTACAATAGCTGCGGCTTTAGCCTTGAACTCGATTGAACCCGTTAACAATAGGGACGTCCTTGACTCGGCGCCTCGATTCTAATCTACCTACCTAACCATACCTACTCGTAAGAGTAATAATGAGAATCTGTCCGTATGCGAACAAGCCACACATATATACACACGCATGATCTGAAACTATAGTGAATTTTCTTGTACACTTTTTATTAATTAATGATAATGAGTTTCGCACATATATCAATTTGGTATGTACTCCATTCGGTTAGATACTGTCGTCGCCGTTGTATCACACCGCCTTTTGTCAAAGGATGCCGCCGCGTAATCAAAGAATGCGGTATACCCGCAATTGAATTTTGCAGTATGTAGATTGAATTAAATTCGTATTAAATAACATTAACCACGAGTGCGTGCGGCTGTAGCGACACTATCTAAGCGAGTGTACTCTTTTCTAGTAGCTCTTTTTTTAGGGTTCCGTAGCCAAATGGCAAAAAACGGAACCCTTATAGATTCGTCATGTCTGTCCGTCTGTCCGTCCGTATGTCACAGCCACTTTATTCCGTAACTATAAGAGCTATACTGTGGAAACTTGGTAAGTAGATGTATTCGGTGAACCGCATTAAGATTTTCATACAAAAATAGAAAAAAAACAATAAATTTTTGGGGTTCCCCATACTTAGAACTGAAACTCAAAAATTTTTTTTTCATCAAACTCATACGTGTGGGGTATCTATGGATAGGTATTCAAAAATGATATTGAGGTTTCTATTATAATTTTTTTCTAAACTGAATAGTTTGCGCGAGAGACGCTTCCAAAGTGGAAAAATGTGTGTCCCCCCCCCCGTAACTTCTAAAATAAGGGAATGATAAATGTAAAAATAATATATGATGTACATTACCATGCAAACTTCCACCGAAAATTGGTTTGAACGAGATCTAGTAAGTAGTTTTTTTTTAATACGTCATAAAAACATTGATCAAAGCTACAACGAACTTTTATATTATGTTACTTGCTGCTACGGAACCCTTCATGGGCGAGTCCGACTCGCACTTGGCCGCTTTTTTAAATTTAATTGCGTTAGTTAGCTCGGCCAACTTTTTGGTCCTTACCCATATATTTGTTAAAGGATGCCACCGCGTAAGCAATGAATTGGAGCGGCGTACCCGTAAGTGAATTTTATTACAATAACCACAAGTGGGTGCAGGTGTAGTGACTAGGGAATGCAAATAACAGGTTAATAACCGAATGTAGTTTGCAGAGGACGGTTAATAACTGGTTTTAACCGGTTATTTGCATTCCCTAGTAGCGACACTATCTAAGCGAATGGACTATAAGTATCGAGTGACAATAGGTTACAGAAAGTGATAAGGCGCCGGAGTTGAACTACTTTTCTATTTATACTTTTAATTCTTCACAGATTAATAGTTACCTTTGCAGCTTGGGATACTTGTGTCCATTGCATGTCCATCCACCTGAGGACAGTGAGTTCCGACTGTTCCGAGACTGGAGACTCAAGTTGCCGCAAGCAAGCGTTTCTTGAGAAGAATCGTAGTTCCTGTGAAAAAAAAAACAAACTAAATTTGACCCAAATTCATTTGCATAGAAGGGCACCGTTAATCAAAATATTACTTCGTTAATCAGTAACCCGTAACTTAAAAAGTTAACTTCGTTAAACGTTACAGCGTCATATTTCTGAAGATTTACGTTACGTTAATCGTTAATCCGTTAACACACGATAAAAAATGCATTTTTATAACGTTGCGTTAGTGATCTACTTATAAAAAAGACTTGTATAATTGGAGTATGTAATTTAGTCACCTGGCATAATGTGGATATTCCACTTCATGAACATTCTCTCCTCAAAGCGAGGCTGAACGTGTTTTTCGTGGCGCGGCGCGGTGCGTGCGTTATCTATTTAGTAGAAGGTATGTACTGGATTGATGATTAACGGACTGAAATTTAACGGAAGTATGTATGTATGTATGTAAGCTCTTTATTGCACAAAGAAAAAATAACACTTACAAGAAATTTCAAACATAAACTTGAGGTTAACATGTACAATGGCGAACTTTAAGGGATCTCTTCCAGTAAACCCGACTATGAACGAGGAAACTGTACGAGGATAGGCAAGACAACAAAGATATGCATAAGTATATTAGTTACTTGTGCACAACTTTGTTGTCTTGCCAACAATACAGCTACATATATACATAACGCATATATATGTAAATATTTATGACTACAACTTAAAATGTGAACATTACTGATTAGTTTGACTAGAATAAATTAACCAGCAAACACTACTCATCCAACCACAACTTTTTCAACTTCCCTTTAAGCGAAACCACTGACTGAGACTGGCTGAAGTCCAGCGGTAGCCCATTCCATAGTGTGACAGAGTGCACCGTGAATGATTTAGAATAAGTGTGTGTCTTGTTGGGAGGAACAGCGAGAGTAAGACTGGAGCTTGGCCGCAGGCAGAAGTCAAGTCACTTAACATTTTTTAAAGTTAACTTAAAAGTTAATCCGTTACTAGAAATGCAGTTAACTTCGTTAATTAACGATTAACGGATTAACGAACATATACCATAATACTTTTCACGTAAGACGGAGAAAATTTGCACGCGCCTTGATGACGAAGTCAAATTCAAATAATTTGTATTTACTTTAACCACCACGACATTTATAAAAAAAATGGTTTACCAAGATTAAGTAAGTTATAATTACTCAACGATTGAATAATCGTTAAGAAGATTTTGAAGTGATTCTTAAATCCATACAAATTTAGCTCCGGGCGATAACGGGTCATACACACTCTTAAAAACAAAAGTTGTCTCTCCTGTGGTCAATAGTTAAGTGCTTGTGTGCATATAAGTTATGTTTTTATATGAAGCAGTCCTGAGGGCATTTTTGCGGGTATAGGCTTAGCCAGAAAATTAGGCCTTAAAAACGTTAACTTTCGGTTTGTCCACAGGAAAGACGGTAACCTAAATCTGTGTTTGACCCTACCGACTTTATCATATGTGGTCCCTTAAAACGTAATTAATCCGAAGTAGTGTTTATGTACTTACCATTAAAACTGGATTGTAGGCTTTAACGCTCAGACTATCTTGATGCTCAGAGCAAGTTAAATACACGTGAGTAGATCTATAACCAATAATAATCAATCAATAAATTGATAAAACTCCCAAGAGCGTCGGTGACCTAAGTCTTAAAAATCTGAAAAATATCTTAAATGAAAGTGCATATAATTAATTTAAAAGAAAATTTATCACGACTAAGTAGACATTATTGATACTTCAGATATAGGCAATTCAAGTTTTTATTCGTATACCTACTAAAAACATCTAAGACGGCACCAAATGACTTCAAATGAGCGGCTTTGGGACCCTACACTAGACTGAACATGCCTTTGCCCGGTTTTTTCATTCGTATTCAGGTTTTCTAGGAGCCACTTAGCTTGGCTTAGCATAATGAGTAAGTATTTACTTTACTTTCAAACGTATGTGTGACCTAAAAATATGAAAGATTATGGCCTAGTTGTCCTGGGTTCAAATCCCGGAGTATTTAATCCTGAGTCACGGATGTTTTCTATGCTTTTAATTAATATATTTATCTCTATGTATGTTCATCGTTGTTGTCTAGTATCCATAGTACAAGCCTATGGCTTAGTTTGGGACTAGATTAGAATTGTGACATGTCCTGTGTATTTTTTTAATATCCTTGGTTCGGATGCTGCATCTAGGATATCCAGGACACTCTTGAATAAGCCTTCATTCCCAGAGTGGGGTAGGCAGAGCTACAGAAATACCAACAACTACAAAACGAGTTGTTGGCAATTCTGTAACCACATTTTGCACAAACAGGCTAAGATATTTACCAGTGTATTAGTAGCAGGTTGTAAGCCCATCGCCTAACAGTACTACAAGCCCTCATTCCCTTAGTCGCCTCTTACGACATCCACGGGAAGACATGGAGTGGCACTATTCTAACCCGGCAACCACACGGGCATATACAGAGTCGTTATGAGTCATTTAAGAGCGTAAAAACGAAAAAATAACTTACAACGGCCATGAATAACTGATGTATGTCCCATCTGAGGAAAAGTGAGAATAACGGACAGTTCCAACTGGCTCGAAATGTTTCGGGCCCTCGATATAGGATGAAGGAGCAGGTCTCGTGAAATTTTGATACAAGCGGCATATCTGAAACAAAATATCTACTTTAGAAGTTATACTGAAGGAAAAGAGGCGACTAAGGGAATAAAGGCTTGTATTTCTGTTGGGCTTGCAACCTGTCACTGATACACTGGTAAACATCTTAGCAGTTTGTGCAAAATGTGGTGCAAAATTGACAACTTTTTTAAAGTTGTTATTTGTCTAGCTCTTTTGCGAGTGGTAGGACCTTGTGCAGGGTCCGTCCGGATCGCTACCACCATCTTATCCATTAACCTACCGCCAAACAGCAGTGTTCGCATTGTTGTGTTCCGGTTTTGGGGATAAGACAGCCGGTGAAATAACTAGCATAGAGGCATTCCATCTTAGTCCTCAGGATTGGCAACGCATTAGCAGCCTTAAGAATGCGAATGTGTATGGGTCACAGTTTCCACTTAACATCAGGTGGCCTGTGTGCTCGTTTGCCAACTCGATGCCATAAAAGCTCTGCCTACCCCACTCTGGGAATAAAGTCGTGATGTTATGTATGTAAAGTTCTATGGTTTTCAAAACAATTAATTTATTTCATACTTCTTAGCGATCATAATTACGCAGTTATGTATAGGTAGTTTCAAATCTCAATGTGAAAGAAACTATAGGACATTTCAAGCTCGCTGCAAGCAACGCCGCGGGAAAGTCATTGTCATATCGATGGGTAGGTACACTACATAATTCCGAAGAGTCATAACTCCGAATAAATCATATTTCCGAATGCAATTTTTTGATACAAGTCTTTATTTTTCGATGTCGCTCATAGATCAAACATAACCTTACCTACGTATAGCAATTTAATTATGAATTTGATTTTAAATAACTCAAGCATAACAAAGCTTTCGGAAAAATTAAAATTCGGACAAATGAATATAAGGAAACAAATACTTCGGAATTTTAAGGTGTTCCCCATAGCGAATGCTGCTTGGCGGGTGGTTAATGGATAAGATGGTGGTAGCGATCCGGACGGACCCTGCACAGGGTCCTACCACCACTAATGTATCTTATTATATAGCTATAGAAAATATTACATCGTTTTTATGTATTAATGATGCCCATTAAATAGCCCTTGTCAACAAGTCAGGATCTGATCGTGGGATCTTGGAGAAAGCGAGGGAACTCCTCAAATATTATTAAAATACATGTTACGATTCTAGTATTTTCAAGCCGGTGTGGTTGCCGGGTTAGAATAGTGCCACTCCATGTCTTCTCGTGGATGTCGTAAGAGGCGACTCAGGGAATAAGGGCTTGTAGTACTGTTAGGCGATGGGCTTGCAACCTGTCACTAATACACTAGTAAACTTCTTGGCCTGATTGTGCAAAATGTGGTTACAGAATTATCAACAAGTCTTTTTAGAGTTGTTGGTATTTCTGTAGCTCTGCCTACCCCACTCTGGGAATGAAGGCGTGATGTTATGTATGTATGTATGTATTTTCACAGCAGGCGGCTCACCTGACAACTTAGTAATAAACGAAACAGAAACACAAAAGGTATGTACAAAGGCGAATTTACCCTTTAAAGGATCCCTTCCAGTTAATCTTTGAGCGATTGAGAGAAATAAAACAACGGATGGCTAAACGTAGTACAACGATTATAGAGACAGAAGATTAAGGTAAAAATAACATTCAAATACCTATAAATAAATAAATATCAGAAGACAATCTCACACAAATTGACCTAGTCCCAAACTAAGCTCTAGGCTTGTACTATGGGTACTAGACAACGACAAACATACTTATATAGAGAAATACATACTTAAATATTTATAGAAAACATCCAAGACTCAGGAACAAATATCCGTGCTCATCACACAAATATCTGCCCTTACCGGGATTTGAGGATCGGAGGCAGGGTCACTCCCAACTAGGCCAACGTGTCTTCAACCTATAAACATATACATGTGATAAATAGGATAGATAAACAAATATTACTTACTAGTATAATTCTAATGACATACATAAATTAAAGTAGTAGTGTAGGCTCATTTCTTGAAGGGTGCCATGTTGTACCGGCCTGGAAATGCGCTTTCTAAGTATTATCGGATAACGGAACTATGCAAGGTAAACATTAAATGTGTGTCTCTCGTGAATAACTCAAAATATACACACATAACGTCACGCCCTCATTCCCAGAGTGAGGTAGTCAGAGCTACGGAATACGAACAACTCAACTTTTTTGCACAATCAGGCTAAGATGTATACCAGTGTATTAGTGACCGGTTGCAAGCCCATCGCCTAACAGTACTACAAGCCCTTACTGCCTTAGTCGCCTCTTACGGCATCCACGGGAAGACATGGAGTTGCACTATTCTAACCCGGCAAACACACGGGAATCAAAATAGGACGGAAGTTTTATATATTATTGGAGCCTTCTTCTTCTCTCTTATTTCTAGACAACAATAGACAAAACATGCAGTCTCGATTATTTTTAAAATTTTGGCGTTCGTCATTTTGGTTATCATTGCCACCAAATGTTTTTTTAGGACAAAACCTGTGTTACATACATAACATCACGCCTTCATTCCCAGAGTGTGGTCGGCAGAGCTACAATAATACCAACAACTCTTAAAACATTTGTTGATAATTCTGTAACTACATTTTGCACAAGAAGCCTAAGATAAATCTATGAAGATGTATTAATCGTGATAATTTTACGATTCCAATGGTACTCCATGCTTTACTCCTTTTTTTGGCAGTCGTTATAAATTATACTTACCGACCAATCTCCGATGCAAGAGTCCACATCTACCTCTAACTTGGGCATCGGCACATCGGAGCAAGGATGAAAGAAATATTTCCACGTGTTTCCGATTCGGCTGTGGTAATGCCTGATTGAGCTATAATTATACACAGCAATTTTTGTGTACTTGAGAGAAGTTAAAACGCCGTTGTTTGCCGACGGCGCAAGATCAATCCCGGTGCCATTAGGGAACACACAGCTGCACGGACTTCTTTGAACACACACATCAGCCTTTACTAAGAGAATACAGCAGCAAAACAATTTGAACAGTATTGATAGGTCCATTATTTCTTTTAACTGCGACAGAAGTAGAGAGCTCTGTGGAAAGTAAATGTAGTTAGGTACAGTGTATAGAAACTAAACAATAGTATATGCACGGGCCGGAAAAAAACACAATATAGAAATTCTTTTATTTATTTCTTCAGCGTCCATATTGGCTCATATAAAATTGGCCTTTCGATTTTTCATACAAATAACGATTTGTGACTATACTCATCATTTCTCCGAAAAAAAAATCTCATATTTTTTTGTTCCTAATTTGTTATTCATAATCATCGCAACTCCTAAAGTTAATTTTACTGAAACCGTTCTGATTTTAGGACGTTTATTAAACAAACCTAACCTAACCTACCCTTATTTACTTACCAGTTGGATATTTTTAAAATCCTGAAAATGAACAGGTGTGTATGATTATCATTGATTATAAAGAGTGATCATTATGATCTAAAATGGTATGAGATACATTTTCGAAGTTCCAATAATCTTTATTTGCAATTTTGGCGCACCAATTTTCTCAATATGAGGCTTCCAATTAAGGTTGCAAATTATAGTTACGCCTAAAAAGTTTCTACATTTTACTTGTTCGACATGTTCATTAATATATACATACATTAAATCACGCCTGTTTCCCAGAGGGGCAAGCAGAGACCACTTCTTTACACCTGCTATGATCCTGACAAATCTCTATTGCTTCTTCCATACGTAACATCGAGTCATGCATGCACGTCGGATTTAGGTTCGGTTACGCCTAAGCGGCCCTTTCCAACTCTTCAACTCACTTTCACACTGTAAATCTCTCTCGTCAATCTTCTTTCATCCATTTAAATTTCAATCATGTTCATTATGTCAACTGGTAGAGAATGCCGTAGGCATTAAATTCACCTTTTGTACTCAAATTCGGTATTTTTGTGCAATAAAGATTAAATAAATAAATAATTAATAATTACATTTTTGCATTCTGATAACTTATTGGTTTATAGTTTAGGAATTGTACAATTTTTGTGTTTGCTAAATTAACCTTCAAATTAATTAATGATTACAATGTTTAAAGTTTTATGTATCTCATTCACTATGTCTGAACCGTTTAGTTTGTTTTAAGATAAATATTGTAGCTTCATCAGCAAGCATAACTCGTGAATGGTCAATTATTAGGTTCAACTTATTGAAATACACCAGAAACAGCAAGGGCCCCAGAATGCTTCCTTGCGGTATTACTTGTAGAATTTTTTCGTAATGGGATTGTACTCTTAGGATTGTTTTCGTCTTTTTGTCATATGACTCCAATATTGTGGCTTGAAACCCATGAGTAAGATATGTCTGAAATTATTTAAAAACTCTTCCGCGAATCCCGATGTGCAGTGTGAGACACAGTCAAACGCCTTGATAGATCAATAACGAGACTAACACTTAGTTTTTCTTATTTACTCGTACATCCACCCATAATTGATTTAGTATTTTGAATATTACTTAAGTTGTATTTTTACCTTGTCGAAATCCAAATTGATTAGAATTTAGACTTTTATTTTTATTTAATAAAGATGTTATCCGTTTTGCTATAACTTTTTCGAAGATTTTAGAGAAATTTGGCAACGGGCAATTGGTGTATTACTATCCAAATTATGTTTGGGACCTTTTTTAGTGCCATTTCAAAGTAATTCGGAAAGTTTCCACCTTAAATTATTAAATTGCTTTTGTTATTATATGTTAGTAGTTCTACTATACAAAACCTCCTTTATCATGCTAGTTTATGATGTGTTTTATTATTTGCCACGTAGCTTTGCTTTTGTTCATAAAGTGTGTATTTGTAAGTGTAGTGTAGAATTTCTCCCTTTTTTTAAGCCTGTGCGTTGTCTTTTCCGTTTACGTATTTCATTTTACTCGTCAATGGATTGCTACAAGCACACGGGCTTTTGCTCAATGAAACTGAGCCTGTAAATCCACACGTTTCAGTAGTTTTTATTTACTAAATTAATTTGTATAAAATAAGCCAAGAGTATTTTTGTTTCTTGGGGCATACGCAAACTTAAAAACAAAAGTCTTTGTTGACACTTGAAGCTTGTGTGCACATAAAAGCAGTCCTGATGCCGTTTATGCTGGAAGGCTTAGTCACAAAATTAGGCCTTAAAAACGTTATTTGCCGGTGTGTCCACCTAACCTAAATCTGCGTATGACCCTTTTATGAAATCGGTCTGACCCCAAAGTGGATCAAAACGGTTCACATAACCTAGCAGTATTAAGAAAACATACTTTATATAAAAACTTACCTTATTTAAATAACCACGCACAGACCTTGCGGCCAATTCAAAGATACACTGCGAACATTAGATATCGTTTTAGCTGTTCAGTAGATAACTTATAACCTTTAACCTAACCTAACCTTCACTGATTATCCAAAAAAACCTGTCAAAATACTTACTTGAGATAAGTACAGTCGCCATCGAATACTCGCAGCAGGGATTCGATATTTGAATTTCACCGACGACAAATGAGTAAGTTTAGTGGCAATATTGAATCGAATAGTGGCAATATTGTTGGCGGATCTTCGACAAGCAAGATTTACATTAACGAGAGCTTAACAAATGCTACCCGAGCATTGTTATGGAATGCAAAGAAGCAACTACGTAATTATAAGTATGTATGGGTGAGCAATGGCAAGATTTTGGCGAAGAAAACTGATGAAAGTAACGCGTTATGGCTAAGAACGGAACATGATCTAATTGAGCTTTTGAAAGTTAAGTGAACAAGCTCAGTTATGTATTTGGGTGAATCAACTTTTAAGTTACTCCCCAATTTTCGACATGTCTCACTGTGTCACCTTAATTTGGTAGAATGCAATTTTTTTTTTATGTGGTCAATATATTGAATAAATCAGACAATTAAACTTACTTTCTAGCTGACAATTTTAAAAATTCTTCTATTTTATTTTATTTTATTTATTTTAGGCACAGTAACAAATCACAAGCGGTAAAAAAGCAATGGATCAATTAACACTAAATAGTTGTAAGCTTGCAACTCGATGACAACTATGCACAGCATTCTACTATTACATTTCTTTATTTACTTAATAATAGTTTACTTAATAATATACACCATATTCAGACACTGATAAAAATAAAAAAATAAAAGTTAATACATAAACAATTAAAACCTTCCCATATTAAAAACCAGAGTGGGACTATTACTTATTAAGAATAATTCTTTTAACAATAAACATAAAAGGAACAATTTTCTGGTGATGTATGTCTAAATTATTATTATCTTTTAACAGTCGGTTATACAACCTAGCCATACGCACCAGAGGATCATTATAAAATACATTATTTCTAGCAAGTGGTATAGAAAACAGTTGAGGCATACGACTAGGCCTGGCAGCTTTTAACAAAAACTGGGCCAGCAAATCGGAAGAGTCAATTTTATTATTATTGATTTTGTATGCTATAGCAAGATCATTCATAAGACGACGTCTCTCAAGAGAATTAAATTTAAAATGGTCCAGCCGACTCTCGTATGTTGAAAGAGTCGATCTTAGTCCAAACTTAGAGCTAAGCTGTCGCAGAAATCGTTTTTGAACAGATTCAATCCTTTCGACATGAGTTTTATAAAGAGGAGACCAGATCACAGAACTAAACTCTAATATACTCCTAACTAAAGTGCTATATAATGTAATAACGCTATTGGGATGTCTAAATGGCTTGGCAATTCTAAATATAAACCCCAGTGCTTTATTAGCCTTCGATATGATGTTATCGTAATGAGTACGAAAAGAAAGAGTAGTGTCAAACCACACACCTAGATCCTTAACGACAGTGACTCTTTTTAAACCGGCAACTTTTGAACAGTAATTAAACTGAAGCATTGTTTTTTTCCTTGAAAAAGTAACTTGGCATTTACCTATATTTAAGCTCATATTGTTTTCATCACACCATTCCTCAAGAATATTTATATTTGACTGCAGCAAATGACAGTCTTCAATGGCTTCTATTTCCTCATATAGCTTTATGTCGTCAGCATAGGCTAAACAGCCGCAGGTGAACTTATCTAAGATATCATTTATAAATATTAGGAAGAGAAGAGGTCCCAAATTAGAACCCTGTGGAATACCAGAACAAACTATAATTGGTATAGATTCAAACCCGTACACTGTCACAAGTTGAGATCTATTCGTGAGATAAGAATGAAGCCAGCGAAGCAAGGATCCATGTATACCAAGACTACCTGCTTTGAGACATAGGATACTGTGGTTGACTCTGTCAAAGGCTTTGGCAAAATCGGTATATACAGCATCAATCTGAGACCTTTCATTAAGGACAGAAGTTAGCTTGTGAGTATATATCAAAAGATTAGAAGTAGTGGAGCGATTCTTGACAAAGCCGTGTTGGTTAGGACTAATCAAAGGAGAAAAATGAGCGTATATATGATTATAAATAAGACTTTCGAAAACTTTTGCGAAACAACTAATTATACTAATGGGCCTATAACTCACTACGTCACTCCTATCCCCTGATTTATAAACAGGCACTATCTTTGCAATTTTCCATGTATTAGGGAACGTGCCAGATTCTAAAGATTTGTTGAAAATAAGACATAATGGTTTACTAAGTTCAGATGCGCACATTTTTACGAAAATAGGTGGGATGTTATCCGGTCCTGAACCTTTATCAATGGATAATTTGTTAAGAGATTGTTCAATCTCATTTTCGCTTACCGAGATGGAGGCGAGGGTACTGTTAGATTCTGGAAAGTTAGGCTCATACGTTGTAGAAGTAGATTGATTATAAACTGAAGAGAAGTACTTTGCGAATAAGTCGGCTACCTCTTTATCAGTATCAGCAGAGATATCATTGTAAAACATCCGCCTAGGAATATCATTAGTGTTTTTTTTGATTTTGCATATTTCCAAAACAACTTTATATTACATGAAAGATTACTTTCAATGTTCGAAATATAAGACTTAAAACAGACTTCTAGTACATTTTTAGCTCTCAGTCTAAGACATGAATAAGTATCGTAGTCGCGCGGGTTACCGAACTTTTTGTATCTTTTATGATACCTATCTTTTTCCCTAAATAGATGAATTAATGCCTGTGAAAACCAGCCGGGATATTTAGAGTTGTGTAGCCTTGTTCGAGGTGTATGCCTTTGGATCACATCCCAAATAATTTCATAAAATTTTTGTATGAAGTCATTACAGTCCAATTCTATATAGTCATTCCATTTTACAAGTGACAGATCTGAAATACAATTACCGTAGTTCGTTTTACGAAATTGTAGCCTTTTTGTAGCACTCATACTCGCTTTAAGAGTATAGAGCTTGTGCTTTTTACATAAAATAGCTAATGGAGGGTGATGTGAATCGACCTTACTAATGGCAGGAGTGGGTAGATTGAGCTGACACTGTACAGCGCTGTTACTTATTGCAAAGTCGAGAATTTTATTTTTATGGTTTCTAAAATAGTTCCACTGTTTTAAATCCGACCGATCCAAAAAGTTACAAAAATAATCAGACTTAGTATCGGTTGCTGTAAATTTTATTTCATTTTTCTTATGAGTCCATATTATGTTAGGGAGGTTAAAGTCGCCCAACAAAAGGTAGTCGTCTTGCGGCACAGAACTTATAATACGTTCACAATTATCAATAAATTCAATAAAATGGTCATTAGTTAGGTAAGATGGTAAATAAGACAGACAAATGTTGAAGTAGCGGTTTTTTAATCGAATCCGTACCCATATATCCTCAACGCTAGTTTGCCAAATAACTTTGTGTTCAGAGCCTATATTTTTTTTAATGGCAATCAAGACACCTCCGCCATATCCTTTTTTATAATTTAACATAAAATCCTTTGGTCTATCTCTGCGATACACTACGTACCTGCTGTCAAAATATTCTGAGTTAAAGAGTGTTTCATCGAGCCAAGTTTCACATAAACAAATTACATCAAAGTCATAAACAAGAACATTTTGAAATATCTCATTTGATTTCGACTTCATACCCCTTATATTTTGGTAATAAATTGTGACAGCCATTATAAATTTACATTGTAAATAAGTACATTCATAAATACCTTACTATATGTATAACGAGTTAAAGATTTTCTAGTGTTTGCCCATTTTTAACCAGAATAAAACGGGACGTGTCATCCTTGCGCATATAGATATGGCCGTTCTTAACCCAGACGAATTTGTAGTTACTTTCCTTTGCCTTGAGACGAGCAGCAGCATGCAGGGCTTTGTTATTGGGCGACAGATGCTCCGACACATAAACGGGCACTTTTTGCCCACCAATGCCCAGGAGTGCAGAGTTAAGCTTGTCCTCCGAGTGGGCCTTGTTGTAGCGCGAGACTGCAGAATAAAATTCATCACGGCAACGGGAGCTACGCAGCTTAACTACAATTGTTCTTGGTCGCTGATTGTTTTTGTTGATACTCGCAACTCTTGTACAGCTCAATATGTCGGTATCGGCAATCCTGTGCGAGGTCACCTCAGCAATTTGTTTCACAATGCTGACAGTACTCTCAGATTTAAACTCAGGCACCCCATTAATTTCCAAATTCGGGTCTCTTAAATGTTGTTCCAAGTTATTCAAGCGATCAGTTAAGTTAACAACAGTTGCACGGAGCGTACCACACTCGGCTTTTAATTCCTTGGATTCTTTGTCAACCACCAACAGATTTTTTTTCATATCTTCATATTGGTCATTCATAAACATTACCGACGAAGTCAGGGACTTATACTTACTAAGCTGTGATTTAATCGGAGCCAGTTCAGCCTCCAAAGACCGCTGTAAGATGGACTGAAGTTCGGTTCGCAATGTTGCACGAATCCTCGTTTTGATCATTATTAACAGATCGTCATCATATATAGGCTTTGAGGCCGGACTGCTATGAGATGGACTGTACTGAGAAGAAATAGGAGTACTATCCTTGTCAGTCATTTTGGGTTTATTTATCTGACAATTAGGACACGTCCAGGTCATTTTGGCATCTTTGTTTAACTTTTTATAGTTAACGGAGGTTATGTTAACACACAAATGGTGAAAATGTCTGTCACAATGATGGCACACGATTTTCTCCATAGTTTTGACGGGTTTATTGCATCCATCACAGACGCTCATATTTATTTCTTCTATACGTGTACACAGTTAGTCGTCTATATTTCACAATTAATGAGTCACCACCAGCCGGGCAGCCGTATTGCAACAGGAACGAAGCACCAATATTGATACTGTGATTACTCACTGGTGGGGCAGTCCTTACTACAACCGATTAAACCACTACGTAGGGCACCCACTACGGTTTGTTTTGGTATAATTTATAACCACGTTTATGGGTTTAATCTAATTAATTAACAATTAAATTCACTGAACGTTACACAGATGATGTTACTCGTTTAAAACGTGAGGGTAGATGGTGTTCTATGATTTACACAATCTTTATGATGAATCAATCTCACATATTCTAGTAAGTTTTTATTAGCGTGTAGAAAAGGAGGACTTTAAAAGTTGATTCACCCATTTCATAGTTATTAAGGTTAAAATATATTTTAAATTCACAGTATTAGATAATATAGATTTTAAAGACAGTCTAGGAGAAGTTAAATACCTATGTGTCGATAGCATGAAACATTTTATAGACTCATTTAGTGGACGCAAAGATCTTTGTTTATTTCACGTTAACATCCGCTCAATTAAAAAACATTTTAACGAATTACTTGTTACCCTGGACAGCTACCTAAGCCAAATAGACGTCATAGTGATCACAGAATCCAATATACATTTCTCACTTTTGCCATTGTATAGCATTAAAGGATTTGTTTTGAATCATTACACTTGGGAGGGGCGTAGAGGGGGGGGAGTGCTCGTGTATTCGCGCGCCGAGCTCGCGGCGTCGGCGGCCGTCGGCAGCGCGGGCGCGGCCCTCGCCGAGTCAGCGGAGTGCGTTCCCATTACCTTCAAGCATAACGGGGAACTTGTGTACATTATTTCAATCTATAGACCACCGAAAACCAATAAAATAAATAAATTTTTCAGTGAATTAAATACTTTGTTGCACAACCTCCCCGCAAATTCAAAGGCAGTATTATGTGGTGATGTTAATATTAACATCCTAAATAGTCGGGACAGTCATGTCTCCACATATGAGAATATGTTGGCAGAATATGGTTTTGCAAAATGCATAAATGATGTAACACGAAAGGAAATAGTTAATGGCAGAAAAGTAGAGTCATGTTTAGATCATATCTACGTTAGGGGACATGCGAATAACATCCATTCAGCTGTTATAAAACACAAAATATCGGATCATTATTGTATTTCTGTAGCAGTAAATTGGGAACGCACTCCGCCGCCGCGCGGGCCCGCGCGCCCCGCACGCCCCGCGCCGCACTCGTCTGCGCCTAATGTCAAGCGCCAAATCCTTAACAACCGACTGGTTAGAGAAAAATTACTCGCAACCGACTTCGAACAACTTTTAACCATCGAGTGCCCTGAGGAAATGTATAAAGCTTTTTGTCAAATCTTTAGTAAAATCTATGCTGAATGTTATAAGACAGTAACTGTAAGTAATGTTTATAGAAATAATAAGGGTTGGGTTAGTGCAAATTTGAAATTGATGATTGAAGAAAGAGATAGATTATTTGGTATATGGAGTAGTGAACCAAAGAATATGATTAAACGCCTCGCATATACCAAATATAGAAATAAATGTCATAAAGCTATTACTAAGAAGAGAAGTGAATATGATAAGCAGAGTATTATAAATTGTAATGAAAATATAAAGAAAATGTGGGACAGAATTAATAGTATGTTAGGGAATGATAAAAAGTCCTTAGACACCCTTATATTAAATAATATGGAAGGACAAGGAAGTACTTATGATATAATAATATGCAACGGGTTTGCGGAAACCTTTTCTCAAGAAATTAGTAGTGTTAAACATGTGTGCAATGATAAATGGCTGTGTAGAGATAGCTATGTTAGGAAATCAGATGTGTGTATGAGATGGCAACCAGTAAAGTCCAGAACCATAATGAAAATTGTTAATAATATGAGCTCTAAAAAATCACCAGGGAGCGATCCAATACGCATGTCTGATTTGAAAGCTATTTCAGATAAGGTTAGTCCAGTGTTGGCTAAGCTAATTAATTTATCAGTAAGTAAGAAAATATTTCCAAAGGGGCTGAAACAAACTATAATCCGTCCTATTCACAAAAAAGGGAGTCGTAAAATATTCTCTAACTATAGACCTATAGCCATACTATCCAGTGTAGACAAAATTATTGAAAAATGTATTGTCAAGCAACTTGGAGAATACATGAGCAAAAATGATGTAATAAATAAAAATCAGCACGGCTTTCAAAGGGGTAGAAGCACAAACACTTTATTGGGTCAGTTCACTGATGAGGTAAACTCGCACTTAGCTAATAAGAAAATAGTTGTAGCAGTGTTCTTTGACTTCACTAAGGCGTTCGACACGTTAGACACTAATACCCTTTTGAATGCCATGAGCGAGTGTGGGGTGGATGAGCCACTGAACCAATGGTTCCGCGACTACCTCACCGCGCGCTCGTACCGCGTCAGGGTGGGCTCGGCGCTAGGCGAGGAGCGGCGGGTGGCGTGCGGAGTGCCGCAGGGCTCCTGCAGCGGCCCGCTGTGCTACCTCATGCACGTGAACAGCCTGTGCGGCGCGCTGCGCCACTGCTCCGCGTACATGTTCACCGACGACCTGTGCGTGCTGCGCGCGAGCACCAGCGCCGCCCTGCCTGACACTTTTCGCTTGGTACAGCAGGACGTAGATGCTGTAGTCCGGTGGTCCCATGACAATGGCATTGTTTTGAATGCCGATAAAACCAAGCTCTTGATTATGCATTCTCCTTATTTAGATATTGGTAGTATGTCATCGCCCATAATAACCCATGACTTTTCTTGTTTTCATAGTAACCAGTCCTCTTGTCAATGCAAACCTATTTCACGCGTTAACTGTGTAACCTACCTTGGCCTTAAAGTGGATGAAAGTTTTTCATGGTCCCATCATGTTGATTTTATATGTAGTAAACTTAGAATATTATTAGGAAAGTTTTACCACTTAAGTTTTAAAGTTCCTGTGGATACACTAAAGTGTTTGTACAAAGCTTTAGTGGAATCGATTATAGATTATGCTCTTGGCTGTTATGGATTAACCTTTAAAACTAATTTAACTAAAATAGAAAATATGCAAATGAGATTCCTAAAACTCCTTGTAAACAGAAAAACTAAAGCTAGATGCAAAAAAGATTATCGTCAATTGTTCAAGATCTGTAAAATTCTCCCGGTTAGCCTTAAGCACAAATTCCTGTTAGCACTTCATCATCACGGCACTCAAGAGCATAATCTATCCGTCGTGGACCACGCGCGCGGCACCAGGTCTGTGGCCGCGGGGAAGTACTCTGTGCCGAGGGTCTCCAACCACTACGGAGACAGGTGCCTGCACAAGCGATTACCCTACATTCTTAATAGTTTACCCACAGATATATACCAGATTAGAGGCCAATAAGGCAAAATTTAAAAGAAAATTATTTAACTATTTAATAAGTACTGTATAATATATACTACTACTACTACTACTGTACATATATATGTGTATAGTACTGTATATATATATATATATATTAAGTAAATTTATATTAGAGATATTATAATTAAGATAATATTATAATATAATAATAAGAGACTCAATGATCCCGCAGTCAAACTGTGCAAACGGTTTTGTGGGACAATATTTTATTGTAACATTGTAACCAACTGATTTGTTAATAAATTTTAATAAATAATAATAATAAAATCAATTTATGCGGCGATTTTACCTGACAGCGAACTCGATGGATTGCAGAGTGAATTTTATGGTTGTCTATGATCGTGTTTTCTGGAAAATTTAATTCTATAACGATACGAATACCATACATTATATTGTTTTGAAAATTATGAAGTGCAATAATATTATCTAACAGAATTTTTTTACGGTGAACTGCCTTAAAGCGAAATAGGTAACAATGTTTAGGCTTGCAACCTGTCACTAACACTGGTAAACATCTTAGCCTGATTGTGCAAAATGTGGTTACAGAATTTCGAGTCATTTTCGAGTTGTTGGTAATTCTGTAGCTCTGCTTACCCCATTCTGGGAATGAAGGCGTGATGTTAAGCAAGCAATGTTTATGAAAAATTAAATGATTGAAGTTAATATTATTGGAAACAAAGATTTTGACATATGATTAATAGGTAGGTAGGTAGTCATTTATTTCGTATTGGAAATTACATTATTACATGTCGCATAGTTATAATGAATTCACAATAAGATCGTCAGTCAATATGGTCAACAATGGCATACAAAATTATAAGAAATAACATAATGGCAGTTGAAATTCGTGCCAATGGAATTCTGCCAAGTAAAGGTATACGAGGTTTTATGCTAGGCGCTATGATGTCGAATCTAAAAGAACGGCCCGCTTCTAAAAATTCGCCGCATAAATGAAATAAATAAATATCTCGGGACAATGTCACACAAATTTACCTAGTCCCAAACTAAGCTCTAGAAATCAAAGTCAAAATCAAAATGTTTATTCAGTAAATAGGCCCCCATGCGTGATTGCGCCAATGTCAAGTGAATAGAGTAAATCAGTAAACAGAATAAATCAAAAGTAAAAGCCGGGCATTTTTCAATCGGCCATCTTCCCTCCCCGAAGGTTACCGGAATCCTGGCTATTATTTAATTGACAGAAATCGCGGCAGAGGTTTAAACAATACCATATAACACGTCCATATTTTTTTTACCGTGTGGATAGGCCGAGCTTAACGTTTGTCAAAGGCGTTTTAGAGCGTGCCCAGATATTTTGTACAATCATTTAAGGGACAAGCTTTTGTTAGGCACCGTGAATAATAATTCCTCTTCAAAACAAATATTGGCTTTATTCGCTCAAATACAGTAATGTAATGCTTCGTCTGTTGTAATTGTTTGGCTGTTTTGGAGGATGTATGTATGTATATATTATATAGATGTATAATTATATGTATTTAGTATGTATTTATTCAATTAATTACTTTATGTATTTATATTTAGTCTATTTATAAATAGAACTAATTTCAAAATTGAAATAATTTAAATGTTTCTTGTAGTTATTTAGTTTGAGTTCTAAACGAATTAGTTATTTCTCTTACAAGGTTGTCTGGAAGAGATCGCTATTTAGCGGTAAGACCGCCTGTTGTATACCTATGATTTAAATGTACTGTCCCATGTTCTGTTTTAATATTTTTTTTATATTTTGGTGTTCAATAAAGAGTATTTGTATTGTATTTTGTATTGTATAATCATTTACAACTTGTTAGTAAAAACCAACGCTTGCTGAGAATCGCCTGACTCATTGCCGCTCGAGGCGACCACAGATTACATGGGTATTTCCAAGAAACTTATATATGACACTGGAGATTGCACAGCAAACAACGTTTCGAAGCGAAGAAAAGTAACCTAGAATGACGTTGCTTATGTTTTTTGTCCCTTTCTCAAAAACTTAGGATCACGCTAAAGAAAGGGACCAAAAACATAAGCGACGTCATTCATGGTCACTTTTCTTCGCTTCGTATGTCTTAACCTTTTCAACGCCATTGACGGATATTTCCGTCATGGTGGTCAGCGCAAAATAAACCGGAGTATCTATGAGGCAAAGTTGATATTTGCCATAGCGTTGAAATGGTTAAAAAAGCGACGACGGTGTAAAAGTGAAACCGTGGCGCTACTGAGCTGTGTAATACCATATTCTTTTCAGCGAGCGTTGGCCCGGATAAAAGAGGTCGTCAAGTGAATTTATATTATATTATAACAAACTAAACTACGACCGTATGTAATACTTTACGTTATACAATACGTCTTAGTGGTGGTAGGACCCTGTACAGGGTCCGTCCGGATCGCTACCATCATCTTATCCATTAACCACCCGCCAAGCAACAGTGTTCGCATTGTTGTGTTCCGGTGTGGGGATAAGACAACCGGTGAAATTACTAGCATAGAGGCATTCCACCTTAGTCCTCAGGGTTGGCAGCGCATTTGAGGTCTTAGGATTATAATCTTGAGAATTCAATTGTCTATGGGTCTCAGATTTCACTTACCATCAGGTGGCCTGAGTGCTCGTGTGCCTTCTGCTTAACATTAAAAAAAAAATACAATAATCAATTACTCTTCTAAATAATTCTAACACTTGTCGCTGATTGTACTTTTTTTGCCGCAGTCGGTCTACGTTAAGTATAGGGGAGATCCTCTTGCCACCATCCGTCTCCATCAGCAGATCAGCTCTTAAATACCATAATATTGCATTGTCGTTTACATAATTATGTGGTCGAAATTCCAGCCCATACCATTAACGGTAACCGGTTCAAGATTTGACCTAGTCGGGTAAATAAGTCAGGTTAAACTATTTTTTTTTACGTTAAGGAGAAGGCACACAAGCCCTAAGCACTCAGGCCACCTGATGGTAAGTGAAATCTGAGACCCATAAATATTTGAATTCTCAAGACTATAATCCTAAGACCTCAAATGCGTTGCCAACCCTGAGGACTAAGATGGAATGCCTCTATGCTAGTAATTTCACCGGTTGTCTTATCCCCACACCGGAACACAACAACGCGATTACTGTTGCTTGGCGGGTGGTTAATGGATAAGATGGTGATAGCGATCCGGACAGACCCTGCAGAGGGTCCTACCACCATTAAAAGCAACTATTTTTTATTTTTTATTTTTTTGTTACGGAGAAGGCACACGAGCACTCAGGCCACCTGATGGTAAGCGGAATCTGAGACCCATAGACATTTGAATTCTCAAGACTATAATCCTAAGACCTCAAATGCGTTGCCAACCCTAGGACTAAGATGGAATGCCTCTATGCTAGAAATCACTAACTAGAAGTAATCAATGTAATCATGTAAACTCTTTATTGCACATAAACAATAAAATTACAAGACATGTTTTTCCATCAATACAGGGTATCCGGGAGATAGTGGCCAACCTAAAGGGTTGGATAGCTCAGCTCAGGAGTGTCTAAAATATGATAAATCATGTTTAGTAAAAGTGGCACCAATAATTCATATGAAGTAAATATTTCCCTATATTTTTTTGCGGACGCTATATTAAAATTACCTGTCATTTCGACAATTATGACAAATTAAATGACAACTCATAGGTATATTGAAATCCGTCAAGCACACATATACATTCATATGACGACACGGTGGCCTAGTTGGGAGTGACCCTGCCTCCGAAGCCAGCGGTCCTGGGTTCAAATCCCGGTAAGGGCAGATATTTGTGTGATGAGCGCGAATATTTGTTCCTGAGTCTTGGATGTTTTCTATGTATTTAAGTATTTATTTCTCTATCTAAGTAAGTTTATCGTTGTCTAGTACCCATAGTACAAGCCTAGAGCTTAGTTTGAGACTAGGTCAATTTGTGTGACATTGTCCCCTGTTGTTTATTTATTTATATATACATACGCTAATGCTGAGTTGGGACCATTTCGCAACAATTTCTCTGTTTCTTGTTATTTTTATATGGAATGTATTTTTGTATTGTTGCGAATAAATGTCTCTTTATCTTTATAAACCTCCTTAAGGCCCTAGGGTATAAAATAACCTTATCCTTAAGAGGACTGTGAAGCAAAAAAGAACTATAAAAAATGTGATAACGTTTTTCTCCCGACGTTGTCGGATTTTTACGATTTTTGAAAAAACTAGGTCTGTACGTTTTCTTTTCCAAGAAAATATTTAATGGAAAGAGAGAAAAATAAAAAACAAAACCGGAAACGTGCAGACCTAGTGTTTCATAATAAAATATATACATATCCGGGGACAATGTCACACAAATCGACCTAGTCCCAAACTAAACTCTAGGCTTGTACTATGGGTACTAGACAACGATAAACATACGTATATAGAGAAATACATACTTAAATACATAGAAATATCCAAGACTCAGGAACAAATTAATATTCGCGCTCATCACACAAATATCTGCCCATACCGGGATTAAAACCCAGGACCGCTGGCTTCGTAGGCAGGGTCACTCCCAACTAAGCAACCGTGTCGTGAAACAATATCTACAGCACTCGTATTAAAAAATCGTCGAAATCGGATTGGATTTAGGGGGTGAGAAACATTATCGCCCGGGGCTACATTATGTATGGATTATTTTTGACAGCTACGTCATTTAAGCATCGCTTCACAAACCTCATAAGTCGTCCGATAAAAAGTGCTGTCTCTGGGTGTAGGTGATTTGATTGGGTAAATAAAAAACCGAGTACAAATAAAATATAATGTTCAAAAAATATTACAGCAATTATTACATACTTTAAATTGAATTATTTTTTACTAACATGCAGTTCCCACGGTGTGGGGTATTTCCTAGTAGCTACAAGGTTAACCTAACCTAGCTTATGTAAATATCCCGAGATCGTCGAGACTCCTGCCACCGTTTCATTGACCTGAAATCATATCACCAAGTCAGTTTTTTCTTACCTATTCCCAAACTAAGGTCAGTACAGATAATTCATCACTACATAGTATAAAACAAAGTCGCTTTTTCTGTCCCTATATCCCTATGTATGCTTAAATCTTTAAAACTACGCAACGGATTTTGATGCGGTTTTGTTTAATAGATAGAGTGATTGAAGAGGAAGGTTTATGTGTATAATACTTTAATCCGGAGCGAAGCGAGGGCGGGTCGCTAGCAACTAATAATATACAAAAAACATTTAAGAATTATACTCGTCAAAATAAAATTGAATGAGAAAGACAATCATTCACTTAGAATAAGTATTAAGAATAAGAAAACTGTACGCTTATAGGATCACTTTGCTGTCTGTCCGTCCTTCCGTCTGTCTGTCAAGACCGTTAATCTCGGGAACGCGAGGAGGTATTGAGTTGAAACTAAAACCATAATACAGTCCCTTGAAGTCGTGAAAAAACTTCTAAGGTTACGTATAAAAAAGATACGGCCGTATATGCCGCAAATAACGTATAGGGAATCAAAATTTAAAGGATACTTCCCATAGACCTACAATCCTAAAATTTGACAAGCATTTCTTGCAGCACAAGTAAAGGTAAGTAAAAATATCCGACAGATTGTTCATTTGTAGAACAATCACAAAAAGTATACTTGCGATTGATGTAACTGATCGTGATCAATTCGATGTATGGACACAACCAGGGACCAGCCCGCTATCCCATTCAAGGGGTTTCAAATGGGTTTTTATTTGGGTTTTACTTAGAAAAACCGTATCGCTTAAAACGCGTTCGATTCGCTTTTAAAACCCACTATACCATTCAAGGGGGTTTGAATGGGTTTTACAAGGGTTTTACGTTTTAAGCTGTTCAATATGCTTTTTAAAGCGCTATTTATAAGGGTTATCTGTGTTTTAGCTGTTAAGGTTTCCCTTATAGTGAATGGTTAGTTTAGCAAGTAACTTAGTCATATATTTCGTTGCAAGAGGTTATTCTTTTAGTGGGGTATTCTTATTGAGAGGTTAGTCTTTCAAAGGGGATCCTATTATTTCGTAACTAAAGTTTCACAAATGATTCGTTTCACAAACATATCATTTGACAACCCGCGTTTTTTTCCGAAACTGTAAATAAATCTATATTTATTTCAGGACTATCGTGTAAAACCCTATAAGTTGGGTTATTTTAGTTTTATAAAAACCCTGAAATATTTGTAGTTCCAGAAAAAAGAGCGGGTTGGCAAACGAATAGGTTGCGAAACGATGCATTTGTCAAAGATTTATTTTGTCGGCATAAAGGCACAGAACCCTTTCAAAGGCTTCAATCGGTGAATGGGTGGAAGGGCTGGAGACAACAGTTTTTCAAAATAAAAAATTGTCGACTCAATACAATTTTACACTTGATCGGTGTTTTTTCGACCCGAATTACTTACGTGAATCGCACGAACAAATGGGGCAGGCTGGGGCCGGAGGGCCTGGTAGCCCCGGAGGGCCGGGAATCCCCGGGTATCCCTGTTAAACAAATTAACATTATTTAAGTTCTTTTTTATGGAATGGGAGGCAAACGAGCAGACAGATCGCCTGATGGTAAGCGAATATTGTCACCCATAGACACCTGCAGCTCCAGAGGAGTTACAGGTGCGTTGCCGGCCTTTCAAATGAACAAATGAACAAGTAAATAAATACGTATCAGAAGACAAACTCACATTCCGCCCTGGCATGCAAGCATCGCCTTTATCACCCTGTAAATTAAGACCTACATTAGATTTTTTGTACTCGCTCACTATAACGTCGTCTAAATTTCATACGGGCATATATTTTATCCTCGTAGTTAACGATCATGCAAATCATGTGAGAAAGATATTTTGTTAGTAACTTTTATTATTTTAGCAGTCAAACTAGGAACCCTTATAGTTTCGCAATGTCCGTCGGTCCGTCCGTCTATCGCCAGGCGGTATCTCATAAACCGTGATAGTGAGACAGTTAAAAATTTCACAGATGTTGTATATCTGTTGCCAAGAACAAAATTGAATATTAAAAAACAGAATAAAATAAATATTTCAGGGGGCTCCCATACAATAAACGTGATTTTTTGCCCCTTTATGCTCGATATTGATAATGGCAACAGGTAAACGCTTGAAATAATCACAGAATATTTAGTTTAAAAATAAATAATTAAATAAGGGGGGGCTCAAATACAACAGACATTATTTTTATCGAGTCCTTTTCCATACTAAGCGAAAATACAACACTAGTATGGAGAAAAAACTTTAAGTAATTAAATAAAAAGTTAAATAAAAAAAAACGGAAAAATGGATTTAAAAACTTTGCTGATTCGTAATGAGTCTAATAATGTAAGATACCACAGAAAAGCTTCTGAAATAAAACATAACATTAATAATTTCTCGTGACATGGAATAAGGGAAAATTACCAAAATTCAATTTAAATGAATTAGTATCTCCAAATCTGTTAATTTTTGGTCAGGGTACAGGGTACATGACTAGACCCCGGATTCTTGTCGCAATGACGTCACAATAGGGTAGTTTGGGGAGTAAATGGAACGGTGTTAATTAATAAAAAATAAATACGGTTATTAACCTAATAAATTTAAATAACTAGGCATTGACGGCATAAATTATCTAGTCAATTGATCAAAATTATCTTTTGGTATAACTTCAAACCATACATTTGTACGTTAAACTGGCTTTTGACCGACAAAAAGTGAGCGACCGAAAAAAAAGCCAGTTTAATGTACGTACAAATGTATGGTTTGCAGTAATCGAAAGATAACGTTGATCAATTGAATAGGTAATTTTTATCGTGAATACCTACTTAGTTATTACAATTAATTCGGTTAAATCCAGCAGTTTTTCGTATTAAATAACCGTTCCATCCAGTAAATGGAACAGTGGAACATAATTAAACATATTAGAATTATATTTATCAATTAATTAGTTTTAACCTTACAAATATAATTAAGTTTTGACCTAAGATATAAAATATCGTGAATGCCTGATTATAAATATTTAATTCCGTAGAACACCAATAGACTAGGTTACCTTATTAATTAACACAGTTCCATTTACTCCCCGAACTACCCTATTGCGACAAAAATCCGGGTCTATACATGACCTAATTTGCTCCAAATGCGCCCTACTATAACCTTTTAATGGGAATATACGCAATAACCAATCACCCTGTATACTCGTAGTACAGTATAGTAAGTATAGTAAAGTATAATATACATACCTGGGATAACTCGGGGCAAGTTCTAGGGATTTAATATCGATAAAAAAGATGTCGATGTAATTAAATACCTACATGTGCATTTTGACCATGGTCGATTACTATAAAGAGGTTCGATGTCATATCTGATATCGAGCCCGCAGGAACTGCAGTCAATTGACGCTAGGTGACAGCATTGCAACAATAAAAAGAGTTTAAGCTGATTTATCGACATTGTATGTGAACAAAAATGGGAAAAGTATTCACAAAAAGTAAAGGATAGTTCTAAAAAAAATACTAGTTATGACAACATGAAAAAAGTAAACAGTCTTATAAAGGTGAGGAAATTTCAATAACCAACAATAAATATATTAAGAATGCCTCGTCGACCACCACTGTAGACGATGAGAGAACGTACCTATAGCAGTTTAAAAAATATTGATTGTTTATCATAAAATCTATTTTAAAATAAACATATAAATACACGTTTTAATTTGTTTATTTTCTTATTTAAAAATGAGGACAAAATAAGTAATATTTATTTATGTCGAATAACATTTAGATTTTGGCAGCAACATCGATATGTTTTTTTCGATAGAATATTTGCTATATCACTTTCGTATAGATGCCCCGAGTTATCCCAGGTATAATAATATGTAGTATAGTTTTAATAGTTAAGTTTTAATACCTTAAAGCCACGGTATTTATCTGGACCTTCTAATCCCTGTAAAATGGCAGCGACAGATTAAAATAAAATAACAAGGCGATTCTTAAAAAACCAATGGATGCAAAAATAAGTATTTTAACAAATTATCGACAGAGGCTGGAATTTTCGCGGCATTTTAGAGCTGCCCTAGTGATTGTTTGTCTGTTTATCGACTTTCAGTTACGTACATAAACAGACAACCAATTTGATTCCAAGGCCACTTCGGACTATGTCAATGTGACATTGCAAACTAAATTAAATTAAGTCTTTCACGTTTTGAATGCCAACGTCATTTTGACATAGTCCATAGTGGCTAAGGAATCAAATAGATTAACTGTACAATGTACATGGATTATATTTAAGTTTAAAATAGACTGTTAGCAACTTTTCCGTAAACCACACATGGAAAAATATGGTGTTATTACAATACAATACAAATACTTTTTATTGAACTCCAAAAAAAAACAGAACACGGAATAATACATTTAAATCATAGGCAAACAACAGGCGGTCTTCCAGACAACCTTGGATCCCACCAAAAACATAAATGTAAAAAAGGAGAGCCAAGTTCAATACAAAAATTATTTTCTGCTGTGGGCTTCGCCGCAAAAAGAATAGAGATCTGAGATTGAGTGCCAAGTTCTATGCAAAATCCAAATAAGTATGTAGTCTAAGGGCTGACTTGGCTGGTTTTCCCATCGCTTATGAGCGCGGCTGCCGCTCGCTCGGCCACGTTCGCGTCAACGGTTCGATTCGGTTGTCACAGCGCAAGCGCCGCTCCGGCGTCACTCGGCGCGCGCGCGTCGTGTATATACCGAAAATCTAAATGCCTATTATTTTATCATTATTTATGAGTAGGTAATGATTTTACACTATTGATGTGCGCTAAATATAAAAATAATAATTAATCCCAGTTAATAACGTAGGTACCCTAAGTAATATTAGGTATTTATGTTAAGCGTTCATAATAGAATCTAATTATTTAAAAATTGACAGTTTTTTATTTATTCCTTTGTATTCATCTAATTACCTATCTGCATACCAAATTTTAACTCTCTAGGTCATCTGGAACTGGGTTAGAGTTTTGGTCTATAGGTCAGTCAGTGATAAAAATGAGGAATTTTGGACATTAATATCTAAATAACCGTTTGAGATAAGCTTATGAAATTTAGAACACATATGTATCTCGCAAGTCTCAATATATGAGCCAAATTTGATACGTTTATGTAAAATAGTTTTTGATTTATGAGGGGGTCAAAAGTGGCTCCAAATGGTTCGTGTAATATTACACACGGTGCGGCTCGCCAGTTCTGTTTCTTGAACTTGGCTTGACACGCTCCCGCGTGTCTAGATAGAGAAATAACCAAGGACACAGATTCATGACAGGCGTTGTAAACTAATTCTTTTACAACTCAAATTAAACAACTACAAGAAACACTTACAGTATTTCAATTTAGTACTAGGTACTAGTTAGTATTTAGTATATTTTGTATAAATAGTCTAAGAAACACTTAGGTAACTTGTTAGCACTAACACAAATTCTGAACACGAAATTTATAAAGCCGCAGTGGCTTCAGCTTAAATATTGGTAGACGTATTTGGGAAGTGATTATTTATAAAACATATTGTTTTCCAACTTTTATATTTAATTGCATACATGAATTTCAAATCTTTACTTCGTGTACAATGATATCGGAAGAGATCGCTTTCTAGAAATAAGACCTCCCTGTTGTTTACCTCTACTTTTAATCTTGTTTTAATTTTGTAATCTCTAATGTATTGTATCGATACATTATTATGTCTAATGGAAGTCACTAGCGTTAATGAAAAGTGCCACAAAAGTTCCGCCCTCTGATTATCAATTGATAGTTCTTTTTCAGTCATTAGCTTCTTATACTAAGCACGTGCTAGACGGTCGTCAACAAGCCTTTCTGCAGGGGTGACCGTGTGGGAGGATGGGTTGGTAGCGCCGTCGGCGTTTCGGCTACATGATTGGCAACAACCTCCCGACTTCAGTGTCATCAAATTTTGAACGTGCGGACGTCGCGGGCCGAAACCAAAAATGGCTCCCGCGCATTAAAGTTTCAAAAAATTGAAGTTTCTTTTGCACTTTTTTGAGCATAAGAGAAAACAAAAAAAAAAATCTTCAAAATATGTTTGAGACTGCCATTATCACGTCTATTAAATTGTATGCTACGCAACATTATATTTATTAGTACAATTCTAGAAGTAATTAACTTATCTGCCGTAATAGCAAAGAAGGCAGCTAATTGCATAGCGTATTCCAAAAAAGTACCTATAGTTAAGGACCAAAATTAACAACGATAATTTTTCCATTACGTCTCGAAAATTAAGTATTACTTACTGCTTTAAGAAAATAGTGGCATCTCAACCATATTACTAACAGGTGACGTTTGAATCTGCTATGCTTATTTAATTTGAAAGACCGCATGTTGGCTTATGAGGGCAGTATATAAATAGATGACTAATTTTCGTGACGTAACGGAAAAATACCGTTGTTAATTTTTGTCCTTAACTATAGGCATTTTTTTGGAAAACGCTATATAATTAGCTGCCTTCTTTGCTATTACGGCAGATAAGTTAATTACTTCTAGAATTATACTAATAAATGATGCGTAGCATACAGTTTAATAGACGTGATAATGGCAGTTTCAAACATATTTTGAAGCGTTTTTTTTTCTTTTCTCTTATGCTCAAAAAAGTGCTAAAAAAACTTAAAACTTTTCAAACTTCGAATGCGCGGGAGCCATTTTTGGTTTTGGTCTGCGACGTCCGCACGCTCAAAATTTGATGAGACTGAAGTCGGGAGGTTGTTAACCACCATGTAGCCGAAACGCTGACGGTGCTACCAACCGAACCCCCCACACGGCCACCAATAGAGCATAGAGTGTTTTGACTACTGTATTGCAATTAGCTACCTTCATTCATATGACGGCGGTATAATATAAGCTATGCATCGAACGCACTCTCTATCCTCGCCGTCCGCAATGCATCTGCCTTGCGTTGGTTGGAAACAAGTGGCTACACGGTTCACGACCGCCAACCGCGGTTGGCAACGCAAGCCCGCCGATGAAGGTCATTAAAGGTCAAATCAGGCAACAACTGTGTACACGGTAGAATCTGACAACGTCACCTCTGCAGGAAAGCTTGTTGACAACCGCCTTGCACATGCTTTAGACATACGAGTGCTTAAAGAAACCAAACTCAGTGCGTCTACGATAGTAGGTCAAACTCTGCTAATTACATGACTTGTGTAACTCCGTGATACCATGATTCATGCTTATTTTAGAGTTAGACGAACTAATTGTAATAAATCTTATAGGCTTATTACCGCACTATAAGGATGCGTTTACATGGTTATAACTTTTTTCTTTCCTGCTTTTTTAGTCAGAGACTTAAGGGGCGATTTTTGACTTTCGAACGCTCGAAAGTTTCACTCGAACGTAGAAAAATTGGCGTAAATTTAAAAACGAGTGGTTCACACCATTCGTTTCAATTCTATCATTAGAAAATTATTTTGACTTGTGATAAACAAACACAAACCACAGATGTTTACTTTTCAGACAAACTTCAAATACTATCATAGACAAAGGACCTTGGCAGAGTAAACGTTGCATTTAATAGTTTTAAATAGTGAAAGTTTTTGGTAAACAGTATTAAAACCACTGAAAGTGCACATAAATAACATTATTATCGACATAATAACTATTTCTAATTAAATAAATAAATAAATATCACGGGACAATGTCACACAAATTGACCTAACCCCAAACTAAGCTCTAATCTTGTACTATGGGTACTAGACAACGATAAACATACTTAGATAGAGAAATAAATACTTAAATACATAGAAAACATCCAATACTCAGGAACAAATACCCGTGCTCATCACACAAATACCTGCCCTTACCGGGATTTGAAACCGGGACCGCTGGCTTCGGAGGCAGGGTCACTCCCAACTAGGCCAACGTGTCGTCAATTAAGCCGTATTTTTATTTATATTTAGAACATGATATTAAAAAAACGGTAATGGTCGATTTCCGGCGTACACTAGCTTCCGAGTGAGGGCTTTCGAAAATAGAAGATAGTGGGTTCATGCAAAAATAATCGTGAGACATTTTCGTGTGCTAACATTTTCTACCACTCGACTTTGATTTCGAGCACTCGAAAGTCAAAAATCGTTACAATGGTCTATAAATCTATATTACTTGTACGTATTTATTTTCTTTCTTACCATTATTTCTGGGTTGATTTGCTGGCAACTGTCACCCTGTAAATTAAAAGTTACATGAAAATGATGAAACACTGTTGAAGAGGCTGGAACGTAGGCATACATTGCGGCTTGTAGTGCTGTTAGGCGATGGGCTTGCAACCTGTCACTGATACACTGGTAAACATCTTAGCCTACTTCTGCAAAATGTGGTTACAGATTTATCAACAAGTCTTTTTAGAGTTGTTGGTATTTCTGTAGCTCTGCCTACCCCACTCTGGGAATGAAGGCGTGATGTATGTATGTATGTTTCCCAAACTGATTTATTTCCCAAAAACATTATTTGGGCAAACGCTATTTTTTCAGAAACTGTAAATATTTCAGGATTTATTTCAGGACCATCGTGTAGAACTCTATAGGTTAGGTTGGGTAAGTTTTATAAAAAATCTTAAACGTTTACAGTTTTGGAAAATTAAGCGTTTGCCCAAATGATATGTTTGGGGAATAACTCAGTTTGTGAAACGTTCTTAGACCAAACTTTAGTAAACCACCTACCTACTATAGGTAGTATTATTAAGTCGCGAGTGTTTGTGCGTCACAGATAATGGAGGCCATTCACGTTTCATACAAGTTTAGGCCCAAAATCAAATGCGCCGGCCAACGGATAAAAGTATTTTTAATTTGATCTTAACATTGCTCTGAGCATTTCATTATATGACAACAAAACTCTAGAACCATCATTTGTTCGTGTTATAGAAGTTCGAAAATCCTGACTTTTCATACCAAATCAAAAGTGCCGATTTACGAATAAAAGTGATATAATCTGATCGGAATATCGCTCTGAGCATTTCATTAATGACATCAAACTCTAGAACCATCATTTGTTGGTGTTATAGAAGATCCTGACTTTTCATACAAAATAAAAGTGTGTGTTCATTAACCCTTTATTTGGCGATGTATATTAGACTATCAATAGTGGATGTCTTTTGACTGAACGATGATGATACCTGCTACTATGATATTTATCTTGGGTCAAGGTGTTTTCTATGCTCAGGGTGAAGCCCCAAGCAGTAAAAAACAATTATATTTGTTAGTTAACACTTTTGATATTGTGTGTAAAGTCAGAATTCTTGAACTTCTGTAACAGCAACAAATGATGGTTCTAGAGGTTACATGTCATATAATGAAACGCCTAGAGCAATGTTCCGATCAGATTAAAAACTTTTTTATTCGTTGGCCGGCACTTTTGATTTTGGGCCCAAAACGAATGGTCTCCTTTAAGTTAGTTTTTAGTCAGGGTCCCTCTGAAAATAAGCGCTGCAGCATGCCAAAACATATTGCTTTGAAGGATCTGACTGATCTGATTGACGATACGTTAGCCTAGTTGGGAGTGACCCTGCCTTCGAAGCTAGGGGTCCTGGGTTCAAATCCCGGTAAGGGCAGATATTTGTGTGATGAGCACGAGTATTTGTTCCTGAGTCTTGGATGTTTTCTATGTATTTAAGTATTTATTTCTCTATCTAAGTATGTTTATCGTTGTCTAGTACCCATAGTACAAGCCTAGAGCTTAGTTTGGGACTAGGTCAATTTGCGTGACATTGTCCTGTGATTATTTATCTTTGGTTTAGCGCCAGTAAATATAGTAGTGTTGTTTGATTGTTTTGTATTTATTTTATGCGTTAAATAAACATTTATTCTATTCTATACTATACTTACACTGCCAACACAACATCAAAGATATTAAAGTCAGTGAGTACGTACATACATACATAACATCACGCCTTCATTCCCAGAGTGGGGTAGGCAGAGCTACAGAAATACCAACAACTCTAAAAAGACTTGTTGATAATTCTGTAACCACATTTTGCACAATCAGGCCAAGAAGTTTAATAGTGTAGTCACTGAGTAGGATGTTATAACCAGGACTCAGCAGTGTACTTTCAGAAATAAAACTGTAATACATTAAGACCATTATCTATTGTGATCCATTATGTATTTTGAACTTTACATAATATGATACGTAACTATATAAACTTTTTATTGCACAATCATAAAATAAACAAAGTAAAAGCGAAACACAAAAAGGTATGTTCAAAGGCGAATTTATTACTTTAAGGGACTTCTTACAGTTAACTTTTGAGCGATTGAGAGATATAAAACAGCGGATAAATAAAAATAAAAAAAGGGGACAATCTCACACAAATTGACTTAGTCCCAAACTAAGCTCTAGGCTTGTACTATGTACTAGACAACGATAAACATACTTATATAGAGACTAGCGACCCGCCAGCGGCTTCGCCCGCTGCAATTTTTTTTTTGTTTCTTTCATGTCATTTAAGGGTATGAAAAATAGATAGTAGCTGATTCTCAGACCTACTGAATATGCATATAACATTTAATAAAAATCGGTCCAGACAATGCGGAGGAGTATGGTAACTAACACTGTGACACGAGAATTTTATATATTAGAAGTACATACATAAATACATAGAAAACATCTAAGACTCAGAAACAAATATTGGCGCACATCACACAAATCTCTGCCCTTACCGGGATTTGAACCCAGGACGCTGGCTTCAGAGGCAGCGTCACTCACAACTAGGCCAACGTGTCGTCAAAACGCTAAATGTACAACAATTTAAGAACAGAAAATAAAGCTAAAATTACATCAAAAAGCAAAGGAGCTCGCCATGCAAGAAGCGTTTGTTTTCAACGTGTTTTTATTTTGGTCGCACAGTATAAAATACACGCGTCAAATTTGGTATGATTATAATACAAAGGAAAATAAACAAGTACTCAAAACCGGTCAAGTTAGAATTGGGCTTGCGCTAATTCCCGGTGCCCGAGTCGGACTATCACTTGCCTGTTTTTTTTAAAGTTTTCATACCTTGTCACCCATTAGTCCTGGCACACCATCATTTCCCTGCAAAAGTAAGAATGTGTAAGTGAAATCTACAATGACCACTGTAATGTGACAGCTCATTTATAAATAGACCCCGGATTTTTGTCGCATTGACGTCACAATACGGTAGTTTAGGGAGTAAATGGAACGGTGTTAATTAATAAGATAACCTAGTCTATTGGTGTTCTACGGCATTAAATATTTATAATCAGGCATTCACGATATTTTATATCTTAGATCAAAACTTAATTATGTTGTAAGGTTAAAACTGATAAATTGATAAATACAATTCTACTATGTTTAATTAAGTTCCACTGTTCCATTTACTGGATGGAACGGTTATTGAATACGAAAAACTGCCGTATTTAACCGAATTAATTGTAATAACTAAGTAGGTATTCACGATAAAAATTACTTACCTATTCAATTGATCAACGTTATCTTTCGATTCCTGCAATCCATACATTTGTACGCACATTAAACTGGCTTTTTTTCGGTCGCCCACTTTTTGTCGGTCAAAAGCCAGTTTAACGTACAAATGTATGGTTTGAAGTTATATAGCAAAAGATAATTTTGATCAATTGAATAGATAATTAATGCCGTCAATGCCTAGTTATTTAAATTTATTAGGTTAATTTTTTTTTATTTTTTATTAATTAAAACCGTTCCATTTACTCCCCAAACTACCCTATTGTGACGTCATTGCGACAAGAATCCGGGGTCTAAAACATTGCCCGTGTGGTTGCCGGGTTAGAATAGTGCCACTCCATGTCTTCCCGTGGATGTCGTAAGAGGCGACTAAGGGAATAAAGGCTTGTGGTACTGTTAGGCTTGCAAGGTCGTAGCATAGTGAAATAATTGCAACACGGTAATAGAACAAGATTAATAGAGTTGCATAATGTACAGTTTTATTTAATTATACTTCAGCACCTCGTTCTCATGATCCATAAAACTTGTAGTCGCATATCTTGCTTCTACGTTATCACAATTGTTTCAATAAAAACTTCGAAGAACAAACACCAAGGCGCTTGTTTTTCAAATGTGACGTTAACCAGGATATACCGGTTCATTTAGCTCGAAACCGGTTATTCAGAAATAACTTTATATAGAGGTTCCTTCAAAAACCGGTTAAACCGGTTTTGCGTCAAGTACATAATAACGGTTTGAAAATTTAGCTGATATCCGAGCTCTGGTTAAAAACCGCACAAAGAAGTGAAGTGAAGTGAGAACTTCATATCCCACCAAAAACATAAATGTAAAAAAGGAGAGCCAAGTTCAATACAAAAATTATTCTCTGCTGTGGGCTTCGCCGCAAAAAGAATGAAGATCTGAGATTGAGTGCCAAGTTCTATGCAAAATCCAAATATGTAGTCTAAGGGCTGACTTGGCTGGTTTTCCCATACGAATTATTATTAAGTACCTACTTTTACACAGTCATGGAAGAGCCTTATGTTCGATGGGTAGTTTCTACCAGCAAGCCAAATTTTCGGAATAATAAAATAAGAACCGAAAGGTAACAGGTTTAGAACATGCGAAGGCTATATAATTCGTATGGGAAAACCAGCCAAGTCAGCCCTTAGACTACATATTTGGATTTTGCATAGAACTTGGCACTCAATCTCAGATCTTCATTCTTTTTGCGGTGAAGCCCACAGCAGAGAATAATTTTTGTATTGAACTTGGCTCTCCTTTTTTACATTTATGTTTTTGGTGGGATATCATTACTTTTTGTAGGTAAGTCTTACCTACTTACTAAAAAATACAATTATTATTAATTTAAACTATTGCCTATACTATACTAAACCTACGTACCTACTTATTATAGGAATTGTAATAATAATAAGTATATACACCTATCTACTTATAACTATAAAATTATTATTTTATTTAAACTATTGCCTATACTATAATACTATACGTACGTACCTACTTATTAAAGAAATATAATAATAATATTACTACAAATTATAAGTTTTCCTTGAGAACTCGCAACCTTATAGGTCAGATATCGAGAGACAACCGGACAGCAAGACGGCGCCCGCGCTTATGAGCGCGGTTGCCGCTCGCTCGGCCACGTTCGCGGCAACGGTTCGATTTGGTTGTCACAGCGCCCCACCCACCCCACCCGCGCCGCTCCGGCGTCACTCGGCGCGCGCGCGTCGTGTATGTACCGAAAATCTAAATGCCTATTATTTTATCATTATTTATGAGTAGATAATGATTTTACACTATTGATGTGCGCTAAATATAAAAATAATAATTAATCCCAGTTAATAACGTAAGTACCCTAAGTAATATTAGGTAATTATGTTAAGCGTTCATAATAGAATCTAATTATTTAAAAATTGACAGTTTTTTATTTATTCCTTTGTATTCATCTAATTACCTATCTGCATACCAAATTTTAACTCTCTAGGTCATCTGGAACTGGGTTAGAGTTTTGGTCTATAGGTCAGTCAATGATAAAAATGAGGAATTTTGGGCATTAATATCTAAATAACCGTTTGAGATAAGCTTATGAAATTTAGAACACATATGTATCTCGCAAGTCTCAATATATGAGCCAAATTTGATACGTTTATGTAAAATAGTTTTTGATTTATGAGGGGGTCAAAAGTGGCTCCAAATGGTTCATGTAATATTACACACGGTGCGGCTCGCCAGTTCTGTTTTTTGAACTTGGCTTGACACGCTCCCGCGTGTCTAGATTTACTTAGCATTTTCCGGGATTCTGCCACCTTTGGGTAAATATGCATCTGAATAAATTACTCCTGCAAATCATGTTATACTGGTAAATATTTCCTAAATCTGGAAATAAAGTTAATGGAAACTTACAATTAGCCCTGGATACCCCCGATCACCCTTGATTCCCTGTCGAAGAAAGAAAAAGTCATTAATTTAACCCCTTACGCAAAACGAGGGGAGTTACAAATAGGGTGCGAAAACTTTTATAGCACGGGAAGACTGAATAAGAAAAAAGTGGCCAAGTGCGAGTCGGACTCGCCCATGAAGGGTTCCGTAGCAGCAAGTAACATAATATAAAAGTTCGTTGTAGCTTTGATCAATGTTTTTATGACGTATTAAAAAAAAACTACTTACTAGATCTCGTTCAAACTAATTTTCGGTGGAAGTTTGCATGGTAATGTACATCATATATTTTTTTTTGTTCTATCATTCTCTTATTTTAGAAGTTACAGGGGGGGACACACATTTCAACACTTTGGAAGTGTCTCTCGCGCAAACTGTTCAGTTTAGAAAAAAATGATGTTAGTAACCTCAATATCATTTTTGTAGACCTATCCATAGATATCCCACACGTATGGGTTTAATGAAAAAAAAATTTTGAGTTTCAGTTCTAAGTATGGGGAACCCCCAAAATTTACGTTTTATTTTCTATTTTTGTGTGAAAATCTTAATGCGGTTCACAGAATACATCTACTTACCAAGTTTCAACAGTGTAGTTCTTATAGTTTCGGAAAAAAGTGACTGTGACATACGGACGGACAGACAGACAGACATGACGAATCTATAAAAGGGTTCCGTTTTTTGCCATTTGGCTATGGAACCCTAAAAAGCCGCTCAAGTGAGAGTCGGACTCGCGCACCGAGGGTTCCGTACATACTTATAAGAATATAAAACTGCTTTGAGCGACAA
Organism: Acleris holmiana; assembly: GCA_949316455.1. Lineage (NCBI taxonomy): Eukaryota > Metazoa > Arthropoda > Insecta > Lepidoptera > Tortricidae > Acleris > Acleris holmiana. Next base: position 3,869,459 of record OX438790.1, on the reverse strand, counting down.
ACTTGACTTTGCCGTCGAAAAACTGTTGTCTCCATACATCGACATAGGTCGCGATTACTTTACCAACTGCAAATGAATTAGCAAACGCAAAAAATAATAATATTTGTGATGAAGCAACAATTTAATATTTTTTTCTTCACTTGTGCTGTAAGACTTCTTCTCTTCTTGCCAAATTTCAGGATTCTAGGTCTATGAGAAGTACTACATATATAAATTTGATTCCCTTGAGAGTGTCGAAACATACGTTTTATGCGGCACAAACGGCCGTATCATTTTTACGTTAACTTAGAAATTTGATTCTTTCACAGCTTCAAAGGACTGTAGACCTGGGTACATGGTTTTAATTTCAACGATTAAGGGTCTTGACAGACTGACGGACGGACAACAACGGTACCCTAAAAATATGGTGTCAACATTCATATTAAAACTAACTCTATACTCATACTCATTTTCAATAATTCATGGCATTTATAGCATACATACATAACATCACGCCTTCATTCCCAGAGTGGGGTAGGCAGAGCTACAGAAATACCAACAACTCTAAAAAGACTTGTTCAAAATTCTGTGACCACATTTTGCATAATCAGGCCAAGATGTTAACCAGTGTTTTAGTGACAGGTTGCAAGCTCATCGCCTATAACTACAAGCCCTTATTCCCTTAGTTGCCTCTTACGACATCCACGGGAAGACATGGAGTGGCACTATTCTAACCCGGGAACCACACTGGGTATTTTATATGATTAATAAGAAAAAAAACATTCATACAACAGAAACTAAAACCTCATTTATAAAAAAATAAACTCTTTTATATAATTTTGTATTCTGCAACATAATCAGATGAAAGGCATTATTTCTGTAGCCACGTGCATTATGGATTTTGGCACTAGGGAATACGAGTAACAGGTTAAGGAATTTAGTATGCAAAAGACGGTTAATAACCGGTTTTATCCGGTTATTAGACACTCCCTAATTGGCCCCAAGATACTTTTATTTAACCAGATGCTTTTTTAAATATTTAATTACATAAAAACACTTGCACTTGTAACCTGCACACTCCACAAGTAAACATCTTGGCCTGATAGCAAAATGTAGTTATAGAATTAAGTATAAACAACTTTTTTAAAGCTATTGGTATTTCTGTGGCTCTACCTACCTCTGTCTGGGAATGAAGGCGAAATGTTATATATGTATGTAAAAACACTGAAAATTATCGTCCGTATTTATTTATTTCAATAATTAAATTTAATCATTGTGTATGATATGACGCGAGTCTATATATCGCACCTTCGGTAGGCCAAGGGCACAATTTCCCCTTTAGTCACATTGTATGTTGTGCCTTTGTTCTACCGGACAAGGACACAATTTCCCCTTTAGTCACAATTTATATTGAGCCTTTGTTCTACCGGACAAGGACACAATTTCCCCTTTAGTCACATTGTATATTGTGCCTTTGTTCTACCGGACAAGGACACAATTTCCCCTTTAGTCAGAATGTACATTGTGCCCTTGTTCTACCGAAGGTACGATATGTCCACGCGAAAAGGGCGTGGTTTAATGTTTGTATGTAATATTACCGGTTGTCCTGGGGGGCCCTCTGGTCCAGGTGAACCCTGTAACAATAATTACATGCTCATCATGTGAAATTTAGTAAAATCGAGTTTTTTTTTTATTTACACACAAATCATACTCGTAAATCCTCTATTATGCGTTCAAAACCCGTAGGAAATGACCAGCATTATTACAACCAATTTTACTATGAGAACTTTCTTGTCTGTGGTAGTAGGTATCTGTAATGTAATGTTATTACAGTATGGATTTTGTCAAGGTTACAAGTTTAAATGTGGAACAGCTGTCAAAACTCAAGAGGGTCTCTACTTATTCAATTAGTCAATTCAGTTTTTTTTTAAATATAAACCGCACGACGTTTTATCTCGAGTGACTAGGATAGAGCATAGAATAAGAACAAAGGCATAGAAGTAGCCTTAAAACGAAAGCGCCAGATCTATACCTGTCTCAAAAATTTCAATTAGAATGTTCAATAAGTTAAAAAAGGAAAGATTATAGTGTCCAGTTCTTACTAAACCAGTCGTACACCCCTATTCACCAACTGGTCAACCAACTGGCGACCATTATGTCACCATGGTCGTAAATTAGCCTGCCAAATCAAAAATCTCTTTAAGTTAGTCTGTATTTAAATCATAAGTATATTTAAAAAAATGACAATGGCTGCATGGCTTCTGCCTTTGCCTTTCTCTATGTGAGAAAAATGAAAAAAAATAAAATAAGTTAGTCTGTGGTATTGAGCTAGGCGTAATCTAGGTGTCAAACGAATGTCATGTTTTTTAGTCGTGTGTATTGTTAATCATTGCTACTTCATATAGCTGTAGCTATAGAACTGTCTCTTTTTGGCACACTGAATCCCAATAAGACTGAGCATATCAGCTATCTGTATGTTGCCTTTTATTTTATCGTTCCTTCTATGCCTTTATTCCTATGTTCTTATTCTGTGGGATAGAGACTTCATTCGCTGGTCTATGATTTAAAAAAAACATTCGTCTTGACGGAGGATCAAATTGCCGCCATTATTGCTGTCATTTGTTTGTTGGTTTTTTGCTGTTACGACAGTAGGATAACTCTAAACTTATGATATGTGTGTAGATAAAGTAGTGTACGCAACTGTACATATTTAGGCCTTAAAACACTCGTGTGATCCTATTATGAAACCGAAATCGTATTTTAAGGCCTCTCATTATGCACCAGTTGCATAAACTACTATTGTAAAGTGACGTTCTACTTGGGAAACAAAACCCTGTTTCTCGGCGGGGCGTTTAGAACAACAAATATTTTGATCGCATTTTGCCTCCCATGCAATCACTCAGAGACAAGCGACACGGTCAACTAACGGCTGAACCCTATATTCAAACCGCGGATAGATAAGGCTTACTTCGGGTAGAAATTTGACATTTGCCCATAAAAAATGTGTCAAATTTTAATCCGAAGTAAGGCTATCTGTCCTCGGTTTTAATATAGGGTTCAGCCGTTAGTGGTAGTTTAAGGGTATTTGGATAGATCTGGAATTCTGTCTATAAGTCACTCCCATTTAATATATTAAATTATTAAATGGTTGGACCGATATGCGCGCTTGCGTCAACGCCGGAATGAAAATAGTTAAAACATTACTCGAAATTTCTCGAAATAAAATATTACAGTCTTATCCACCTATGCTTTTGCCACCATCATAGCATCCGTCAGTTTAAACTTAAGTATGTTCTTACCATAAGGCCGACAGGTCCTGGCTCGCCTTTCATTCCCTGTGAAACAATAGTAGGTATTAAAAAAAAAACCACGTGCGAGTCGGGCTCGCGCACGAAGAGTTCCGTATCTATAAAAATTCTTTACATGCCAATCTATCACATTGTTGTATGGGAGCCTCACTTAAATATTAATCTTATTCGGTTTTTAGTAATAGTTGTTATAGCGGCAACAGAAATACATCATGCGCACCTTCGGTATAACAAGGGCACAATGTACAATGTGACTAAAGGGGAAATTGTGCCCTTGTCCGGTAGAACAAAGGCACAATGTACAATGTGACTAAAGGGGAAATTGTGCCCTTGTCCGGTAGAACAAAGGCACAATGTACAATGTTACTAAAGGGGAAATTGCGCCATGTGTTAAAATTTCAATACAACAAATGTATTCTTTGATGACAAGCAGACGCTTGAAAAATTCATAGAATATTTAGTTACACATTCACTATAAAAGTAAATAATTAAATTAAAATAAAACAAATATTTAAAAGAGCTCCCATACAACAGACATGTTTTTATAGATAATGGTATGGAATCCTTTGTACGCGAAACCGACTCGCCCTTGGCCGGTTTCTTATTATTTAATAAAACACAAGCACTTTGTTCTTTTAAACTTAAGTAGCTTAGTAAGTAAAGTTTCGTTTGACTATTAGGTAGTTAAGATATATTTTTTCCTGTGTAGATTAATACATATTTTTTTAACTTATAGATTTTACCATAACTCAGATGTAAATTGAATAGAATATCTAAAATAATTGTAAACATTAAGCGCTTAGTTTAATTCTTACTTCGAAGCCTCTTTCGCCTTTACTTCCCTTAGAGCCCTGTAAAAAAACGCATTTTTTGTAAAGTTTATGTCAAGAAAGGTACTTATAGCAAAAATATGACTCACACTTAAGTTTAAAAAAAAACGACGGGTTGCACTCCGGGAGTGCCGGCAGAAGTGAAAACTTGAATATTAACATTTACAAACGTTGCCCTGCGCCGCCTAAACGAGACAGCAGGCGCAGGCATACATTTTCGCCGCGCCGTAGAAAGAGAGGGGGATACTTCCTCTCCTACGCCGCGCCGGCTGTCTACTCTCCATACGTCTTACGAATTTTCGGTCAGGTCACGTGTCCTGATGCGAGTTTAACAATTTTTTACTCATTACAAAAAAAGTGTACAACGCCGCTAAAGAAGTTTTCACTTCAAAAAATATTCAACATTGTGTACTCAAAACATTACAAAGAACATTTTTGGTAATATACCGTAGCATTAAGAGTGTTTTGTGTGTATATATTATACTTCAGTATTAATAAATAAAATTACATTAAAAAGCATTTCGTTACACAATATTTCACAATTTGTTCACGTGACACAGTGCGGTCGCGTCAAATTGGCTAATTTGTTATTTTTTTTATTTTTTTTTTATTTATAAAATTATGATGCCACGCTCACACAAGATTAAAGAGGCATGGCTTTATGTGCTTCCGTGTGAAGAGCGTGAGATGGGCATTGTTTACGTACCTTGATTGCAACGTCAAATTCAAATTGCCGTTTACTTTTAAACTTTATCATTTATAAAAAAAATGGTCTACCAATATTAAGAAGTTTTAAGAACTTAAGTACCAATTTCACCATACGATGTTAACCACTTAACAGACGATTAGGGCGTTAAAAGGTTGTCAAAATGTATGAACTAATAGTCGATGAACATTGATTAAATTTAACATCGTATGGTGAAAATGGTACTTAGCATTCAATAAAGAAACATCGTTAAAGATAGGGCGTCCAAGATTCAACTAGGGCATGCAATATCGCAAGATTTTCAATCCCGGTATTGAGTTTCGATATTGAAATCCCAATACCGGAATACCGGTATTAACACCGGGATTGCGTTTCTTTATTATTTCAGGTTATAAAATGCCCCACGCATGCCGATTTTGAATAGGTAGGTAAATAAAAAAAAAACAACATTTGCCATTCGTGTTTTTAATTACAAATAAAAAATAGGCTTTTAATTACAGTTTCAATCACTCCTTGTTTTCGTTTAAGACCAAATTGAACAAAATGTGCGAACTGCTTATCGTTTTTTTCATCCTTTAATAAATATTTATCAATTTTAGCATTTTTGTAAATAAAATAAAATCAACATTTAAAACTTACAAATAAAAATAAAAAAGCGTACAACAATTTACATTTGGTATGGTAGTAAATAATCAGAGATCAAATTGGGCTGTATAGTACAATAATAATTAAATTATAATTATTTAATCATTACAGATTTATTTAAATATATACTAAGCCACATCTGCCACTTAAAACAATGACAATACTAGTAGTTAACGACAAAAGTTATGACAAGCGTGTAATTTTTTTATGAGACTTTTTATATAATCAACAATTAACATTAACAAATATACTTAAATATAAAGATTATAAAGTTTACAAACATTACAAATACATATTGCAATCATCAACAGAAACTTAAAATTAAATAACGACGATGTCGTAAGGTCAAATTAAGATTTTTAACTAAAACTTATAATAAGAGGTATAATAATTTTTTAGAGCTTTCACGTTCTTATTGATAGTGACTTCTTAAAAATATTAATGCATCTAGCATTCTATCGGAAAGCGAGCTTCGAATTCGGTTACAGAAATAACCAGCGCTCGAGAATACCCTCTCACTCTCAACACTTGTAGGAAGAACGCACGAAATATACTTATAAGCTAGACGATGACGAAGAAGAATGGTCGACTTCCGCATCTATAGAACATTGTGTGTGCTTTGTCCGTAAATGGGTATATAATCCAGTAGTGTTACCACATTTCCATTTTGCGGAAGAACCATCGACGGCACGAAGAAAGTGGTTCCATAGTTTTGTAGCTGTTCTTTTGTTAGCGAACTCTGTGTATTGCATCTCTTCTTTCTTTTTTGAAGTAGACCTAAAAATATATTTCATAAATATCATTTCGTTCAAAAAAACATTTTACTTGTGAAATATTATGGTGGAATATAAAATATATCTTTGCTCCTATCCTATCCTATGATGCTACTTGTATGGTTTAGAAAAGTTTTATTGGTAAAGTGTAACAGATTTGATTGATACCACCAATTTAGCGCAGCGGTCTTTATTTAATTAGTTTTATTTTTATTTTAGCCTAAAATGATAATCGTCAAACTCAATTTTGACAGGTCTACTCGTAAAACGTATGTGGTTATCCGGGAATTCCTTCGGAAACATTTTGTTACGGAATTTACGAATTACCGAATAGGTACTACATAAGTTTTAGATCTGTTAAAATTGTGTTTGACGATTATAATTTTAGGTTAAAATTAAAGAAATCTGCGCTGAATTGGCCCCACTTTTAGGCAAATATATGGACAAATTAGGAAAAATGCGAGCGTTTCTAATAATCTGCCACCACTGTACATCTAAATATGATGCAAAATTAGTAATAATATTACTTACATTGTTCCCGCGTCGCTTGCGTCTACACTACACACTACACGTGCGTCGTGCACTAACACTCCCGATAACGATATTTGAGCGACTGCGCAGGGTAGCAGGGTGAACCTGTGAGTTTGCATACCTTATCCGAACGACAAAGACAGGCATAGCCGGACAATACAGAGAGAAAGAGAGAGGTAAATACAGGAAGGTTCTCGGGTACAACACATTTCTTTGTCTAACAACTAATTTACTACCTGCTCGAGGTCTCAAATGGCAAGTATGGCAACGCAAAAGCTTATTTTAAATAAAACAAAGGTACATTTTTGTCTTCAATCAATACCGGAATTACGATATTGAAACGCTCAATCCCGGAATTGAAATATCGGAAAAAATCGTCCGAGATCCCGGAATTACGAGATTCCGGAATACCGGGATGCATGCCCTAGATTCAACCAAAAACATCCGAGAAATGTATGACACCTTTTTCCGTATTTTTGGTTAGAAAAGTAAAACTACCGAGGATATTGTTTCTAATCTTGTTTTCACGTTGAACAGTCTCAAAGAAATATGATCAAGTTTAATGTATGCAAAGAACAGACACATAGGCGTTATAGTTAGGAAGAGTTTTATAGTAAGCATGGATTACCTTTTCACCGTAAAGGCCGGCATTTCCCTGTAAATAGATAATAAGATTCTGTCAAAAAATTAATTTTTGAGACAAGCTTTTGTTGCCGACTGTACTTTTTTATGCAACGTCATTTACTGCTTATCAATACAAACCTAACGAGTCCAAACTCGATGGGTCTACGTTAAGTATAGCGGAAATCCTGTCGCCACCTTCCGACTCCAGCAGCAGATCAGCCCCATGTCATCATAATATTTTACTGGCACGCGATATACAAATGCGTACAAAATTTCAGCTTAGTTGGAAACCAGGAAGTGAGTCAAATTTAACTTGCAAATTTTGACGGACAACTTACATACTTATACACTCACATACAAACATTGCAAGTTAATTAAAAGCAAGTAAAATCAAGAAATGTTATATGACATTAGGAACTAAGGTATAGATCTAACGTTTTCGTTTTTAGGCTCCTTCTATGCCTTTAGTTCTTATCTATCCGACCGTGTTGACAGTTTGGCCTATTGCAAAAATAATGTACATTGTTAAGGCCCTAATTGATGTCAATGTTTAATTAAAACAAAATATTTTTCCTTTATGTAACGAAGATTAACCATACAGTTGTATCGCTAATTTTCGTTATACAATGAGGTCCTTAACTATAGAGTGTCAAACGAAAGCTGTCCCAGAGAAACAGCGGCAATTTCAAAAACCTGCAGCTGTTTACACTGACTCTGTACACTGAATAAACGGAGTTGATACTATTTGATTTCCTGATCTTTTCACATCAGTGTTGGAGTATCAACTCCGTTTATTCAGTGTACAGTCAGTGTAAACAGCTGCAGGTGTTTGAAATTGCCGCTGTTTCTCTGGGACAGCTTTCGCTTGACAGACTCTATGTACAATATTTTTGCAATTGACCCAACTGTCAACACGGTCGGATAGAATAAGAACTAAAGGCATAGAAGGAGCCTTAAAATGAAAACGGTAGATCAATACCTTAGTTCCTAATGTCAGGCTTTAACATGTACAATATTTTTGCAATTCACCCAGTTGCTTCCAACAAACATTCTTTACTGATTGTTGAAATAAATGATTTGTTAAATGAATACTGTTAATTGTGTAATGGAATGTTAATTTGTAAGAATCTAGTGCAATGAAAAATTGGTAACTAAATTTTTGCTCATCATTATTTATTTTTATTTAAATTCAACTTTTGTAAAAAATAATTACAGGGCTGCATGCAGGTTGAACGCATTGGAATGATCACATACTGTCAACTAAGTAATACTGAGTTGTAGCAAATAAATGTGTATTCACAGACACACACACATCATTATTAACTTTACAAACAGACACATACATTACATACATTAAATCACGCCTGTTTCCCAGAGGGGTAGGCAGAGACCACTTCTTTCCACCTGCTACGATCCTGACAAAGCTCTTCCGCTTTTTCCACATTCATACATCGAGTCATGCATGCACGTCGGTTTCGGGTACTTAAGATTCGGCCTTTTTCCAGTATTTCCCCGATTTGATTTAAAAAAGTACGCCTAGGGCGCCCCTTCCGACTCTTCCACTCACTTTCGCTATATTTCTTTCGTCAATCGTTTTTCATCCATCCTTTCCAAATGACCGTCACTACATCTTCTTTCAGACCACACTTCAATCTAAACATAAAATAATTAAATTATGTTAAATGCCCTAAATTATACCTTGTTGCCTTTTTGTCCTGGTAATCCAGGGATACCCTGTAAAAATATTAATTTAAATTTTCAATGACCAAATTATGAATTTATAAAATGTTAAAAAAACCGTAACTAAATAGTTAATTGGTTCCGATGACTTTTCAAATAGGGCGACTTTTCATTTCACTGCTAGAAATCAAACTCGAAATTAAGAGCGCACGAAAATACGTCACAATTATTTTCGCATGAGGGTCATACACACTGTTAAAAACAAAAGTTGTCTCTCCTGTGGTCAATAGTTAAAAGCTTGTGTGTAGGTATATAAGTTATGTTTTTATATGATAGGTCTAAAGCATTCCTGACGGCGTTTTTGTGGGAATAGGCTTAGCCAGAAAATTAGGCCTTAAAAATGTTAACTTTCGGTGTGTCCACAGGAAAGAGGGTAACCTAAATCTGTGTATGAACCCATTATCCCGTATTTTTGAAAGCTCTCACTCGGAAGCTAGTGACTGACTTAATATAATCTTAAAAATCTGCGGCAAGATTCGCTTAGTTCTTTTTGGAGCCGGTTCATTGTTTTCAAAGCATATTATTATATATTTTTTATAATAGTTGTGTAAGGAAAAAAAATATGAATGAATTAAAGAAAAAATACCGGATATCCCTTTTGGCCATTATCTCCCTTAATTCCCTGTAAAGAAAAAAAAGTTTAGGTAAATAAAAATGAAGTTGTATGACACATTGAAAAAAAAAAACGGGAAAGAGCATGTCGGACCATGCTCAGTGTAGGGTTCCGAAGCCGTTAAGTACTACAAACACAAATATCAACAAGTAATAACTAATTTTCCATTTAAAGTCATGAGGTCTACTTAGACGTGATAATTGTCCCTACTATACTTGTTTTGGCTATATAAATATACATGTATATATATACACAGGGTGTCTTTTTGGTCAGCAACTTCCACAATAGGTGAATTCGAAAGAATGCACTCGCTATTTTATAAATTATAAATCATGGTCTCTCGTTTCTGTAGCTACGAAGGGGGTAGGCCGCTTATCGTCACGATGTTATTGTTTGATACTACCCTCACAAAACTATGCGCAAGCGACGTCAGTTCCGTGTTTGTTTCGAAGCGAGTGCTTGTTAAGTAAAGTGTTACATCATTTAATTGATAAAAAAATGGCTCGGCGTGAAAATTTACTTCTGGACAATCGTGAAATGTTTGACGTTGTGAACATTTACTTTGTGAGTGGTCGTGGTGGTGGAAAATCACTTTAGGAGTTGCGATGATTATGAATAACAAATTAGGAAGAACAAAAGTACCTATGAGGAAAAAACAAAAATAGGAATAAGAATTTTATGTGAGCCAGAATGGACCCCTTTACCTCTTAACGGGAATGCATGCAATAACCAATAACCCTGTATACAGTGTGTTACTGGCATAAGGACTTCTGCCTTTAACTAACGATAATATGTTGTTTAAGTAACTATTAAGTCGAAGTTAACTAACGTAACGCTGCAATTTAACTTCTTAGAAATAACTATCATCAACGTACTGGAGCTATGTGCAAGTATCGTAATCAATATCGTTATTACTTGGTACAAGGCATACATTGGTACAGGGGCAGAACAAAGAGAGTTATTAATACTCCTTGAATTTGTCAGATTTGAGAAACTTCTAATCTGTGGTTGTCAAACTGGAACGAAAGTCATTCCTCTCGTAATAATTTAATGTTTAATAAATAGTAAGTTTAACCAATGGCTTACGACGCTCGTGAAATGTGCGACATGATTTTGTTGTACGGCGAAACACACGGCAACGCAGCAGAAGCGTTGAGGTTGTATCGTGAAAGATACCCGAACAGGCGACATCCTCACAATCCCCGATTCATATTAGAAGCCGTGCAACGAGTTCAGACGTCAAATGGGGCTGCTATGGTCACTTATAAAGAAATCTTAGTTTGGTCACGTGACTTTATTAATTAACTTTAACGCACAGTGTACATTGCTTGCAATTTATTTTTGTTAGAAAACAAGCGTGTTTTATCTTGTTTTAATTAAAATAAACATGTAGGTACATTAAGGAGTTGCCCATTGTTACTCTATATCAAGGAAAGCCCTCATGCCGGTAACACTGTATTTTAGAAAAGAAAACCGCTATTTCTTATGGTTCAAAAGATACAGCTGTTAAAGCTAGGACGGACTGACAGACAGCGTAGGCTTAGTAATAGAGTCCCGTTTGACACCCTTAGGAAATGGAACCCTGAAAATATGTACGGAACCCTCGAGAGTCATACTCGCATGTGGGGCTTTAAAAATGTCGTATAAGAAATATTTACCCGGTATCCGCCACGACCTGGCTCGCCTTTTGGGCCCTGAAAAAAAATTTAGTTTAATGTTTCTGTTCAAAAAGGAGAGTGGTTTTATGAAACCACGGTAAAAGTGAAACTTTTTTTCACATTATAGATTATATAACTAAAAATTTTCGGAATCATATTCCATTAAGGGTATAAAAATCGCTTCATCAATCTTAATTTTATACTTGGAAAATGTGAATGATAATGGGAAATGATAAAAGTAGGCTAGGTCTCCAGCTAGCAAATAAATAACAACATTTACATTAAACACTGACAAAAACAAACGAAATAGCGTGGAGCACTGGCACAAATGAGCAGTAGTCTATACACTACACGGTCAGCTGATGGAACCGGCCGCCATATTGGCCTCGGCTGCTCTGACGAGCGCCTTTCACTTTAACCCTACTCCGCGGCCGACCGTCACGCGACATGCGACACACAAACCAAAAAATTCGAGACGATGTAATAAAAGTTTCACTTTAAAAAATCAAAAGCAAGCTTAAAAACTCGACTCTAACAGGGTGGAAAAAAACGAACGCCACATAGATGGCATAACTGCCTTAAATAACGTAAAGGAGACTTATTTACATGTAAGGTAACAACACCAATGTTCGACACTTTTAGCTGACATGCACCAATAATCGACAGAAGCTTTTAATTCTAAGATCATAGTTTTATAAATTGATTGTTGCAAAACAAATGAATAACTCTTATCTTCTTTGAGTAAGAATCAGTGTCGAACATTGGTCCTTTGTCGAGTACTGGGGTCTTTACCATACACATCTATTTTTGAAAATTGGTCTTCCTAAACCAAGAACAGAAAGAACTATTTTTTTTTTATGTTAAGGTGAAGGCACACGAGCACTCAGGCCACCTGATGGTAAGTGGAATCTGAGACCCTGCGAATCTGCGTTGCGAACTCTGAGGACTAAGATGGAATGCGTCTATGCTAGTAATTTTACCGGTTGTCTTATCCCCACACCGGAATACAACAATGCGAGCCCTGTTGCTTGGCGGGTGGTTACTGGATAATATGGTGGTAGCGATCCGGACGGACCCTGCATGGCGTTCGTTTTTTCCACCCAGTATATTAATAAATAATAAGAAAAATAAAATCTTTTATTTAGAGCCTATAAAAATGATAAAACAAAGTGCAAACAACTTGTACAACTATTTATAGCTAATACACTAAAAGGCTGACTAGGGTAGCATAAATGCGGCAGCATGTCGCCACAGCGCTGATTTACAGCTGGAGCCACCTATAACTACCGCATTTTAATGACCTCCTTTATCTTCGTGAGATAAATTTATCTTCAGTTTTGTAAGAGGTACAAAATCAAGACAATGTAGTTTAAACTTTATTCCAGTGAGTTTAATTCAATTCAATTCAATAATTTATTTCAGAAACATGTCCATAGTTGTTAGTTGCATAGTTAGAAGTAAGAAAATAATAAATCATATAAAATAAAAATAAAAACATGTTAATTCTCAAAACTCTAACGCTAGTTTATATTATTCCAGTGCTTCTGGAAACGACCCTGGAATCGGTCGATAATGGTGTTGAGTATGCTATTTAGGCTCCCCCGAATCCTCCGCACGAGGGATGCAACTCATTTGCGCATAATGGCCGCAAAGCCATCGGTGTGTGGTTCAGCGAACATCCCCGATGCGGTACAGAATCGTGAGAGCCCCAACAGCATCCTAAAACCATTGTTATTGCTCGTAAGGCACTGATATCCTTCTGCGTATAGTTAACCCACAGGCTGCAGGTGTAGAACGACTGGCAGAATGCTTTGAAAAGCGTCAATTTCACGTTGTCTGAACACCTTGCAAACCTACGGGCCACCATATTGCATCTCACCGCCAGCGCCCTACGCTGTTCTATGTCCAGGTCATCAGAGAGGGACTCGGAGACCCAATGGCCAAGATATTTAACGCGCGAGACCTGCTTCAGAGGAGCGCCATTGTTTTACCTGCGGGGCAGAGTAGGATTTGCTTCCAGCTGGAGCAGCTCACTGTTCTCTTGTCTCAACATCTTCGCATGGGGACTTGGAATGTTAGAGGGACTCTAAAGCCGGGCAAACTGGATATTGTGGAGAGTGAGATGGACAGGTGCAACATTGACATCTTAGGGCTTAGCGAAGTGCACCGGCGAGGTAGTGGTCATTTTACTACTAGTAACGGCAATACCGTCTATTTTACTGGAGCCCAGGACCATAGTAATAATGGAGTAGCTTTTATTGTACCAAAAAGACTACAAAACACTGTCAAAGGATACTCTACTCCAAATGATACAATGATTGCTATAAAACTTGAAGCAAAGCCCTGTCCAATTAACATCATTCAGATATATGCACTCACTTCTCAATCGAAGGAAGAAGTTTCAGATCAATTCTACGCCGAACTCGATACCTTGTTGCGCACAATACCATCCAGGGAAGTAACAATCGTACAAGGGGACTGGAACGCGAAAGTTGGCAGCACGATGGGAGATCCACTTAAAGGCACGGTTGTCGGTGGCTATGGCCTAGGGGTAAGAAATGACAGAGGCGAAAAATTTCTTCAATATTGCGTGGAAAATCAGTTAACTGTCATGAACACCTGGTTTGAAAACCATCCAAGAAGGTTATACACATGGACATCTCCACAGGGTCATAGAAACCAGATCGATTTTATAACGATAAAGTCCAGATGGCGATCGTCGGTTACTAATGCCAAAACTCTTCCTGGCGCTGATTTTGGTAGCGATCACCAACTTTTAGTAGCAGACTTCAGACTTCGCCTGAAAAGTACTCGTCCCAAACCTCGGTATGCTATTTTACTGAAGAAACCAGCTCTAGACCATTTTCACAAAGCAGTTGATTCTAAAATTAAATCTGTAGAATTTGACCCTTTTGACTCCAGCGAAGCAATGTGGAATAACCTCAAAGAGGTTGTTTTAGACACCGCGAAGGAGAGCAGGGACCTGTTTAAAACAGTAACAAAAAAGGAAGAGTGGATCAGTAAAGAATCATGGAAGCTAATAGAGGTGAGGAAGATGCTAAAGTGTGAAGGACTCGAGACTAAAATTAATATTGATCGTTACAACCAGTTACACGCTGAAGTACAGAAATTCACGCGGAGAGATAGGGACAAGCACATCAACGACATATGCACCGAGATCGAAGAGCATGCTGAAAAGGCGCTAACCAAAGATCTGTTTTTGGAAGTGAAACAACTGACTGGCACCTTCAAACCAAAGAGTTGGATAATTGATAACAGTAGAGGCAACACCTTGACAGATCTGGATGCCGTTCTGGATAGGTGGAGAGAATACTGTTATGAGCTCTATCGGGATGAAATGGAACATAGTATAGAAAGAAGATGGGAAGATCATGAGAGAGAACCAGACATATTGCTTACTGAGATTCAAGACGCAATCAGGAGATTGAAACATAAGGCTGTAGGCCCTGATGGTATATCTGCCGCTATGCTTCAACATCTGGGCTGTGATGGGACTAATATTATCCACCAGATATGTAACAAGATCTGGAGAACTGGCCAATGGCCGGAAGACTGGACCCAATCCGCTGTTGTTCCGCTGCACAAGAAGGGCTCCACAAGAAAATGTGAAAACTACCGCACTTTGTCGCTTATGTCGCATGCCAGTAAAATTCTACTACACATCATAAACGCCAGGCTATCACCCTTTGTCAATCACCAGATACCGAGTGAACAATCTGGTTTTGTAGCTGGAAGAGGCACTCGTGAACAAATTTTGAATGTACGCATTCTCATCGAGAAATGTCACGAATTCAACAAGCCTCTGGTTTTGTGCTTTATAGACTACGCCAAGGCGTTTGACTGTGTGCAATAGAGTACTATGTTTGATGTTCTTGTGGACATGAGCGTGCCTCAACACCTTACTTTTCTGATCCAGAATTTGTACCTGAATGGCTCAAGCTTCGTGAAACTGGAAAAACAGAATTCCAAAATTTTCCACACTGAACGAGGTGTACGCCAAGGATGCATACTGTCACCCAAGTTATTCAACTTGTACGGCGAATATATAATGAGGAAAGTTCTTGATGGGTGGGATGGTGGAGTATCAGTTGGTGGTCGCAAGGTCAGCAATCTGAGATACGCAGACGATACAACCATAGTTGCGTCGAGTGACCTGGAAATGGCAACTCTTCTGAAGAAAATTGAAGTTGAGAGTGCTAATCTCGGTCTTAAGATCAACCATAATAAAACGAAGATAATGGTGGTAGACAGAGCACAATTACTTCCAGTCACCGTCGCACTCAACGGGTATGAAAAGGTCAACGAGTTTGTGTATCTTGGGTCGCTGATAACTAATGAGGGTGGCTGCACTGAGGAAATCCGCCGTAGGGCCGGTATGGCCAAAAGTGCCATGGCTAACCTGGACAGAATCTGGAAAAACCGTGGTATTCGTCGTGCAACTAAGGTGCGTCTGGTTCGAGCGTTGGTATTCTCAATATTTACGTACGGTGCCGAAGCTTGGAGCTTACGGAGTCACGATAACAGTAAGATCGATGCTTTTGAAATGTGGTGCTGGCGAAGGTTGCTCCGCGTACCTTGGACTGCCATGCGAACAAACGAGTCGATCCTTACAGAGCTCAACATTACGACGCGACTCTCCTCCATATGCCAGAAACGAGCCTTGAGCTTCTTCGGACATATTATGCGGTCCTCTAAGCATCATTTGGAGCAGCAAATTATTGTTGGGCAAATGGACGGAAGGCGTGCTCAAGGACGGGCACCTACAAGATGGTCTGACCCATTGAAGAAGGCGGTGGGCGGCAGCTTGCACCGAGCGATCCACACTGCTTACGACCGCGCTGAGTGGAAAACCCTAACATGTGGTCGCGATCCTCAGCGTTGAGGGAACGATGAAGAAGAGAGAGCTCTCTGTTGGTGACGCTATATCTTAGACCACGGGACTCCGCGTACCCCTCACAAATGCGTAAGAGTTTCTCAATGGCGCTGCTGAGCTCATCCATCAGACCATTCATGTACAAGTTGAAGAGGCTGGGTGAGGTGACCCCGCCCTGCCTCACCCCACACTCTAACCTGTACGTACTTGATTACAGTTCATTGAATTTGTTTCAAAACTAAAAATGGCATTTAAGAGCAAAGGTGAACTTTATTACCTTGCCAAATTCCCACTTACAAAAATCCAATATGCGACCACAATTTTTAAATAAAAACAAAAATTAAAAAAAAAATAGCAATTGATAACCAGAATTTTTAAATGCATGTTTTATTTGTTTCTGAGAAAAAAAAAACTTATTGAATATCATTGTTTGCTACGGACTGTGGTTGGAAAGACATTTTTTTTGTAACCGCCTTTAGTTTTTTTAAGTTGAGCACCAGCTGTTACGTAGAAAAGACCACGTGGCGTCTAACCTACGTAGCCATTAGCAGAAAGTTTATTTATTTTAATTAAGAAAAAGTTAAATGCTGTTGAGACAAACCTCCATACCTAAGCATATTTTTTTCAAATAGTTTCTGATTCAAAACACATTCAAAAAATTACGTAAATACATGTATTAAATATACATTGATATATAGTCGCGTGAAGGTTTCTAGTTTGAGATATCAAACATTTAAGAGAAGTCTAATGAATAAGTCTTTTTTTATTTACCATTGCTCCTTCATATCCGACGTCACCTTTATCTCCCTGTAAATAAAAATTACCTTTTGAAAAACCTGCCAAGCGTGGTGAAACTGATTCTAAAAAAAAAATAAGTGAGAACTTCTTTGTCACCTTTGTAATAATAATATCGCACCTTCGGTAGAACAAGGGCACAATGTACAATGTGACTACAGGGGAAATTGTGCCCTTGTCCGGTAGAACAAAGGCACAAGGTACAATGTAACTAATGGGGAAATTGTGCCCTTGTCCGGTAGAACAAAGGCACAATGTACAATGTGACTACAGGGGAAATTGTGCCCTTGTCCGGTAGAACAAAGGCACAATGTACAATGTGACTAAAGGGGAAATTGTGCCCTTGTCCTACCGAAGGTGCGATATGCTGGATGAAACGAAAGTGTCAACGATGCCTTTGAGAAGGTTTCACTCCAAGATTAACCATATTCTAAATTGATTGTTTGATTGATTGACCGTGATTTACCTTTATACCCATTTCACCTGGCAAACCGTCTAACCCCTGCAAGCAAAAATTGTCTTTAAACAACAAACACAGAGCTGCTACAGAATTTTTCTAAATCTGCCCTCAAAAAAAACAGTGGGCAAGTGATCAGTCTTGAACCATCTTTGTACTAACCAACAGCTGTTTGGTAAACTTAGTACCAATTTCACCATACGATGTTAACCACTTAACAGACGATTTGAGCGTTAACAGTTGTCAAAATATATGAACTAACAGTCGATAAACATCGTATGGTGAAATTGGTACTTAGACAGTTACAAAACAAACACTCGACTTATTATATATTGCGAAACAATAAATTGGTGAAATGAAACTCAGCGAATCGTTAGGCCAGTAAAAAAAAACAGGGGACAATCTCACAGAAATTGACCTAGTCCCAAACTAAGCTCGAGGATTGTACTATGGGTACTGGACAGCGATTAACATACTTATAGAGAAATACATACTTAAATACATAGAAAACGTCCAAGACTCTGGAACAAATATTCGCGCACATCACACAAATATCTGCCCTTACCGGGATTTTAACCCTGCACCGCTGGCTTCGGAGGAAGGGTCAGGCCAACTAGGTCAAGGTGTCGTCATCATTTTGTTTTAAAACTAATCACGTCTGTGATAGATCACGTGACTCTCGCATGATTTAATAGTCAGTGACGCGATTGGATAAAAAAAAACGCGGCCAAGTGCGAGTCGGACTCGCCCATGAAGGGTTCCGTAGCAGCAAGTAACATAATATAAAAGTTCGTTGTAGCTTTGATCAATGTTATTATGACGTATTAAAAAAAACTACTTACTAGATCTCGTTCAAACCAATTTCCGGTGGAAGTTTGCATGGTAATGTACATCATATATTTTTTTTAGTTCTATCATTCTCTTATTTTAGAAGTTACAGGGGGGGACACACACATTTCAACATTTTGGAAGTGTCTCTCGCGCAAACTGTTCAGTTTAGAAAAAAAATGATGTTAGTAACCTCAATATCATTTTTAAAGACCTATCCATAGATACCACACACGTATGGGTTTGATGAAAAAAAAATTTTGAGTTTCAGTTCTAAGTATGGGGAACTCCTAAAATTTGTTTTTTTTTTCTATTTTTGTGTGAAAATCTTAATGCGGTAGAATACATCTACTTACCAAGGTTCAACAGTGTAGTTCTTATAGTTTCGGAAAAAGTGACTGTGACATACGGACGGACAGACAGACAGACATGACGAATCTATAAGGGTTCCGTTTTTTGCCATTTGGCTACGGAACCCTGACAAAACGTAGTGAGCTTACGCATTTTGGCTAGGGCATCTGGGTACGTAATGATTCGCCAATTCGCAGACATTGTTTGAATATCAATTTTCAGACGCATTCGGCAGACAACGTTTGCGACCCAACATTTCGCATTTGGCTTATTTGACTCAAGAGCAGACATCCAACATTTAGTATATTTTTTTATTGCAGGTTACTTTAAAATCTAAACTTTATTATTTATTCAATTATAACTGCCCGTGGTGAGGTTGCCGGGTTAGAATAGCGCCACTCCATGTCTTTCCGTGGATGTCGTAAGAGGCGACTAAGGGAATAAGGGCTTGTAGTACTGTTAGGCGATGGGCTCGCAACCTGTCACTAATATACTGTTAAACATCTTAGCCTGATTGAGCAAAATGTGGAACGGGTCGTTCTACTTTTTTACCGACAATACATCGTCATTTTTCTATATTTAGCTTTTTTCAACTATTGATAATTATGGTTTTAATTTTAAATTTTAAAATACGTTTCGTGAGTTTTTATTTGGACTAATTAATGATTATTTCGGTGGCGATAATGTTTTTTTCTTTATGGTGGCTTTTCAGAATATACTGTGACAGAGTGGCCGATTTCAGAGGAGACTAAATTTTGTATTACCACTCTGTCACGCGATTCTGTGAAAAACAAACTTATCAAATAAAACACTGGATAGAGAAAGTGAAAGATTATTTAGTACTAATAGATGAATAAATGTTTGGACGTATATTCAAACACTAAAACATTAATAATCAATACTTAACGTATGGTAAAATGAGGACAGGGAATTGTCGGTAAAAAAGAAGAATGACCCAACTCATGGTGTTATCTTCACTCACAGGGCTCCAAGATACAGGCGCAGCCTAGTTTGGAGTCCAACGGATACTTCTTGTATGCATGCTTGAGCTTGGTCTGTCAATAAACTTATCTTTATCTTTATACATACATACATAACATCACGCCTTTATTCCCGGAGTGGGGTAGGCAGAGCTACAGAAATACCAACAACTGTAAAAATAATTGTTTATAATTCTGTAACCACATTTTGCACGAATAGGCTTAGAAGTTTACTAGTGTATTAGTGACAGGGTGCAAGCCCATCGCCTAACAGTACTACAAGCCCTTACTCCCTTAGTCAGCTCTTACGACATCCACGGGAAGACATGGAGTGGCACTATTCTGACCCGGCAACTACACGGGTTATCTTTATCTTAAATAGAAACTTAAAATCTGGGTGGTATTAATAATTGGTTCGTTTACCGGTTCGCCGTCAGGTCCTGGTAAACCTCTCGATCCCTGCAAACAAACAAATAGGTTAAGTAAAGACAAACAAAATGCATCATGGTCTTTCAGGTCAGAGGCAAAAATCCACCAAATGTACCACCTATATGGTACGCCTTTAAAAAGGGTGTCTTTAGATACTTAGGACACCTTATAACCTGAAGGATGATGCAGACATTGAGCGAGAATGGAGGGCGTTGTCAGTTAGAGCGAACATGGTGGTCCGCCGATTTGCTCTTTGTTCAGCCGAGGTAAAAATAACCCTATTTTGTTCGGCCCTCGACACGAGCAGTTTGTGGGTCTCTTATACGAAGAAGCAGTACAACGCCCTACGTGTGCAATACATACAATAATGCTTTCAGGGTGCTATTGGGGTGCCTCGTTTCTGTAGTGCGTTGGGGATGTTCGCGGATGCCAAAGTTGGCTGTTTCTACACAACTATGAGGAAACGCTGGATGCAGGCTAGCTCTAGTGGTACCCTGAGGAAATTTGCGGACATGTTTGACTGTCAGTATCGGAATCATTGTCATACGATCCATGTACTGACAGTCAAGCCTTTCTAAGTGCTGTAATGGTATTGTTATTTTTATTTTGGTTTTTATCTTCATTTGATTTTATAGTTTCCTATGTATAAATTAGGTTATATATTTGCTAACCTTAGGCTAAGAATTTGTAGATAACTTAACTATGATCCCAGTTGGTCGAGATAAATGTTTTGAATTTGAATTTGAAAATGTTTTTTAGACAAGCTTTTGTTGCCATCTGTGTTTTTTCCCAGTCATTTACTGCGTCAATACCAACCTAATGAGTCCAAATTGAGTGGGTCTACGTTAAGTATAGCGGAGATCCTGTCGCCACCTTCCGACTCCAGCATCAGATCAGCTCGATGGTGCCATATTGTATTGTCATCGAGGTTACGTAGGTATACCAAATTACAGCTCAATTGGTCCCCGGGAAGTAGTTCAAAACTTCACATGCATACATTTTGAAAGTTGATAAAATAAATAAATAAATCACAGGACAATGTGCCACAAATTGAACTAGTCCCAAACTAAGCTCTAGGCTTGTACTATGGGAACTAGACAACGATAAACTTACTTACATAGAGAAATATATACTTAAATACATAGAAAACATCCAAGACTCAGGAACAAATACTCGTGCTCATCACACAAATATTTCCCCTTACCAGGATTTGAACCCAGGACCCCTAGCTTCGAAGGCAGAGTCACTACCAACTAGGCTAGCGTGTCGTCTGGTTCTATAAAGTTTTCTTGGCAAAATCTTTGTCCGTTTACTTACTTTCATGCCATCGTCTCCTTTCATACCCATTTGGCCCTGGAAATAAAAAGAAATGCATAAACAGTCCGAGCTTATCAAGCCACGCTCAGGAATTAAACAGGAATTAAATTAGTAAGTAAACTAAAAACTTCTGTAGGAGAACGTATCGAAACTTTATTGAGTTATTTGTTTATGTTATCCGCTGGCTTGTTGTTCGTGTTTTTTTGAATGTAGATTTTTTCCGATGGCGTCCTACACAACTGTTGTATTACACCAGTAAAAAAAACTATCCCGACAAATATCTAGAGTTTTTTTTATCGCATTGAGGAGGCAAACGAGCACACAGGCCACCTGATGTTAAGTGGAAACTGTGACCCATAGACATTCGCATTCACAAGACTGCAAATACGTTGCCAACCCTGAGGACTAAGATGGGATGCCTCTATGCTAGTTATTTCACCGGCTGTCTTATCCCCAAACCGGAACACAACAATCCGAACACTGCTGTTTGGCGGTAGGTCAATGGATAAGATGGTGGTAGTGATCCAGACGGACCCTGTACAAGGTCCACCACCCGCAAAATTTCTAAAAATATCGAGTCTATGATTACATTGATTACAGACAGATTTACAACCAAAATGAAGTTTTCACAACTTTCTATTTCTGGCTTAAAATTTTGTTAAAAGTCAAAAAATTGATAAATGCAGAATTTACCTGATCTCCCTTTTCACCAGTCAGACCGGGTAGACCCTGAAAAAAAAACCAACAAATAAATCAGAAAATTTTGCACATATAGACCTAGTTTCAAACTAAGCTCTAAAGTTGTCCCAGACAACGATATTATAAATTTGAAACTAACTGTCTGTCTGTTTGTCACGCTTTCACGGATAAACCACAAAACCGATTTAGATGAAATTTGGTATGGAGATACTTTGACTCCCAGGGAAGAACATAGGGTACTTTTTATCTCGATATTGGACGGTTCTTGAGGAAGTAGCGATAGTAAATTAGGTCTACGCGGATGGACTCACGGGAAATATCTACTCTAGTATTTGTATATATATAGGGTAATTTTTTTATCAGTGCACAAATTTTAACAAATTATTTTGTATCGTTAATATAATATATTACGACAATAAATATTTAAATTAAATAAAATTATTTAAATCAATAAAACATTTTTTTGTTGCAAGTTATCTCTCTATTACCTTCTCGTGTGGACACAAAGTCACACTAGAAATGATGACATGGGTTGTCAAGCTGTAGGTATGCGATACACTGTATTGATATTCGAAATTTGAAATTTCATGTACAGCTTATCAGACAACAAGCCCCTCTCCTACTGATAAACCCCTCTCCTCGCACCCTGCATTAGAGGGTCCATGCATATCGTTAAGTTAGTGGAATCATTGAATCGGCAATATCTCTAATATTTTTTAAGCTAGAGTAAAAATAGCACAACATGTGTTATTGATTAACAATAGCGAAGCAAATATTAAAATTTGTGCACCTATTAAAAAAATATCCTGTATATTTGTAATCACGTTCTCATAAACGGCTCTAATGATTTCGACGAAATTTGGAATATGGTTTGTTAACGGGGGTGAAAAATTGATCTGTCAATGTGTCGTCTTTTCAACACGAGCGGTGCTCGGTTTTCCAGGTACTTTATTATTAACCGCAACTAGAGAAAAATGATATATATTCATACATAGTCCTGTATTAACAAGGTGTTCGATATTTATTGTAACTATCTAACTATACAATATCCTTAGTAATATTATAAATGTTAAACCGTGGATGTTTGTTACGCTTTCACTCAAAAACTACTTGACGAATCATCATGAAACTTTGTACACATATTCTGGGAGGTACTAGAAGTAACATAGGATACTTTTAATTGAAAAAAAAAGGATTTTTCTCAAAAATAAGTAATCTACAAAAATCTACAAATGTGAAGTAAAACTAAAAAGCTTTGTTTAAAATGGTCCCTGTGGCATTGTACCGAGGATACTGCCAGATTTTTGTCTCCAGTGACGTCAATGAGTTTCTTCGAAACAACAAAAAACAACAACCAAACAAAAACACAAACAGGGAACAAGGTTTATTTACACAAATTTGACGGAGAAATGTAAAAACTATGTCCGCGAGGTTACCGTGTTAGAATCCGTGAATGTCGTGAGAGGTAACTACGGGAATAAGGGCTTGTAGTACTGTTAGGCGATGGGCTTGCAACCTGTCACTAATACACTGGTAAACTTCTTGGCCTGATTGTGCAAAATGTGGATGCAGAGTTATCAACAGATCTTTTTAGAGTTGTTGGTATTTCTGTTGCACTGCCTACCCCACTCTGGGAATGAAGGATGCGATGATGTTATTTAAAAAGTATTTTGTTTGTTTACGTCAATTCCTGGAAAGCCTCGGTCACCCTTTTCTCCCTGAAAAAAAAACAAAAACACAGTAAAAACCTGGTAAGCGTACTAAAACTGGGCTGAGATTCTACACGGTAATAACGATATCGTCTTTGACGTGTTTCCGTATTGTTACGGACGAATCGCTCGCTTTCGTTTCTTTAAGCTAATAGAATCTTGTTAGATTCGAATTAGCGTATTGCGTAACTATTTCATAAGATTTTTAGTCTAGTTTGTAATGTTTTATGGAATGTGAACCTTTTATTTTATTGCCGCTCGTCACCATAACCTATAACGACCATGTTTGTTTTATTGTGATCCCCGAGGTACCCGGCCTCATATCTAACCTTGGTCCTGAAGGTCGGGTACTCTCCGAAAGCATGGGAGGGTTCCAATCAGGAATAAACTAGGATTGGGCCCTCCCGAAGCTACTGAATGTCCTACCACCGGGAAAGTAAGAATGTTACAGTGGTAGGACCTATACATATAGACGGGCGGCAACCTAAGCTTTAATATGCACTCTTTGATAGAGAAATCGATAGGCAGGTTCTAGAAAGAGAAATTAAAGTTGTATAATTCATAGTGGATCTCGAAGACAAAAAAGAGCGAATTGGTGCCGTGTGCAAACGGCTCACTTTACGGTAAAGCCTGGGGGTATATATACCGGAACACACCCTCAGTTATTGTAGTTGCAGTAGAGCAGTAGTAGCAGTAAGAGCAGTTGAAGAGTGAACACAAGGAGCAAAAGTAAACCAGTGCAAGCGAATATCTGAACGAACATTCGGACGAACATTACGAACGAACATTCGGACGAACATTCCGAACTAACATTCGGACGAACATTCCGAACGAACATTCAGAGCGGACATTCGGACGAACAATTCGAGCGAACATTCGGACGAACTTTCCGACGAACATTCGGACGAACATTGGAGCAAAATTGGAGAGAACTTCTTAGCAACTGAACCACGAACCGCAAGGAAGAACTCATCCTCGAACCCCGCTCATTGTCGAACCTTGCTCATTCTCGAACCTTGAACATTTATAAGTTTAGAATCAGTTTAACTTTGAATCATTAACTAGAATCGTGTAACTAGAGCCATTAACCATAAAATATACAGTCCACTGAACCTGAACCTCTTTTTTAACCGTTGAGTGACCATCCTCAATACGTATTGTCAACTTTTTGATAACTCTTATGTCATTTACAATAATGGCGACTGTGACATAAACAATTCTAAAACATGTCAAACGCGATATCGTTATAACGCAGTAGAATAGAGGCCCTGATTGGTTTCCAAATTGTTATTTTTTTGACTTAAGATAAATCGCGTAGCTGTCCATACAGTTTTTCTCATGAAAAACTAGGTTTAATTTTATTTATTGCTAAAATACGAGTCTGGCAATTCTATTTCCGCCGAGGCATGTATAATGCTTTTCTCAATAAATGCGAGGAAATTATACAAATGCATAATTAGAAGTATCTGTAAAAAAATATCGACGAATTGAGAGAATCTCGTTTTGGAAATTACAAGACGCACCGTCCGCCCCAGCGCCGCCACCTTTTATTAAATTGGGTTTTTTCATGGTATTTATTTTACAGGCAATAGAGATCATTTTTCAATAAAATATGGATGGACGGAAAGTGATTTCATTTGGTTTATTTACTCCTAGGAGTAAAATGAGGCACTTTCCGTCCTTGTGTTTCTGGGCGTTTTCCAAAAAAAGTATGAACACCGGTAATTTTTCCATTACGTCACGAAAATTTGTCATATATTATATACTGCCCTCATAAGTCAACAGGCGGTAATTCAAAATAAATTAGTATAGCAGATTCAAACCTCACCTGTTAGTAATATGGTCGAACTTGCTACGGGAGTTTTGTCTGAATTAACTAATTATGTATGTATGTATGTAAACACTTTATTGTACAAAAGAAAAACCAAAACAATACAAAAAATAAAAATAAAAAGATGTACAAAGGCGAACTTATCCCTTTAAGGGATCTCTTCCAGCTAACCCTTGAGAGATTGAGAGAAGTGAAAGGTTGTGCATCGAGTAAACAGGTGTACAAATTTATTTAGAGCACCCAAAAAACAAAAACTAACCAAAAAGATTATAAAAAGAAAAAAAAAAAAAGAAAAAAAAAGAACCATAGAATAAAAACAAAACTAATACATTCAAATACTTACATAAATAGATAGAAAGATATGTAATTATACATAAATAAACATACTTAAACTTACATATACTAAATATATTTATATATCAACATTTGGATAATTGATACAATATTTAGGAAATAGAGTCAAGCCAGAACTTTTTTAATTTGCCTTTCAGGGAATCTACCGATACCACCGAATTATCGTGACGTAATGGAAAAATTACGGTTGGTAATTTTTGTCCTTAACTATGGGCATTTTTTTTGGAAAACGAACTTTAATCGGAAAACGGTTCTTTCCGAGCATGTTTGAGAAAAGCATTATAAATGCCTCGGCGGAAATGGGATCGCATGACCTCGCCAAGGGTCGGCCCGCTAACCACCTCGTCAGGCAATCCCTTCCTTTCCGCGCCTAGGCAATAATGTACTAGGGTCACACACAGATTTAGGTTACCGTCTTTCCTGTGGACTAAAGGGCGGACGATGGATGCAATATGGTGACGAAAGCATAGCATGGATAAAACTTTGATTAAATTTCAAGTAATATTTATGTAAAAAATATACGCATTTTTTGATATAATATAAGTAAGTGCATATTACCTCTATTCATAGTACATTATCGGTGTATTAAGAAAGTACTGGTTTAAATCT
This sequence comes from Acleris holmiana, assembly GCA_949316455.1. Taxonomy (NCBI): domain Eukaryota; kingdom Metazoa; phylum Arthropoda; class Insecta; order Lepidoptera; family Tortricidae; genus Acleris; species Acleris holmiana. The sequence continues at coordinate 3,842,799 of OX438790.1, read as the reverse complement.
ATTACGTCTTGGATATTGATTATTAACTACAACAATAAAGTCATATAACTACTTTGCAACTATATTCTCTTTTTTAAACCAATTGTAGTCATATCCATGTTATGTATATCGTTTGACATGATTTTGACGTAATTTGGATCCGTCGTCCGCCCATTACTGTGGACACACCGAAAGTAAAGTTTTTAAGGCCTAATTTTTGGCTAAGCTCATACCCGCAAAAACGCCGTCAGGGCTGCTTTAGACCTATCATATAAAAACGGGATACTATAACTTCATAACCGATGTTTCACAAATGATTCATTACACAAACATATCATTTGACAACCGGCGTTTATTTCCGAAACTGTAAATAATTCTGGATTTATTCCAGGACCATCGTGTAGAACCCTATAGGTTAGGTTAGGTTAGTTTTATAAAAATACTGAAATATTTGTAGTTTCGAAAAAAAAGAGGGTTGGCAAATGAATAGGTTACGAAACGATGCATTTGTCAACGATTTGTAGGCGAAAAGGCAGAGACCTATAAAAACACAACTTATACGCACACAAGCTTTTAACTATTGGCCACAGACAAATTTTGTTTTTAAAAGTGTGTATGACCCACTATTTTTAGCGACACTTTTCCAGGGCTACCAATTCTCGACCTTCACAAAGATATGTTATTCATTACTGTCTCATGTTAGAAATTACTGAAAAACTTTAATAATCGCTTTTATTACCGGTTCTGCGAATGGACTACGACTTCCTGGCAAACCCTGAAAAACAAAACGATCATGATTAAAACGAAAATAAAACTATAATGACCATAGCTCGGACTAATCATCACAGAGCAAAATACGGAAATAGAACAAGATGCAATAGACTCGTCATATGTGGTTGGCTATTCTATTACTATCTAAATCAAATTAATAAAGTTTTTATAGGACAAAAACAGTGCATTCGTGGTATATGTGACGTCACAACTGTTACATCTTGCAGACCATTATTTAAAAAGCTTAATATCTTGACTGTCTAATTGCTACTCAATGGCAGTACGAATTTTCAACAAACTGCCAAACGGTTTAAAAGAGTCAGTATTGAAAAGATTTAAACTTAAGTTATTCCAGTGGCTAAATAATAAAACATAAAAGAATTTCTTAATGATTTGGTATATTGTACGGTAGATATAAGTCAACATATTTAAAATTATGAATGTAAATTTTAAGCATTGACCATTTAATTTCTATTATACTATCATTTAATTTATTGTGACTTAGATTAGGATTAAGATTTTGCATACCGATCAGGTGAGACATGTGATTCCTACAAGATTTAATGTTATCTTTTTATGTACCATGTCTAAAGCGAATAAAGTATTTCATTTCATTTCATTTCATTAAAGAGGATATTTTCGCAATTAGCATTTGACTTAGTTTAATTGAATTTCCGCTATAGCTTTGTCACATTACGTTCCCGCAGCAATTTACGACAGCTATATGTCGCGGGATAAAGGGATTGATTAACTCAGGGTAGGTGTGTGTAATATAAAGTTAATTGATAATGAAAATTTAAATTGAAAAGCTTGCTATGTTGGGTAACGAGAATAATTATTCTCCATACGTAACTGGGTTAGGAACTACAATAATATTTCTAACTTCGTAGCCGGTTACAACACTGGTTACGTAGTGGGATGAAGGGATTGATTAACTCAGGCTAGGTGAGTGTAATATAAAGTTAAATGATAATGGAAGTTTAAATTTATAAGCTTGCTTGGTTGGGTAACGTGAATAATTATTCTCCATACGTAACTGGGTTAGGAACTGAGAACAATACTTCTAACTTCGTAGCCGGTTACAACACTGGTTACGTAGTGGGATGAGGGGATTGATTAACTCACCGGTATGCCGCGATCTCCTTTATCTCCAGATGGACCCTGTCAATAAAAAATAACCACTAAATAGATACAAAACCACAATAAACCTTAACACTCGATATTCTTTTCTGATTGTGTATGAACCTTGTCGTCTATTAGTAATTAAATAATACTGTTATGTCGTCCACGTATATTAATGCCTATAATATTTGAGGAGAGCCCTCGGTTTCTCCAAGATCCCATCATCAGACGTGCTGGATATGGGGACAACAAGATTACTAGATCCCATCATCAGACGTGCTGGATATGGGGACAACAAGATTACTAGATCCCATCATCAGACGTGCTGGATATGGGGACAACAAGATTACTAGATCCCATCATCAGACGTGCTGGATATGGGGACAACAAGATTACTAGATCCCATCATCAGACGTGCTGGATATGGGGACAACAAGATTACTAGATCCCATCATCAGACGTGCTGGATATGGGGACAACAAGATTACTAGATCCCATCATCAGACGTGCTGGATATGGGGACAACAAGATTACTAGATCCCATCATCAGACGTGCTGGATATGGGGACAACAAGATTACTATCTAACCAATCGAACAAAAAAATATACTTTCAAATCGGTCCAGCGGTCTTTATGTAAGGAACATACTATTACGTAAAAAAACCCCGACGAATTGAGAACCTCCTTTCTTGAAGTCGGTTAAAATGACTCTTATTGTTACTTATTTAACTAGGTAGGGAATTAAAAGTATTATAAATTTCAGTATCTTTGTGTTTTGCGGTTTAAATCCCTTAATTTGTTTTTGAAAAATAGTATAAATAGACATACGTCACACCTTTATTCCCAGAGTGGGGTAGGCAGAGCTACAGAATACCAACAACTCTAAACTTGTTGATAATTATGTAACCACATTTTGCACAAACAGTATTAGTGACCGGTTGCAAGCCCATCGCCAGTACTACAAGCCTTTATTCCCTTAGTCGCCTCTCACGACATCTACGCGAAGACATGGACTGGCACTATTCTAACCCGGCAACAACACGGGAAAATATTTTGGGTAAATTATCCGCATAGATGTTTACCAGTGTATTAGTGACAGGTTGCAAGCCCATCGCCTAACAGTACTAAGCTACTGTTAGGCGATGGGCTTGCAACCTGTCACTACTACACTGGTAAACATCTATGATTAAAGAACTTTATTTCCCAAAACATCTTAGCCTTATTGTGCGAAATATGGTTATAGAACTACCAACAAGACTTTTTAGAGTTGTTGGTATTTCTGTAGCTCTGCCTACCCCACTCTGGGACTAAAGGCGTGATGTCATGTACGTATTTTCATTTTTACTTATAGACCTTAGTGTCTATAAGTAAAAATGACTAAGTATAAAAATGACTAGAAAGAAAATTGGAGAGAAGGTTTATTGACTAAGTCTTTTTTTTATGGCATTCAGAAGGCAAACGAGCACACAGGCCACCTGGTGGTTAGTGGAAACTGTGACCCTTAGACATTCGCATTCACAAGACTGCAATCCTAAGACTGCAAATGCGTTGCCAACCCTGAGGAGTCAGATGGAATGCCTCTATGCTAGTAATTTCACCGGCTGTCTTATCCCCAAACCGGAACACAACAATACGAACACTGCTGTTTGGCGGTAGGTTAATGAATAAGATGGTGGTAGCGATCCGGATGGACCCTGCACAAGGTCCTACCACCCGCAAAAAATACCGACATTCAAATACGTAATTATTTGAACTTAGGTAGTGTCGACGGAGCTCCGCTGCCGCAGAGATATTTCTAGGTGGTTGGCCCTACGAACCTGCTGCAAAACTAACATAACCTAAAGCTACCTACTTATACTTAAGCATCTTTATACTTAGTCAATAAATACTTCTCTACAAAAAAAAATCTAGTCATTTTTATACTTAGTCATTTTTCTTTATAGACCTTAGTCGCCAAAAGGATAATCACTAGTCATAAGTAGTCCTTCTTAGTGATGAATCGATCAACAAATCGGTAGTAGGAAAAAACTTCGGGCAAATAATATAAAAGCATGAAATGGATATGTGGCGACCTAGCGACATCTAGTGACAACTTGTAACAACCAACTCGACAGCGCCACAGCGTCAGACAGCGCAATTAAATCTGACAGTGCGCTACATCGCGCTAACGAAGTTTCTTCAGTCGGTTGACTTATATACCACTTCCAACTTCATCCAAATGGACTTCGGTCCCCAGGCATAACACCCGCCTGGAGAGAGATCGCTCTATTGTCTTCTCTTACTACATTGGTGACCCCGATGTGATTGTCCTCCTACCGATGTTATAATATTCTTCTAAATAACACAAAAGAAGAAAATGACTGAGTGACTGACACGTAGGTTCCTTATGAGGTCTAAAGGTGCACTACCTTTCTTAGTGCACCGAAAATCCGAAAAATATTCCGAAAATCGACCCTAAAAGGGTACAAATAGGAGTAGTGGGAAACTAATTACACGCGTACGTAGGATTTAAATGTGCTGTTCCGTGTTCTGTTTATTTTGGTATTCCATAAAGAGTATTTGTGTTGTAGTAAATCGTTCAATAAGTCTCGAGACTAACTTGGAAAGGGCGCATATATTAAAGACTCTTTTGTATTTTAAAAAGTACTGGCCATCAATAAAAAAAATGGGTCAATTAAAAAACATGATTTTGCAGACATTTAAGTGACGCTACAGATACCGGTAACCTTCGGGGAGGGAAGATGGCCGATTGAAAAATGCCAGGCTTTTACTTTTGATTTATTCTGTTTACTGATTTACTCTATTCACTTGACATTGGCGAGATCACTGTGTGGACCGCCATTAATTAAAGAAGAAGAAGAAGTGACGCAACGCTTATGATTTCAATACAATGGAAAAAACGAGTTTCGCGTGTTGATAAAATATTGTTTTTTAATGGAAAATAATACCGATGAAGCACAGCAACGGCTAACAAAATTGAAATTGAAATTGAAATATATTTATTTACTTTAAGCATTACATGTTTTCTTATTCTATAATCGTGCCAAACTACAGAGCAGAAAAAAAAAAAAAAAAAAATGAAAGAAAAATGCAGAAATGTTATGCGGGATCAGTTTCCTCTAAAACAACCATTTGTCGGTGGTATGTCGACTTCAAACGCGGTCGCATGGACACAAATTTAATGATGGGGAACGCTCAGGTCGTCCAAATGAAGTGGTGACTAAACAAAATATTAACCAGGTCCTAAAAATCGTAATGGAATATCGGAAGGTAAAAGTGCGCAAGATAGCCGAGATAGTGAAGATTTTAGCTGGAAGTGTTTTCACAATTTTACGGCTATGAAATAGCTTTTTTCCAAGTGGTTGCCGCGTTTGCTTACAACTGATCAAAAATAATAACGTATCAATGATTCAGAGCGATGTTTGGCGCTGATAATCGTAATAAAAAGGTTTTTTTACGTCGGTATGTAATGGATGAAACATGGATACACCATTTCATTCCGGAATCCAATAGGTAGTCAGCGGAGTGGAGAGCGCCTGGTGCAAGCCGCCCGAAGCGGCCAAAGACTCAGAAATCGGCCGGTAAGGTCATGGCGTCTATATTTTGGGATGCGCATGGAACACTTTTCATCGACTACCTTTAAAAGGGGCAAAATATAAATAGTGACTATTACATGTGCTTAATGGAGCCATTGAAGTACGAAATTGCGGATAAACGGCCTCAGGTGAAGAAAAAGAAAGTGGTGATTCACCAGGACAACGCGCCTTATAACAGGTCCGTGAGAACGATGGCCAAAATTAATGAAATGGGCATCGAATTGCTTCCTCATCCCCCTTATTCGCCAGACTTAGCCCCCTTTGCTAAGGCAAAATCTACCCCCAAAAAATGCTCCAGGGTAAGAAATTTTACTCAAATAGTGAACTTATCTCAGCAACGGAAGCTTATTTTGAAGCCAAAGACAAATCGTTCTACATGCATGGGATAGAATGTTAGAAAAGCGTTGGAGGGACTGTATCGCTCTTGGAGGAGACTACGTTGATGAATAAAAATAATTTTATAAAAAAAAACCTTGTTTTAGTACTTAGTCTCAGGACTTATTGAACCACGTGTTATTGTATTGAAGATGCGTCCCCTAGTGTTAAAATAAAAAAGTCTTACCGGCAACCCTTGTAAACCAGGATAGCCTGGTTCTCCCTGAAAAAAAAAACACAAATAAATTTTAGTTAATAATAGCTTGTAATTATAGTATACGTATACTCGTAATTAATGGTAAATCATCACTTCATCGAATTTCATTTCATCGAACGCTATTTTCTGCTGAACCCATAATGTTTTCAGGGTATCTTAAACATTCATTACTTAGGTTAGGTTAGATATTGAAGATACCCTGAAAACATGGTTTCATCAGAAAATAGCGTTCGATGTAATGATACATTCCATGAAAGGTATGATAGACACCCAGAATTACGTAATAGGTACGGCTATTCCGTAAATTTTTTAATAAATTAAATCAATTATTCATTCGTATTCACCAGCACTGAGGTCACCCGACCACAGTATTATGGAATACGAATCTTTTTGGCGTCACAAATCGTGCATCGTGACGACATGTTGGCCTAGTTGGACGTGACCCTGCCTCCGAAGCCAGCGATCCTGGGTTCAAATCCCGGTCGCGTTGCCAACCCTGAAGACTAAGATGGAATCGAGTTCAGGCGATGCTGGTTAAGGAACATGCAATTTTAGTGAGCAAAAGACGGTTAATAACCGGTTTTAATCGTTTTTTTTGCATTCCCCAGTGCCGGTCCGTTGCCAAGCGGTTCTGTCTGCGCCAACATTAAGATATCAAATTAAAAACTATACAAATAACTGGCATCGAACCATCATTACTATTCAGGATTTTAAATTGTCAAGAACCTATTAGGTTAAGTTGGGCTTGTTTTATAACAATACTAAAAAAGAGTACCGGTTTCAGAAAAAAAAACATTATAGTGACCCATTATGTCGAGCGTTAAAAAGAAAAGTGACGGAATTCAAAATGACCAAATTTTACAAGACAAGCGTTTAAAGATTTGTGTAAGTTTTTTTTTAAATTTAGAAATAAGTTTCATTTAAATATACACGTTATACCTACCGGGTGTTGCCTGTAATAGCAGCAATAAATTGAGGGATCGCTTCTACTCTATAAACGTAACAACATTATGTTCTACAACTTTAAAAAAATATACATACATACATACCATCACGCCTTCATTCCCAGAGTGGGGTAGGCAGAGCTACAGAAATACCAACAACTCTAAAAACACTTGTTGATAATTCTGTAACCACATTTTGCACAATCAGGCCAAGAAATTTACTAGTGTAGTGACAGGTTGCAAGCCGATGGCCTAAAAATACTACAAGCCCTTATTCCCTTAGTCGCCTCTTACGACATCTATGGGAAGACATGGAGTGACACTATTCTAACCCGGCAACCACACGTAATATGTAATTTATTATTTGGGATATTAAATTAAATAGTATTTTCAATGTACTCCATCCAATAGTCTAGTTGACATCTACTGTCAGCCTAGCAACTTCGTAGTTTTCGCAATACATTGCTTGCTTAGAAAATCTAAACTCATTAATATTTAGTTAACAATAAGTTATTTTCAAAAGTTGTAGAATAAATGTTGTTACGTTTGTGGTGTGGAAACAATCCCTCAATTTATTGCCCCTGTTACAGGCAACACCCGGTATATAGGGTATTTTTTTAATAGGTGCACAAATTTTAATATTTGCTTCGCTCTTGTTAATCAATAACACATGTTGTGTTATTATTACTGTAGCTTAAAAAATATTAGAGATATTGCCGATTCAATGATTCCACTAACTTAACGATATTCATGGACCCTCTAATGCAGGGGTGCGAGGAGAGGGGAGTGTTGTTAAGTAAGTTAATAAATGAAATTTCAAATTTAGAATATCAGTAGGAGAGGGGCTTGTTGTCTGATAAGCTGTACATGAAATTTCAAATTTCGAATATCAATACAGTGTATCGCATACCTACAGCTTGACAACCCATGTCATCATTTCTAGTGTGACTTAGTGTCCACACGAGAAGTATATGCACATAGTGTACTTAGTGGTGGTAGAACCCTGTGCAGGGTCCGTCCGGATCGCTACCACCATCTTATCCATTAACCACCCGCCAAGCAGCATTCGCATTGTTGTGTTTCGGTGTGGGGATGAGACAACCGGTAAAATTACTAGCAAAGAGGCATTCCATCTTAGTCCTCAGGGTTGGCAACGCATTTGAGATCTTAGGATTCCAGATTCCACTTACGATCAGGTGGCCTAAGTGCTCGTGTGCCTTCTCCTTAAAAAAAAAAAGTTTGATACGTACCCCAAACAACTAAGTTACTCTTAATGTATTTTTTAATGAAATCCGTTAAACTGTTCTAGACAGACAGGCGAAAACCAGGCATTTATGATTAGGCATCGTATTCAATAGCCAAAAAGTAAAATTTTCATAGACGCAAACGCCTTGTACCATTAAGAAAATAAATATTCGATTTTTACCACTAAACCAGGGTATCCTCGATCGCCTTTAAGTCCCTGTAAATAAAAAATAATGATTAAATGAAAATAAGTCAGTGTCAATTGAAATGGGTAACGACATAAATAAATTACTATTTGACATATAACGTAACCTCAAATTGTTCATCGAGCGTGTATCTTATTAAAAAAAAACCGGGCAAGAGCATGTCGAACCATGCTCAGTGTAGGGTTCCGAAGGTGTTAAGTACTACAAACATAAAGATCTACAAGTAATAACTAATTTTCTATTTTAAGTCAATTGTTGCTGTCTTAGATGATTTTAGTATGTATAAACACTTTAATCGTCTGTATCTCCATAACCAATGATGTCTACTGACTTGTGATAGTTTTCCTTTTAAATCTGTTATATGCGCTTTCATCCAAGGTTTTTTGTTTCAGCTTTTTAATATTTGTAGTTTTGGCTGGGGGGGGGGACGGGGGGACACTTTAATATTTCATAAACGAATTACTTAATCAAAAACCTGTTTCCACAAACCCGTAATATTTTTGAAAGTCCTATCCAACGTCACCCCACAATATAGGGTAAGCGAGAAAAAAAAATACATCGCCACGTTAGGTGTAGGGGAGGTACCCTAATTTATTTTATTTTTTTCCTTTTTTTTTTAATTATTCGTGGCGTGACTAATATGTATATTCATGCCAAATAACTGCTTTCTAGTACTAAGAGTCTCTGCGCTAGGCTGCGGACGGACGGACATGGCGAAACTATAAGGGTTCCTAGTTTGACTACGGAAACCTAAAAACACCACCAAAAGTAGGATGATTTAACACTTGTTGAAATTCACCCTAAAATCCTTCAAACGGAACACAATATGAAAAAAATGTCCGCCAGCAATACAGAGGATAACTTATTGGATATATATATATATATATATATAGATTTACCAAAGTTAAGAACAAGTCATTTCGGAGGAGCATCAAAAAAACTGCTTGTTTTAGAGTTGGTGGTATTTCTGTAGCTCTGCCTACCCCACTCTGAGAGTATTATGTATATATGTATGTGTATAATTATGTATATTTACCGGGAAACCCATTAACCCTGGAAAACCCTTCTCGCCCTGTAAAGATAAAAAAGAAAAATTATTAACGAAATTCGATGAAATGATACATTTGATGAAAGGTTTATTAACGAGTTTCGTTGAAATGATAGACACTCCATATTTGGTTCTCTGCCTTTACGCCGACAAATCTTTGACAAATACATCGTTTCGCCACTTTTTCATTTGCCAATCGACCTTTCTTCCCTAACTATAAATGTTACAGGATTTTTATAAAATTTACCAAATCTAACGATAGGACTGGATTAAATCCATAATTATTTACAGTTTCGAAAAAAAACGCGGGTTGTCAAATGATCATTTGTGAATCGTTGGTTATGAAATGATAGGATTCCCTCATTTTTAACCGATTCCAGAAAAAGAGGAGGTTCAAAATGAGGGAAGGGTGTTTATGTATGTTTATCAACATCTCCGTCAGTTGCGGACCTATTTTAGTTTATTTTTTTACTTAATAGATTTTACTCCAAGGTGGTTTCACAGCAGCAGAATCTGATGAGGGAATCCGTGAGGAATTGAGGGACTCCTCAAATATTTACAGTAACAACTCCAGCATTTGCATTCAAAAAGTAGCATTAAAATGACACTATGAGTTTCCCGAGGCGTCGCTCAAGGTGAGCTTGATAATATTCTATAGTTATTAATGGAGAAATGGAAATTTTACATTTTATTTGACCACTTTGTTGGCGTGATTAATTAGCATATTCATGCCAAATTACAGCTTTCTAGTGAGTCTGCGCTAGGCTGCGGACGGACGGACATGGCGAAACTATAAGGGTTCCTAGTTTGACTACGGAACTCTAAAAATGAGAATTTTTCGTAATTCTTTTGAGGAAAATAAAAATATTTATGGGCGTTTCTCAGAAACTTTGTACCTAGTTAAGGACTAAAATTAAGAAACGTTAACTTTTCCGCTGAGTTACGAAATTAGTTATACTGCTATAAGGCAAATGGTGGTATCTCAGACAAAACTCCTGTAGCGAATGCAAGCATATTACTAGCGGGTGTGTATTTAATCTGCTTAATTTATTGAATTTAAGATACTGCTAATTGGCGTTGAAAGTAGTACATTAATGTACAACTAATTTTCGTAACTCAGCGGAAAAGTTAACGTTTCTTAATTTTAGTCCTTAACTAGGTACAAACTTTCTAAGAAATGCCCTTAACCATAATACGGTTGGTTACCTTCAATGTGCTATCGGCACCCTTATCGCCCTTCAGTCCCTGTAAAGAAACAAATATAATTATTATCCCCGTGTGGTTGCCGGGTTAGAATATTGCCACTCCATGTCTTCCCGTGGATGTCGTAAGAGGCGACTAGGGGAATAAGGGCTTGTACTGTTAGGCGATGGGCTTGCAACCTGTCACTAATGCACTAGTAAACCTCTTGGCCTGATTGTGCAAAATGTGGTTACAGAATTATCAACAAGTCTTTTTAGAGTTGGTATTTCTGTAGCTCTGCCTACCCCACTCTGGGAATGAAGGCGTGATGCTATGTATGTATGTGTATATTTATTTAATTATTCTTTATTACATAGAAATACCAATCTGAGTACAAAACGAAAGCATTAAAGATTAAACTCACATATGTAAACAAAAATATAAAATAAATTTATTTATTTATTGAAATTACACAGTATAATTATAAAACTATAGCACTGTGAATTTTAGACTACAATTACATGATAAAGCAACACAAACAGTTAACGATAAAAGCATTAAAGAACATATGAAGGATACATACATAATCGTGAATATTTGGGTAAAACAGATTTAGGTTACCGTCTTTCCTGTGGACACGCCGGAAGTTAACGTTTTTGAGGCCTAATTTTCTGGCAAAGCCCAATCCCGCATGAACGTTGTCATGACTGCTTTAGACTTATCAAATAAAAGTACAACTAATATGCACACAAGCTGTTAACTATTGAAAGATAACTTTTGTTTTTAAGAGTGTGTATGACCAATTTACCAATACATTAAGTACACAGGTTTCTAGCACCACTAAACCACTACTATTTTCAGGGTATCTAAAATATTTCAACAGACAATAGCGTTCGAAATGAAATTTGATAAAACGGAACTCGATAAAATTATGAGTTACCCATAATAACCCTCTGATGGGTCATACACAGATTTACCGTCTTTCCTGTGGACACACCGGAAGTTAACGTTTTTAAGGCCTAATTTTCTGGCTAAGCGCATACCCGCAAAAACGCCGCCAGGACTGCTTAAGGCCTATCATATAAAAACATACCTTATATGCACACAAGGTCTTAACTATTGACCACAGGAGAGACCACTTTTGTTTTTAAGAGTGTGTATGACCCTGATAACTTTTAAACAGCCCAACCGTGATCACCAAATATAACCCAGTTAAGCAATTTTTAATTGAAAAAAAAACTCTTAAAGAGGCAAACATTCACACAGACACATGCGTTAAACATGACTACCGTGTATTTGTCCAATTAAAACTATGAGTTGAAATCTGGAGAAATCAAAATATTAATAATTAGCGACTAGAGGTCGGAATTCTCGAAGCACTTTTGAGCTGTCATAGGGAGTTCTCGTTTATCGACTTCCGATATATATATTACTTTACTTACTTACTTAAAAAAGCCGAATCAAAATATGATGCGTAGTTTTACAGATCTAAGCATATAGGCAACACCCGGTGGTGTTGCCTTTAATAGGAGCAATCAATTGAGGGATCGTTTCTACTCTTTAAACGTAGCAACATTTGTGCTACAACATTTATTATTATTTGGAATTTTTCCGAACAAACTAAATAGCATTTTCAATAGTTGACATCTACTGTCAGCCTACAAAATTCGTAGTTTTCGCAATACATTGCTTTCTTGGAAAACCTAAATTCATTAATACTTAGTTAACAATAATTTATTTTCAAAAGTTGTATAATTCTTGTTGTTGTTTGTGGTGTGGAAACGATCCCTAAATTTATTGCTCCTATTACAGGCAACACCCGGTATAGGGACAAACAGACAACGGGAAGCGATTTTGTTTAATATTATGTAGTGCTTTGTTTTGTTTACCTCCTTCCCATCATAGCCTGGTCTTCCTCGTGCGCCCTGTAAAAAAAAAATATAATCTCTAATTTAATTTGCACTAACCATCACGTTCTAATCGGAATCTGTACCCTTCAAAATCCGTGATGCTCAATTATTATGTATAAATTATCATCTGTTAAATCAAATTTTATAATAATTATTTTATGTTCCTAACTTTCATGTGGCGTAATGTTCATAATTACGAAACATATCCGTCAATTGTGAACCGATTTTGAAAATTATTCTTTGGTTTGATAGAGTATACTTCCGAGGTGGTTCCTGATGAGGGGATCAGTGAGGAATTGAGGAAACTCCTCAAATATAGTAGGCAAACCTATAGCGATTTTAGTATTTTTAGTAACAGGTCTAGCGAAGTCGGCGACCACAATATCTTCAACAAAAAAAGCCGACATCAGTTGTACTAACCTATTAGGTAGATACCTACAATTTTAAAAGTTATTTCTTGCGTTTTTGAAGGCGGTTTTTTGTTTTATTTTGTTTCCTTGCAAATGTGTAATAACTTTGACTTTGTTGCTTTGATAGTTTCTGAGAAATAATAAACAAACAGACAGTCAGTGAACTCGTCATGGGAAAAGTCAAAGGGTTTTTAGTTCAAAACTCGGTCGGGTGCGAGTTGAATATACGAAGGGTTCCTTACTTATCCCATTTACTTGGGGTCGGCGCAGCATTTTTTTTTTGGTTTGATAGAGTATACTATACCGTCTCATTGTCACCAAATCTGAATATGATGAAGGGATCAGTGAGGAATTGAGGGAACTCCTCGAATATTGCTGGCAAACATAAGCGATTTTAGTATTTTTAGTAACAAATCTAGCATTTGCATTCAGAAAGTATCATTTGGGAAAGTGGAACTGATGATGAAGACCACAGATGGCCATCGAAACTCCTCAACGGTACCTATTTCAAGGGTGGCGGTAACATATCTCGATTAAGATAGTTGAGCGACTACAACGAAGAATGTTTACTTGTTGAAATATGACTATGACTTTCCGGCGGCGTTGCTTGCGGCGCGCTTGAAACTTAAAGTTTCATATCATCTAATAAGTGGGAGTACGGAACAGCGCATTTATAATGACTGAAAAGTTTAAAATATAATGAATGTTTAAAAAAAACAAAAAACCGCCTTCAAAAACGCAAGAAATAACTTCTTTTAAAATTGTAGGCACCTACCTAATAGGTTAGTCCAACTGAAGTCGACGACCACAATATTTTCAACAATAAAGCCGACTTCAGTGGGACTAACCTATTAGGTAGGTATGGATAAATTAACGAGAGCATGGAATTGCATATGTAGTAGTATTGTATGTTTACAGGCATTCTATATTTGAATTTCCTATTTTCTCGTACTATCAGCATAAAAAGAGGTTTGTTATATATTGAAGAAGTAAATACCAAAATAATGTCAGTGTCAAATTGTGAATATTATTTACGTTGTGCATATATTTTTACGTCTGATTCTATTATATTCTCACAATTATCAGAATAATTTTGTATCAGCCCGTACAACTAAGTGTAAGTTACATAATTTTCAAAAAATATGGCAGTGAGTAATTTTGGTTCGATTGAGAGTCAAAGTAAGCAAATTATTTTTAACTAATATTTGGTCCATGCTGAAAGGATATGTAGCGAAAAGAAACGTCTGAATACGAACGAATGAATACTATTACTGCTGAGGACTGGGAAAATATTTGTCGCCATGTCGAAAGTGAAGAAAATAAATATCGATGTCAGGAAGGGGAAATGGATCGAATTTCAAACAATCTTATTATCAATACTTGTGACAGCTCAGATGAAGAACATGATAGCGACTAAAAGCAAAAAACAGAGGACTACTACTTATTCCATTTCTTAAGGGTATTTAATTTTATTAAATTAAGAGAAAATTATTATTTTGTTGCAAACGGTACAACCACTACAAATGCAATTGCATGTTCTCGATAATTCATCTAAACCTATATTAAAAGAAGTTATTTCTTGCGTTTTCGAAAATAAATTTCAATTTAATTTCCGGGAGTAAATCTAGAATTATTTACAGTTTCGGAAAAAAGCAGGTTGTCAAATGATTATGTTTGTGAAATGAATCATTTGTGAAACGTTGGTTATGAAACTTATGAAATGATAGGATCCCCTTTGTATATCCCTGGTATGGTTGGGTTTGTTTTAAACCAATGCTGAAATGTTAAGAGACCGTACACGAAATTTTGCCGATTTCGCTGATTTTCGTGATTTTACAGACGTGATTTTACAGTTGAAATACTTTACTTCTAAAAAAATTTATGCGCGACACGAAAGATAATTTCGATTTCCAACGAGTGTATGAAATACTTTTTTGTTTTTATTATTTAATTTTGATTAATCGACCTGGAACCGGCGACTGTTTCGTGAGTTATGCTGTAAGAGGTTTAGAATATCGCATATTCACGAATCGTTTTGACGTCAAAAGGTATGAAAAAATAACAATTGATTGCTGTAAAAGTTGATTAAAAAATGTATGAATTACTTTTTACCACCTTGATATATTTTTTGTGTAAAAAAAATATGAACTTCATAAAGGTTTATAGAAAATGGACAAAAAATAGTTTTAAATTTCGGCTTTGTAAAACACTTGTTAATAAAATTAAATGAACAGTAATAAACTTCAGTTCAAAATCAATTCATTACCTTAAAAACACATCGAAAAACTAAAAATTAAGTAGCAATATATAATGTTTTAAAATAACCTAAATCCCGAATTTAAATTCTCGACAAATATAAAAAAGTAGCTCATTCACTCGTAACTCATTTATTCGATCATAACTGTAATGATATATCATGATGTGCATTAAAACTTATAGAAAAGCAGTATTTAAACTGTAAAATCACGAAAATAAGCAAAACTGGCAAAATTTCGTGTACGACCTCTAAACGGTTTCAGAATGAAAACCGTTAAATTATGACTTATGTATTGTGATCATTTGTAAGATACGATAATTTCTTACGAATAACTCCTGTTTCTTGTGTTTTTTTTACCTGAATGCCTGCTGGACCTCGATCGCCTTTTTGCCCCTATAGACATACAAAAACATTAAGTATTAATTAATATCAAAACTCAAGCTTATGTAGTAGTCTTAAATCCGAGTATTCAACGTGTACTTCTCTGGATATAGAACTATAGATATGAAGATAGAACACAATGGAATAGAATAGATGTTGTCCCCCTGCTATTTTCGGCCGGTTCGTGATGTTGGTTAACCTGACGACACCTGAAGGACCTCCGGGAAGAGATGGACTTGGAGCAACATCAAGGAAGGATCTATTCCAATAATATCGTGTACCTTTGCTGATTTAGTGGTAAAACCAATAAGTGTATCGTTCCTATAGTTGCTTGTATTTTCTCCATAGGTTCCTTTGCGTTATTTAAACTTAAAAATTGTAATAACTAGCCTTTGGGTTTCGAAAAGTAGTGTGATACTCTATTTCCTTAAAATTATGAGTAAATTAACTGGGTGATTTTGGGGCCATGATCCGGAATGGCCCCAAAATCACCCAGTATACAATAATTATTAATTACAGCTCCTTTTTGGGATAGGGTATTAAGTACTCTATGTAGTTCCGGGTGAGAATAGTGCCACTCCATGTCTTCCCGTGGATGTCGTAGGAGGCGACTAAGGGAATAAAGGCTTGTAGTATTATTAGGCGATGGGCTTGCAACCTGTCACTAATACACTGGTAAACATCTCAGCCTACTTGTGCAAAATGTGGTTACAGAATGATTAACATGTCTTTAGAGTTGTTGGTATTTCTGTAGCTCTGCCTACCCCACTCTGGGAATGAAGGGGTGACGTTATGATGTTATGTATTGAAATAGAGCCAAATAGAAACTTGTCAGGCTTTAGCGATATAATTCCATCTTTTGACATATTTACGTGTAACTAATCTGAACTAATATTTTAAATACGAAAGGATGTCTGTCTGTTGTATCTTCGCGCTTAAACTGCTGAACCGATTTAGATGAAATTCACTAATTGACTTCGACGCGGGCAAAAGCTATAAAGTGATTAATATTATTGTGACATTGTAACCCGAACATTTTTTTTTTTATGTTAAGTATTAGGCACACGAGCACTCAGGCCACCTGATGGTAAGTGGAATCTGAGACCCATAGACCTTTGAATTCTCAAGACTATAATCCCAAGACCTCAAATGCGTTGCCAACCCTGAGGACTAAGATGGAATGCCTCTATGCTAGTAATCTCACCGGTTGTCTTATCCCCACACCGGAACACAACAATGCGAACACTGTTGCTTGGCGGGTGGTTAATGGATAAGATGGTGGTAGCAATCCGGACGGACCCTGCACAGGGTCCTACCACCACAAAAACACACATCCTACAAAATTGTATTGTACATGAAACAATTAATGAAATAATAAAAATTACCTTCTGCCCGGAAACGCCTGGAAGTCCCCTCGGTCCCTGTAAGTAAATTATATGATTTAAAAATAGTTGTTTATGTCACAAGGCAGCAAACGCAGCGCAGCGAGCGGCGCGCGGCGAGCCGCCGAGACTTGGTCTTTTGACCGTGCTCTAAGGCGCCTCAGTGTGCGTGCATCGCGTAATTTGGACGCGTATCCGAGCGTGCCGCGGGCAGGACGACCAATTCTAACTTGTCTGTGGGCGAGGCGCCTCCAAATTTGATAAAGCTGCTGAGCCGTTCCACCACCGAACGATTTCTACTTCTTTTTGTTAATCATTCTGTGAATGATGGTAAACGCAGCCGCGGCTGTCATGGTGTCCGACACCATTTTGAAATGTCGGCTCGCGTCAAGTACGCTGCCTCACCCGCGCTTGTTTACGCGCAACAATTTGGCGCCGCGCGGGGCGAGCATGCCTCAGGCTGAGCCGCTCAGATTCGTACCCAGGTTTAAATAGAATCCCGAGCGTGGGATTTAACGCCCAATGTGGTAATAATTTTGCTACCGTGAGACACATGCTACTTTTCACATCACCTTTGAGGAAAATAAAGTGTTATACTGATGATGATGAGAAAAATTTCATTATCAACACTCTCTCAAAGTGCTGAAATTATCAAATTTAACAGGCAACAAAATGTCCTTGAACAGAAAAGTCTTTAATCCCTCCTAGCAGGGAAGAAAATGCCACTTTGATCCTTCCTAGCATGGAAGAAAAGTCCATTTTCCGAATAGGTGATGTAAAAAAAAGTTTATACGTCAGTATAAATTTTAAGGGTCTTTATTTTTTTTCAATGCTTTCGTATCGAAGTTTAACCTCGTAAAGCCCACCATACTACAAAAAGGAAGATTTTTGTGCAAGGGAATTTGTATCTAGCTGCAAGGAAATAAAGTTCAAATACGTTTGCTCTATAATACCAGTTTCAATTTATGAACAAATTAAAATAGAGTTTATTTCCATTGCAATGTAGTTTAAATTAAATTGCCTTGATTATGTACATCCCAATGCACATTGGGCCTAACGAGGTTAAACAGAATCCTTATAAGATTTTTGTGCTGTCCGTCTGTTTCTCAGTGCAAAAAGCGAATAAAAATCGTATTGGTTTCAAAAAATATGTTAACAATTTAATTTTTGGGACCATTTTATCATACATAATTATAATCCAAGTTTCAAGATCATTAAGTTAGTGTTGAGGCTAAGGACTGGTTTTTGACTTAAGCATGTAAAAGATTTATAAAGAATGACCGAAAAGTTTTCAAAATTTAGCGTTTTAAGTACTTATTTTAAAAATATTGAAAAAAAATATAAGAAGCCGATGTAGTGATGTATCGTCTGCGATAGCCTTAATTATTATATGTTTTTAATTGTTATACCACTAAGCCTGTTGCGTCTGGGTCGTCCCATGTTTCCTGAAAAAAAAACAATAACGAGTATAAAATCAATTTTAATTCAAAATGTTAATTTTCTATTTTGTCCTTAGATGAAAATAAAAGAGTGACCACGAGCTCGGTCACACCTGAGTGTGGGAGGGTAATAGCACGAAATATCCTAAACGGGTTGAAGTGTATCCGAAATAGCGCATCTGTAAGACAAGATAAGAAGAGCATTTCTCTTTTTTTTATTTTAAAGAGAAGGCACACGAGCACTCAGACCACCTGATGGTAAGTGGAATCTGAGACCCATAGACATAAGAATTCTCAAGACTATAATCCTAAGACCTCAAATACGTTGCCAACCCTGAGGACGAAGATGGAATGCCTCTATGCTAGTAATTTCACCGGTTGTCTTATCCCCACACCGGAACACAACAATGCGAATGCTGCTTGGCGGGTGGTTAATGGATAAGATGGTGGTAGCGATCCGGACGGACCCTACACAGGGTCCTACCACCACTAACTTTTTTTGCCACTTTAAGTGACATCACCAGATTTGAACAAAATTGCAGGTAGGTAGAGAACATCAAACTATGCAATAATTAAATAATATTCTAATGTGTACCAAAACATTTGTATGAGAAGTTCCTTTTGTGTTACCGATGTTCATACGTTTTTGGTAACGCAAAAAGAACTTTCCATACATTTTTTTTGGGACACATTAGTTTTTTTTTGGATAGTTTGATGTCCTCTACGTGCATTTTTAAATCTGGCGATTTCACTCTAGTGGCAAAAAAAAGACAAATGCTCGAATAAGATAAATTTTACCCTTGTGGCCCTGACGCCTGCTGGTCCCGGGCGCCCTCGTCTGCCTGGTAAGCCTGGTGCTCCCTGAGGTTAACAAACAACAACGTTCAGAATAGAGGACATGCAAAATCAGAATTGAGTTTTATTGATACGTATAAACACAAATGAGTAATAGTCTATACACTACACGGTCAGCTGATGGAACCGGCCGCTATATTGGCCTCGGCTGCTCTGACGAGCGCCTTTCACTTTAACCCTACTCCGCGGCCGACTGACTTTTTTTTTGAGGGACCTAAGTAGTTAGCCTCTGATGGTTTGACTACTTTGCTGGAGAGAGGGCGGACGCCTGATGGGAGTCCACGCGGTAAAGGGTTATTACACTAGTATGCCTAGGGGCGCCCCTATTGGGCCGACCTCGGACTTAGGACGCTAGGGGAGAATTTCAATCGAAAAAAATTGAGACGATGTAATAAAAGTTTCACTTTAATATCACCATAATTACAAAAACTAATAAGGTCGAATGTTTATTTGTATTTAAAACGTGCTTTAACTATTAACTAGCTTTCAAAACGGGATAATGGATTCATACGAAAATAATCGTGACATGATTTCGTGTGCTAATTTTTTCTATCACTCGACTTTGATTTCGAGCACTCGAAAGCCAAAAATCGCCCCCCTGTATTTGGAATCAAGAAGCTTATACTGGGTGTTGCCTGTAATAGGAGGAATAAATTGAGGAATCGTTTCTGCTGTATAAACGTATCAACATTTATTCTACAACTTTTACAAAATATGTAGTTTATTATTTGGGATTTTTTTCGAACAAACTAAATAGCATTTTCAATGTACTCCATCCAATGGTCTAGTTGACATCTACTGTCAGCCCACAAACTTCGTAGTTTTCGCAATACATTGCTGGCTTGGAAAATCTAAATTCATTCATGTTTAGTAAACAACAAGTTATTTTCAAAAGTTGTAGAATAAATGTTGTTACGTTTAATGTGGTGTGGAAACGATCCCTAAATTTGTTGCTCCTATTACAGGCAACACCCGGTATATGACACTGGAGATTTCATAACGAACAATGCCATGAATAGCGTCACTTATGTTCTTTGCCCCTTTCTCAAAAACTCAGAATCACGCTAAAGAGAGGGACAAAAAACATGAGCGACGTCATTCACGGTCACTTTCTTTGCTTCAAGGCGTTGTTAGCCGTGCAATCTCCAGTGTCATAATACTCACAACATATAAGCTTCCTGGTCGGAATTAAGTTTTTGGGGAAAAAGGATGGGACATTATTTAACCCGGGTGATTTCGGGGTCACTAGTAACAAAGTTTGTTTACCGGCAAGCCGTCATATCCTTTGTCACCTTTCACTCCCTGTGAAAAAAAAAGTTTCTGGTAAAGTTTCACTGTCAGTTTTTTTTTATGTTAGTTCACCGATTTCTCCAGAAATTTAGAACCTATTCTGAAATACGTTTTTTTTAATAAAGTATATATTGTGTAGTCTCCAGGTGCTGCTGGATCAGAACATTGGTACTTAAAGAAATCAAGGGAACTCCTCAAATATTATAGGAAGACATAGCGAATTTAGTATTTTCAGTAACAAGTCCAGTATTTGACCTAGTCCCAAACTAAGCTCTAGGCTTGTACTAAGGGTACTAGACAACGATAAACATACTTATATAGATAAATATATACTTAAATACATAGAAAACATTTAATCACACATTCATCTGCCCTTGATTTGAACCCAGGACCTCTAGCTTCGAAGGCAGAATCACTACTAACTAGGCTAGCGTGTTGTTACCGGAACCGGAAAGGGTAGCGATAAGATAATAATATCTCGATTAACATTATTAAGCGACTTTGACGAAACACATTTAAATTAGTGGTCCTGATATCCGTGTTGCACGCGGAACCGTAGCTCCGTGATCTTAGCACCGGCGGTGCTAAGTTCCCGAACTACACGGTCACGCCAAGATACGTATCCGTGTCTGCGTTCGGCTACGTATCTGCGGATCACGGCTCCGGCTCCGCTCCGCACGGTTATTGAATGAAAGCTTGTCGAACGGAGCCTTATTAGATATGTGATATGTGTTCTAGTTTATTTTTATTGGTCAAGCTTTAGTTATATTTTTCTTTTTAGTAATTAGTGGTATTAGTCTGTTTTCTACATAACCAGCCATTATGAGTTTAGACAAAAACAAAACCAAGGACTTGCCGAATGCATTGCATGAATATGAAAATGGACCCAAGAATAATAATATTTCTCTATTGTTTATTAACTCCCTGGTAAGAAACGAAACGGGTCGACCTACGCAACATTTTAAAAGTTTGTCAAGTGAAATAATCATTTACTCTGTTATTCATTATCATTACTGACTGGACAACCCTTCGTCGGTGAGAATACAAAGAAGTAGTTGCACGTGCAGATAAAGATAACAATAGTTTGCGGGCAATTAATAATCTTTATAAGCAGCTTTGGGTTTACCTGTTAAGTACCATGTGTATCTATTGTTCGTGAAGTCTAGTGAAAGAAAGAAGTGGCCGTGTTATTTTGTTTGATTTGAAACAAACACTCGGGTTTTTTTTGCAATTTTGGTGGGGGCTGTTTTGAACTTGAATTCATAGGATATGTACTCATAGGTCATTATTAAGTAAGACACAGTCAGTGAACCTTGCGAGACATACCTAAATAGTACAGTTTATTTAAAAAAAAATGTTGATTTACTTAAAAAATGTTAATTATAGTGTTGTTTTATTATACGAATAATTTGAATATACATCTTTTGCAATATGTATTGGTCTATTATTTTAGCCTCCAACAAAATATTTATATTTATATAATGACTCATTAAACCAATTTTAAATGCAAAAGCAAAGAAACTGAAATCAAAAACACGACTATCGCATTACATTCGGAGGTCTTAAAGACACACATAAAATCTTCATTAAACGTCACGGTCACGGGCGGATCGGATCTACGTGTAAATAAGAAACGTATCTCCGTGTAACACGGAGCTACGTATCTTAATTACACGTAGCCGAATTTCACGTGTCGAACGGGCCGGATCTCCGTTGCCGTGTTACTCGGTAACGGAGATTCGGCTACGGGTACACGAAACACGGACACGACCAGGAGCCCTAATTTAAATGGTTTAAATATATGACTAGTTTGTTGATGCTTGTTTTTTATTAATTGAGATGTGGACCTATCCCGGGTGTGGCCTGTAATAGGAGCAATAAATTGAGGGATCGTTCCTACTGTATAAACGAGCAACATTTGTTTTACAACTTTAAAAAAAAATGTGATTTATTATTTGGGATATATTTTCAATGTACTCCATCCAATAGTCTAGTTGACATCTACTGTCAGCCTACAAACTTCGTAGTTTCCGCAATACATTGCTTGCTTGGAAAATCTAAATTCATTAATATTTGGTTACCGTGAAGTTATTTTGAAAAGTTGTAGAGTAAATGATGTTACGTTTGTGGGGTGGAAACGAACCAAAATATTGCTTCTTTTACAGGCCACACCCGGCATTACAGTATTTACAGTACATTATGATCACTAAAAAGTTTGAAATGAAATGATGTTTTCCACGTTCTATGGTTGGTGTAGATTTATTAGAGAGGTTGTATAGATACCTTCATGCCTGGTATTTCCTCGAGACATCTAAATTCCTGTAAAAATAATAATTTATATATTATATTAATAAAAAAAACCTCTTAAAATTAAAAAATAATAAGTATTGGCCCTATAAGTTTAATTATAATTAGATATTAATATTTTGATCCAAGCGTCGTCGCGTAGGAATAATGGATGACACTAACTGAACTGACATGTCGGGGACCACAAAATAACTGGGGTATTTTATATTTTTTCATTTACTTAGTCCTCCGGTGAACGTGTCAGTTCAGTTAGTGTCAGTGTTCAGTTAAAAAAGAAAATATGTATACCTCACAGCCATCTCCCCGCATGCCCTGTAAAAATGATACACATTAAAATCAATCTAAGTAGTAGTAACTAGGTTTCGGAGTTTTTACAGGTCGAGACAATAGAGAAATATGAGTCGACATTAATATTAAATCTCGCCTCATACTCATTCTCATACTCACTTATCCTCGTGACGCCCACCATACTACAAACATGGGAATGGGAATTCGAACCTAATAGCAAAGAATTAAAGTTACCTTTGCTCTTAAATGCCATTTACAACATTTAAATACAAAAAAAGAGCTATATATTCATTCGCATAGATTTTAAACTAAGTCGCCTTGATTATGTACACCGGGCCTCACGAGGTTATGGTATCCGCAATGTAATTAATATAATATCATTCAATAAGGAACCCTACAAAATAAAGTCACTTTTTAGTGTTCCGTATTTGTACGTTTTTAGTTCTTGGTGGCTTGCCCCGACGCCGAAATAGGTTCGGCTCCCGCCGCGCACACACAGTGACGCGAAGACTTTTTCATTGTCAAAGCATTGTCGTCTTTTGTCGGGGTCTATAGTCATACCACAATAACTCTGCAATGAGGTGACAACAGTAGAAATATCAAGTTGGTTTATGGCAATGCTGGTTTTTGGTCACACAACACGTTTTGATACTTACTAGTATGCTAACTGTTATGTACTACGCGCGGCGATATATATGCCACCACTAAACGTTCGTCGATGTACCTAAATACAGTACAGTAGAAGTCATAAATATGTTTACACTTTAGTACCTTGTCACTTTCATTCACTGAGACAATTTCATATTGTATAATATATGAAATTGTCTCAGTGAATGATAGTGACAAGGTACTAAAGTCGCACTTTTAGAATTATAGTGATCTAATTCAAACATTTTCAGCATTCGATTTCGAGTCATAAATTTAGTACTATAGAGACCTAAGTCGAAATTTAAAATATGTGGATTAGGTCACTATAATTCTAAAGATGCGAAGTGTAAACATATTTATGATTTCGACTGTACTTACTCAATTTAGATTTAGTTATTATCATCCTATTCCTTTTATTAATCTGATAATTAAATAAAAACGCTTCTTTTTTAGGGTTCCATAGTCAAACCAGGAACCCTTATAGTTTCGCCATGTCCGTCCGTCCGTCCGTCCGTCCGCAGCCTAGTGCAGAGACTATTAGTTCTAGTGAATATGCATATTAGTTACGCCGACAAAGAGGTACGATAAATAGTTTTTTTTTTTTTTTTGTGTACCTCCCCTACACGTTTCATGAGGATGTATTATTCTTTTTCTGGCGTTTACCCCATCGTGTGGGGTATCGTTGGATAGGTCTTTTAAAAATATTATGGGGATGTGAAAACAATTTTGCGATTTAGCAAACCGTTTATAAAATATTAAACTTTATCTTAAATGAAAGGAAATATAACGAATTTTAAAGGAAAACTGTCATGACTAAGTAGACATGTTCACACCAACTAAAATCATCTTTTGGCACGGATTGGCTTTAAATAGAAAATTAGTTATTACTTGTTGATTTTTATGTTTGTAGTACTTAACGGCTTCGGAACCCTAAACTGAGCATGGTCCGACATGCTCTTGCCCGGTTTTTGTTTATTGCGGTTCCGTAGCGATATCGCCAATGTCAAATAAGTGAGTGTATAATAATTAATAGAATAAATGTTCCATATCTAACTGTTTCCGAATCCAATAAAAACACTTAAAACGATCGACTGTTTAAATTTTTATTAATAATTAAATTGTAGAATGCAATAAATTATTCAGTATGAGTATGAGGCAAGTTTACACATTTTTTTTTTTAGTCTTTTGCAATAAAAATAAAAAACAAACCGTTTTTAAGAAATATTTTAACACTTTTTTTACCTTCGGTCCTATGGCACCGTCTCGTCCTGGAAGTCCCTGTAAAAAAATAAAAAATCTTTAACATTCAATATACGAACAGACTATTTTATTTATCAATAGATTACATAAATTAAAACTGTAGAGGGTCCAAAGTGTGAGTAGGAGATATTTGAAAAAAAAACAGGTCTGGTGCTAGTGCGACTCGCGAACTGAGGGTTCCATTCAAACGTGTAGTTTAAAAACTAATGATTGTGATATAATAATAATAAATAATAATATCACAAGACAATTTAACACAAATTGACCTAGTCCCAAACTAAGCTCTAGGCTTGTACTATGGGTACTAGACAACGATAAACATATTTAAACAGAGAAATATATACTGAAATACATAGAAAACATCCAAGACTCAGGAACAAATACACGTGCTCATCACACAAATATGTGCTCTTACCGGGATTTGAACCCAGGACCCCTAACTTCAAAGGCAGGGTCACTACCAACGAGGGTAGCGTGTCGTCAACTACAAATTAACAGTTTTCGGATTTTCCCTTTACTAGTAAGACCTTTCTTCCCATATTTCATGATCCTATATCATGTCTATGGGAAGTACCCTAAAGATTTAGATTCCCCTGCGAAGTATTAGAAAATAAAGGCAAAAATGGACGTATCTTTGGAATGCGTTGACTTATTCCAAAATTAGAATGACAGATGTCAGCCATACATACAATCACGCCTTCATTCCCAGAGTGGGGTAGGCAGAGCTACAGAAATACCAACAACATTAAAAAGACTTGTTGATAATTCTGTACCCACATTTTGCACAAGCAGGCCAAGATGTTTACTAGTGTATTAGTGACAGGTTGCAAGCCCATCGCCTAACAGTACTGCAAGCTCTTATTCCCTTAGTCGCCTCTTACGACATCCACGGGAAGACATGGAGTGGCACTATTCTAACCCGGCAACCACACAGATAAATTCCGAAATTAGATTGACAGATGTCACTTTTGCAGAGATGCAACTTTTAAAGCTATTTAAGCATAATTGTCATTCTTTCCAAAGGTGAATGAATGCTAAGAAAATAAAATCAAATCTAAAAAACAGATTACTCTAGCACTTGTAGATTTTAAGGTTCAGGCATTTCTATCGTAGTAACGTCAGTTTGGCATTTATCATTCTGATCATCTAAGGAAAATTTCAGTGTAGAAGCTTCATTTTTTTAGGGTTCCGTAGTCAAACTAGGAACCCTTATAGTTTAGCCATGTCCGCCCGTCCGTCCGCAGCCTAGCGCAGACTCATAGTACTAGAAAGCTTTAAATTGGCATGAATATGCATATTAGTCACGCCAACAAAGTGATGGAAATAGTATAGTGGTTTAAATAGTAAAAATATTATTTTTTTAGGGTACTTCCCCTACACGTAACATGGAGTTTTTTTTTGGTGTCTACCCCATCGTTGGATAGGTCTTTCAAAAAATTTGCGCAATTTAAAAACACATTTTCGATTAAGCAAACCGTTTATAAAATATTAAGCTTTAAAGCGCTAAGTTTTGGTAGACTCAAGTGTCCCCCCCCTACAGCTAAAACTACAAATACTAAAAATCAAAAAAAAAATCTTAAATTAAAGGACATATAATTATTTTTTGAGATACAGGCGATTAAAGTGTTTATACCTACTAAAATCATCTTTTGGCACCTGATGTCTACGTAGTCGTGATAGTTTTCCTTTAAAATTCGTTATTTGCGATTTCATTTAAGTTTTTTTACAGATTTTTAGTATTTGTAGTTTTGGCTGTAGGTGGGCGACACTTGACACTAACATAAATTAGCGCCTTAAAGCTTAGTATTTGATAAACGTATCCCTTAATCGAAAAATGATTTTTTTCAAACCCGAAATATTTTTGAAAAAGCTATCCAACGACACTCTATACTAAGGGGTAGACGAGAAAATAAAATCATCCCCAAGTTACGTGTAGGAGAGTATACACAAAAAAAAATTGCTTTCAAAATTTTATTTTATCACTTTGTTGGCGCGACTAATATGTATATTCATGCCAAATTACAGCTTCCTAGTTCTAAGATTCTCTGAGGTAGGCTGCGGACGGATGGACGGACATGGCGAAACCCTAAAAACTATCCTTGAGAGAGTAAAACATGGGAATAGAACTTTGTATTAGAATATGGTCCTTTTAGTAAAACCCGTGGAAATTGGTGTTTATGAAATTTTATCTTTTAAATGTATTTGACATGTGTTAGTTGTTTTATTACCTGTAAGCCGTCTTCACCCCGTTCACCCTTAAATCCCTGTAACAGGATAAAAAGTTGCATACAAAATCAGTTTGCTTCATTTAAATAGTGGAAAGACGTGTTGCTCAGTCGTGGTTTTTAACCGAAAATCAAAAGGGTTGTCAAAGAGCGATGGAGCGCAGCCTACGAGGGTGACACTGAAAGATTTTAGAACTGGCCACATTGTAAACGAAATAATAAAAAAAATAATTAAATTTTGAAAATGGAACTCTTTGCCAATATGATTGAGTATGAATTTTATTCATTTATTGTCATTTGTTTTACGATTTGGTGGCAAATTGAATATTGTCTGTGTCACGTAGGTAAGCATGAATTTAACGCGAGAAAATTTTCGTGTAATGACTTTTCATGATTTTCGATATCATTTAAGTCAACAAGAAAGTTATGATAGACTACAATTGGCCTTTCCCGATGAAGCCCCATCTCGTGCCACTGTTTACAACTGGTTTAATGAGTTCAAACGTGGTCGCACTAATCTCACCGATGATCTGCGTAAGGGACGGCCTACTACGGCGACGACTGAAGATAACATCAGTGTTGTGCGGCGTATGATAGAGACTGATAAAAGAGTGACCTATCAGCAGATTCGGACAAGCTTAGGCATCGGTATGAGTCAAGTGCACAAAATCCTACATGAACATTTAGCGGTCAGGCAGCTTTGTGCCCGGTGGATACCTCATAATTTGACCGAGGCCCAAAAACTCCATCGTGTTGACTGGTGCCGTGAAATGATTGAAAGATTTAACGCAGGTAACTCAAATGCTGTGTTCCACATACTTACGGGTGACGAAAGCTGAATTTACGGTTATGATCGCGAAACCAAAAGACAATCTGCTCAGTGGGTGTTTCCTTCCGAGAAGTTGCCAACTAAAGTGAAGAGAGGTCGAAGCGTGGGAAAAAAGATGGTGGCCTCGTTCTTCGGAAAGACAGGTCATTACGCGACAATTGTTTTAGAGGATCGAGAAACAGTTACTGCAGAATGGTACACTAAAAATTGTTTGCCACTTGTCTTGGAAAAAGGTCGGGAGAAACGACCTCGCAGTAGAATCCTCCTTCACCACGACAACGCCTCGTCACACACCGCCAGGCGAACGATCGACTATTTGGCGACGTCAAACGTGGAATTACTGGTTCAACCACCGTATAGCCCCGACCTCGCACCTTGCGATTTTTATTTATTCCCGGAAATAAAAGAAAAACTTCGAGGAAAACGTTTTGTGGACGCCGAGGAAGCTGTGGCTGCGTTTCAAAAGGCCGTCGAAGAGACCCCTACGGACGAGTTGGCAAAGTGCTTTTCTCAGTGGTTCCATCGGATGCAGCAATGTATTGACATGAATGGACACTATTTTGAAAAGATATAATAAAACTAATAACTTGCTAGTTTACTCAGTCTTTGATTTTTTAAGAACTTTCAGTTTGACCCTCGTATTAGGGGCAAAAAGAGCGGACCGAGTGCGAAACACTACCCTGCGCTCAAAGTCAGGCATAGCCGATGTGGGAAAAAAGACTGCCCAGTTGAAGTGGACCTGGGCCGGGCATGTTTGTCGCATGTCCCCACGGAGGTATGCCGATGCGGCAACCTGGTGGGTCCCCCAGGACGGCCACAGACGGCGAGGCAGACCCAAGCAGAGACGGCGGGATGACTTGGACGCTTTTCAGAAGGATTGGCCGAATATTGCCACAGAGAGAGAGGTGTGGAAATCAAGGGAGGAGGCCTTTGCCCAGTAGTAGGACACTATGTTAAACTAATTAATATAATGAAAATACGAGTAACAGGTTTGTGAAATATAAATCGGCACAAAATTATTCTAGGATATAAATAGTCATTTAGAGATGCTACCCTCGGAGAGTTTGCATCTCTGCATTTTCTACCGTCTGTATAATGGGGAGTGTTCCGGGGAACTGTTTAAATTGGTTACAACGGCTTCATTGTACCATCACACTTCTCGTCATCGGCAGGATGTCCATACCCATTTTCTTTAGTCACTGCGCATTACGCGCCAATTTTCTCGCGTTTATCGCGCGTACTATAAAAAAATGGAATGAACTTCCTACTTTTCCCAATGCGCTACAATGTGGGGCTTTTTAAAAAAGGTGTAATTACATTACTTCGAGACCGGCAAAGCATGACGCCACCGGCGTTGCAAATTTCCATAGTCTACCTATTTGCCCGACGATGGCAATTAAAAAAAAAGTCAAAAAATGGCTAAATCGCTGTCACTGCTGATCGTGCCCAGGAGGCTACTCGTCATGCCGTAACAGACGTACATAACCCTAAAGAGACGTTTGCGAACTGTTAATGTATTTACCTGTGCTCCAACTGAACCGATTTCACCCTGCAGACCCTGTAAAAACAAATATACATACATAACATCACGCCTTCATTCCCAGAGTGTGGGATAGGCAGAGTTACAGAAGTACCAACAACTCTAAAAAGACTTCGTTAAATTCTGTAATCACATTTCGCACACTCATACCAAGAACCAGTGTATTATTAGCAAAGATCGGACAAATTGGTGTCATTACTCGCAATAATGTAGACATGTCTCCATAGATTTTAATTAAACAAATTATATTACATTAATTGATTACTTACCCTAAAAATAATTTTGGTCCTTTGCAAGGTAAATAATAAATAATACAAAGATTTGTTATTGTGTATATTTATTAAAGCAAATAAACAGGTATTTAAATATTTTTTCCGTGTTTATTTTATTCCTTTTCCCGGCTAAAATAAACTTATGAGGTGAAAGCTCCTTTCTAATCCACGGAAGTTAATGGAGAAAATTTAACTACTTAAATCAATATAATATCAACGGCCACTCCTGTATTATTTATTTATAACTGGACGCTGTTTCGCAATAATGTGTCAACCTACAAGTATTTAGCAATAAAGTGTCAACCCTCGGTGCGATCATTGTAGGTTGACGTTTTTTTGCTTGTGGGTTGACACATTATTGCGAAACAGCGTCCAACTATCCTACAAAGGATCAAGATTAAAGTTCAGGTAAGAAATAAATTAATATAATTTAATTTGTTTAATTAAAAACTGGAGTCATGTCCACATTATTGCGAGTAATGACACCCATATATCCGATCTCGGATTATTAGTTAAGAGTTAAGAGGCAAACTAAGGGAAAAAGGGCTTGTAGGGTTAGGCTATGGGCTTGCAACCTGACACTTATAAACTTCTTGGCCTGATTGTGCACAATGTGGTTACAGAATTATAACGAAGTCTTTTTAGAGAGTCTATTCTTCTTTTTTAATGTTATTTGATGTATGATTGTTACCAATTTATTATTTTCTTTATTTCATAACGTTATGATAATATATATTTATATATATATTACAAAATCACGCCCTCATTCCCAGGGTGGGGTAGGCAGAGCTACAGAAATACCAACAACTCTAAAAAGACTTTTTTATAATTCTGTAACCTCATTTTGCACCTACAGGCTAAGATGTTTACCAGTGTATTAGTGACAGGTTGCAAGCCCATCGCCTAACAGTACTACAAGCCCTTATCCGAATTTTATAACGTAATAACGTTATCGTTACAGCGCGAGAATAACGATAATATAATAAACGTTATCGTAAAAAATCGTTAGGTACTTTAAGGTAAACTAAGGAAGTAAAGTTCAGTAACTCGGACTCACGCACGAATGGTTCCGCACAATTATCTATTTTGTTATTGTATGGGAGCCCCTCCTTGAATAATTGTTTTATTTTAATTTAATTATTTACTTTTAAAGTGAATATATAGCTAAAGATAAAATTTTCAATATCGAGCAATAACGAGCAAAAAATTAATTTGTTGTATGGGAGCTCCCTTACATATTTATTTTTTAATATTTGTTGTTATAGCGGCAACATAAATACATCATCTGTGAAAATTTCAACTGTCTAGCTATCACGGTTCATGAGATACAGCCTAGTGACAGACGGACAGCGGAGTCTTAGTAATAGGGTCCCGTTTTACCGTTTGGGTACGGAACACTAAAAATTAACTTTGAGTCATTAAACAGTAGTATAAACTAATTTAACTTGATTATGTACAAACGAAGACACTGCTAACTGACCACCCATACACTTTAATGGGTAAGAACCAAATAGTTGGACCACAGTTAAGCGTAGTTAACCATACAAACAACACAAGTGAAAAAGGTCCGTTGCAACACGAAAATGATCCCTACAAATGTATTAGTGGTGGTAGGACCCTGTGCAGGGTCCGTCCGGATCGCTACCACCTATCCATTACCCACCCGCCAAGCAGCATTCGCATTGTTGTGTTCCGGTGTGGGGATAAGACAACCGGTGAAATTACTAGCATAGAGGCATTCCATGTTAGTCCTCAGGGTTGGCAACGCATTTGAGGTCTTAGGATTATAGTCTTGAGAATTTAAATGTCTATGGGTCTCAGATTCCACTTACCGTCAGGTGGCCTAAGTGCTAGTGTGCCTTCTCCTTAACATAAAAAAAAATTAAAAAAATTGCTAATTTTTGTGTCACGACGGAAAAGGTTCATAGAAAATTTAAATGAGTGAGTTAGCGTGGCCAACTTGTTGGTCCTTACCCTAATACGTTGCGAAAAGGTTTATGTTCCATTGTAAATGTGCAGTTAACAGTGTCTTCGATTGTATCTCCCATGGGACACCGCGTTAAAATAAATATCAAGATGATAGTATTTTTACCTCCCACCCCATGTCACCAAAAGCACCATCGTGACCCTGTAAAAAATGGGTAAGGAATAATCGAACCGCTCTTAACAGGCCGTATACGAAATTTTGCCGGATTTTGCTTCTTTGTATTTTTACAGTTGAAATACTGCTATTATACCGGGTGTTGCCTGTAATTTTGGGGATCGTTTCCACACCACAAACAACAACATTTATTCTACAACTTTTGAAAATAACTTATTGTTAATTAAATATTAATGAATTTAGATTTTCCAAGCAAGCAATGTATTGCGAAAACTACGAAGTTTGTAGGCTGACAGTAGATGTCAACTAGACTATTGGATGGAGTACATTGAAAATGCTATTTAGCTTGTTTGTAAGAATCCCAAAAAATAAAATAAATGTTTTTTAAACAACAAATGTTGCTACGTTTAAAGAGTAGAAACGATCCCTCAATTTATTGCTCCTATTACAGGCAACACCCGGTATAAGTTTTAATGCACAACATGAAATATCATTTGGGTTATGATCGAATAAAATGAGTTACTAATGAATGAGCTACTTATTAATACAGCGTATTTTTTTTTATCAGTGCACAAATTTTAACATATGATTTTGTATCGTTAATATAATATATTACGACAGTAAAACAAGTTATTTTTTTTTTTGCAAATTATCTCTCTCTTACCTTCTCGTGTGGACACAAAGTCACACTAGAAATTATGACATGGGTTGTCAAGCTGTAGGTATGCGATACACTGTATTGATATTCGAAATTTGAAATTTCATGTACAGCTTATCAGACAACAAGCCCCTCTCCTACTGATATTCTAAATTTGAAATTTAATTTTTTAACTTACTTAACAACACTCCCCTCTCCTCGCACCCCTGCATTAGAGGGTCCATGAATATCGTTAAGTTAGTGGAATCATTGAATCGGCGATATCTCTAATATTTTTTAAGCTAGAGTAAAAATAACACAACATGTGTATTAACAATAGCGAAGCAAATATTAAAATTTGTGCACCTATTAAAAAATTACCCTGTATATGTGGCGTATTATAACGCGAGTTTAAGGTTGTTTTGAAACATTATATTTGGTAGTTTTTTCATTATTTGGATATTTTTTCATGGTAATGGATTGATTTTGAACTGAAATTAATTTTATTAACGAGAGATTTAAGTACCTAGCCGAAATCAAAAACAATTTTTTCCCCCTTTTTTATAAAATTGTATCAAATTAATTATTTTTTACACAAAAAATATATGAAGATAATAAAAAGTTATTCATATATTTTTAGACGACTTTTACAGCAATAATTTTATTTTTTTATAATACGCGATATTCTAAACCTCTTACGACATAATTCAAAACACAGTCACCGGTTTCAATTCAATCAATCAAAATAAAATAATAAAAACAAAACGGTAGCTCATACATTCGTTGCAAACCGAAATTATCTTTCGCGTTGCGCATTAAAATTTGTAGAATCACGTAAATCAGCGAAATCAGCAAATAATTGACGACACGCTGGCCTAGTTGGGAGTGACCCTGCCCTCGAAGCCAGCGGTCCTGGGTTCAAATCCCGGTAAGGGCAGATATTCGTGTGATGAGCGCGAATATTTGTTCCTGAGTCTTCGATGTTTTCTAAATATTTCATTATTTATTTCTCTATTTAAGTATGTTTATCGTTGTCTAGATAGTATCCATAGTACAAGCCTATAGCTTAGTTTGGGACTAGGTCAATTTGTGTGAATGTCCTGTGATATTATTATTATTATTACTATTCGTATACGGCGGTAGAATTCTAGAAACAGTTCATTGGTGGAAGAACCTTGCGCAAGCGGGGTCCGTCCCAGAGATGGGAATTTTTTTAGGGTTCTAGTCAAAAAGGGTTTAAGTCGACTTAACTCGTAATAAAAAGGGTACATAAACGGAGTATACTAGACTTAAACCCTTTTATTTTTCATTGGACCCGAGAATTCATCTACATACGTACATACATGACTTCACGCCTTCATTCCCAGAGTGGGGTAGCCAGAGCTACAGAAACACCAACAACTCTAAAAAGACTTGTTGATAATTCTGTAACCACATTTTGCACAATCAGGCTAAGATGTTTACAAGTGTATTAGTGACAAGGTACATACATACATACATAACATCACGCCTTCTTTCCCAGAGTGGGGTAGGCAGAGCTACAGAAATACCAACAACTCTACAAGACTTGTTGATAATTCTGTAACCACATTTTGCACAATCAGGCCAAGAAGTTACAATACAATACAATACAAATACTCTTTATTGAACACCAAAAATTTAAAAAATAAAAACAGAACATGGAACAGTACATTAGTCAGTATTAGTTAACTAGTGTATTAGTGACAGGTTGCAAGCCCATCGCCTAACAGTACTACAGGCCTTTATTCCCTTAGTCGCCTCTTCCGACATCCACGGGAAGACATGGAGTGGCACTATTCTATCTAACCCGGCAACCACACGGGGTACTAAAGTGTAAACATATTTATGACTTCGACTGTACCAAAATTATTTCCACCTTAGGCGTTAACATTTGAGTCCCAATACGCTTAGGATTCAATTATAGAATCCTTCGCTTCGTTCAGGATTCAATGTACACTCTCGCCGTAAACATGACATTTTAATAACTATTTCATCCATCACTCCATGTCATCCCGTGGACGTCGTAAGAGGCGACTCAGGGAATAAGGGCTTGTAGTACTGTTAGGCGATGGGCTTGCAACCTGCCACTAATACACTGTTAAACATCTTAGCCTGATTGTGCAAAATGTGGTTACAGAATTATCAACAAGTCTTTTTAGAGTTGATGGTCTTTCTGTAGCTCTGCCTACCCCACTCTGGGATAGGCGTGATGTCATGTATGGATGTAAAAGCTATTAATGTTTTGGAAATACCCAGCTCGATGGTGCCACATTATCATCGTATGGATGGTGCCGTATTTTCATCGACAGGTATACCAAATTTCAGCTCAATCGATCCCTAGGACATACATACATAAATAAATAAATATCAGGGGACAATCTCACACAAATTGACCTAGTCCCAAACTAAGCTCAAGGCGTGTACTATGGGTACTAGACAACGATAAACATACTTATTTAGAGAAAACATACTTAAATATATAGAAAACATCCAAGATTCAGAAACAAATGTACGCGGTCATCACACAAATCTGCCCTTACCGGGATTTGAACCTAGGACCGCTGGCTTCGGAGGCAGGGTCACTCCCAACTAGGTCACCGTGTCGTCTAACACAGAAGTACAAACTTAAAACTTATAATAACTCCTGTTTTTCTTGATTAAATACAATATTTACCTGCTCCCCGTAGTCTCCTGGGTCACCCTTCGGTCCCTATAAAAAACGACAAATTTATTTCAAATCAGAACATCCCCTAAAAAGCAAATTGAGGAAGTTTGGGCTTGACTCCTAAATATTGTATCATCTGTCCTAAAAAATGTAAATATATAATAATAATATATATAGTTTATGTAAATTTAAACATGTATGTAAATAGGGTTGTACGTTATTTTACAGACAGAAGTTGTTTAGAATTTTATTTCATATAATTTTTTTCTCCTATTATCATTTCATAGAATAATCAATATGTGGAATAATTACTTTGAAGAGATTTCAATCATAGTTTTTAATTTCAAATAAAAATCAATGTTTCTTTTTTCATATCATAGAATAGCAAATTAAATATTCTTTGTTCTCATATTATTTATTTAAAATATAACTTAATAACAATAAAATCAACTTGTAGAACTGGGTGCAGTTTGTGAAGGTGTGTGAAGTGAAAAGTTTGAATTCAGTTGAATCATCATTTTACTGAAACTCAAATGCACTGTAGCAATTTTATTGGTGTACCCTTATTTTGCAGACAGCAAGTTCATCTTACGTATAATATAAATGGGTCACTAGTAGAGTGACTAGATCGAAACATTACCACATCGCAAAATGACCACATCGCTTGTAGCCAACATCTCAAAATGACTGAGTCGTAAAATGGCCACATCGCTTGTAGCCTATTTCTCAAAACGTCCGAGTCGCAAAATGACCACATCGCTTGTAGCCCACATCTCAAAATGACTGAGCCGCAAAATGACCACTTTGCTTTTTTCATTTTATGCCTGTCTTAGCAAAGTCGACGCAGCCCCGCGTGGCGGGGCTGCTATTCTTGTGAAATTTGCCCTTCGGGCATTTGAAGTTACCTAACGAACCTAACCTACCTAGTAACGCAAACGAAGTGGTCATTTTGCGACTCAGACATTTTGAGAAGTAGGCTACAAGCGATGTGGTCATTTTGCGACTCGGACGTTTTGAGAAGTAGGCTACAAGCGATTTGGTCATTTTACGACTCAGACATTTTGAGATGTGGGCTACAAGCGATGGGGTCATTTTGCGAGTCGGTAATTTTGCGACCGAGTCATTCTACTAGTGACCTATATAAACGCATACAACGATTTTATATAGATTATTCAAGGGATATAAAAAAATAACCTCGAAGGCTAAGGCGGGAGCTTGCTCGCTTCGCTCCCGCCATAGCCTTCTAACCTAACCTATTCAAGTCGGTTCTGCCCAGAGAGGTCTTGGTCGCCCGCTTCGCTCGCTCGCTCACTCATATTTATATCATAATATAGTATTTGAAAAAATACACCGACCAAACAATATTCGTTAAAAAATAATAAAATTGTTTGATAAGTTTGTGTAATGAAAAAATAAAATTACAAAATTCATTAAATTGATTTTCTGTGGAATTTGTTTCTTTCAAGTAAATAGTTTAAAAAATATATATTCAAAGCAAAAATACAAGGACCAAATAGTATATGAAACATTTTCTGTGAAACAAAATTCTGTATTTTTTCTGTCTGTAAAACAAGGGGACACCATGTAAATAGATATATAAATATACGGGGTGTGGCCTGTAATAGGAGCAATAAATTGAGGGATCGTTTCCACACCACAAACGTAACAACATTTATTCTACAACTTTTGGAAATAACTTATTGTTAACTTAATATTAATGAATTTAGATTTTCCCAGCAAGCAATGTATTGCGAAAACTACGAAGTTTGTGGGCTGACAGTAGATGTCAACTAGACTTGGATGGAGTACATTGAAAATCCTATTTAGTTTGTTCGAAAAAATCCAATATAAATACATATTTTTTAAAAGTTGTAGAACAAGCGCTGCTACGTTTATAGAGTAGAAACGATCCCTCAATTTATTGCTCCTATTACAGGGCACACGCGGTATATCATTAAGGTCAGGTGCCTATCTGATCTTACACTGTATCAGATTTCTATTCCACCATCCTGACATTGACGGGTGACATTTGAGTGTACATGGCGCAGCTTTTATGTATCACAGTTATGTGTTAGCGTGTTAACTTTGCAATGTATACCGAATTGTCACCTGTCACATGTCATTGTCAAGATGGTAAAATAGGGGGCAGGTGGGGTTAGTGCGACAACAGGGCAAGTTTAACAAACCATATGGTCGTATTGGTTTGACCGGTGGTCGTCATGTCGCATAAATGTTGTTTGACATAAATGTATTATAAGTCATAAATTTCGCAAGTCATAACTTCTTTTACGCTGAAATAAAACGATTTAAAAAACATCCATCGTGTAGATTAGTTAGGATTAATTAGGATACGTTAGGTTAGTTTTTAAAACTAAATACGCACCGATGTATGTTAAAATAATTCCTCAAAGTACTTTTTTGTGCGTGATCATCACTTCTTTCGGGCTGGATTTAAAGGATTTAAAAAAACATCCGCCCTGTAGTTAGAATAGGTAAGGTTAATTTATTAAAAATCCTGAATAAATAACGATATCGTGAAAAAAATGCATTATGACTTTATAATACATTTATGCCAAACTACATGTATGCGACCCGACCCTTACCCTGGTTTGACACACTAGCCCCACCAAACCTTAACCTGGGTACGACTCTGAGCTTCTCAGCCTGAGGCATGCTCGCCCCGCGCGGCGAGCTGCTCGCGAGCCAAATTGTTAAACATAAACATGCGCGGGTGACGAAGCGTTCTCGCCGCGAGCCGAAATTGTGCCTCGTTCAAAATGGCGTCGGACACGATGACAGCCGCGACTGCGTTTATCATAATTCACCGAATCATTAACAAAAAAAAGTATAAATCGCCTCGGTAGTCGAACGGCTCAGCAACTTTATCAAATTTGAACGCGCCTCGCCCTGAAGTTAGTTCCGCTTTGTTTTTTAAGATTCCAATTTTTTTTTATCGAAAAAGAAAGCGTACCTACAGACCTAGTTTTTCATAATATCTACAAAATATTCAAAAATCTTAAAAATCTGACAATGTTTAAGAGGAGAAAAGGGCATTTCTTAGAAAGTTTGTACCTAGTTAAGGACTAAAATTAAGAAACGTTAACTTTTCCGCTGAGTTACGAAAATTAGTTGTACATTAATGTACTACTTTCAACGCCAATTAGCAGTATCTTAAATTCAATAAATTAAGCAGATTAAATACACACCCGCTAGTAATATGCTTGCATTCGCTACAGGAGTTTTGTCTGAGATACCACCATTTGCCTTATAGCAGTATAACTAATTTCGTAACTCAGCGGAAAAGTTAACGTTTTTTAATTTTAGTCCTTAACTAGGTACAAAGTTTCTGAGAAACGCCCAAAAACACTATCGCATTTTGTATGGTTTTTTTGCATCACAGTCCCCTTAAAAATATAAAATAACATGAAACGTTTTTTTACCGTCATTCCTGTTGTGCCATAGTCCCCCAGTTCACCCTGTTAATCGAAAGTTACAATAAATTAAAATAAATAATGAGAGATAAATGCATATAATTATTGGTATCTCTGTAGCTCTGCCTACCCCACTCTGGGAATGAAGACGTGATAGTATGTATGTATATTAAATGGGTAAGGACCAAATAGTTGGACCATAGTTAAGCGTAGTTAACCAATCAAAGTACAAAAGTGAAAAAGTTTCGTTGTGACACGAAAATTATCCCTACAAATGTATGGCTAATTTTTGTGTCACAACGGAAAAGTTTAATAGAAAATTTAATTGAGTGAGTTAGCGTGGCCAACTTTTTGGTCTTTACCCAAATGCATAACAGTGTCACACAAATTGACCTAGTCCCAAACTAAGCTCTAGGCTTGTACTGACAACGATATAATATATTCTTCTATAGAAAAACATACAGTAAATATCCGTGAAACAAAAACAAAAACTGAGACTGAGACTTGAATCTGGGATCTTATTGCCAAACTAGATTCAACCTTTTTCTCTTTGTAATGAGGTTGTGATTGCTACAGGAGTTTTATTTGAGATACTACTATTTGGTTAAAATAATATTAAGTAGGTTAAGTTAGGTTAGATATTTAAGATACCTTGAAAACATTATGGTTTCATCTGAAAATAGCGTTTGATGAAATGAAATTCGATGAAATGATACATTTGATGAAAGGTGTTTCGATGAAATGATATTCACCCGGACGGCAGAGTACTGCTGCGGTGTGAATGCACAAAACAGTATTGGGTTGCGATTTATAACTTTCGAGCGCTCGAAAAACGGTGAAACCGTATTTTGTAAATACGAGCGATAGAAATTTAGAAACGAGTGTTCCACACGATTCGTGGTCAATTATATCATTAGAAAATTGTTTTGATATCTAACAAACTCAAGCCAAAGTTGTTTTATTTGCGGGCTACACGTATCATTAATTACTTTTCACAAGTTTCTGGTAAACAGTTTAAAAACACTGAAAGCGCTCATAAATAATAAAATTAATTTATCGCCAAAAATGATAAATTTATCAAACATCATTTAAACCAATTTCAAATATAATCATTGACTTTCTGCATACAACAAAACATGTTAAAATCAATCAATCAGTAGCTTTCGAGTGAGGGCTTTAAAAACACGGGATAATGGGTTCATGCGAAAATAATTATTTCAATTTTCGTGCTAATATTTTCTATCACTCGACTTTGATTTAGAGCACTCGAAAGTCATAAACTAGCGAGTTTTTACGTTTTGTTTTTAAACCAATCGCGTCACTGGCAGATCACGAGATACGAAAAGTCACGTGATCTACCAGTGACTCGATTAGTCATCTTAAATGAAAAGATGGTGGTACGAGGGCTGCACTGAAAGTTTCGGGAATCTAATACTTCGAAACATATTTTTTCACATTCCCCAAAATTAAGGATAAGTTGCGTGGTCAGCGGTTTCAGACGCCGGAAGCAGAAGTGGAGGCTTTTAAAATGGCCATTTTGTCGACCCCTACTTCAGACTTCAATAAGTGCTTTAATGACTGGTTTGATCGCATGGAAAAGTGCATAAAATATAAATAAGAATACTTTGAAAAACAATAAAAATACTTTTATTCAATTTAACTGCATATTTTTTTCTATTCCCGAAACTTTCAGTTTGACCCTCGTAGCTATCATAATTACAGCGTGAAACCACATGAAAGAAAGCTAAAATGTATGATTAACGCTGTCATTATTACAGCGGTTCCCTAGTGGCATAACAATTTCAATTTCAATTCAAGGTCCATCACGGTTATTATAAAGTGTGTATAGATACCTCTTCGCCTGGTAGTCCATCGAGACCTGGGAATCCCTGTAAAAAAAACAATCACTATATCAAACCTGAAACTCAATCATGGCTCTTAAGGGTCCAATACACTGAACGATCCGTCGTTACGATCAATTGGGATTGTTTATTTTTGCTAACCTCCCATTTTTATTTATTTTATCGAAATAAAAAGTATTTTAAGAAACTAAGCTTGTTTCAGCAATTCATCGCTCCAATTTTTTTTATAAATTATTGCAAATTTAAGATAGGACTTCTCGTAAATTACATGTCACGGCTGAATCTTTAAATCAGAGACACAAGCAAGACGAAAAAAAATCATAATGTCAGTCGATAGTTAGTTTAGTTGTCATCTGTCAATGTCACCGTAAATGCTCTGTTACAGTGACAGATGAACTTTTTTTTCATATCCAAAGTCCAAGACTTTA
Source organism: Acleris holmiana (assembly GCA_949316455.1). Lineage (NCBI taxonomy): Eukaryota > Metazoa > Arthropoda > Insecta > Lepidoptera > Tortricidae > Acleris > Acleris holmiana. The sequence continues at coordinate 3,801,676 of OX438790.1, read as the reverse complement.
ACAGATTCAGCCTGTGAGGAAGGTTAAACAAAGGTCATTTGTATATTTGTGAAAATATCTTGATCATTGATAATTTTTTCGAGGTAAATGTCTGTTTTTATTTCAAAACCTCATATCTCGAAATAGCTCTTAAGAAAAAAAATGAACAATCCCAATTTGACGACATCGTGACGATCCATATTTTGATAGAAAAGTTAGAAAAACATTTAGACTCAAACGCTCGTACAAATAAATCATGCAAACATTGTCACATCACTAGTGTGTTAGAAACTGTCAAGTGCTACCTAAATGTCACGACTTAGCGATGTGTAGTTATCATCTTGAAAATAAGTTCTCGAATTCCACTTTTAATAGGTTTGACCATTTTGAAAATAGGAATCGTAAAATAAATCTCAAAAAAATATCCACGTAGTACCAATATCAGATTCCACTTACCATCAGGTGGCCTGAGTGCTCATGTGGCACCTCCTTGCCATAAAAAAAAAATGGTACCTAGCCCATATTTTTATCTAAATTCACTGCAACACTAAACTTCCACTGTAACATTTCATCGAACGATATTCTCTGCTTTAATTACATGTTCATAATATCTTAGACATTCATTAGGTTATATGAAGTTAGACTTGTGACTCAAAAAAAATCGGCCAAGTGCGAGTCGGACTCGCACACGAAGGGTTCCGTACTACTATCTATAGAACATTAGACACAAAAAAAAAATTGTACTTTTTTTTAATAAGGTTATAAAATGTAACTCCGCTTATTTTACTTTAATTTAAATATTAGCATAAAACACTTTTTTAAAACTCGTTTCTATTAATAGTAGTCAGGAAGACTTTTTAATCCAATCACTGAAAGTCATTTTTGAATGGGAGCCATTTATTTGTCAAAAAGTGAAATTCGCCAAAGTTAAACAACCTCAGAAATATCTCAATCTGATTACAATTAGAAAAGTTTTAATTATTGTGAAAAGATAATGTAATTAAGTATAGTTTGGCTTGTATAATTCAAAATAATAAAATGTTTTAACGGGAGAATTTGGTAAAGACTGTCAGAAACCGTGTACAAATTAATATTGGTACTGTGGATTATATATTTACTATGGATTGTATTTTTATTATGTAGTTTCATAACCATTGACTAATACCAAAAAATTCTGCTTGAAAATTAGCATTCATTAAAAAATTACCCTGGAGCATGCATGGCCGGATTTTATCGTGTACAGTCTTTATCTACGTGTTGGTACAACATCGATTGTATCTCGGGAACGGATTCGGGAACCGTGGTAGGACTCCAAGGGACCTAAATGGATCAGGACAATCATATCAAAATTTCACCGAAATTGACTGAAACTAGTTTTCGGGGTCCTTTCGTTCCGTAGTCAAACTAGCAACCCTTATAGTTTCGCCATGTCCGTCCGTCCCTCCGTCCGCAGCCTAGCGCAGAGACTCTTAGTACTAGAAAGCTGTAATTTGGCTTGAATATGCATATTAGTCACGCCAAAAAGTGGTACAATAAATTGTAAAAAAAAAATTTTTTTAGTGTACCATGGGGTTTTTTTTGGCGTCTACCCCATCGTGTGGGGTACCGATGGATAGGTCTTTCAAAAATATTACGCGGTTGTAAAAAAAGTTTTTCGATTAAGCAAACCGTTTATAAAATATTAAGCTTTAAAGCGCTAATTTTTGTTAGACTCAAGTGTGTCGTCCTCCCCCCCCCACACAGCCAAAACTACAAATGCTAAAAATCTAAAAAAAATCTTAAATGAAAGGGCATATAACGAATTTTAAAGGAAAACTATCACGACTAAGTAGACATCATTGGTTCTTGATATACAGGCGATTAAAGTGTTTATACCTACTGAAATCATCTTTGTCACCAATTGTCTTTAAATAAAAATTTGTTATTGCTTGTTGGTTTTTATGTTTGTAGTACTTAACGGCTTAGGAACCCTACACTGAGCATGGTCCGACATGCTCTCGCCCGGTTTTATGTTTGCAGTACTTAACGGCTTCGGAACCCTACACTGAGCATGGTCCGACATGCTCTTGCCCGGTTTTATGTTTTTGTAGTACTTAACGGCTTCGGAACCCTACACTGAGCATGGTTCGACATGCTCTTGCCCGGTTTTATGTTTGTAGTACTTAACGGCTTCGGAACCCTACACTGAGCATGGTCCGACATGCTCTTGCCCGGTTTTATGTTTGTAGTACTTAACGGCTTCGGAACCCTACACTGAGCATGGTCCGACATGCTCTTGCCCGGTTTTATGTTTGTAGTACTTAACGGCTTCGGAACCCTACACTGAGCATGGTCCGACATGCTCTTGCCCGGTTTTATGTTTGTAGTACTTAACGGCTTCGGAACCCTACACTGAGCATGGTCCGACATGCTCTTGCCCGGTTTTATGTTTGTAGTACTTAACGGCTTCGGAACCCTACACTGAGCATGGTCCGACATGCTCTTGCCCGGTTTTATGTTTGTAGTACTTAACGGCTTCGGAACCCTACACTGAGCATGGTCCGACATGCTCTTGCCCGGTTTTATGTTTGTAGTACTTAACGGCTTCGGAACCCTACACTGAGCATGGTCCGACATGCTCTTGCCCGGTTTTATGTTTGTAGTACTTAACGGCTTCGGAACCCTACACTGAGCATGGTCCGACATGCTCTTGCCCGGTTTTATGTTTGTAGTACTTAACGGCTTCGGAACCCTACACTGAGCATGGTCCGACATGCTCTTGCCCGGTTTTATGTTTGTAGTACTTAACGGCTTCGGAACCCTACACTGAGCATGGTCCGACATGCTCTTGCCCGGTTTTATGTTTGTAGTACTTAACGGCTTCGGAACCCTACACTGAGCATGGTCCGACATGCTCTTGCCCGGTTTTATGTTTGTAGTACTTAACGGCTTCGGAACCCTACACTGAGCATGGTCCGACATGCTCTTGCCCGGTTTTATGTTTGTAGTACTTAACGGCTTCGGAACCCTACACTGAGCATGGTCCGACATGCTCTTGCCCGGTTTTATGTTTGTAGTACTTAACGGCTTCGGAACCCTACACTGAGCATGGTCCGACATGCTCTTGCCCGGTTTTATGTTTGTAGTACTTAACGGCTTCGGAACCCTACACTGAGCATGGTCCGACATGCTCTTGCCCGGTTTTATGTTTGTAGTACTTAACGGCTTCGGAACCCTACACTGAGCATGGTCCGACATGCTCTTGCCCGGTTTTATGTTTGTAGTACTTAACGGCTTCGGAACCCTACACTGAGCATGGTCCGACATGCTCTTGCCCGGTTTTATGTTTGTAGTACTTAACGGCTTCGGAACCCTACACTGAGCATGGTCCGACATGCTCTTGCCCGGTTTTATGTTTGTAGTACTTAACGGCTTCGGAACCCTACACTGAGCATGGTCCGACATGCTCTTGCCCGGTTTTATGTTTGTAGTACTTAACGGCTTCGGAACCCTACACTGAGCATGGTCCGACATGCTCTTGCCCGGTTTTATGTTTGTAGTACTTAACGGCTTCGGAACCCTACACTGAGCATGGTCCGACATGCTCTTGCCCGGTTTTATGTTTGTAGTACTTAACGGCTTCGGAACCCTACACTGAGCATGGTCCGACATGCTCTTGCCCGGTTTTATGTTTGTAGTACTTAACGGCTTCGGAACCCTACACTGAGCATGGTCCGACATGCTCTTGCCCGGTTTTATGTTTGTAGTACTTAACGGCTTCGGAACCCTACACTGAGCATGGTCCGACATGCTCTTGCCCGGTTTTATGTTTGTAGTACTTAACGGCTTCGGAACCCTACACTGAGCATGGTCCGACATGCTCTTGCCCGGTTTTATGTTTGTAGTACTTAACGGCTTCGGAACCCTACACTGAGCATGGTCCGACATGCTCTTGCCCGGTTTTATGTTTGTAGTACTTAACGGCTTCGGAACCCTACACTGAGCATGGTCCGACATGCTCTTGCCCGGTTTTATGTTTGTAGTACTTAACGGCTTCGGAACCCTACACTGAGCATGGTCCGACATGCTCTTGCCCGGTTTTATGTTTGTAGTACTTAACGGCTTCGGAACCCTACACTGAGCATGGTCCGACATGCTCTTGCCCGGTTTTATGTTTGTAGTACTTAACGGCTTCGGAACCCTACACTGAGCATGGTCCGACATGCTCTTGCCCGGTTTTATGTTTGTAGTACTTAACGGCTTCGGAACCCTACACTGAGCATGGTCCGACATGCTCTTGCCCGGTTTTATGTTTGTAGTACTTAACGGCTTCGGAACCCTACACTGAGCATGGTCCGACATGCTCTTGCCCGGTTTTATGTTTGTAGTACTTAACGGCTTCGGAACCCTACACTGAGCATGGTCCGACATGCTCTTGCCCGGTTTTATGTTTGTAGTACTTAACGGCTTCGGAACCCTACACTGAGCATGGTCCGACATGCTCTTGCCCGGTTTTATGTTTGTAGTACTTAACGGCTTCGGAACCCTACACTGAGCATGGTCCGACATGCTCTTGCCCGGTTTTATGTTTGTAGTACTTAACGGCTTCGGAACCCTACACTGAGCATGGTCCGACATGCTCTTGCCCGGTTTTATGTTTGTAGTACTTAACGGCTTCGGAACCCTACACTGAGCATGGTCCGACATGCTCTTGCCCGGTTTTATGTTTGTAGTACTTAACGGCTTCGGAACCCTACACTGAGCATGGTCCGACATGCTCTTGCCCGGTTTTATGTTTGTAGTACTTAACGGCTTCGGAACCCTACACTGAGCATGGTCCGACATGCTCTTGCCCGGTTTTATGTTTGTAGTACTTAACGGCTTCGGAACCCTACACTGAGCATGGTCCGACATGCTCTTGCCCGGTTTTATGTTTGTAGTACTTAACGGCTTCGGAACCCTACACTGAGCATGGTCCGACATGCTCTTGCCCGGTTTTATGTTTGTAGTACTTAACGGCTTCGGAACCCTACACTGAGCATGGTCCGACATGCTCTTGCCCGGTTTTATTTCATGGTATCCATTGTTATGGATACAATGTGTAAAAAACATGTACACGTTATGGTTCAAAAGATACTTTAAAATTGTAAAAAAAAAGGTTTTTCAATTACCTTTTCACCTTTGTAGCCTTTCGGACCTATAATTCCGTCACCCTGTAAATTAAAATTATTATTAAAGTGATTTTATAATGAAAGTTACTTAAACGCGACTTTTTACGTATTTCTAGTAGCATTACAAAATGACTAACTTTACTTATGACATAATAAGGGTAACTCATCACTTCATCGAATTTCACTTCATCGAATGCACATTTCATCGAAATTTATTTCATCTAACGCTATTTTCTGCTGAAACCAATATGTTTTCTGGTATCTTTAACATTAATTACGTAGATAAGGTTAGGTTAGATGTTTAAGATACCCTGAAAACATTATGGTTTTAGCAGAAAGTAGCGTTCGATAAAGTGAAATTCGATGAAATGATACATTCGATGAAAGATGTTTCGATGAAATGATAGACACCTGATAATAAGACTTAAACGAAAAAAAACTGTGCGCCATACGAATAAATAAATATAAGGTTATAGGTTTAATTTTATAAATATATATAAATAATTAATTTTGTTACCAAATATGAATAATATCACATAATGTTAAGATACCCTGAAAACATTATGGTTTTAGCAGAAACTAGCGTTTGATAAAGTGAAATTCGATGAAATGATAGACATATCTGGTAATTTATTCATCTTGGTTTAAATTGCGTTTAGTTTTCTATAAAATATTATAGCACTTAATAATATGGTAAAGAATATGTATGATATCAGTATCATTATAGCATCCAATTTTAAGAAAACAAGAGTATGTCAAATAACTTTTCTAGTAGCTGACTGTCGGGCAAACAATAGACATCCATGGTACGTACTAAATTGCATTTGATAATAGAGAAACTATAATATTTTCAATTGTTTCACTACTTAATGATTGACCGATACGGAAAACATTAGAGTAAGAGATATAGCTATCGTTGGCTCGTGTGGCGTAAACAGAGCGATGGTGGTTAATGGGGTCTTTTATGAATCTTCGACATGGGCGCGGCAGTAACAATACTATATATATATACGAAATAAAGCATATCGACAGCAATGTTAAATTTTATAATAAATTAAAAAAAGGCTTACTGTACAAGCTTTGTATACACTGAAAACCTTTATTTATTACATACAAACAATTACAAATTGCGGACCTAATGCCTAATGGCATTCTCTACCAGTCGACCAAATAACCAATGAGAAATTTACATAATTCAGTGGGTGCACAGAAAAAGAAGATAATTATCCTATCTATTACTCTTACTTAAATATTACAATAAATATATACGTCATATACTCGTACGTGTAAATATTTAATATACATATAAAAACAAAAGCAGAGAATGAAACGTGGTGAGAGATAAGCTAAATGTCTTGTGCTAGAAATTGCTGAAAGAAAGTTGTTAGGAGCTTGTCTTATATGCAGTGGGAGCGCATTCCAGAGACGGAGCGCATTCCAGAGACGAATTGCCTGATTTGCCTTTAATACGTAATTTGTTTTTTTTCTACTGACTTCCAATTTTATTGTATAATTATAATACCAATTTTAATCATAATTGTAATGTAATAAATATCTGCTATGTACCTACTTATAATGTAATTATAAAATCTAATATAAAAACTATTATTTCAGTATGTAATAATTTTAATAAATGAGTATGAGTATATAAATATATATTATACTCATACTCATTTATTCATAAAAAAATAAAAATTACACATAAAGAGATTACATAAATTAAATATATGTATATAAATATATACCTAATTCCTGTTTTTTGTGATAATATTTATATTTGGTAACATAATTATTTGTTTAAAATACAAACAACAACGAAGTTAAAGTATGTTGATAAGTAGGTACCATGTCCAGGAAGTCCCCGGCTGGGCCCCTAATTCCCTGTAAAAAAAAAACATTAGAACACAGTAACTTTATAATATTATGTAACTGATGAATACGGCGTCCGACAGCAATGTTTGGTTTTATGAATGAAGCCGAAGGAGGATGTTATCAATTCGACTGTATTTGTTACTTTTTTGTGTTTGTTACGTGATTACTCGATTAAAAATTGATTTTTAAAAAAAATCACCACTGATGGCCACCGGAACTCCTCAATGATGCCAATTTCAAGGGTGGCGATAAGATGGGATCCCCTTGGATCGCATAATGTGTTTTAGACTAAAAATTTTTCGCATAATTGTTTTCGTATAATTTGTATTGGCATAATTGTACTGTCGCATAATAATACTTTAGCATACTCCTATTTTAGCATATTAGGCTATTAAAATAATTTTAGTTGGACTAATTTGTATTTGACTAATACACATTATGCATATTATTTATTGTTTGGGCTAATAATTTGACGTTAGTCTTGATGACAATTATGCTTACTGTATTTATGCTTTTTAATGTTATGCGTAATAATATATGCGTATAGATGATTATGCACATCATTATTTCGGCTGAAAGCAATTATGCGTAACACTATTATTACAAATAATTTTATGCCATCCAATAGAGAACCCGATAAGATATCTCGATTTAGATAGTTGAGAGACCATGACGAAGCGCATATGCATGGTTTAAACACACTATCGCGGCATTGCTTGCGGCGGGTGCAGTGGCGTAATTATAGGGTGGCAGTGCTGGCAAAATGCCACGGGCCCGGGGGGGCCGATAGGGCCCCGGCCCAAAAGGCCGCCAGCTCAGAAAAACAAAAAAAAATGTAGCTATGGTCTGGGGCCCCATCCAAAGAAATTGCCACGGGCCTCAGAAGGTATAGTTACGCCACTGGGCGAGCGTGACTTATCCTGTGGTTCTTATTCATTGAGAAGGTTCAGTAGGATTACTAAAAAGTATCAAATTAGATTAGACTTTTTAAAAACAAAAACCGCCTGCAAATTAAAAAAATAACTTATTTTCAAATGGTAATAGGCCAGTCAAACTGAAGTCGGCGTCCCACATTTTTTTTGAACTAAAAGCCCACTTCAGTTTGACTGACTAATTACCATCTGAGAAAAATTTTTTTTTTGGATTTTTGAATAAAGATTTGTTTTAAAAAAAATAACTTTGTTTTTATAATAATGCGTGTTTCAAGGCCTAAGTATGTACTGTTGCAGATATTATTTTATCTATAAACTTACTTATAAGTACTCTAAGATGGGTTCAGGGGATGATTCTCTGAACACAGCGCTGCGTCGATCTCAAAGGTGAAGTTTTATCCGGCAAGTTTAAGAAGTCCCGTCGGAGCGTACAAAACACATTTTACAGCGTGCCTTCTCAATTAGGCAGCAGGCAGGTGAGTCGAGTTCAGTGTCGTATAGAGCTGCCGAGCTACGCTCCGACGGGACTTCTTAAACTTGCCGGATAAAACTTCACCTTTGAGATCGACGCAGCGCTGTGTTGAGAGAATCACCGCCCAAAATGCGTGTACCTTTGACTGTTAAGCTAAGTTTCGTATTGGCTAAATTTTAATTTCCATTGATACTAGAATTGGGGTCTCTTTAACTTCAGTTTATTTCGGAAGTTGTTCCAAACTTGAAACTCACAACTTTATCATATTTGATATATGTTATAAGAACATTACATTACAGCTGCCAGCATCCACCACCACAAGCACACCACCGCATATAGCAAAATTTAACGCAGTAATGCTGGTCACTGCCGACTGGTTATCAACTCATTATAGACGACTTATGATGAGTGTGTAGATAATTGTAGTTTATGCAACAGTTGTATAAGAGAGGTCAAAAAAGACGAGTGGTGTGGTTACGATGTGAGCCGCAGGCGAACATCGTAAAGCAAGAGGCCACGAGTATTTTTTGACTTAGTTATACACCGTTGCATACAATACTTTTTCTACGACTAGTGTGCCTTCTCCTTAACATAAAAAAAAAAAAAAAACGATTTCGGCTGTGCGTTGATCCATCAGCCATTCAGTTTATTCTTTTATAATTAGCGCGTCCCTGGATAAGGTGCACAAACGAGAGATGAAAATAGATGCAATTACACCGACAATTTTTTTTTACTTACAAGTAACACTTGATGGCCGTCAACCCTGTCGGGACATCGTGATGTCTTGCCTCATATAAGGTCTATTGAGATGAAATAAATAATTCCTAAAGCATTTCCTTACTCAATTTAAATAAACAAAAAATACACACATTGTCTTTCTTCAAAACAATGTGTTTATTTTTTGGAATTCCTAATATCAGCCATAAATATTTATTTTTCCCCCGTGTGGTTGCCGGGTTAGAATAGTGCCACACCATGTCTTCCCGTGGAGGTCGTAAGAGGCGACTAAGGGTAAAGGCTTGTAGTACTGTTAGGTGATGGGCTTGCAACCTGTCACTAATACACTGGTAAACATCTTGGCCTGATTGTGCAAAATGTGGTTACAGAATTATAAACAAGTCTTTATAGAGTTGTTGGTATTTCTGTAGCTCTGCCTACCCCACTCTGGGAATGAAGGCGTGATGTTAAGTATGTATGTTATGTAATATTTATTAACTCATTATCTTCACCGAAAAAGAAGTGGTTAATGCAAACACGACATTTTTGATGAGCGGACAAAGATATTATGTCGTTTAGTATAAGGTTTTTTATTTATTTAGTTGACACATGAATGTTCTGGGATTAAAAATCCGTTTATGTCATCGCAATTGAGCTCATACAAGGCGAGATATTTCACTTTGTTCCGATAGGGTTGCCAGGAATCAATGATTTTCGTAGAAAAACATTTTAAAAAAAACCGCCAATTATTTTTTTCCTCGGTCAAATTGCATCTGGTTTCATCCCTACACTGTATAGAAAGAATGATTTTATGTATGAATGTGGAAAAATCGAAAGAGATTTGTCAGGATCGTAGCAGGTGGAAAGAAGTGGTCTCTCCCTACCCCTCTGGGAAACAGGTGTGGTTTAATTTGTACAGGGCGTCCCACGGCTGTTCCACATGGAAGGAAAGTACCTTGAATATTGTAGATGAAACATTTTACTGAAAGAAGTCATTATTTTAATTTAAAAAACAATTTAAACTGCATTCATAGATATTTAAATAATTACATGGTTGAACCGGGAATCGAACCCGTTACACGAGGTAAATAATTACCCTTTATTTTTATCATACCGATCGAAAGGCTTCATCATAAGGATTATTTTTTGTTAAATAACATAGTGTCAGAAATAAAAGGAAGACCATGAATTTTAACATTTGATGTGAAATTTTGTTCAGAAAAATGAAAAGCTGATAGATAGAGAGATAGATAGATTTAGATTTTTTAGTATGGGGTTATTTCAAAAATGTTGTTTACAAGAACCAGTATGAAAGTGTCCACGAGCTACAAACAATATCCACCACATCAAGATCAAAAAATCGACAGGGAGCGAAATAATCAAAAGAGTGCGACTTTGTATTCAACAGGAAGAGACTCATTTTGAGCATTTGATAAATTGATTAATTTTGAATTAAAAATGTTAAAATTCATGGTCTTCCTTTTATTTCTGACACTATGTTATTTAGCAAAAAATAATCCTTATGCTGAAGCCTTTCGATCGGTATGATAAAACTACAGGGTAATTATTTTTCTCGTGTAACGGGTTCGATTCCCGGTTCAACCATGTAATTATTTAAATATGTATTAATGCAGTTTAATTTTATTTTTCAATTAAAATAATGTCTTCTTTCAGTAAAATGTTCCATCTACAATATTCAAGGTACTTTCCTTCAATGTGGCATAGCCGTGGGACGCCCTGTATATGTGGACAGTATTTTGTTAGCTAACCTGTAAGCCTTGATCTCCCCGTTCACCCTTATGACCCTGTAAAAAAAGATACATTCATTTATTAGAACTAACAAAAAAAACATAATGTATTTTTACAAGGTTTCTTTTTAGTTTCAGTGCATGTGAGTTATGTAGAAAGAAAGAAAATAAAGAAAAATATTAAATTAAATGGGATCAAAAGCGCAGACATGAGAAACATACAGAACATAAGCATTGGTGGTATTGCCGCCTGACGCCAATAGGGCCAGCATGTATTGGGGCATATGTGCTGCTGTGACATAAACGATTCAAAAACTCGTCAAACACGATATCGTTATAACGCAGTTGAATAGAGGCCCAGCACTGCTTATGTTCCCCTAGTTTGCGTGAGACGGTAAGCAATCATCCTAAGAAAATATAAAAAAAAAAATTGCAACTTGCTGTCTTGTTGAATGCGCTCGAATGGTCTAAAAAGTTGATTGTGTGTGTACTGTAGTCATAAAAATGAGTGTTATAATTATATATAAATTGTGTCGCATTGGTTTGAAAACGGTCTTATGGGCATTTTCAAAATAAAGTGTACCCTAGTTAAGGAAATTTAAGAAACGTTACATGTTGTCAGTTTTGTGACCAAATTAGCCACATAAATCTATTTCTAATTAAATGACAAACCTGACAAAAGTAAACTTTTCATAATTTTCCTTAACATTTGATTTTGAAAATGCCCTTATGTTTTATTAAACATTTATTTAATGATGAAACCCAGCTAAAATCATGCTAGAGAAACTCCAACTTTTTTAAATTTTGAATGTGCGGTAGCCATTTTTGGTTTTGGTCCGTGACGTCCACAAGTTTAAGGGCATTTTCAAAATAAAATTTACAATTGTGACGAAATTAAATGTAAGTGAAGTCAAAATAATTTGTTACAATTTGTTTACCTTGGGCCCTGGTGGTGATAGTCCTGGACGACCCTGTAAACAAATATCTCAATATCATTTTGTAGTTTTTGTTTCAAATACTCCACAAATTAGTGGGTATTAACAGCCTTTTTAGGGTTCTGTAGTCAAACTAGGTCCTGCACCCTTATAGTTTCGTCATGTCCGTCCGTCCGTCCGTCCGCAGCCTAGCTCAGAGACTCATAGTGGTAGAAAGCTGTAATTTGGCATGAATATACATATTAGTCACGCCAACAAAGTGGAAAAAGAAAATCATAAAAATATTTTTTTCTAGTGTACCACGTGGGGATGTATTTTTTTCTCGTCAACCCCATTTTGTGGAGCGTCGTTGGATAGGTCTTTCAGAAATATTACGGGTTTGTCAAAACCATGTTTTGATTAAGGGATCCCTTTATGAAATATTAAGCTTTAAAGCTCTAATTTTTATTAGACTCAAATGTAGGTATCAGCCAAAACTACAATACTAAAAATCTGTAAATGAACGCGTGTACTGGGTGTTGCCTGTAATAGGAGCAATAAATTGAGGGATCGTTTCTACTGTATAAACGTAGCAACATTTGTTCTACAACTTTTACAAAATATGTAATTTATTATTTGGGTTTTTTTCGAACAAACTAAATAGCATTTTGAATGTACTCCATCCAATAGACTAGTTGACATCTACTATCAGCCTACAAACTTCGTAGTTTTCGCAATACATTGCTGGCTTGGAAAATCTAAATTCATTCATATTTAGTAAACAACAAGTTATAGTATTAAAAACGCATTCTGACCCGTATTATTTGATCGCGAGAGTATTAGATAAATTTAATAGGCTATTTCAAGAAGCCCGGTATTTTTTTTGGTTTTTCGAGATGGTTTTATGTTAAGGTGACGGAAAAGGTAATCAATGCAATGTGTCTTTCGAACACTGTGCAAGTTTTTCTTTTTGTAGTTGTTCAAAATCGATGTTACCATCACGGATATATTTACTCCGTTTGTCCAACGCACGCCGATAACGACATGACACCGTTTTTTTTAAATTAAAACTAATACTGTTCGACAAGGAATTGGCCAATCTTGAACAGATTAAATTTACTAGTTCAAGTTTAGGAGCTCCATTCCAATAGTTGAATTCTTATTTAAATTTACTAGTTCAAGCTTTGGGTTCTAATTAAATAGTTGTATTCGTAATTGATTTTGTTCGACCCAGCAGCTAATTAAAGGCACATTACATGCGGCTTAGAATGCAATAATATTACTAAACGACATTTTTCAGACAATAGTGGTATAAAAAAGGTCATATTAATATAAGTTCAGCTATGTGGCGTGAAACCATTCAGATTTAAGGCACATTCAATTGTTTTATTATTGTATTCGTTCAACTATTGGAGTCAAATCGTTCAGAGTTAGGGCACATTGTTCATGTTTAAGGAAAATTGGTACATTTAAAGATATTATCAATTTTTCTATTTACAGTTATAGGGTGATGTTTTAAATGTTTTTAGTTGGTATAAACACTTAAATGGCTTGTAGATCTAAAAACAAACAAGTCTGCTTATTCGTGATATTTTTTCTTTTAAATTCGTTATATATCAATATATATAAAAAGGATTTTTTATTTCTCTTGGCCACGGCGTCAGGCATGAACGGCTAGACTGATTTCACTTATTCTTTTTTTGTTGTGTTTGTTATTGTCAGGCGAAGGTTCTTATGAAAGAAAAAGAACTAACTACGCGGAAAATTAGAGAATTAAGTAAGAGCTTAACGGCCATAATTAACTTTTCTATACATTACTAAAGTTAATTTTGTCACTGACAAAATTATATTGTTGTAATGTACTGTTATTAATATGCGCCCCAGAATTAATAGAATTCAACATGCATAGCTTAATATTTCACAAACGGATACTTTGATCGAAATAATATTTTGAAATTCCCGCATATTTTTGAAAGACCTATCCAACGACTTCATGGGAAAAACGAGAAAAAGAAAGACCATCAAGGTACAGGCCAGGAAGTATATTTTTTTATATTTTATTTTACCACTTTGTCGGCTTGAATAATATGTATATTCATGCCAAATAACAGCTTTCTAGTACTAAGAGTCTCTGCGCTAGGCTGCGGACGGACGGACGGTCGGACGGACGTGGCGAAACTATAAAAATTAGTAGTTAGACTACGATATACTACAGTAAAAAGTGACATGTTAATTAGACTGTGAACAGAAATCTGAGAAATTGGGTTATACTTTTTATCGCATAATAATCATTGATGAAATTAAAGGCATTTTTAGCCATTTTTTCACGTAAATTTGACTTATATTGAAACTGGAACAACTAAATTTAATAGTTCAAAACAAAACACTTTAAATTTATTAATATTTTATCAGGAAAAGTTGGTAACACAGCGGTAAATACACTTTCCATACAAATGGCGGGGACATGCGTGACCACTATGTTACCTACTTTAAAGTTAATTATAGTGACTTTTTAAATGTAGTGATAATTTTAAATGTAAGCCAAGTTGTGTAACTATTTCAATATTAAATTACAAAACCGAGCACTTTAACGTTTTTATAAAAATATTATTTGAAGAGCACTTGTCAAAAAATCGACCTGCGCTTAAAAGTAGAATGACCCATTTACCGAATACTATAATGTTGATAATTACTGCAGACCCCGTACATGTGGTGCCGTTGACACAAAGTCGACGTCACTCTGCATATAGGCTGATTCAAATTAGTTTTATCATAGTTATTTATTACATAATAACCTCTTTAGTTAATCTTTATCATAATTAAAAATAAACGAAGATAAGATATAAAACGTAATTGATTGACTTTGATTGTCATTCACGTAGAAAATTAAATAATATAAACTAAAATATTTTTTTATTTAAGCTTTTTTTTTATGCATTGATATGTTTTAGAATATTACAATTTGGTAACTTAAATTACCGCTAGTCTTATAAAACTTCCTGTATATGAAATTACGTCACTTTTACGTCAGCGGCACCAAATGTGCGGGGTCTGTAATTAGTATTTAAGTAATATAAGAGTTCAAAAAAATTGGTACTTAGTCTACATATAAAATATTAATTTACGTCATTGCCAGGCTCCAGATTGTCTTCACCTGGGCGCCCCTGTAAGAAAAAGCCGATGAAAGTTAATTTAATAAACAAAAAAAACAAAATTAAATCACGGAACAATGTCACACAAATTGACCTAGTCCCAAACTAAGCTCTAGGCTTGTACTATGGGTACTTGACAACGACAAACATACTAAAATATATAGAAAACATCCAAGACTCAGAAATAAATATTCGCGCTCATCACACAAATATCTGCCCTTACCGGGATTTGAACCCAGTACCGCTGGCTTCGGAGGCAGGGTCACTCCCAACTAGGCCAGCGTGTCGTCATTTATTGATCGGAATAAAACAATCAGAAGTTTAAAAAATTACATAAATCTGATTACCTCTTCACCGCGTGCACCTTGAAGTCCTTGGTCTCCCTAAAACAAAAGGTTCCATAGAGTCACTACTTTGAAAAGATAATTGTTATTTGTGTCACAAGCAGTGATCGGAATAGGTAGTGCAATTTCGGGTAAATGACCTTAAACATTATACTTAATATGGATAAGACCCCAGATTCCGGGACTCGTATTATTTCACAGAATATTTTCTTAAGATGACCTTAATTGAAGTTAAATGGGAACATGCGAAAAATCTAATAAAATGATGTTATTGTAAATACTTTTTTAATTTTTGTCATTGCAAGTGTCTACATATTGATATACTATGCAAGCAAAATAATCGTTAAAATCATATTTTAATAACATTTCTGAATTAAACATAAACTTTAACACTTTGCAAATGTAATCCCGGGGTTATAAGCTATATCCATACTAAACTTACGCACCGAAGTCTCGCGAAATTGCACTACCTATTCCGATCACTGGTCACAAGGGAGCAAAATGACATATTTACAGCGAGGGCGTACATTGAATCCTGAGCGTAGTGAGGGATTTAAGTGTTAATGTCCAAGGTGGAAATAATTTTGCTACCGTGTGACACATAGTGCTTTTCACATCACCCACGAGGAAATTAAAAGATCTTAGTGATGAAACAAATTTATTTTCACTCTCTAAAAGTGCTGAAATTATCAAATTTAACAAGCAACACAATGTGCTTGAACAAAAAAGTGCCACTTTGATCCCTAGGAAGCAGGGAAGAAAAGTCCCCTTTCGAAATAGGTGATGTGAAATAATCCCGGATGTAAATGGCGACCAATAGGCTGCTTCTGAAGTAAATACCTCTTAAACGAATCAATTTCAATAAAACTAGAGATTACCGTCGACGTATAAACATACATACATACATTAAATCACGCCTGTTTCCCAAAGGGGTTGGCAGAGACCACTTCTTTCCACCTGCTACGATCCTGACAAATCTCTTCCGCTTCTTCCACATTCATACATCGAGTCATGTACGTCGATTCAAATTATTGCTGTACGTAACTAGGGGTTCCCCTTGTAATGTCGAATCTCATTTCATCGAACGTGTCGTTTCACCGAATTTCATTTCATCGAAAGCTACTTTCTGCTCAAACTATGGTTTTTAGTATAGGTTAGGTTAGAATGGTGACCATCAAAAAACTACAACTTCCGCACGTGAAAATGCATGTTGATGAAATTAAATTTCGGCAAAATAAACCATTCGATGAAATGAGTGTCGACATTTCAAGGGTAAACCATGTAACAAGATCAATGTAAAAGACACGTCGTTGCGTGTATGTAAATACAGTAAGACCACAAAAATAAGTTACGCCGGCAATCTTCGTCCACGCAGAAAGGTGCTCACTAATGCCGAAGATAAACGAACGTTAAAATCAATTCAATACAAACCTTGTCGTGTTACGCGTAAGGTAGAATATGAAATGACAGTTAAACTCGTGCTTTCTCGCTCATGGCGATTAGCGATTAGCGCTTAGCGTTCGTGCGTCTCAGCTTGTGTACGAATGACAACTGACGCGACGCTAAATAAAATGGCGGTCGACGGCGTCGCTGCAATGGCTGCCGAATATTTGACCAATAGCCGACGAAGTTTTACCCGCGCAAACGTACTGCCTTATAATTGGCCAAAACGTTTTCGCGCCTTCTAAAAAAATGCTTTCTGCGCAGGTACATCGTTGTAACTTATATTTGTGGTAGTACTGTACCTCTAGTGTCATAACCTCCAGAGTCCTTACAATATAAAAGGCGCCCTACAGTGATGTCAAGAAGGTTGCAATTAAAATGTTACTAAGCCCCGATTCGACCAAATTTTTTACACGGGGGTAAAGCTTACTCTGAGATTAGTAATGTCAAACTGCCATAGAAAACTGTCATTTTTGACTTTACTAATCTAAGAGTAAGCGTTTACCCCGGTATAAAAGTTTGGTCGAATCGGGCCTTAGGGTCTGAGTTTATAAACTCAAGATTAATATGTCAATGGTAACATTATGTAATGATCGATATATAACATCGCCCAAAAAAAATGCTATGTAAAAACATTACAATAACTATACAAACAACCACTTTAACACTATTTTTGATCCTAAACACACATCTCAGTAAAAACTAAAAAAAAATATGTTTACCCTCATGCCCTTTGAACCCGGTGGGCCACTGATACCCTGTAAAAAAAAACAAATTCATTTTAGTATGAGATATATAAATGTACTAATAAAGAATCGGCAAGGTTAATGTATAGGTCCTATAAGGATTGTTCTACCTGTTTGGTGAGTAAAAAAACCAGCCAAGTGCGAATTGGAGTCGCACACGAAGGGTTCCGTACCATTAATAATAATAATAATAATAATAATATCAGGGGACAATCTCACACAAGTTGACCTAGTCCCAAACTAAGCTCTAGGCTTGTACTATGGGTACTAGACAACGATAAGCATACTTATATAGAGAAATACATAAAAAAACATCCAAGACTACTATTATACAACATTAGACACTATTTTTCAAGCTTTTTAAAAAAACGGCAAAAAAATCACGTTTGTTGCAAAAGAGCCCAACCGGGTTTTTTTAATTTAATTATTTATTTCTGAGGTTAATATACCACTAAATAATTCTGTGTATATTTCAAGCATCTACCCGTTGCCGTTATTAATATCCATCGGCAAAAAATCACGTTTGTTATATGGGAGCCCCACTTAAATATTTATTCTATTCTGTTTTTAGTGTTTGTTGTTGTAGCGGCAAAAGAAATACATAATTTGTGAAAATTTCAACTGTCTAGCTATCACGGTTCTTGAGATACAGCCTGGTGACAGACAGACAGACATTTTTACCTTATGAAACTTGAACTTAATAAATGAATGGCTCACCTCATATCCCGGGCTACCCATCTCACCCTTCGGACCCTGAAAATAATACCTTGCATTAAAAAAGTTATACACAAATATAATGTTGACTTGTTCCAAAAAAAAATTTGCTACAATCATCGAAATTTTAGTCTTAATATAAATAAATATTTTGATTGTTTACCATTGAAATTCCTTGGAGACCTACTGGACCCTGCAAATAAATAAAACATTATGCACTAACGATAAGAATGTGACGGTGGCTGATAGTCAAAATTACTTGAAATGGTTGATATCTAAAGCTTACTATAGGGTCGAGGGTTATCTAACAGACAAAACGCTTGGCCAGGGCCTCTATTCAGGTGCGTTAAAACGATATCGTGTTTGACATGTTTAAGAATCGTTTATATCACAGTCGCCATTATTGTAAATGACATAAGAGTTATCAAAACCTTGACAATACGGAAACAGAGGTCAAAAACGATATCGTTATAACGCAGTTGAATAGAGGCCCAGGGTTGGGATTCTACAAGGTAATAACTAATATCGTTTTTGACCTGTTTCCGTATTGTCAACGTTTTGATAACTCTTATTTCATTTACAATAATGGCGACTGTGACATAAACGATTCTTAAACGTGTCAAACACGATATCGTTTTAACTGGAGTGGCACTATTCTAACCCGGCAACCACACGGGGTAACCGTGTCAAATTACAGTTTTGTAATACCAAGAGTCTCTGAGTTAACAGACAGACGGACATGGTGAAACTATAAGAGTTCCTCGTTGACTACGGAACCCTGAAAATCGGGTGTTTTTAGGCACTTTGTTCCAATAATCACTGTTTCCAATTTAAAATATCTGAAATTTCTGTTTTTACATAGGTTATTTATTTTTAACAGACGAAAAAAACGGAGGACGTTCTCAAGTCGACGCGTATTTGTATACTATTTTTTTATGTATATTCACCGATAACTCCGTCAATAGTTGACTGAGGGAATCAGTGAGGAATTGAGGGAACTCCTCAAATATTGTAGGCAAACATTTAGCGATTTTAGTATTTTTAGTAACAAGTCTAGCATTTTCATTCAGAAAGTATATTGGTGCAGTGGAACTGATGATGAAGACCACAAATGGCCACCGGAACTCCTCAACGGTACCTATTTCAAGGATGGCGATAAGATATCTCGACTAAGATAGTTGAGCGACTACCGTAAAACTATCCAACTATAGTCCTAGCCTGCAACAATGGTCCAAATTTCGTCCTTACATTATCCTTAAAATATGATAGCTATATGATTAGACTTTAAAGCAAATTATTTTAGGCCTTACTTATAATTATATACCCAGAAATAATAGCAGTGAGCTATCATATTTTAAGGATAATGTAAGGACGAAAATTGGACCATTGTTGCAGGCTAGGACTATAGTTGGGTAGTTTTACGGTACACTACAAAATATAACTAATGACTTTCCCGCGGCGGCGTTGCTTGCGGCGCGCTTGAAATGACTTAAATTTTCATATCAACTAAGAAGTGGGACTAAATAACAGCGTATTATGATCACTGAAAAGTACTAAATAAAATAAATGTTTTAAAAAACAAAAAATCGCTTTCAAAATCGCAAAAAATAACATCTTTTAAAATTGTAGGCACCTAATAGGTTAGTCTAACTGAAGTCGCCTTTTTTGCTGTAAATATTGTGGTGGCCGACTTCAGTTTGAAAAAGTTATTTTTTTGCATTTTTGAAGGCGGTTTTTTTGTTTTTTAGTACTGTTTTATGTTAATACATTATAATAATAATGCATTTGATTACCTGCATGCCGCGAATACCTTTCCTACCCTTTGAACCCTGTAAAACAGAAAAGAAAACACAATATAAGGTTATTTTTACAACTTTGCCGTTATACCAAAGAAAGACGCAATCCGAATAGTAATATAAGCATTTTAAATTTAATATGGTTGTCAATACAGCAGGGGAGAGTGGGGGAACTGAGAATGGCGGGTAATTGGGAACAGGTATAGTAACACTACTCCCGCATTACACAGTCCCGCGCTTTCAACGAACGCCTCCAGCGCCTTTACGTGCGCACGCGACGGTGAGAGAGGAAGGCTGCACGCACTCTGTCACTAAGAGTCAAAAAAATGTTTTTGAAGTAAAACTGGTGAATGCGAGACGAGAGCGTTACGAAAATTGTGCTCGGATGAGGCGAACGGAAAATGGGCGCAACTTTTCTTCTTTCAAAATCGTCATCTACTATTTTTTCTACACCAATGGCTTTTAGAATACTTTAGAAATCATAAAACTTACAAAGATATTCAAGTATTTTTAATTAAGCCACAATTGCATTGGTGCCTTTTTCCACTAGGCCGTCTTCCGCAAGGTGCGGGGCGGGAGAAAGTATTTAGTTTTGTGATCATGGCTGAAAACTAAATGAAACGTATAAAGTACGACTTTATACTTGCTATTACTTGTATCCATAAGTTTTCCACTGGTAATTTATTATGATTGCATAATATGTGTTCAGTAATATGAAGCAGTCAGTTTGATAATTATATAGACGATAAGCGAGGAACTAAGCCACTACATAATCTTAACGGTTTTCTTCGGCGGGTGGAACAAAAGTTTCATTAATTTCTCATATAAAGTATGATTCATATTATATCTCAAACATAGAGTAGCATCAACAATACTTTATTAAAAAATACCTTATTAAAAAGGCCTCTGTTATGGTTGTGAAGTTTGCATGGTAATGTACATCATATATTTTTTTTAGTTCTATCATTCTCTTATTTTAGAAGTTACAGGGGGGGACACACATTTCAACACTTTGGAAGTGTCTCTCGCGCAAACTGTTCAGTTTAGAAAAAAATGATGTTAGTAACCTCAATATCATTTTTGAAGACCTATCCATAGATACCCACACGTATGGGTTTGATAAAAAAAAAATTTGAGTTTCAGTTCTAAGTATGGGGAACCCCCAAAATTTATGTTTTTTTTCTATATTTGTGTGAAAGTCTTAATGCGGTTCACAGAATACATCTACTTACCAAGTTTCAACAGTGTAGTTCTATAGTTTCGCTAAAAAAGTGACTGTGACATACGAACGGACAGACAGACAGACATGACGAATCTATAAGGGTTCCGTTTTTTGCCATTTGGCTACGGAACCCTAAAAAAATGATTATGTCTGCGACTTTTAATTATTTTTAAACGTTGGAAGTTAAGTTTCCAACTCCCCCACTTTCCCTTATATAATGCTTCGACTACCACATTGCCGTGAGCTGCTCTCTTTGGTATAACAGAACTGTTATTGAAAAGATTATATGAAAAAATGTTATGTTTATTTACTCTTGAGCCGTTGAAGCCAATATCTCCCTGTAGACCCTGAAAAATTATAACAAACGTAAGCAATTACAATTAAAATAAAATACATCATACAGTCCAGTAACACTTTGTGGATAGCATTTAAATAAGTAATTAAATAACACTTGTTTACCGGAAACCCCGGGTCCCCGTCTTCACCCTTCATAATACCCTGTAAAAAGAAAAATAATGTAATTAAAATATAATAAAGCTTATAAAAACAAAACAAAAACCGGGTAAGAGCATGTCGGACCATGCTCAGTGTAAGTTCCGAAGTACGTTAAGTACTCCAACCGCCAAGCAACAGTGTTCGCATTGTTGTGTTCCGGTGTGGGGATAAGGCAACCGGTGAAATTACTAGCATAGAGGCATTCCATGTTAGTCCTCAGGGTTGGCAACGCATTTGAGGTCTTAGGATTATAGTCTTGAGAATTCAAATGTCTATGGGTCTCAGATCCACTTACCATCAGGTGGCCTGAGTGCTCGTGTGCCTTCTCCTTAACATAACATTGAAAAAAAAACTACAAACCCAAAAGCAACAAGAACAGGTAACTAATTTTATATTTAACTAGCGACCCGCCCTCGCTTCGCTCCGGATTAAAGTATTATACATATAAACCTTCCTCTTCAATCACTCTATCTATTAAAAAAAATCGCATAATCCGGTGCGTAGTTTTAAAGATTTAAGCATACATAGGGATATAGGGACAGAAAAAGCGACTTTGTTTTATACAATGTAGTGAAGTCATTTGGTGCCGTCTTAGATGATTTTAGTAGGTTTAAACACTTAATCGCCTGTATCTCAAGAACTAATAATGTCTAAATAAGTCCTAATAGTTTTACTTTTAAATTCGTTATATGCGCTTTCATTGAAGATATTTTTCAGATTTTTAGTATTTGTAGTTTTAGTTGTAGAGTACACTAATAAAAATCGTTTTCAAGATTGTATTTTATCACTTTGTTGACGTGAGCTTTCTAGTACTAAGAGTCTCTGAGCTAGGCAGCGGACGGACGGACAGACGGACATGGCGAAACTATAACGGTTCCTTGTTTGACGAAGAGAAAATTATTCTTAGTTAAAATTAAAGAGATGGCACTGGTTGTGTTTGCGTATTATTCAGAAACATCCCAAATATTAGTTGTTAGCCGATTTCATTACAAATAATATATCTATACTAATATTATAAATGCATAAGTGTGTTTGTTTGTGTCCTTCTTTCATGGCTAAGCCGCTCAACCGATTTCCGGCGATACCTACTTAAGATACTTTTTATTAGGGTTCCGTAGTCATATTTTGTACTTTAGTATTTGTCTATTATTTGTTACATTTATTTTTTCGCACTTGCCCTGAACTGTAAAGATTCCTTAAAACGATAAGTTCGCGTTTGTATTACTTTTATTTCTGTAATTTTAATATATTTTTAATGTTATTGTGTAGGTACAAAAAAGTATTTACATTCAAACATACAAAACTTTAAATGTAATAGACAGTTCGTCCATGGCGTCGAAAACTTTGTATGATATTTATTACTGTCTGGGGCTCGGTCGAGTTGTGATAAAAAAGTAACCGAGTTCCAACCCCCGCGGTAACCATGTGTCAATGAGTTTTTCTAACTTAAATACATCACCCGACGCTCTTACGGCGAAGGAAAACATCGTGAAGAAACCTGCACATTCGAACAGCTGAGTGTGTAAGAGGGTAATTGCACAAAAGATCCTAAAGGGGTCGAAGTGTATCCGAAAGGGCTCATCTGTAAGATAGGATAAGATATTTCTGTTATATCTTGCAATTATGAGAAATGTGCTGTGTCCGTGAATGAACGTTTAAATAATTAAAAATCCCACGTTATAATAGTGAACTGATTTTAATGAGCTAAGACTAAACAGCGTTTTGACCTAACTAGCTATCTTAAAGATAAAACCGCATCAAAACCGGGCTATCCGTTTGATAGCGACGAAACCGCTGATTGATAAAACACAATTTCGGACTGAGTCATTCACAAAAGGAGTATTAAAATAAAATAAAAATATTACCTGCCAGCCCCGGTCTCCTGGATCACCCTGTGGACCCTAGAAATAAATAAATAAATAAATAACGTTTACTAATATATACAAATTAAGGCGAAACATATATAATAGTTTGGTTAATGTTAGATGGCCTCCCCAGTCCCCAGCTCTGTACTTGAGGATATAATACTAAATATAAAACCGGGCAAGAGCATGTCGGAGCATGCTCAGAGTAGGGTTCCGAAGCTGTTAAGTGCTACAAACATAAAACCGGGCAAGAGCATGTCGGAGCATGCTCAGTGTAGGGTTCCGAAGCTGTTAAGTGCTACAAACATAAAACCGGGCAAGAGCATGTCGGAGCATGCTCAGTGTAGGGTTCCGAAGCTGTTAAGTACTACAAACATAAAACCGGGCAAGAGCATGTCGGAGCATGCTCAGTGTAGGGTTCCGAAGCTGTTAAGTGCTACAAACATAAAACCGGGCAAGAGCATGTCGGAGCATGCTCAGTGTAGGGTTCCGAAGCTGTTAAGTGCTACAAACATAAAACCGGGCAAGAGCATGTCGGAGCATGCTCAGTGTAGGGTTCCGAAGCTGTTAAGTACTACAAACATAAAACCGGGCAAGAGCATGTCGGACCATGCTCAGTGCAGGGTTCCGAAGCCGTTAAGTACTACAAACATAAAAATCAACAAGTAATAACTAATTTTCTATTTAAAGTCTTCGATGATTTTAGTAGGTATAAACTATAAATTTCCTTTAAAATTCGTTATATGTTCTTTCATTTAGGTTTTTTTTCAATTTTTTTGTATTTGTAGTTTTGGCTGAAAGGGGGGGAGGGGGGGACACTTGAGTCTAACAGAAATTAGCACTTTAAAGCTTAATACATATGTCATAAACGGATTACTTAATCGCAAAACTGTTTTTACAAGCCCGTAATATTTTTGAAAGACCGAAACCCCATACTAAAGGGTAGACGAGAAAAAAAAATACATCCCTACGTTAAAGACCCTGACAATTTTTTTTTTTCATTTTATTGTACCACTTTGTAGGCGTAACTAATATGTAACAGCTTTCTAGTGCTGCGGACGGAAGACATGGCGAAACTATAAGGGTTCCTAGTTTGATTACGGAGCCCTAAAAAACAAGTTTATTAGAATAAGCACAGAGCGATGGCAGCGACAAATAAACCGCATATGGTTTCTGTTCGCTGTTTTTAAGCCATTTCTTTGTAAATATATAAACTTGATGAATAAATGAATATTTAGGATAACTTACCGGCATGCCATCGTCACCTGGAATACCCTTGGGGCCCTGTCAAAAATAAAAACTCAATTAAAGTTGAATTAAACAGTAGTTTTATGTTTCTAATTGTAAGCGTAGTTTATTTTTTAAAGATTTCAGTATATCCATGTAATCTCATTACCTATAACATTCTAAGATCCAGACGTTTTGCTAAAGATACATTTAGCGTTCATGTCTATATAGCAACAAAGATATTACACAATCCAGACGTTTGAGCTACATTGTCATTTGGCGAAAAGGGAATTTTGAGAGTAACCCGTGTCTTAGGATAGGTGAAGTAAAAGAAAATGTAGGTGCCGTTATGCTTGTTAATAATTTCGTTTCTCCGAATTTCATTTGACATAACTTTATATGCTATAACGAACCATGTGTTTATTTTCATTTGAAATAATTGTTAGGTACCATAACGATGCGTTTGCTGTACATTTCATTTGCCCTATTATCAAGTCATTTAAAATTGTATGCTATAATATTTATTTAAATAAAAATATGAAAAATGAAGTGAAACCCAATTTGGAGGCATGAAAACCATTTCCTAATTAATTAAATAGGGTATCAAAATAACAAATATTAAACATTATAACAGAAATATACACAAGTTACAATACAATACAATACAAATACTCTTTACTGAACACCAAAACTTAACGGGTGATAACAAAAAAAATAGTATACTTATCGATCTCTTTAAAAAAAAAACCAGACCGTATAAATAAAAAGAGTGGTATGTAATGTTGTTGCTACCTCTTTCGTGATGGTAGTCACTTATTTTTTTTCCTGTATTTGTTTTACTGTTGTCCTGAATGGCTTCTCAACAAGAAACCTTGAGAAAAAGAATTGTACATTTTTATCATTCAAATTTAAGTATACGATTTTTTGCCGATTCCGCTGATTTTTCTAATTTTACAGCCGTGATTTTACTGTGATTATAATGTGGTTACAGAATTATCAACAAGTCTTTTTAAAGTTGTTAGTATTTCTGTAGCTCTGCCTACCCCACTCTGGGATTGAAAGCGTGTTGTTATGTATGTATGTGTTGAAATACTTTACTTCTACAAATTTTAATGCATATAATAACAAGTAAATATTCTTCGTTGTAGTCGCTCAACTATCTTAATCGAGATATCTGATCGCCACCGTTAAAATAGGTACCGTTGAGGAGTTCCGATGGCCATCTGCGGTCTTCATCATCAGTTCCACTTCCCCAAGTGATACTTTCTGAATGCAAATGCATGCATGCATGTTTGCCTGCAATATTTGAGGATTTACCTCAATTTCTCACTGATTTCCTCATCAGATTCAGATTTGGTGACAATGGGACGACTTCGGAAGTAACTCTATCAAACCACAAAAATAAATATTAAATCGGTTCAAAATTGACGGAGTAATCGGTGAACATACATAAAAAAAATACATACAATGGAACGTATAATCTCCTCGTTATTTTGAAGTCGGTTAAAAATCTATAAGATTGCCGTCCAGCGTACTTGAGCGACCATTTTGACTTAGCTCCGTCGAAAAGCTGACCATGGACCACATTCAAATGTTCATTAATAGTTTTCGAAATAAATACAGTGTATATTTAATGCTATTATATTTAAGTTTGATTTCAGATCCTGTTATATAACTTTTTCACCTCTTTCAAAAATTCTAAACTTTGTTTGTTATCACCCGTTTTATGTTTAAGTGTTATGCGGTAAAGCAAATTGCAAAATGAATCTTTTCATTGAACCATTAGCTTGATCTCCCTCAGGTTAACCTTTTGAACGCCTTACGTCAAATACAAATGCATCACTCACACGCCAAACATCTATTAAAAGTTATGCAAAATTTAATTCAATTCATACGTAATAACGTCTCTTTTAAACTGTACCTGTGACCTATATAATGGTCGGTGGCGTAGTAGGCACGACAGCTCATGACCACTTTTAGTGGTCGTTGGCGTTCAAAGGGTTAAGCTGTATGTTCTCTTTACCCTCATCAAGTTGTTGTAGATCAACCACAAGATCAAAATTCACAAAGTAAAGTAAATAAAATGAACCCAAACATGGCTTTATTATTAATGTAACTGACAAGAGGTAGGTAACCAAGATCTATTTCAGGTTTAAAAACATTTTATTAATTAAATATTAGCGGGGACCAGTTAGTGACTTTAGGTTTTTCCCCGCCTTCAATAATTTATTCAATATTACACACATACATAACATCACGCCTTCATTCCCAGAGTGTGGTAGTGAGAGCTAAAGAAATGCCAACAACTCTAAAAAGACTTATTTCAATATTGAACCAAGCGTATTTCTACAATAGGAAGCCCGTTGTTTCCGCCGGGTTAGAATAGTACCACTCCATGTCTTCCCGTGGATGTCGTAAGTGGCGACTAAGGGAATAAGGGCTTGTAGTACTGTTAGGCGATGGACTTGCAACTAGCCACTAATACACTGGTAAACATATTAACCTGACTGTCCAAAATGTGGTTACAGAATTATTAACAAGTTTAGAGTTGTTGGTATTTCTGCAGCTCTGCCTACCAAACTCTGGGAATTAAGGCGTGACGTTATGTAAGTGTACGAGTATGTACATAATAGAACTTGTTGTTCTCTTTTCAGTTGCAACGATTTATTACCGGAATATTGTTGAGACCTTGAAGACCTTTAGAACCCTGGAAATAAAAAAACGCATTAAAATCCAGTACAGCTCATTAAGGGGTGTATAATAATCAGATATCGGACAAATGGGTGTCATTACTCGCAATAATGTGGACATGACTCCAATTTTAACTAAAAAAAATAAATTACATTCATTTATTTCTTACCTGTGTGGTACTGTTAGGCGATGGGCTTGCAACCTGTCACTAATACACTAGTAAACTTCTTGGCCTGATTGTGCAAATATGTGGTTACAGAATTATCAACCAGTCTTTTTAGACTTGTTGGTATTTCTGTAGCTCTGCCTACCCCACTCAGGGAATAAAGGCGTGATGTTACGTACCTATATTGAACTTTAATCTTGATCCTTTGCAGGATAGTTATAAATAAATAATACAGGAGTGCAATTGATATTATTACTGCCTTGCAAAGGATCAAAATTATTGTTAGGGTTACTTACCCTAAAAATAATTTCAATCAATTAATGTAATTTAATTTGTTTAATTAAAATCTATGGAGTCATGTCCACATTATTGCGAGTAATGACGCCCATTTGTCCGATCTCTGATAATAATAGTTGACTGTACAATAAGGGCGCAAACAAACCATTTTAAAGTGGTAAGTGAGGGTAGATATAGAAGTTGAAGATAAAATGGGTTTTGAGACTGAGTTATATACTCTGCTTTTCACTTCGACTACGAAGAAATAAAACAGTGATAAAGTAAATAAACCTTTTCTTGCATTAAGGCTGCAATGTCTTTTAAATAACTTATATTGCATTTTTTGTTCGCGTAGCTGTCAAAAGTAATCCATATTATTTAGCTCCGGAAGATAACGTTTCTCACCCCCTAAATGTAATCGGATTTCCACGACTTTTGAATACGTACGTTGTACCAACTTCGTTTTTTCTTTTTTCTTTTCTGTAAATATTCTCTTGAAAAAGAATGCGTACTTGGAATATGTACAATATATTCAAATGTCGTTTGTTACGCTTTCACGGATAAAACGCTGCACCGATTTAGATGAAATTTAGCATAGGGATAGGTTGAGTCCCGGGGAAGGACGTAGGGTACTTTGAATCCCGAAAATTTGGACGGTTCCTGAGGGAATAACGATCAACGACTGCTTAGACGATGGAGTCGCGTCAGCTCATAAAAAAACATTGACAAAATAAGTATTGTTATATAATATGATTAGTTGGGTACCTGCACGCCAATTTCACCGAGATCTCCCTTTAGGCCCTGTAAAGTATAAATTATATGACATTTAATATTAAAAAACCAGGCGAGAGCATGTCGGACCATGCTCAGTGTAGGGTTCCGAAGAGCTTGTTCCATCTAGTCATACACTTAGTTCTACATGTATGACTAAAAAGAAAAAATAATCCGCTTAATTCTACATCCATGTATGACTTCTTTGAACACGTAAAATGGTACTTTTTTGTTCTGTCTAGTCATACATAAAAATCCAATTAGTTATACTCCGTCGAGTCGTTAAATAGGTAGGTTAGGTTAGGTTCGTTTTTATATCGGGCCCGAAGGGTCAAAACAACCCAGAAATAGGAGCTCTGCGGAGCAGAGCTCCGTCGACTCTAATGCAGACAGTGCTTAAAATTACGACCCACCTTTAACGGAGTATAACTATTGTGTACAACTCGTTTTGTACACATCGTGTAGGTGTATGACTAGACAGAACAAAAAAGTACCATTTTACGTGTTCAAAGAAGTCATACATGGATGTAGAACAAAGCGGATATTTTTTTCTTATTAGTCATACCTACATGTAGAACTAAGTGTATCACTAGATGGAACAAGTCTACCGAAGCCGTTTAGCACTACAAACTTAAAAAACAACAAGTAGTAAGTAATTTTCTATTTAAAGTCAATCGGTGCCGTCTTAGATGATTTTAGTAGGTATAAACACTAATCGCCTGTTTAATATATATAGTTTTCCTTTAAAATTTGTTATATGTTCTTTCATTTAAGTTTTTTATTCAGATTTTTAGTATTTGTACTTTTGGCTGTAGTGGACGACGACGACGACGACACTTGAGTCTAACAAAAATTAGCGCTTTAAACCATTTATTCAAATAAATAAATATCTGTGGACAAGCTCACACAAATTGATCTTGTCCCAAACTAAGCTCTAGGCTTGTACTATGGGTACTGGACAACGATAAACTTACTTATAAAGAGAAATAAATAAACAAATATTCGCGCTCATCACACAAATATCTGCCGGGATTTGAACCCAGGACCGCTGGCTTCGGAGGCAGGGTCACTCCCAACTAGGCCACCGTGTCGTCAAAATTTGTAAATATATAAACTTGATGATCAATTTAATGGGATAACTTACCGGCATACCAGCGAAACCCATCGGGCCCTGTTAAAAATAAAAACTCAATTAAAGTTGAATTGAACAGTAGTTTTATGTTTCTAATTTTAAGCGTACCTACTTAGTTTATTTTTTAAAAGAGTGAATTTGACCGAGGGCCAAAAACTCCATCGTGTTGATTGGTGCCGTGAAATAATTGAAAGATTTAACGCAGGTGACTCCTTCCGAGGAGTTGCCAACTAAAGTGAAGAGAGGTCGAAGCGTGGGAAAAAAGATGGTGGCCTCGTTCTTCGGAAGGACAGGTCATTACGCGACAATTGTTTTAGAGGATCGAGAAACAGTTACTGCAGAGTGGTACACTAACAATTGTTTGCCACTTGTCTTGGAAAAAGTACGGGAGAAACGACCTCGCAGTAGAATCCTCCTTCACCACGACAACGCCTCGTCGCACACCGCCAGGCGAACGATCGACTATTTGGCGACGTCAGACGTGGAATTACTGGGTCACCTGCCATATAGCCCCGACCTCGCACCTTGCGATTTTTATTTATTCCCGAAAATAAAAGAAAAACTTCGAGGAAAACGTTTTGTGGCTGCGTTTTAAAAGGACCCCTAAGGACGAGTGGGCAAAGTGCTTTTCTCATTAGTTCCATCGGATGCAGCGATGTATTGACATTTATGGACACTATTTTGAAAAGATATAATAAAATTACTAACTTGCTAGTTTACTCAGTTTTTCATTTTCTTCTTCAACTTTTAGTTTGACCCTCGTATGTGAATGTTTTTTGCACGTAACGTATGTAATACGAGTATGGTATATTTACCTCGTATCATCCAAACGAATGAATGAATTTAAAAATTTAAAGGTATTATTGGATTCGTCTCGGCACCCCAAGTGTCTTAGGATAGGTAAAGTAAAAAAAAACTAAAGTTTAGGTGCCATTATGTGGGTTATTTCTTCGACTGAATTTCATATGCAATAATTTCGTTTGTCCGAGTTTTGTTTGACATATTTTTATATGCCATAACGAACCATGTGCTTATTTTCAGTTAAAATTCAATGGCACCCCGTACTATAGGGTAGCCGAGATAAACAAAACCCCAAGTTACGTGTGGGAAAGGTACACAAAAAGTTTTTTTTAAAGATATTATTTTACCACTTTGTTGGCGTGACTAATATGCATATTCATGCCAAATTACAGCTTTCTAGTACTAAGAGTCCCTGCGCTAGGCTGCGGACGGACGGACAGACGGACATGGCGATACTATAAGGGTTCCTAGTTTGACTACGGAACCCTAAAAAAACCAGCCAAGTAAACACTCGCATAAGAAGGGTTCCGTACCATTGTTGAATAGGGGCCCTCTTAAAATTGAAATTTAATTTAGTTTTATAAATTTTTTGTTAGTGCAAGATCCGTCACTATCACTCTTATCCAGTAACCGACCGCCATGCAGCAGTGTTCACATTGTTATGTTCCGGCGTGGCGATAAGACGACCGGTGACGACCTGTGTGTTCGTCTGTTTAATCCATGCCATAAAAAATACTGTATTAAATTTTAAACTGTCTACATTACGGTTTATGTGATACAGCCTGACAGACAGACGAACGGACGTAGTAATAGCACGTCAGCACCTTATGGATATCGAACCCTTAAACAATAACAAGGTAAAGTTTTGACACCTCCCCAAAAAATTGAAATGCTGCTTTTTAAAATTCACTGTAAGGCATGGCAGGCTTGTTTATAATTTTATGTTAATTTTATGTTATTTACCTGCCTGACGCCTCGACCTGGGTGACGCCTTGGAGGCTAAAAAAGAAAATAATCAAAATTAATTTTAATAACTCATCGGCGACTCCTGGCATTTAGGTAGCATTGTCGTTTCTGACCAGGGGCCGGACCCGCTTACCGTAACTCGGGGTTTTTAACGGGTTTTTATAGCGCTGATTTTTATAAACCCTCACGTTTCGGTAAGCTCTTAATCGAGTTGCACATTAAAAGGATAATCCATTCGCATGAGTTAATTTGACTTACCGCTAACTAGTATCAAAACCCAGGAAATAATAGTTGGGTAGGTATCACTAATATAAGACACGTCCTGTCTTATCTAGCACCCTTTCCTCGTTATACTGTATATCTGTTAAATATTAAACATGGCATCTTGTATTTGTGTAATTAACTTGAATTAACTTGTTTATCAAATCAAACTTTTAAAACTACCAATAAATCAATATTGCTAGTGCAGTCTTATAAAAAGAAAAAAAAAAAAAAAAAATTACTAACTAACCCAATGTTGGTCTTGAATTGGATTTTCGAGTATAGTACAAAGACTCTGAACTGAGCTACGGATGGACAGACAGACAGATTGTAAGGGTTCCTAGTGTTACGGAAACCCTAAAGAACCCGCCAACTGCGAGATAAAATCGCTCTCAAAGGGTTCCATACCGTTCTTGTAATGCCTTTTTCCAGTGATTGCGGCATTGGAAATACATATTGGTGGATAAATAAATAAATAAATATCAGGAGATAATCTCAAACATTGATCTAGTCTCAAACTGAGCTCTAGGCTTGTACTATGGGTACTAGACATCGATAATCATACTAATATAGAGAAATACATACTTAAATACATAGAAAACACACAAGACTCAGGAACAAATATTCGCGCTCATCACACAAATATTTACCCTTACCGGGATTTGAACCCAGGACCGCTGGCTTCGAAGGCAGGGTAGCACTAAGCAGCATGGATCACATTGTTGTGTTCCGGTGTGGGGATAAGACAACCGGTGAAATTACCACAGACACGTTAGTCCAGAGGGTTAAATTGGCAACTGTCTATTATGATTTATGACTTACAGCCTGCTGACAGACAGATTGATAGACGGGCGTAGTAATAGGGTCCCCTTGGTAGTTTATGGGTACGGAACTCTTAATACAATAACAAGATAGAGTTTTTATTGACGTTACTTACCAGCGAGTCTGGTCGTACCATCAGACCCTAAAACAGAAGTTGAAAATAAAAAAAAACGTTAAATACCTATAATTAAAAAAAAACACTTGTATTCGATATACTATTTTGTTATGTAATTATGGTCATAAGAATTGGTAGTGTGGACCCGTGAGGTTTCCGGGTTAGAATAAAGCCACTCCATGTCTTCCCGTGGATGTCGTGAGAGGCGACTAAGGGAATAAGGGCTTGTAGTACTGTTAGGCGATGGGCTTGCAACCTGCCACTAATACACTGGTAAACGTCTTAGCCTGACTGTGCAAAATGTGGTTACAGAATGAATATGGGTGTGGTTGCCGGGTTAGAATAGTGCCACTCCATGTCTTCCCGTGGGTGTCGTAGGCAACTAAGTGAATAAGGGCTTGTAGTACTGTTAGGTGATGGGCTTGCAAACTGCCACTAATACACTGGTAAACGTCTTAGCCTGACTGTGCAAAATGTGGTTACAGAATTATCAACAAGTGTCTTTAGAGTTGTTAATAGTTTTGTAGCTCTGCCTACCCCACTCTGGGAATGAAGGCGTGACGTTATGTATGTGTATGATATAGACCCCTACAATGGACAAGGTTGTTATCTTTTCAGTTACAACGATTTATTACCGGTATGTTGTTGACATCTTGAGGACCTTCAGAACCCTGGAAAAAATAAACGCGTTGAAATTCAAAGAACAGCTCTTTAAGGGGTGTATAATAATAGTTGATTGTGCAACAAGGGCATAGACAAACCAATTTGTCTAAGACTTATGGTATCCATCCGAAAAATAATAAACACTTCAATCGCCTGTATCTCAAGAACAAATGATGTCTACTTAGTCGCGATAGTTTTCCTTTCAAATTATTATATGCTCTTTGATTTCAAATTTTTTACATTAACTCTGACAAAAATTTGCACTTTTAAGCTTAATATGTCATAAACGGATAACTTAATCAAAGAACTTTTTTCACAAACCCTTAATATTTTTGAATTTTTAAATTTTTTGTTACTGCAGGATCCATCACGATCACTTTTATCCTTTAACCTACCGCCATGCAGCAGTGTTCATATTGTTATGTTCCGGCGTGGCGATAAGACGACCGGTGAAATTACTAGCATAGAGGGATTCCATTTTAGAGCACAGCGTTTGGCAACACATTTGTGGTCTTAGGATTGTATAGGGTGGCCTGTGTGTTCGTCTGCTTAATCCATGCCATAAAAATAGTGTTTTAAAATTTAAACTGACCACATTACGGTTTATGAGATACAGCCTGACAGACAGACGGACGGACGTAGTAATAGCACGTCAGCACCTTATGGATATCGAACCCTTAAACAATAACAAGGTAAAGTTTTGACACCTCCCAAAAAAATTAACGATAATGCTGCTTTTTAAAATTCACTGTAAGGCATGGCAGTCTTGTTAATAATTTTATGTTAATTTGACGTTATTTACCGGCCAGCCGCGTTGATCTGGGTAACGCCTTGGAGGCTAAAAAAGAAAGTAATCAAAATTAATTTTAATAACTCATTATTAAACAACTGCGACTCCTGGTATTTATGTAGCATTTGACGTTTCTGACCAGGGGCCGGACCCGCTTACCATAACCAAGGATTTTTAACGGGTTTTAGCGCTGATTTTTATAAACCCTCACTTTCCGGTAAGCGCTTAATCGAGTGGCACATGAAAAGGATAATCCATTCGATTGAGTTAATTTGACTTACCGCTTACCAGTATCAAAACCCAGGAATGGGTTACCGCTTAAAATACTGACTGAATGCCTTCAAGCAGTTTTGGTTTTTAAACAAACGGTGTAAGACTTATTATTGCTCCGCCTATAGCAACCTAAACTCGGGCGGCGTGCACACTTCAAAGGATCAAAGGTCACAGTGAACTACACTTAGCATACTTAAATACATAGAAAACACCCAATACTCGGGAACAAATATTCGCGTTGCCGGGTTAGAATAGTGCCACTCCATGTCTTCCCGTGGATGTCGTAAGAGGCGACTAAGGGAATAAAGACTTGTAGTATTGGTAGGCGATGGGCTTGCAACCTGTCACTAAACCACTGGTAAAACATCTTAGCCTGATTGTGCAAAATGTGGTTACAGAATTATTAACCAGTTTAGAGTTGTTGGTATTACTGTAGCTCTGCCTACCCCACTCTGGGAATGAAGGCGTGACGTTATGTATGTTTATAAACCCAAAAACTCTATACAGCGTGTCAATTTCATACGGGCATAATATTTTTTAACAACAGTTAATACACACACTAATTAACGTAAAAACTTGTGTAAGAGAAACATTAGTTATATTTATTTTTTTATCACTTAATAATTCAGCAAGGAATGTATACATTGCGGCAATTAAATGAAGGCATCTACGTAAAAGTCATGTCATAAATAACGGTCACCATTTACTTCGCCAATAACAGTCAAAAATAACAGATCATTTATAATAATCCGTTTTTAACGATAGGTATTTATTTTCCATATGTCGTCCTTGCACTTGGATACACGCAATACATTGACGACTGATGGACTCATAGTCCATAGTCATAGGAAGTTGCACGCGTTACATTGCTCCTAAGATAAATAAAAAAAAATAACTGCGTTTCAAAAATAAAAGTTACAAACAAAATATCTTTCTCAGATGATTTTTGTATGATTGTTAACTACGTCTGGATACGCAACAAGTAAAAAGGTGTATTTACCATCTCGCGTCTGGGAGCCCAAATCTCCTCTGGAATCTGTTTAAAAAAAAAACCAGGATAATTTCATAATTTCGCTATGATTAAGAAAAACCGGGCAAGAGCGTGTCGGACCATGCTCAGTGTAGGGTTCCGAAGCCGTTAAGTACTACAAACATGAAAATCAACAAGTAATAACTAATTTTCTATTAAAAGTTAATTGGTGCAGTCTTAGATAATTTTAGAAGGTATAAACACTTTAATCGCCTGTATCTCAAGAACCAATGTTGTCTACTTAGTCGTGATAGTTTTCTTGTAAAATTCGTTATATGCTCTTTCATCTAAGATTTTTAGTATGTGTAGTTTTGACTGTAGGGGGGGGACACTTGAGTCTAACGAAAATTTGCGCTATAAAGCGCAATATTTCATAAACGGATTAGTTTCTCTCAAAACTCTTTTCACAAATCCATAGTATCTTTGAAAGACCTATCCAACGACACCCACCACTAAAGGGTAAACGAGAAAAAAAAATACATCCCCACGTTACGTGTACGGGGTACACTAATTTTTTTTTTTACGTTTTATTTGTTGACTTTGTTGGCGTTATGCAAATTACAGCTTTCTAGTACTAAGAGTCTCTGCGCTAGGCTGCGGACGGACGGACGGACATGGAGAAACTATAAGGGTTCCTAGTTTGACTACGGACCCTACAAAGTGGTTTACCAGGATTAAGAACTTATAAATACTCAACTATTGAATCAAAAATTATCGTTAAAGATCGTAGCGTTTTGAAGATTCAACTAAAAACATGGGAAAAAGGTGTCATTAGGCGATTTAATGTTTTCATATTGGACAGTCAAGAAATAAAAATAAAGTTTAATACAATGTACAATACACAAAAAAAGCCATCTTTATTAGGGTTCCGTAGACCAACTAAAACCCGTATAAATAGTTTCGCCATGTTCGTCCGTCCTTAGTCCGAAGCCTAGCTCAGAGATTCTTAATGTATACGTAAAATAAAATCTTGAAAAAAAAAGTTTTAGTGTACCTCCTCTACACGTAAAGTTTTCTCGTCAACCCATAGTGTGGGGTGTCATTGGATAGATCTTTCAAAAATATTGCGGATTTGCCGAAACAATTTTTCAATTAAAGATCCGTTTATAAAATATTAAGCTTTAAAGCGCTAACTTTTGTTAGAGTCAAGTGTACAGCCAAAACTACAAATACTAAAAATCAAAAAAATCCGCAATGAAAGGGCATTAAAAGTAAAACTATCACGACTAATAAGACATCATTAGTTCTCGAGATACAGGCGATTTAAGTGTTTATACGTAGTAAAATCATTCAAGACGGCACCAAATGACTATGAATAGAAAATTAGTTATTACTTGGTGTTTTTTATGTTTGTAGTACTTAACGACTTCGGATGCTCAATGTAAGAATGGTACGACATACTCTCGCCCGGTTTTCATTCTTGTGTTGGCTTGGCAGCTTCTAAAACTGAGTCCACATTCTATAATTATAGCACTTACAATCGTGCGTATCGTATCCAGGGACCGAACCCGCTTACCGTAACCCGGAGTTTTTAACGGGTTTTTATAAACCCTCACGTTCCAGTAAGCGCTTAATCGAGTTTCACTTTAAAAGGATAATCCAATCGATTGAGTTAATTTGACTTACCGCTTACCAGAATCAAAAACCCAGGAATGGGTTACCGCTTAAAATACTGACTGAATACCTTCAAGCAATTTTGTTTTTTAAACAAACGATATACGACTTATTATTGCTCCCCCTATAGCAACCTAAACTCGGGTCGGGCGCACGCTTCAAAAGATCAAAGGTCACAGTGGCACGAGCGGCGGGAAGGTCAAAACCTTTTATGAATTGCCGCCGTCGTCGCCGCCGTCATACAAAACTAAACCTTAAGACTATTAGCGCGTACCTAATAGTTGGGTAGGTATCACTAATATAAGAACACGTCCTGTCTTATCTAGCATCCTTGCCTCGTTATACTGTCTATCTGTAGTGAAGCCGGCCCGATACTGGCCGATACACGAAAAAACAGCAGAGCGTGCGGGAAGGGAAGGGAGCGAAGGAGTTTCCTTAACCTGAACGGTAAGCGGTTAATTCAAAAATACCAAACCCAACTGCATTCGGAAAGCGGTTACCAGTTAGGGTTTTCTAGCTTAATAGGGCTATCGTAATTGTTGGGTAAGCCGTTGAAGTGGTTACCGAAACGATTGGCTTACCGTATGAACGGGTAAGCCGTTCGAACGGATTAAGCGAAGGAACGGGTTTTCCGGTCCCTGATCGTATCGAGCACGCGTATCCTAAGTATGTACGCTCACTTTGGACATAACGTATCACTAGCGTGTT
Organism: Acleris holmiana; assembly: GCA_949316455.1. Classification (NCBI taxonomy): domain Eukaryota; kingdom Metazoa; phylum Arthropoda; class Insecta; order Lepidoptera; family Tortricidae; genus Acleris; species Acleris holmiana. Next base: position 3,763,809 of record OX438790.1, on the reverse strand, counting down.
CGCGTCAAAACATGCGTCAACATTAGCCGTAGCGTGGCAGCGTATCGTATTATAACGCCGTATCTATTTTGTTGATCGGGGAAAAATATACTCAAGGTATATCGCGACCTATCATATAACAAATCATATTGGGTATTTAATTAACGCATGACCGCGATCTCTTTCCGTTCACACTGACACTGACAGAGATACGACACGGTAAAATTATACAATGTGGACCCAGCTTAAGCCATGTCTTGTTTGTATAAAATGTAAGAAAATAGGTTTTTATTGCACCTAAATTGCCTCCTTAAACTATCTCGCAACAAAATTAATAATTGAGTACAACTGTGCCTTCTATATTCAATTAGTAATAAAAAATCTGTTAAAGGGCATTTTCATTATAAAGTGTACCCTAGTTAAGAAAAGTTAAAAAACGTTTACTTTTGTTAGTTTTGTGACAAAATTAGCCATACATTTATATGGATAATTTATTCACAAAACTGACAAAAGTTAACGTTTCATAACTAGGGTACACTTTATGTTGAAAATGCCCTAAAACCATTATATTACCAATCACAATTTAAATGGTCGGGAAAGAGACAGAGCCGCGTAACTGCTATAGCGTCATCCCTCACCTTGGTGACCAAGGATACGTCAGACTGGGTATAGTCAAATAAAATTGTTTTTTATATTTTTATATCTTTGTATCATACCTGGGGAGCTTCTGGTTCTTGAGGAGGTTCAATTTGACGCAAGCAGGCACTGCGAGAGGTGAATTGAAGCTCCTGTATCAAAGAAAATATTGGTGTATTACTTAAATATACGAGTATACGAGTTAGTGGTGGTAGGACCGTGTGCAGGGTCCGTCTGGATCGCTACGGACCGGATCGAATTTTTGGTGCGTGTTCCAATCGATATTTAATCGTGAAATTTAGTCGACTAGAATGACGATGGATCAATCGTTATTCAAATACTTCGTCGATAAATTTAATCGTGATGGAATAAATTCGTTGATTAGAAAGTAATCGATTGATGCCCAATCTGACCACGGTGCGTGTCCTCGGAGCTGATACGATAGAAATGGATGATGGTTAAATAGATCCCCCGTGTGGTTGCCGGGTTAGAATAGTGCCACTCAATGTCTTCCCGTGGATGAGGCGACTAAGGGAATAAGGGCTTGTAGTACTGTTAGGCGATGGGCTTGCAACCTGTCACTAATACACTGGTAAACATCTTGGCCTAATCGTGCATAATGTGGTAACAGAATTATAAATAAATAATAAATAAATATCAGGGGACAATCTCACACAAATTGACCTAGTCCCAAACTAAGCTCTAGGCTTGTACGAGTACTAGATAACGAAAAAAGGGGTCATACACAGATTTAGGTGACCGTCTTTCCTGTGGACACACCGAAAGCTAACGTTTTTAAGGCTTAATTTTCTGGCTAAGCCCATTCCCGCAAAAACGGCGTCAGGACTGCTTTAGACCTATCACATAAAAACATAACTTATATGCACACAAGCTGTTTAACTATTATTGACCACAGGAGAGACAACTTTTGTTTTTAAGAGTGTGTATGACCCATTGAGAAATAAATACTTAAATACATAGAAAACATCCAAGACTCAGGAACAAATATTCGCGCTCATCACACAAACATCTGCCCTTACCGGGATTTGAACCCAGGTCCGCTGGCTTCGGAGGCAGGGTCACTCCCAACTAGGCCACCGTGTCGTTGTGTTGTATATACAAGTCTTTTTAGAGTTGTTGGTATTTCTGTAGCTCTGCCTATCCCACTCTAAAAAAGAAGGCGTGATGTTACGACTATGTATCTCAAGGATAAACCATTTACTTACAGTGCTTCCGTGAGGTAATGTTAAATTGAGGATAAGAAGCTCATCGGTTTCACCGCAGACTAAACGCACCACAGTTGAACTGAAAACGAAAAGGGTTAAATAAAAAAAACCGGTGAAGTGTGAGTCGGACTCGCACATCGAGGGTTCCACAGGGACAGAAGATATTAATATATTCCAATTTGAATTCGATTTCAAATAGTCCTAGTCCCCAACGTCTATTAACGAAATACCTACATACAAATATTATAGATTAGTTTATGTGAGTTTAAGTATGTTTATTGATGTATAATTATATATATTTCTATTTGAATGTATTACTTTTGTTATTTTTTGTTTTTTTTTATTGGTCTTTTTGGTTAGTTTTTGTTTTTTTGAGTGCTCTAAATAAATATGTACACCTGTTTACTCGATGCACAACCTTTCACTTTTCTCAATATCTCAAAGGTTAGCTGGAAGAGATCCCTTACCGGGATAAGTTCGCCTTTGTACATATTTTCATTATTATTCATTTCATTGTTTTGGTTTTTATTTTGTACACTAAAATGTTTACATACATACAAACAAATACTCTTTATTAATCACCAAAAAAAAACAGAACACGGAACAGTCCATTTAAATCATAGGTATACAATAGGCGGTCTTACCGCTAAATAGCGATCTCTTCCAGACAACCTTGGATAGAGAAATAACCGAGGACACAAATTCATGGCAGGCGGTGTAAACTAATTCGTTGAAAAACATCCAAGTCTCAGGAACAAATACTCGCGCTCATCACCGGTATTTGAATTAAGGAGATTATATTTTACTCTTTTTAAAAAATTAGGTTATTAGGCCGTTTAGTTTGCATAAAAACTAAAAAAGAAATAAAATATAGATTGTAAGTGAGTTTCAAGCAATTGAACATACAAATAATCAATATAAACTTGAAGGGGCAATGTCACACAAATTGACCTAGTCCCAAACTAAGCTCTAGGCTTGTAATATGGGTACTTGACAACGATAAACATACTTATATATATAAATACATACTTAAATATATATAGAAAACATCCAAGACTCAGGGACAAATATTTGCGCTAATCACACAAATATCTGCCCTTACTGGGATTTGAATTGAACCCAGGACCGCAGGCTTAGTAGGCAGAGTCACTCCCAACTAGGCCACCGTGTCGCCAAACTAATCATTCATATAATTGATTTATTGTAACCATATCACGCAAGTACTAACATTTGTGTGATGAGCACGAGTATTTGTTCCTGAGTCTTGGATGTTTTCTACGTATTTAAGTGTATATTTATCTATAGAAGTAAGTTTATCGTTGTCTAGTACCCATAGTACAAGCCTAGAGCTTAGTTTGGGATTAGGTCAATTTGTGTGACATTGTCCTGTGATTTATTTATTTTTTAGTAGATAAAACTAACGGACTGATAAAATTTGCTGAATGTTAACAATATATTGCAAGTTACTTTTGATCAAAATGTCAAGTGTCTACAAAATATTTTGACGTTTCGGAAACGGACAGCAACGAAGCTCATAAGTATAGGGGCGTAAAGACAAGTTAATCCCACCAAAAACATAAATGTAAAAAAGGAGAGCCAAGTTCAATAGAAAAATTATTCTCTGCTGTGGGCTTCGCCGCAAAAAGAATGGAGACCTGAGATTGAGTGCCAAGTCATATTCCATGACTGTGTAAAAGTAGGTACTTAATAATAATTCGTATGGGAAATCCAGTCAAGTCAGCCCTTAGACTACATATTTGGATTTTGCATAGAACTTGGCACTCAATCTCAGATCTCCATTCTTTTTGCGGCGAAGCCCACAGCAGAGAATAATTTTTGTATTGAACTTGGCTCTCCTTTTTTACATTTATGTTTTTGGTGGGATATCATTACTTTTTGTAGGTAGGTAAGTACATATCCTCGTAACGCCGTGGGTCCACGCAATTTCGCAACATAAATCGCAACCTTATAGGTCAGATATCGAGAGACAACCGGGGACAGCAAGACAGCGCTCGCGCTTATGAGCGCGGCTGCCGCTCGCTCGGCCACGGTCGCGTCAACGGTTCGATTCGGTTGTCACAGCGCCCCACCCACCCCGCCCGCGCCGCTCCGGCGTCACTCGGCGCGCGCGCGTCGTGTATATACCGAAAATCTAAATGCCTATTATTTTATCATTATTTATTTTACGAGTAGGTAATGATTTTACACTATTGATGTGCGCTAAATATAAAAATAATAATTAATCCCAGTTAATAACGTAAGTACCCTAAGTAATATTAGGTATTTATGTTAAGCGTTCATAATAGAATCTAATTATTAAAAAATTGCCAGTTTTTTATTTATTCCTTTGTATTCATCTAATTACCTATCTGCATACCAAATTTTAACTCTCTAGGTCATCTGGAACTGGGTTAGAGTTTTGGTCTATAGGTCAGTCAATGATAAAAATGAGGAATTTTGGACATTAATATCTAAATAACCGTTTGAAATAAGCTTATGAAATTTAGAACACATAATGTATCTCGCAAGTCTCAATATATGAGCCAAATTTGATACGTTTATGTAAAATAGTTTTTGATTTATGAGGGGGTCAAAAGTGGCTCCAAATGGTTCGTGTAATATTACACACGGTGCGGCTCGCCAGTTCTGTTTCTTGAACTTGGCTTGACACGCTCCCGCGTGTCTAGATATACTCCATTTCATATACCATGGCCCGATGCACTTGAGACGGTCATTAGGCGTTAACAATAGGATTAGTGATAACAAAAGATACCTGGCCAGACCCTTTTGCGGCGTGGTATGCAGGTTGGACCGACGCGTGCCATTTTGAAGTGCTCCTAATTAGATAACAAAAGGCAAACATTATGAGCCCTATTGTTAAGCTTCAAGTGCATCGGGCCATGGTATATGAAATGGAGTATAACCAAGAGTGCAAAACGTGGAATAATTATCAAGAAGCCGATGAGAATGATTTTGAAATTTCGAAATGGATTTTTTTTTTTTACTAGTTACTATGTTTTTTTGTTGCTTTTAAAATGGTACAAATTCATTTCAACAAAACACATTTAAAAATAATTAAACAATTACATATTAATTAAAACCAACTTATAAAATAAAACCCTCCATTGCACCCACTTGCGGCATCGTGCCGGGGACGCTCGCAGCATTACCCAGCTGCACTGCAATGCTCAGTCGTTGAGCAAAAAAGGATCCTTGCCGGTGGTCGCCAGAGACGCCGATTAACTTGACTGACACTTCTTTTATTTATTTTTTCGTGTCAGACGAACACGGCCCAAAAGTATCCAGTGCAAGTGCAGCAAATATGTAATTTGGCTTTAAAAAAGCGTATTTGCGGCACTTGATGGTTTGAGCGTGGTCTGCGGCGGTCCCTGGCTTGCGAACAGAACCTTGGACGTGAGACGGCGCAAGCGTATCAACGCAAGTGACGTCCCATGCCAAGGAGCGACCAAGATGCCACGGAACTAACGTGCTTCCATCGCGTCTCTTTCCGTCTGAGGCAGACAGGCCAGTGGGCTCCAGCGAAGCCGGGAAAGCGACTGTGCTAACAGCCCGACGGATCAGATCGTTGATAATAATCGAATATATAATTTCAAACTTACATATGTGAATTTGAATAATGGATGGAACTTCCATCCGGTGCAAAGTGTGTATTGTTGGCAGATCCAACGAACATATAGAAATCTAGATTATCCGATGCACCCCTGCTTCGCATGCTGAAGTTGCTCGGCTGTTCTTGAAAATATTGGCATATCTGAAAAGGAATTACAAGGTTTAATTTCTCATTTATTTTACTTATTTTTAACCGACTTAAAGAAAAGGAGGAGGTTATACGTTCCATTGTATGTACTTTTTAGTGTTCCGGAGCCGAATGGCAAAAACGGAACCCTTATAATTTCGTCATGTCTGTCTGTCCGTCTGCCATTTTACTCAGAGCCTATTGGCACTATATAAATGAAATTTGGAGGATAGATGTATTCTATGAACCGCTATACAATGATGTAGTAAAATTTAAAAAAAAAATATATTTAGGGGTGGCACTCCATACATGTAACTAGGGGACGAAAAAATTTTTTTGAGTTACATCAGCGTGTGGGGTATTTTTAGATAGGGCTTCCAAAATGATACATTCATAGGCTTTTAAGTGACTTTTTTACGTAAGTGAACAGTTGGCGAGATATACGCTTCTAAAGTCGTAAAAATTCTGTCCGGGTGGGTAGCTTTTGAACTGTTAAATAGAACATTCTAATAAAAACAATTTTGGTTGGAAGTATTTCGTATGTTCTACTACTGTAATTTTTATTAGAATGTTCTATTGTTAGTGGTGGTAGGACCCTGTGCAGGGTCCGTCCGGATCGCTACCACCATCTTATCCATTAACCACCCGCCAAGCAATAGTGTTCGCATTGTTGTGTTCCGGTGTGGGGATAAGACAACCGGTGAAATTACTAGCATAGAGGCATTCCATCTTAGTCCTCAGGGTTGGCAACGCATTTGAGGTCTTAGGATTATAGACTTGAGAATTCAAATGCCTATGGGTCTCAGATTCCACTTACCATCAGGTGGCCTGAGTGCTCGTGTGCCTTCACCTTGTCATAAAAAAAAAAAAAAAAAAAAAAAAACTGTTCAAAAGCTACCCACCGGGACAGAATTTTTACGACTTTAGAAGCGTATATCTCGCCAACTGTTCACTTACGTAAAAAAGTCACTTAAAAAGTTCTGTATCATTTTGGAAGCCCTATCTAAAAATACCCCACACGCTGATGTAACTCAAAAAAAATTTTTCGTTTCCTAGTTACATGTATGGAGTGCCACTGCTAAATATATATTTTTTTCAATTTTACTACATCATTGTATAGCGGTTCATAGAATACATCTATCCTCCAAATTTCATTTAAATAGTGCCTATAGGCTCTGAGTAAAATGGCTGTGACATACAGACGGACAGACCGACATGACGAAATTATAAGGGTTCCGTTTTTGCCATTCGGCTCCGGAACCCTAAAAAGGAGGGTCTCTAGTTGTCGGGTTTTTTTGTATGTTACACAAAGACCGCAGAACTGATTTGAATATCTTTTTGTTTGATATACTTGGGACTAGGTCAATTGGTGTAACATTGTCCCGTGATATTTATTTTATTTTATTTAAATATCATGGGCTGAAAACGAACTAGTTTACTATTTTTTTATGTTAAGGAGAAGGCACACGAGCACTCAGGCCACCTGATGGTCAGTGGAATCTGAGACCCATACACATTTGAATTCTCAAGACTATAATCCTAACAACTCAAATGCGTTGCCAACCCTGAGCACTAAGATAGAATGCCTCTATTCGTTTATAGGTCACCATTGTTTAATTTTATCTAATATGTATTGTGCTAATTAGTCATAGGTAATTGTTAACTATTTCTCTTTGTAATTTCAACTCCATGCTGTTTTATATGATGTTTAGTGTTTAGTTTGTTTTATGTTGTTTCTTTGTGATCCCGCTGGCGCTAGTAGTAACGTTTATGACGTATGGGCTGCGTTCACTGTTACCGTAAAGGCCCATACACACGTAGTGACTGGTGTGATACAACTTTTCCAGTTTTTTTTTTTTTTAAACATGCTTGCTTTTTTATTATTATTATTTAGTGTGTAGTTTAGTGTTTTATTTAGTTAAATAATAGTTCGTTTTTGTGCATTTTTCGTGTTGCCCACCGTGCTCTCACCGAATGGGCCCTGCGGAAGACCAGCGCTGGCTGTAAAGCTAGCAACATGCTAAGCAGGGTCCATTTCGTGGCAAATTGTGTTTTTTATATTATTATTTTTGTAAGTATGTGCTTTTTTATTATTATTAATATTTGTCACGAATAAATGCTTGAATTTGAATTTGAATCCTATGCTAGTAATTTCACCGGCTGTCTTATCCCCACACCGAAACACAATGCGAATGCTGCTTGGCGGGTGGTTAATGGATAAGATGGTGGTGGATGGTGCTGTCGTTATCTTAACTTTTACGCTTATTTACTAAATGTTGTGCAGTGCATGCATGACTCGATGTATGAATGTGGAAGAAGCGAAAGAGCTTTGTCAGGATCGTAGCAGGTGGAAAGAAGTGGTCTCTGCCTACCCCTCTGGGAAACAGGCGTGATTTATGTATGTATGTATGTGTTAGAGCAAGTAAATCTTACCGAAACATTACCCGTGCAATCGTTCGAATGCACTGATTCTGTGGCCATCGGCACATCGTAGCACGGATGGAAATAGAAAGTAAGATTCGACACCGATCTCAAGCTGTCCAATTTAACATCCTCGGCTTTCGTGTCTGAAGTGTACATTGTATTTCTCGCAGACGGAGTTAGATCTATTCCAGTGCCGTTAGGGAACACGCAGCTACATGGTGACCTCTGAACACACTCGTCGCCACTTGCCAAGACGATGCAATAGCAGAGAGCGAACAGTTTGGACACTGTGGACAGCCTGGACAGGTCCATTTTCCTGTTCTCTGGCTACTGCTTCAACAACTGTGGCAGACGAGAGGTTGTTCCTGAGGGAAAATACAGCATTATAAACCAGTAAAGTATCTTAATTTGACGACACGCTAGCTTAGTTGGTACCCTGCCTTCGAAACTAGGGGACCTGGGTTCAAATCCCGGTAAGGGCAGATATTTGTGTGATGAGCACGAGTACTTGTTCCTGAGTCTTGGATGTTTTCTATGTATTTAAGTATGTATTCCTCTATATAAGTATGTTTATCGTTGTCTAATACCCGTAGTACAAGCCTAGAGCTAAGTTTGGGACTAGGTCAATTTGTTTGTCATTGTCCTGTGTTTTATTTTTTTAATATTAATTCTCAATCACTCAAAGGTAAACTCGAACCCCACACTAGCGTCTTTTGAGTCACGTCGACGCAACGTCGGCGCAACGGCGACGCGACGCCGGTTTACCATCATTGTAAATAACGTTTCACAAACATTATTTGTTATATTTTTTTCCGAAACTGTAAATATTTCAACACGATAATCTTAAAATAAATTATATGTTTGTGAAATAAATCTGTTTGTGAATCGTAACGGGACCCTATTACCTATAGCTCGTTTGCTTAGATAGTCTTAAAATAAATGATATGTTTGTGAATCGTTTTTAGGGTTCCGTACGGGACCTTATTATAGCTCGTTTATTTTTTTTTTATTTTTTTGGTTTATTGGGGAAAAAACAGATACAGACATTAGAAACAGAATATACAAAATAGGACATATAAAATAAGTGTAGCCTATATCCTGGGGCAATTCCCACTAAGACTTCTAACAATTATTATAGTGGCAGTGCCGTAGAAACGAAACATACAACAACAGGGCAAAAAATAATAAATAAAAAGCATACTACAATTATATAAGGCAATAAATTATATGACCATGACTATGGCTATATAGATAGATAGAGACAAGCAAAGTCAACAAATAATCTATCAAATACTTATAAATAACTTAGGCAAGGCAGCACTATAGAGAAAATGTGTTATTTTATAACTATATACTTTTCGCAATCTAACTTACTTTATTAAGAGTTTTCGCTTAGATAGTGTCGTCGTTTTTATATCGCGCCGCCTTGGCACAAGCCCCCTTTAGTCAATGGATGCCGCCGCGTAAACAAAGAATGCAAGTGAATTTGGGAGTTAACATCGAATTAAATTTGGATTTTATTACATTTGACTTGTATTTTATTTTATTTCGAGTGCGTGCTGGTGTACCGATAATAACTAAGCGATCGGACACTAACACTCCGCCGTCTGTCCGTCTGTCACCAGGCTGTATCTCATGAACCGTGATAGTCAGACAGTTGAAATTTTCACAGATGATTTATTTCTGTTGCCGCTATACTCGTAACAACATAATAATATACAAAGAAACAGAATAAAATAAATATTTAAGGGGGCTCCCATATAAAAAACGTGATTTTTTCGCTCGTTTTTGCTAGATATTGATAACGGTAACAGGTAGACACTTGAATTATTCACAGAATATTTCATAACATTCACTTGAAATAGAAAAATAAATAAATGAAATTAAAACTAATGTTTAAAGGCGGCTCCCATACAACAGACATGATTTTCTTGCCGTTTTTATAGCTAATGGCACGGAACCCTTTGTACGCAAGTCCGACGCGCACTTGGCCGGGTAATAACAAATTTTATGACAGTGTCAGCGAGTGACAGCGTCTCACCGGCGGGCTTACGCAGCGTCAATAACGTCTTGCCAGCCTCTGTGCTGGGGTAGTCCTGTGAAGTGCGTCGTATTTACTGGAATTAGTTTTGGAACAGGTCTTATTATGTACTACTAGCGACCCGCCAGTGGCTGCGCACGCTGCATTTTTTTTTAGGGTTTTTTTTTAATATTATCCTATGTTATTTCTAGTCGCTCCCAGAACATGTGTACAAAGTTTGATGATGATTCGTAAAGTAGTTTTTGCGTGAAAGCGTAACGAACATCCACTCTTTCACATTTATAATATTAAGTAAGGATGTAGTCGTCCGTACGCGCTCCCACGTCGCATTTTAGCGTGAGTTTTTTTTTTTTTGTAGTTAGCCTCTGATGGCTTTGACTACTTCGCCGGAGAAAGGCGGACTCTTGATGGGAGTCCACGCGGTAAAGGGTTTTTACACTAGCATGCCTAAGGGTGCCCCTATTGGCCGACATCGGACTTAGGACGCTAAGGGAGAATTTCAATCGAATTGGTTTTTTGCTACCAACGCTTCGGAAAAAAATACGTTAGACCAGACTGAGAAGAAGCGTCGAAAGAAACTCCATCTGGGTGTCGATTTTGTGAGTTAACCGGTACCGGTACCGGTGCAAAGTGGGGTCGCCGCGGACGGAGACGTTGTGGTGTGTAAGGATCTAAGCTGGTGCTGGTGCAGGGCAACCCCTGTGAGACGGTTGGGCGATGAATATCTTCGCGGGCTGCGAGGGCAGCCGTGATAGTGTCATCGGTGTCGGTCAGTATGTGTCGGTGACGCCTATTCCGAGGGATACGCCCACGAGCGGAACGTAATTTACGGCAGCACGTAATAAGGGGTTAGGATGGTGAGGAGCGTTATTGAAGAACCGCCGAGAGGCATCCTTCATAAACTTGGCCACGGTTGGAAGACCGAGGTCGTCGTGAAGATCTAAGTTGCGCATGAACCATGGAGCACCCACGGCTCTGCGCAAGAATCGATTCTGCAGCACCTGGAATTGGTACAGAGCAGTCGAGTTCGCATGAGCGAAGACCACACTAGCATAAGTTAGTACGGGGTGAACGCACGTCTTGTAAATTGTCATCTTATTTCTAAGCGACAGCTTACTACGTTTGTTCAACAGCGGATAGTGACGGCCTAGAATGAAGGCCGCGCGATTCCGAATACGCTGAATGTGCTTCCGGAAAAGCAATCGATGATCCAGGGTGACCCCTAGATATTTGACCTCGGTAGCCCACGGAATGGGACTATCGTAGAGTCGAATAGAATTGTGGGAGGGACCTACCCAACTGAGACTGAGTTTCCGGTAAAAAAGCACAGCGGCGCTTTTCTCCGGATTCACCTCGATCCTCCAAAGCCTAAACCAACGACCTAACTCGCTGATGGCGTCCTGGAGGCGACGGTGTAGAACCGAGGGGCGGATAGAAGTCGTATAGATGGCGGTGTCATCAGCAAAAAGTGCATAATGAACTTGTGGAACTCTTGGTATATCGTTAGTGAACAACGAAAAGAGAATTGGGGAGAGAACAGAGCCCTGTGGGACTCCGGCTCTGATCGGATGGGCGTATGAGCGTTTAGGAGTATGGCGACTTTTAACGTCCAACCGGGCGCGTAACTCGCTTTAGGCGCCGCGCCTACCGCGCCCGCGGAGTCCGTCCGTATACTCCGTCGTAGCGTTCGGGTTATTTCGGAAGGGCTCGGGTCACTTCGCGTCAACTTAGCGGCCGGCGCCGTTTTAGTCATTGAAGCGCGTACTTGAAAATACTCGTGGCGCTAGTCTTTGGCACTAGTATTTTTGTGGACGCGTACTTGTACTTTCTTATGACAGTTATGAGTGTGACATAACGTGTAATATCAACATGCAATTTCGATACACCGTAACTCAAAACTTAAAAGTGGCATGAACATAACGATAAAAATAAATATTTACCTGTAATATTTTTTAAGTTTGAGTCCTTTCCATACATTTTTCAAAAATTGTGTAGGTAAGGATTATATCACAATTTACCTTAATAGGCCTTTTTTGTTTCAGTTAATTTGTATGGAAATCGATTGAAAAGCATTAAAAGAAATTTTTGTGTATGAAACCCATCGATGGGTAGTGATCAGTATTTAAGTTAATTTCTGTTTTATCCGGTGAACGATACCTATCTATGGTAGGTAGGTAGGTAGGTATGGTATGGTAGGAAGGCCTGCCGACAGTTCGTCTCCCGGTTCGCGGTCGCCACTAGAAACTTTCCGCTCCAGCAGCCATCGGACACATTATGCTACATTATACAATGTATGTGCACTCGCGGTCAAATAATACGGGTCAGAGTGCGTTTTTCATACAAACGAGGCTATTTCGAAGCCTTGGTTCCTCGCCAGGGGATGCTTTTAGTGACATGGAGTGGCACTATTCTAACCCGGCAAACACACGGACATACTCTAACATTTTATTCCTTATCTTCTTTATGTGTTAATTTTAATTTCTGTGTTGCCATAGTATGTTTTTTTTTTCTGGTGTTTTTACTGTGCTCATCGAAAAACAAATACGTCAATTATAGTTATGCCTTAAATGTTTCAGGACAATTGATACGATTTTACCGATTTTCATTCCATATAACGTATTATTTCACTGAATTTCACCTTGATCAAGTGACATGATACATTTGGTGTGAAAGATAGGACAGTTATTTTTTGCTGAAGCCCTGTTATATTCAGGTTATCTTAAATATTAATTGCGTAAACTACTAAAAAAACCGGCCAAGTGCATGTCGGACCACGCGCAGTGGGTTCCGTAGCTGGGATGAACATTCATGCTTGAAATTCATTTTTTTTTTATTAAAATCTCAAAAACTATACAGCGTATCGTGTTCAAAACAATTTTGGTTGGAAGTATTTCGTATGTTCTACTACTGTAATTTTTATTAGAATGTTCTACTTAACAGTTCAAAAGCTACCCACTCGGACAGAATTTTTACGACTTTAGAAGCGTACCTACTTATATTATTACTCGCCAACAGTTCACTTACGTAAAAAAAACCTTAAAAACCTCCGTATCATTTTGGAAGCCCTATCTAAAAATACCCACACGCTGATGTAACTCAAAAAAAATATTTTCGTCCCCTAGTTACATGTATGGAGTGCCACCCCTAAATATATATTTATTTTAAATTTCAGTACATCATTGTATAGCGGTTCATAGAATACATCTATCCTCCAAATTTCATTTATATAGTGCCAATAGGTTCTGAGTAAAATGGCTGTGACATACAGACGGACAGACGGACGGACGGACTGACAGACGGACAGACGGACAGACGGACATGACGAAATTATAAGGGTTGCCATTCGGCTCCGGAATCCTAAAAACCTAAATTCCTGCGCCTAGTCAAGTCGCCTGAATATGACACCCCATGAACATTCTGTGAAGAAATGAGTGTCGACAAGACAAAAGTAAACCGAATTAAATATAGTGAGAACTGAGCACTAAAGTGCTATGGCAAATGACTTTAGGACAAACTTCTTTATGGCAAATAGTGGGACTCTGAACGGCTGTGGTCAATAAACGGAACACTGACACTAACTAAACTGACACGTGTCGGGGACCGCTAGGTAGCTGGGGTATTTTATGTTATTTCATTTACTTAGCGGTCCCCGACGTGTCAGTTTAGTTAGTGTCAGTGTTCAGTTAACTATCTACTAATCAAACAATCAGCCGTTAGGGCCACTACTTATTTTTTTTTACTTTTTAGTGGTTTTTTGACAGACTATTTATTAAGGGGGTTTTCTAAATTTCTAATTTATTTTTTTATTTCACGCTTTTTAAACTTCTCTATCTGAGTGTCTGTTTGTGGCACCGTAGCTTCCAAACGGATGAACGGATTTGGATGCAAGTTTTTTTAAATAAAGCTACATTAATCAGGATGATTCTTAGTAAAATTTCATGAAAATTGCTCGTGCCGTTTAAGAGATATCAGCTCTGAAAGTAGGTGTCACCGTTATTTTGGGGGCTTTTTACCCTCTAAAAGCTTAATGTTTCAAAAACGGCTGAAGCGATTTGGATGAAACATGTCTAAGAACCACCGTTATAAAACCAGAGGGCTTATTGTCTAACGCACTCGCAATCACGATCGTTTTCATTTTGAAAATCGAACGCTCGTCTGCATACAATATGAAAACAATTGCTCCATTTTGAAGCCGGTTGCGATTGCGAGTGCGTTAGACAATAGCCCCTCTGCTTTCATTTAAAAAAACCGCATTCAATTCGGTTCACCCATTTAAGTGCTACGGTGTCACAGACAGACACATACACACACACAATTACACGTCAAACTTATAACACCCCTCTTTTTGCGTCGGAGGTTAAAAACCAAACACGATATGTTGTTTTATTTAAAATGAGTCCAAAGTAATGACTTTATAGATAAGAAATTTTGTCTATTATTCCCAGAGATAAAATATCTAACTAAGAAAACACTGTAGTTGATAAAACAGTTATTTAACGTTTTTTAACATCTAACGGTTCCCCGTGTGGTTGCCGGGTTAGAATAGTGCCACTCCATATCTTCCCGTGGATGTCGTAAGAGGCGACTAAAGGAATGAGGGCTTTTAGTACTGTTAGGCGATGGGCTTGCAACCTGTCACTAATACACTGGTAAACAAATTAGCTTGTTTGTGCAAAATATGATTACAGAATTACCAACAAACATTAACAATTAACAATTAACAAGACTTGTTGAGTTGAACCCTACACTGAGCATGGTCCGACATGCTCTTGCCCAGTTTTTTTTTCGTAATAACAAATTTTCTATTTAAAGTCAATTGGTGCCGTCTTAGATGATTTTAGTAGGTATAAACATTTTAATCGCATGTATGTCAAGAACCAATGATGTCTACTTAGTCGTTATAGTTTATCCTTTAAAATTCGTTATATGAAAGGTCATTTAAGATTTTTTTCTGATTTTTATTATTTGTAGTTTTGGCTGAAGGGGGGGGACACTTGAGTATAACAAAAATTAGCGCTTTAAAGCTTAATATTTCATAAACGGATTACTTATTCAAAAAACTGTGTCCACAAACTCGTAATATTTTTGAAAGACCACGACACCCCGCACTATAGGGTAAACGAGACCCTAAAAAATTTTTTTTTACGTTTTTTTGTACCACTTTATTGGCATGACTAATATGCATATTCATGCCAAATTACAGCTTTCTAGTACTAAGAGTCTCTGCGCTAGGCTGCGGACGGACGGACGGACGGACATGGCGACACTATAGGGGTTTCTAGTTTGACTACGGCACCCTAAAAATTAATCATATTCTCGACTGATTCTTTTTTGACAACTAACTCGTGATAATATTTCTACTATATTAAATTTGATATAATATTATGTTTAATTCATTAAACAGGCGGGTGCAGATTGTTGTTTCTTCGGCTCTATACTAATCGATAAGAGATATTTACGTAACCTTGGAGCATCGTCACAAAACCTAAAACGTTATCATATCGTCTACAAAAATAATGGTATCACAATATACGTTAATTTATTTATAACTTTAAATAGGTTTGACTAAATTTTATCGAAAAGCACCGGACAAGTGCGGGTTAAACTCGCGTGGATAGGGTTCCGTACGTTTTGAGAAATCAGCCGTTTCCAAAAAAAATACTTAGTTAAGGATTTCAATTAAAACAACCCATATAGTTTGTATGACTAACTTTGGTTACACCAAGGACGCGATCGTGATTTGGTTTTTGGTTTTTGGAAGCATTTAACTATGTACGTTTTTTTTGAAAACGATCCAAATTTCCCATGTTACGTTAAATGGATCATTCTTCTTTTTTACCGACAATTGCCTGTCCTCATTTTACCATACGTTATCAGTTAGAGTATTGATTAATGTTTTTGATTAGTGTTTGAATATACGTCCAAACATTTATTTGTCTATTAGTACTAAATAATCTTTCACTTTCTCTATCCAGTGTCTCTTTTTTATAAGTTTGTTTTTCATAGAATCGCGTGACAGAGTGGTAATACAAAATTTAGTCTCCTCTGAACGCGGCCACTCTGTCACAGTATATTCTGAAAAACCACCTTATAGATAAAAACATTATCGCCACCGAAATAATCATTAATTACTCGAAATAAAAAAAATCACGAAACGTATTTTAAAATCAAAAATTAAAACCATAATTATCAATAGTTGAAAAACGCAAAACATAGAAAAATGACGATGTATTGTTGGTAAAAATTAGAACGACCCAACTTCTAATAGGTTTTCCTTTAATCTATAAAAAATGTATTCTGTAATTTTACAGAATTTTTTAACTAGGTCAATGTTCATACTTTTTCATATATTACTTTAAAGCGGTTTATTTAAAAATTAAAATTAAAATAAACTGAAGATCCGTGTAAGAAGCCTTTTCATTAAACATTTCATATCTCGTTGACCCCTTCAAAATTCATTTATTTACTTTACACGTTCGTGTTTGGATCACAAATATTCACATGTATATAAAATTTCATCTTAATCAGCCCGGAAAACTTTAGCTGTGACAGACAAACAGACAATCACAAGAAACCTATAAGGGTTCTGATATTTCATTCCTATTTACGGAACCCTAAAAACGTTTTAACTAACGTTTTATTTGCGACGGTTTTTAGCTCTTTAGGTAATCCACTGATCCACTCACAGTTAAAATACCCTCGAACTCAAATAATACGGGTCAAAATACGTTTTTCATACTAAACATGCTATTTCGAAGCCTTGGTTCCTCGCCAGGAGATGCTTTTAGTGAAATCTGATGATGGATACCCCGAGCATCGATACAGGACTTCCAGAGTGCCTAGGATACCCAACTGATTGAATCTGCGGTTACCGCCGGAATTGTGCATGTTCAGAAAAACATCCAAATGCTGACCCAAAGTCTCTCGCTTCTTAAGAACTTTTGACCTCCTCTATTGAACCTCGGAGTATCGGACATTTTTTTTGTTGGCGTGACTAATACGCATATTCATGCCAAATTACAGCTTTCTAGTACTAAGAAACTCTGCGCTAGGCTGCGGACGGACGGACATGGCGACACTATACCTGAGGGTTCCTAGTTTGACCACGGAACCCGAAAAACGCTAGCTTTGCATGGGTACGATTCGAGTGTTTTCCGTTCGTCCGATCGATCCAACGGGATTTTTTCCCATTGACCAAGACCCTCTTTTTAAAGTAGTACAGTCATGTCGAGTTTTTTTACTATTATTAATTTAGAAAATATACATAAAATAACTACTTTAAATAGAAAATTAGTTATTACTTATTGATGTGACTTAGCTTTATGTGAAAAAACCTGCGTCCAAATCCGGTCATCCGTTTGGGAGTTACGATGCCACAAACAGACACTCAGATGGAGGAGTTTAAAAAGCGTGAAGTAAAAATGGATTATAAATTTAAAAAACCCCCGACTATATAATAATAAGTAGTGGCCCTAAGGGCTGATTGGACACTAACGTAAACTGACACGGCGGGGGACCGCTAAGTAAATGAAATAACATAAAATACCCCAGCTACTTAGCGGTCCCCGACGTGTCAGTTTAGTTAGTGTCAGTGTTCAGTTAACTATGTACTTATCAAACAATCAGCCCTTAGGGCCACTACTTATTATTTTTTACTTTTTAAAGGTTTTTTACAGACTATTTAGTGTGGGTTTTTTAATTACCGTGTAGAATCTCGGCCTAGGAAGGTTAGTACCGAGCATGTTGAAGAAGAAAAAGCTTGTAATTGGGTGAATCAACTTTTAAGGTACTCCTAATCTTAAGTGGTATTAAAACTTTGCAGTTAAAATATGGTTAAAAATAATGTATGAATATTAAAATCAGACATCCAAATTTACAGACCTTACTCGTTTAACACCTCAATTTTAACTCAGGGGAAAATGCACATTTTTCATACAAAACCTGGGCACAACATCGTCCCCTGCGTTACCAACTATATTAATTTTAAAACTGTACTATTTCAAATCAAATCATTTCAAATGTAAGCCTATTTGTCTGATTTAATAAACATAAGCCACGTCGTTAGCAAATAAATAATTAATTAATAAATATCACGGGACAATGTCACACAAATTGACCTAGTCCCACACTAAGCTCTAGGCTTGTACTATGGGTACTAGACAACGATAAACATACTTAGATAGAGAAATATATACTAAAATACATAGAAAACATCCAAGACTCAGGAACAAATACTCGTGCTCATCACACAAATATGTGCCCTTACCGGAATTTGAACCCGGACCGCTGGCTTCGGAGGCAGGGTCACTCCCAACTAGGCCAACGTGTCGTCAAATTTATAGTATTTCTAAAAAAAAATTGTGAAAAATGTCGAAAAATGCGGAGTACTTCAAAAGTTGATCCAGTTATATCAAAGCACGTACCTCCCACACGAAGAGCACCTACGTAACTAACGTAATTTTTAACTGAAACTCGTTTGATATTGCTGGCGCTAGTGAAACAAAATAGCCTAATACATACTAGGAGTACATAGTAATCGAAGTAGATCATTCGACCTTTCAACTCTACTGATAAACTTTATAACACTGACGTGGAGGATGATACCTATCTGACTTCACAACTCGGCCTTGACCACGATCAGGCAGGAATCAGGATGGATGAAATTGTGGAAATCATGTTTTAAAGTTTACCGTCCAATCTCTCTTTGCACTGCTGTATACATATTTTAAACAACAAAAACCAAACTTATTTCTGCGACAAGACAAATATAACGCCAATAAAAAACCGGGCAAGAGCATGTCGGACCATGCTCAGTGTAGGGTTCCGAAGCCATTAAGTACTACAAACATAAAAATCAACAAGTAATAAGTAATTTTCTATTTAAAGTCAATTGGTGCTGTTTTAGATGATTTTAGTAGGTATAAACACTTTAGTCGCCTGTATCTCAAGAACCAATAATGTCTACTTAGTTGTGATAGTGTTCCTTTAAAATTCGATACTCTTTCATTTAAGATTTTTTTCTGATTTTAAATATTTGTAGTTTTGGCTGTTTGGGGACACTTGAGTCTAACAAAAATTAGCGCTTTAAAGCTTAATATTTCATTAACGAATTACTTAATCAAAAAACCGTTTTCACAAACCCGTAATATTTTTGAAATTCCTATCCAACGACACCCCACACTACAGGATAGACGAGAAAAAAAAAATACATCCTCACGTTACGTGTAGGGGAGGTACCCTAAAAAAAATATTTTTTTATATTTTATTGTACCACTTTGTTAGCGTGACTAATATGCAATTCATGGTAAATTACAGCTTTCTAGTACTAAGAGTCTTCGCACTAGGCTGCGGACGGACGGACGTACAGACATGGCGAAACTATAAGGGTTCCTAGTTTGACTACGGAACCCTAAAAATGGCAGCAACCGTAGTTTTAATTTATTATTTATTTCGAATAACAGGTCATCTCGAGTGATAATTAGAATTGAGGTCAAAAAAATATACTTTGTTTTTTAAAGATGTTCGAAATTTGAATGTAATTATGATATCGAATTTGAGAAGGTTTTTTTCTAACAAAACATTATATTATTATGCTAGTCGTAATTTGCGGTAAATCATATAACGACAGTTACAAAACGAAACGTTTATAATTAATGTAAATACCTACATATTAATAAAGATATTCTCAGACTTAACCCAAACATAATCTACAAATTTATCAATTATAAGGTAATAATGATACCCCGTGTGGTTCCCGGGTTAGAATAGTGCCACTCCATGTCTTCCCGTGGATGTCGAGAGGCGACTAAGGAAAGAAAGGCTTGTAGTACTCTTAGGGGATTGGCTTGCAACCTGTCACTAATACACTGGTAAACTTAGCCTGAATGTGCAAATTGTGGTTACAGAATTATCAACAAGTTTAGAGTTGTTGGTATTCTGTAGCTCTGCCTACCCCACTCTGGGAATGAAGGCGTGCTATTGTGTATGTAATTATACACACTGACCTGTATTTCTCCAGCAGAATGACTGCATCCTAATTTTTAAGCACCGTTCACTTCTAAAATCTCACTAGCGAATGCCCTTCTTGGGTAGCTCCGGAAGTCGTGCCTTTGGTAGAAATTGGATGAGGTTATGTGATCAGCGATCACGTGACCGATCATTCAATATATTTTTTATGTGTCAAATTCATAATTACGTACTAAACTCGCGCGAAAACAAAAAATAAATTAACAAAACATACCATCACGCCTTCATTCCCAGAGTGGGGTAGGCAGAGCTACAAAAATAGCATTTCCAAAAAGACATGTTGGTAATTTTATAACCACATTTTGCAAACAAGCTAAGATGTTTACCAGTGTATTAGTGACAGGTTGCAAGCCCATCGCCTAACAGTACTACAAGCCCTTATTCCCTTGATCGCCTCTTACGATATCCACGGGAAGACATGGAGTGGCACTATTCCATCCCGGCAACCACACGGGTCACTACCAAGTAGGCAAACGTGTCTAATTATTAACAAACTCCTATAAAGGCAGAGCATCTAGCGAAAAATTGTGTTTTACAAGCCACCGCTAACTGGCAACTTTGGAATAAAATAAAAAATGTTAAGAGGTCGTACACGAAATTTTGCCGGTTCTGCTTCTTTTTGAGATTTTTGCAGTTAAAATACTGCTTTTCTATAAGTTCTAATGCACATCATGAAATACAATTTCAGTTATGATCGAATAAATGAGTTACGAATGAATGAGCTACTTTTTTATTTATGTCGAGTATTATAATGCGAGATTTAGGTTGTTTTAAAACATTATACTTATATTGCTGTTTTTTTTTTTTTTTTGGAGGTTTTTTTATGGTATTGGATATATTTTGAACTGAAGTTTATTAATGTTGTTTAAATTTTTTAAACGAGAGTTTTAAATAGCCGAAATCTAAAACAATTTTCTGCACCTTTTCTATAAAATTTTACCAAGTTAATCAGTTTTTACACAAAAAGTATATATGAATGTGTTAAAAAATTATTCATAAATTTTTTAGATGACATTTACGGCAGTAAATTGTAATTTTTTCATACGTGCTGACGTCAAAACGATTCGAGCGATATTCTAAACCTCTCACAGCAAAACTCACAAAACAGTCGCCGGTTTCAGGTCGATTAATTTAAATTAAATAATAAAAACAAAAAAGTAGCTCATACATTCGTTAAAAATCGAAATCATCTTTCGTGTTGCGCATTAAATTTTGTAGAAGTAAGGTATAATCACGTAAATCAGCGAAATCGGCAAAAATTCTCTCGGTTTCTTAATTCAGTAAGAATGCTGCCCGTGCACGTCAAAATCTACCAGCGCTTACCGAGAGGAGACCACAGCTGAGAAGAAACAACGCAAGGAACTCATTAGTCAGCTATTCTTTAAGTATTGCTTATGCGAATGATAATATTGAATCTAGCATTATATAAAACAATGAACACGAAATAATATTATCATGCGTAGATGAGCAGAAAAACGTGTGTATAATAAACATGTGTAAAGTGAGAGATATTCGTTAGTCCTGCCACTAAAATAGAATACTTAGTTCGAGAAATATACGGACTACAGTCGAAGTATCGATATATATTTGTTAGTACTGTTAGACTTACAATTATATAGTGATTAAATTAGAAAATATTGCTGTTCAATTAATTATAATTATGTAAACAGTATGCATGCAGCATCGGTACCACCGGATTTTCCTGAGGATAAAAAGTATTGTACTTCCGGTGCTACCGATGGCGGTTGATTACCTACTGCAGTGGCGCCGTGGTGACCGTTTCAGGTAACTGACTGTCGTGTCACCACTCCGCCACTCAGAACATATTGAGACGTTGACGTTGATCCGTTGAATTGTGTCGGATATCAAGTGACGTTTCATTGCTACAGTACTGTAAAGAAAGAAGGATGTAGCAGTACATACTCCTTTCATTGTATTCTTTTTTCTATTTTGTTATGTCGAAATGTCTCGAAATCTTTTGAATAAAAAAGATTTCGAAATATGGAATGCCCGCCGGTGGTTTTCAGGGGAACGCTCCAGAGTCTCCAACGGACCGCGTTGGCATTCACATGTGAACTGATGTATATTTAAACGTTAAAATAAATAAAAGAATAAACACAAGAAACACTGCTTATTCTGCGTAGCTTAGTTAAAAGTGCGTAAAGTATTACGCTTAGGAATAGGCGCCTACCAGGCTTACAGTACCTATATAAAATGAATGGCTAGAAAAAAGTTAACAAAGAACCTAAAACCCGTTTCTAAAAAGCAAGAAATAACTTCTTTTAAAAACCACATTCAAATTGGTTCATCCATTTAAGAACTACGGTGCCACAAACACACACACACTTACACATCAAACTTATAACACCCCGCTTTTTGCGTCGGAGTCCACTGAAATCGGCGTCCTACAATATTTTTTGCCAAAAGCCAAATTCAGTTGGATTACCTACCTACTTTAAAAAGTTTTATTGTTTGCAAAATATTTTACTGATTATTAAGTTGGTCTTAATAATCCGAATTAATCGCCCGCCTAGGGCGGGGCTCCTACTTCTAGGTGGTTTTGCCCTTCGGGCACCTCAAGATACCTAACGAACCTAACCTACCTACTTTTACAACCATAATTAGTATTTAAGTAAGTGGAGGATCCAAGTGCACCTTAAAGTGTCTTAGAATCCATTATTTGGAACTGACTGGTACGATGGACTCAGGTGGAGGAAAAAGTGAACTAGGATCCATCAATGGAGCCATGCAATGGATCCAAGTGGACGGAACGAGTATAGCTGAGATTCTGCCGCTACCTTCGGATTCCATCATCCTATCAGCTCTATGGTGCCATGTTATTGTATTGTCATTGAGGTTACGTAGTTACACCAATAAATATCTGCTCAATCGATCCCCGGGAAGTGGTTCAAATCTTCCTTGCAAGATGATCTACACATCGATGAAATAGTTGTGGAGTGCCCCAGGGAACAATATTAGGTCTCTTTTTATTCAATTCCAAATTCCAAATAATCCAAATAGAGTCAGTGTACGAAAAACTAAAAAGACTTTCCTTTGTTTTACGGCGCCATCGAGAAATATGTTGATGCGCTCATTCTTGGAGTAGCGACTTATTTATAACTACATTCGTATTAGTTATTAAAAATCAAAATTTAAATCGCGTTTTAAACTAAAATGCTTGAAATTCTCATTTAGGATACTGAATTATGACTAGCACCCATTATGTTACAAAAGTGTTATGGCAAACGGCACTAGTAGAAGCTTCGGGAGATGGGTTAGGGATAGAAATAAAACAGTAAATAACGGATAAAATGTAATTATTTTAAAAATAATAACAATAGTACTTTTACCATTTGAACAGTATCAGAAGTATTCTTTACTTTATTGATTAGTGAGTTTTTGTGCCGGTTACAATTCTAGCTAACCTGAAATACGACACTTGAGTCGAAAATGGGATTTAATAAAATATTGGTGTCATAAAACAATTGTTTGACACTTCTTACGGCTCGAATCATAACGTCACTGCAACAGAACAGGGCTGGGATTCTACACGGTAATAACTATCTCGTTTTTGACGTGTTTCCCTATCGTCACCAATTTGATAACTCTAATGTCATTTACAATAATGGCGACTGTGACATAAACGATTCCAAAACACGTCTAACGCGATTTCGTTATAACGCAGTAGAATAGAGGCCTAGGACTGGGATTCTACGCGGTAATAACGATCTCGTCTTTGACGTGTTTCCGTATTGTGAACGTTTTGATAACGCTTATGTCATTTGCAATAATGGCGGCTGTGACATAAATGATTCTAAAACACGTCAAACGCGATATCGTTATAACGCAGTAGAATAGAGGCCCAGGTGTATTGTATGGTATGAACAGTAGGTAGAACAAAATAATGATTACAGAGTAACCACGATATGAAACTCTCCCAAATACACGAAAATATCAAGCTGAACTCAGTAGTGTTATATTTATTAAATAATTAAAATTTGAAGTCAAATACTAAACACCATTATACATTATAATGATCACTCTTCATAAAAATATTAAAATACTTACGATCGAAACTCCTAATCATCAGAATTCATAATATCACTAATCCAACACCTTGTTTGTTTATACCTATCATACCTTATATGACTACGAACGAAGTGAGGAGAAGTGTTACGTTTAGCGGCTTTCAAACATGCTCTCAGTAATGACAGTATAAATAAAAAAAAATACAAGTGCCTGTTACAAGCAAACAAAACCACGTCTGTTCAACAGCCAATTAAGACTGTTTTGTCGAACTATGACGTATCACACGCATCAGTGTTCTGCTTCTATTGGCTGCTGAACAGAGCCACAAGGTTTAGTTTGTTTGCTTTTGTGTATTTAAGTACCTAAACCTTTCTAGAATAGTAATAAAAAAATATGAACAAAAAAAATATGAGGAAAATAATTATGAAGAGTGTTATGAACACAAATCGGTAGTAAAACAAAAAATAAGAGTAAGAATTTTATGTGAGCCAATATGGACCTTCTTGTATATACATATAGGTAAAACTGAAGAAAGACGTAGATGTCAGCATCAGGATGTGAGGTTGTTCCCCTCTCTGCTTACAGCGGCTGCCTAGGAAAACATCAGCGAGCTGAGGTAGCCCAAGTAGCTGCCAGCACGATCTTCAGTTTCTATGTTTCTCTCTTCTATTTGAGGACCTGGAAACATGTGGACTGTCAGCTTGATGTAACAAAACCGGGCAAGAGCATGTCGAACCATGCTCAGTGTAGGGTTCCGAAGCCGTTAAGTACTGCAAACATAAAAACCGGGCAAGAGCATGTCGGACCAGGCTCAGTGTAGGGTTCCGAAGCCGTTAAGTACTGCAAACATAAAAACCGGGCAAGAGCATGTCGGACCAGGCTCAGTGTAGGGTTCCGAAGCCGTTAAGTACTACAAACATAAAAACCGGGCAAGAGCATGTCGGACCATGCTCAGTGTAGGGTTCCGAAGCCGTTAAGTACTACAAACATAAAAACCGGGCAAGAGCATGTCGGACCAGGCTCAGTGTAGGGTTCCGAAGCCGTTAAGTACTACAAACATAAAAACCGGGCGAGAGCATGTCGGACCATGCTCAGAGTAGGGTTCCGAAGCCGTTAAGTACTACAAACATAAAAACCGGGCAAGAGCATGTCGGACCATGCTCAGTGTAGGGTTCCGAAGCCGTTAAGTACTACAAACATAAAAATAACAAGTAATACAAAATTTTCTATTGAAAGTCATTTGCCGTCTTAATGATTTTAGTAAGTATAAACACTTTAATCGTCTTTATCTCAAGAAATAATGATTTGTAATTATTCGTGATAGTTTTCCTTTTAAATTCGTTATATGCGCTTTCATGAATAATATTTTTCAGATTTTTATTATTTGTAGTTTTGCCTGTTTTGCCTGGGGGGGAAGTATTTTTTCCTTGTCTACCCCATGTATCGTTGGATAGGTCTGTTAAAAATATTGTGCGTTTGTAGAATCGATTTTCCGATTAAGGGATTCGTTTATGAAATATTAAGAGCTTTAAAGCGCTATCTTTTGTTAGAGTCAAGCGAGTCCCAACAACCAAAACTACCAATACTAAAAATCTAAAAAAAATCCTAAATGAAAGAGCATATAACTAACGACATTTAAAGTAAAACTATCACGACTAAGTAGACGTCATTGGTTCTTGAGATACAGGCGATTAAAGTGTTTATACCTACTAAAAACATCTAAGTCGGCACCAAATGACTTTAAATAGAAATTTATCGATTTTTATGTTTGTAGTGCTTAACGGCTTCGGAACCCTACACTGAGCATGGTCCGACACGCTCTTGCCCGGTTTTAGTATAGGTCGATTCACATGAGCTGGTACGAATGGATTAAACATAAGTAATGTCACCTGTCACTGTGTGAATGCCGTTCTTATACCAGGACCTAATACTTACTTCGTTAACAACTGAAACTTTTTCGTTGTTCAATAATTAATACTTACGTGCATCACAGGCACACGAACATACAGGGCATGGAGGTGCTGGAGGGCCTGGAAGACCTGGGAAACCCTGTTGAACAAATATAAATACAGTCTGGGTCTATATTGTATGACAAAAAATTAAAGTTCCGTTTTTTTACAGTCCATGTAATTTTTTTACATAATAAGTAATAAAATAATAGTAGAGGACAATCTCGCACCATTAAACCTGGTCCCAAACTAAGCTCTAGGCTTGTACCTACTATGGGTCAGAGATGGGCAAAATTTATTCGAATACAATCCTCTTAAACGAAACTGTTAGTTAAGTATAGATATTTAAATGTTGATTTAAAGCATTTTTATTATAAATTACCTTAAGTCCTGTTTGCCCCGTACCGCCTTTTTCACCCTGGGAATTAAAAATTACATTAAAAATAACCCGCATACTAACGGTAGGTATAATAACACCGACCGATGTTATGGTGAAAACTGTTTTATTATTTTAACCATTATAGCATTGTTATAACGATGATTATGCTCATTACGGACATCAATGCAAAACTCGGTTCGGATAATTTCACATATTGTAGCTTTTTTATTATTAATATGGAATAAAGTATTTTACAACAAACAAAATTTTATTAATGTAACGAACAATTGAAGGTCCAGCAATTATAACAAAAAAAAGATTGAAAACGTGTTTTTGTAATTAACCAAAATTATTGTGATACTGAAGTCATAAAGTTTCACAAAAGTGCAAAGAAAATGATTTAAAATAATAGCACTTAAATAACATGAAAATGAAATTATTAATTAATTTTAATCAAATAAAAATACTATATTAAAAGCACGATCCTATCACTTCATAACCAACGTTTCACAAATGATTCATTTCACAAACATATCATTTGACAACCCGCGTTTTTTTCCGAAACTGTAAATACTTCTTGATTTATTTCAGCGTGTAGAACCCTATAAGTTAGGTTAGTTTTACAAAAATCCTGAAATATTTGTAGTTACAGAAAAAAAGCGGGTTGGCAAACGAATAGGTTGCGAAACGATGCATTTGTCAAAGATTTGTCGGCAAAAAGGCAGAGAACCATTAAAAGTAAATTCTTAAGCGGTAATAAAATATTTAAAAAAAAGTACGAATTAAATAATAGTATAAATATACATTTAAAAAAAAAATGTTTATTCACCTTCTGTCCCGGTGCCCCCGGCACTCCTTGTCTTCCCTGTGAAATGATCAATTATTATCACTACACAGTATAAAACAATTGCTTCCCGCTGTCAGTCCCTATGTATGCTTAGATCTTTAAAACAACGCAATGGATATGATGTAGTTTTTTTCATTAGATAGAGGAAGCTGTACAATACTTTAACCCGCAGCGGGGCTGGTCGCTAATAACTAATAAATATAATATAAAATACCCTCGACACAACTATGTCTTTTTTCAAAAAGTTTAATGAACATCATTTCACTAAAATATTTCATTAATAATAATAGGAAGGAAAATGCTGTTGCCCACGACTCTAGCCGTGTGAAAGTCTGTTATATCTATTCCCTCAAAAACTACTTAATTTTCCAGCACCATTCGCACCTTCGGCAGGACAAAGGCACAATTTCCCCTTTAGTAACATTGTAAATTGTGCCTTTGTTCTACAGGACAAGAGCACAATTTCTCCTTTAGTCACATTGTACATTATGCCCTTGTTATACCGAAGGTACGATATGTCCCTTCTAGGGGTTTAAGTCATCTCCATATCAAATATCATCGGAATCCGTTCAGGGGTATAGCCGTGAAAGCGTAACAGAAAAACAGAGTTATTTTAGTATTTATAGAATTATTTATAGAATAGGGTGCCTATAATTTCATCGAAACACCTTTCATCGAATGTATCATTTCATCGAACGCTATTTTTTGCAGAAACCATAATGTTCTTTGGTTATCTAATGTTACGTAATTTATGTTTAAAATACCTTGAAAACATACATACTAACACGCCTTCATTCCCAGAGATTTTTCAACTACAAAAAGAGTTGTTGGTAATTCTGTAATCACATTTTGCACAAACAGGCTAAGTTGTTTATCAGTGTATTAGTGACAGGTTGCAAGCCCAACGCCTAACAGTACTACAAGCCCACATTCCTTTAGTCGCCTCTTACGACATCCACGGGGAGATATGGAGTAGCACTATTCTAACCCGGCAACCACACGGACATTATGAGCGATAAATGCGTTCGATGAAATGAAATCCGATAAAATGATACATTAGATGAAGTGATAAGTTTACCTGATATCCTGGAATCCCTGGAACACCTTTGTCACCCTGTAAATACAAGAAACATTCAATTTAGATCATCATCATCATTTCAACTAAAAGACATCTATGTCATAGGACTCCCCGTTTGCCACAAGGAACGGTCCTGGGCCTCTTGCATCCATTAGGTTCATTATTTCAAGCGAAAGACATCCACTGCTAAACATAGGCCACCCCCAAAGTTATCCACAAAGAACGTTCCTGCGCCTCTTGCATTCATCAGTTCCATTATCTCAGCCCAAAGCCTCCCCAAAGGCGTGCCACAAGGAACAGTCCTGGGCCTCTGACATCCATCGGTTTCATTATTTCAAGCGAAAGACATCCAATGTTAGATATAGGTCTCTGCATAGGTTTGCCACAAGGAACGGTCCTGGGCCTCTTGGATCCATCAGTTTCATTATTTACACACGTAGTGGCTGGTGGGATACAACGTTTCCAGTTTTTCATTTATTTTATTTTTTATTTTTTTAAAATACATGTTTGTCTTTTTTGTTTTTTTTTTTTATTATTTTTACTTAGAGTGTGTTTTAGTGTTTTATTTGTTTAAATAATAGTTCGTTTTTGTGCACCTTTCGTGTTGCCCACCGTGCTCTCACCGAATGGGCCCTGCGGAAGATCAGCGCTGGCTGTAAAGCTAGCAACATGCTGAGTAGGGTCCATTTCGTGGCAAATTGTGTTATGTTTTATATTTTTTATTTTGTTTGTGTTTTATTTTATTATTATTTATATTTGTCACGAATAAATGCTAGAATTTGAATTTGAATTTTTATTTCAGCCGAAAGTTGTCTCCCCAAGGTTTGCCACAAGGAACGTTCCTACGCCTGTTTCACATTTATAATATTAGTATAGATGTAATATATAATAAAACTTGTTTAGATAACGTTTACCTTTTTTCCTAGCTCACCGTCTAGGCCATCTATTCCCTGTAAAAATGACAATAATTAGAACAAGATTATGCTATTAAATGGACGCAGACGAGCATGCGGGTTTTATTTAAGGCATGGGGACGGCAAACGTACATACAAGCTATAGTATGCTTTATTTAAGACGACGTAAAGCACTTAATCGTGGAATTTTCAACATCTTATGTTGCCAAATATGAGAGAAAAAGATAGCAATAGAGATTTTAAAACTAAACGAGATAACGCTCATGTACTGGAACTCTATTCTTCTGCGTTATAACGATATCGTCTTTGACGTGTTTCCGAATTGTCAACGTTTTGATAACTCTTATGTACTAGAGTAATAGCGGCCATGTTAAAATCAATACCAAACCACGTCAAACGCAATATTGTTTTAATCTAGTAGAATAGAGGCCCGGGGTTTGCTCAACCCATCTTGATATTGGAAATAAAACAACGTTAAACAAACTTTATTGTGATACAATAAAAGAGCGGTTAAAACCCGGGCAAGCGCTTGTCGGACCATGCTCAGTGTAGAGTTCCGAAGCCGTTAAGTGCTACAAACATACAAATCGACAAGTAATAACTAATTTTCTATTTAAAGTCATTTCGTGCCGTCTTAGATGATTTTAGTAGGTAACACTTTAATCGCCTGTATCTCAAGAACCAATGATGTCTACTTAGTCGTGATAGTTTTCCTTTTAAATTCATTTAAAAATTTATTCTGATTTTTATAATTTGTAGTTTTGGCTGTAGGGGGACTTGAATCTAACAATAATTAGCGCTTTAAAGCTTAAACGTAATCCCAATCAAAAATTTGCTCTCACAAACCCGTGATATTTTTGAAAGGCCTATCCAACGACACCCTACACTATAAGTAGTTACGTTTAGGGGAGATAGTAGGTTTAAGAATTAGCTTTTACTCGTTAACAGCCGGTGAACTGAACATAAACATACCTAATCAGAGTAAGTATCCAAAAAATGATATTTTAGAAATGCATGTTGTACGAGCATGCTCTACATTTATATTAAGCTGACGATGCACCGATGCATGCTTCACATATTTTACCTAACACATTTATTATAAGTACTTACTTTTAGTGCAATAAACGTTCTAGAATAGGACGGACACATCTTTAACTTAACATTCCGTCTTACTAACAAACAACCAACATAAATACAATGTAGGGTGTAAATTACTACACCCTACATTTTGGTCCTTCTAACCGGATCAACACACGCCGTGCAATACCGACCAGCAACTGGAAGACTAGGTACCAAGATTCACAGTGTACTTATGGTCTTTCTTGCACTCTCTGGAAAGTGCTATAAAAGAGAACGATAACTATATAAGCAAAACAAATAGTCATTATGAGACGACACGGTGGCCTAGTTGGGAGTGACCCTGCCTCCGAAGCCACCGGTCCTGGGTTCAAATCCCGGTAAGGGTAGATATTTGTGTGATGAGTGCGAATATTTGTTCCTGAGTCTTGGATGTTTTCTATATATTTAAGTATTTATTTCTCTATATAAGTATGTTTATCGTTGTCAAGTACCCATAGCACAAGCCTAGAGCTTAGTTTGGGACTAGGTCAATTTGTGTGACATTGTCCCCTGATATTATATTTTTTGATAATATATGAAGCGTTAAAACGTCATAGTTCAGAACCCCTGCAAAATCACTACACAAAATCGACGACAAGAATGACGTCACAGCTGTTGTTCCAGTTTTTAAATATACGAACCTTATACAGAAATTTGCATTTATTTCGTAAATTGCTATGTTTAAGCCAATATCGTTGAATTAAAATATTACGTAAATAAAATGGGGATGCCGAAAATATGCATGCATTTACTTGCATGTTCCCTATTGTCTAACCCTACTTAAAGGTAACAATTAAACAATAGACAGTGGTAAAGGTTGGTTTCAAGTGCTTATTCATCGTCTTAAATAAATCAAACTATACCTGGGGCCTGTTTTATAATCAGTGATCGGAATAGGTAGTGCAATTTCGGGTGAATGACCTTAAACATTATACTTAATATGGATAAGACCCCAGATTCCGGGACTCGTACTATTTCACAGAATATTTTCTTGACATGACCTTTTGAAGTTAAATGGGAACATGCGAAAAATCTAAAAAAATAATGTTATTATAAATACGTTTTTACTTTTGTCATTGCAAGTGTCTACATATTTCGTCAATGCGATATTCTGTGCTAGCAAAATAATCGTTAAAATCATATTTTATTAACATTTCTCAATTAAACACAAACTTTAACACTTTGCAAATGTAATCCCGGGGTTACAAGCTATATCCATACTAAACTTACGCAACGAAGTCTCGCGAAATTGCACTACCTATTCCGATCACTGTTTATAACGCTACAAGTTACAAATTACAAGCGGAACTGTCTTTCTAGCAAAAGGAGTTAGAAAGAGAATTCCGCTTGTAATTTTTAATCTGTAGCTTTATAATAGAGAGCCCCGGAGGGCTAGCTCAAGTTGTCCGTGACTAGTTTCTCGCTCGGATCTCCCTTACTATCTGTGACGATAGAGACGCACTGATGCGCCGTATTTCACCATCTTAACCATGGCACGTGACAGGTGAAAATTCGGTTTACATTGCAAAGTTAACACGCTGATACATCACTGGGTTTCATATTAGCTGCGTAATGTACACTGAAATGTCACCTGTCATTTCGTTTACTTTATCAACCTCTTATCTGATCAAATAGTTTGATAGAAAAGTAGTCTTTATTATTCTTAGAACATGAGTGCTTTTCCTACTGATCAATTAGATACGATACGAGGGTGAGATAGTAAAGGGACGATTTGTCATTGAAGTATGTGGAATAGGCTGATGGTAAGTAGACTCTGAAACCCAAACACATTTGCAATCTTAAGAAAATAATCTCAAGACTAAATACGTTGCCAAGGTGTCTCTTTGCGCAAAAAAAACTCACGGTTTCTCCTTTGGGGCCAGTATCGCCTTTGATACCCTGTAAAATAAAAAAAAAATACTCGTCACGAATCATTTTTAGGGTTTTATACTAAAAACCAGGGTTAAACTTGGGTGGAGAGAGTTCCGTAAGTTTTGAGAAATTTCCTAATTTTTTTTTAAGTACTATTACTGGCGTCGTTTGGCATTCAGTACCGCGAATGTCGAATTGGGTCATGTTACAGGACAGATAAAATGCTTTTACTACATGTTACAATATTGTTATTACACTTTGATATTATTAATTCTTGTTACCAATGCCATAAAATAAAAATTTAAGTGTATTTACATACATACATAACATCACGCCTTCATTCCCAGAGTGGGGTAGGCAGAGCTACAGAAATACCAACAACTTCAAAAAGACTTGATGATTCTGTAACCACATTTTGCACAAGTAGGCTAAGATGTTTACCAGTGTATTAGAGAGGTTACAATACAAGCCCATCGCCTAACAGTACTGCAAGCCCTTATTCCCTTGGTCGCCTCTTACAATCCACGGGAAGACTTGGAGTGGTGTATTTAATTTGTAATAATGCACATTGGCGGTATTTACTTAACAGTCTCGATCAAGAGTGCGGTTCGCGGATTACGCTAGGGGACATTCGCTATTATGATTAAGTATGACCGAGGAATAAAATTAAATAACGTAAGAGCGAGTTAATAAATAATAAAAACAAATCCGTGATTGTTTTTATTTATGAATAATTACTGTAATTATTAAACAAAAATTACGTTTCTAATCTTTATATAGACTTAAACCAATCTATAATGTATGGCTTTAATTGTAAAGTATTGAAATTGTATTAAGGCGAAGGCTACACGTACAATAAATACTGTGATCTACTCATATTTATCATAAATTGTGATATTTACTGATCGTGTGGTCAAGCGTATTGACGGATGTCAATATTTATCACGAAAATCTAGATTTCTGGATTCTGGATGGCAGTTTGTGATAAATATTGAAATCCGTCAATACACTAGACTACACGATCAGTAAATACTGTGACATTTCAGTATAGTTTTTATCTTCATATCCAGTACACGTCTGAACTCTACGAAATACGTTACAGTACTGACGTGATAAATATTGAACGTGTAGCCTTGCCTGTGTATTGCGTTAATAAAACGTAATCTATCAGTTTTTTATTGTATTGATGGACCAAAGTATATTATTGTACGTCTAGCCTTCGCCTTAAACTTAACTTCAATAGAGGCATGCAACTTATATTCCATTGACATAATGATATTCGCGGTAATACCCTTGTCGTATCTTCTCAGGTTTAAGTAGCTTATGTAAATGTAATACAGAATCGCGTATTTATGTAAGTACTATTGATGTAAGCTAAAAAATAATTATTTTTTCCACATTTGCGGTAGGCACTGAATGCCGAACGACGATAAACTTTTTACAGGTAATCCTGTAATCTTTAGGTACTTAAAGGACAATATTCTGTTTTTATTTTAAATTTAGCTAGTTTAGAAATTAATGAGGGATATAGGTCGATTTTCATCTTTGTTCGTAAAAATACTTTAATACTTACCATTTATTTTAAAATAAAAATGAAAATTTATTCGAGATCCGTAGAAGCCCTTTAATTTTATATGTCGCATGGTGTTTGTAAAAGTTCTTTGTAAGTGTGTATAAGTTATTATGGAATAAAAAAATAGGACTAATCATAATTTTATTTGCACTAATTTCATTTGCCACAATGGTCACTGGCTTATAACCTTTATTTTCCCTAATATCACATACCATAATTTTATTTGCCATAAAGGCATTTTTTTAAATTCGTAAACCTTTCACGTAGTTTTTATATGCCATCGTATAGAGCCCAATAGGTTAGGTTAGGTTTGTTTTATTACAATTCTGAATAGTTCACGGTTACAGAGAAAATGCTTTTATGGCAAAGGAATATTATGGCACATTAACGTTATGTCATATGAAATTCGGGCAAGTGAAATTATTGCATATGTAATTCGGTCAAACTATAGACACCCTACACAAATACATGATCGGGAATCGTACCCGGCACCGCTAGCTTCGTAGGTAGTGTTTAATACCAGTTGGAGTACCAATTAAGCAATCTACGACTTAAAATGTATTTATATTAAACATGAGCATTTAAATTTCCATTTACCTGTATGCCAGTCGAACCTTTGTCCCCTTGCGGACCCTGTAAATAAGAATCCATTTTCAATGTGTTTTTTAAAAATGCAATTACTTTGATTAGAAAGGTTTTTTTACTATGCCCCTTTAAGAGGATTATGAAGCAATGATTAAAGCTGTGATAATAAAAAACCGGGCAAGAGCATGTCAGACCATGGTCAGTGTAGGGTTCCGAAGCTGTTAAGTACTACAAACATAAAAACCGGGCAAGAGCATGTCGGACCATGCTCAGTGTAGGGTTCCGAAGCCGTTAAGTACTACAAACATAAAAACCGGGCAAGAGCATGTCGGACCACGCTCAGTGTAGGGTTCCGAAGCCGATAAGTACTACAAACATAAAAACCGGGCAAGAGCATGTCGGACCATGCTCAGTGTAAGGTTCCGAAGCCGTTAAGTACTACAAACATAAAAACCGGGCAAGAGCATGTCGGACCGTGCTCAGTGTAGGGTTCCGAAGTCGTTAAGTACTACAAACATAAAACCGGGCAAGAGCATGTCGGACCATGCTCAGTGTAGGGTTCCGAAGCCGTTAAGTACTACAAACATAAAAACCGGGCAAGAGCATGTCGGACCATGCTCAGTGTAGGGTTCCGAAGCCGTTAAGTACTACAAACATAAAACCGGGCAAGAGCATGTCGGACCGTGCTCAGTGTAGGGTTCCGAAGCCATTAAGTACTACAAACATACAAATCAACAAGTAATAACTAATTTTCTATTTAAATTGAATTGGTGCCGCCTTAGATGATGTTAGTAGGTACTTAAATTGCCTGTATCTCAAAAACCAATGATGTCTACTTAGTCGTGTTAGTGTTTACCTTTAAAATTCGTTATATGCGCTATCATGTGAGTTTTTTTTTAGATTTTTAGTACTTGTAGTTTTGGCTGTAGGGGGAGGGCACTTCAACATTTCATAAACGGATTACTTAATCAAAAAACTGTTTTCACAAACTGGTAATATTTTTCAAAGACCTATCTAACGATACCCCACATTATAGGGTAGACGAGAAAAAAAATACATTCCCACGTTACGTGTAGGGGAGGAACCCTAAAATAAATAGTTTTTTACATTTTATTGTACCACTTTGTTACAGTAACTTATATGCATATTCATGCCAAATTACAGCTTTCTAGTACTAAGAGTCTCTGCGCTAGGCTGCGGACGGACGGACGGACATGGCGAAACTATAAGGGTTCCTAGTTTGACTACGGAACCCTAAAAACCCGGTAATGGTCGGGTTCATGCGTACAACGAAACACGTGAATATAATTAAATCAATCACTAGCTTTCAAGTGAGGGCTATCAAAAAACAAGATAATGGGTTCATGCGAAAATAATCGTGAGACATTCTCGTGTGTTAACATTTTCTACCACTCGACTTTGATTTCGAGCACTCGAAAGTCAAAAATCCCCTCCCTCAACTGAAAAGTGCGAACGTTGCTGCTGTATTTTCTTACCTGTGAGCCAGCATTGCCTTTGTCACCTTTTGGTCCCTGTAAATACGTAAAAAAATAAGTTTATTCGGATACCTACACTTGATTAATTTTTAACAATATTTGAGTAGAAAAAAAGTTTTATAAAATATATGTTTATAGTTTTTTTTTAATAAATAATAACTAGGGTTAGTACTCTCGGCAAACAGTGGTTCAAGAATCCATGGAGTGGCTAATTAAGGAATAAAAATACATACCACTTTGATTTTGACCTTAAGTAGTCATTAATCAAAATTATTTAGTTAATTAAACCGCTGAACCAATTTAAATATCTAAGATATCTCTTCATGTAAAAGCGTATGAAACAAACAATATTAGAAGGTACTATTAAACCGGACCAAAATGTCTCATCCCATCTCATAACGTCACGCCTTTATTCCCAGAGTGGGGTAGGCAGAGCAACAGAATACCAACAACTCTAAACTTGTGGATAATTCTGTAACCACATTTTGCATAGTCAGGCAAAGATGTTTACCAGTGTATTAGTGACAGGTTGCAAGCCCATCGCCTAACAGTACCTACTACAAGCCTTTATTCCCTTAGTCGCCTCTTACGACATCCACGGGAAGACATGGAGTGGCACTATTCTAACCCGACAACCACACGGGGAAAATGTCACACCAAAATGTTTTTAGTAATATATTTTGAAATATGATAATACTGAAGGTCAATCAAAGTCACAAATATAATCATAGAAATAGCGACTCTATGGATTCTAGAACCACGGTATGCCACCAAAACGACACGCTAGCGTCCTGGGCTCAAATCCCAGTAAGGGCAGATATTCGTGTGATGAGCACGAGTATTTGTTCCTGACTCTTGGATGTTTTCCATGTATTTAACTATGTATTTCTCTATATAAGTATGTTTATCGTTGTCAAGTACCCTTAGAAACGAATACCCGCGCTTATAACACATATTAGCCCTGACCGGGAATCGAACCCGAGGCAGCAACTGCGTCGTCAAAATACTTTGGTCGCGACTCTAAATCTCTAAGTCTCTTGCGAACTTAGATTCAATCTTACCTCGTGACCCTTATCACCCATATCGCCAGTCAGACCCTGAAAAAAAAATACTTCCTTGAAAGATCAGCATAAAAAATACCTAAAGCTGGGTACGAATCTGAGCGGCCCAGCCTGAGGCATGCTCGCCCCACGCGTAAACATGCGCGGGTGAGGCAGCGTGCTCGCCGCGAGCCAACATTTCAAAATGGCGTCGGACACGATGACAGCCGCGGCTGCGTTTATCATAACTGAATTATTAAGAAAAAGAAGAATTCACCGCGGTGGTGGAACGGCTCAGCCACTTTATCAAATTTGTACGCGCCTCGCCCGCAGACAAGTTAGAACTGGTCGTTCTGCCCTCGGCACTCTCGGACACACGTGCAAATTACGCGAGGCACGCACACTGAGGTGCCTTAGAGCACGGTCGAAAGACCGACTCTCGACGGCTGGCCGAGCGCAGCTCGCTGCTCGCGCACAGCGCGTGAGCGCGGACGAAATTGAGCAAAATAGGTGAGCCGTGCGTACCTATACCTTAAGATTGACAAAACTTTCATTTTGGGACAAGCGGTAGCAGTAATTGTATATATTTGTAGAGAAATTAAACTCGAATTTGCATGTTTTGTTTTTTTAATTATCGTCTTATAATTATTATATGTGTGAAAGAAAGATCGTCACTGGAACGACTGTATAAACCAAGTAATGAGGGTGCCACTGGACACTCGGCGCGCTCTTAACTGAGTCGAAACGCGGCTGTAAGTATGAAATGAAATATGAAATGTAATATATTTATTCAACCAAAACATGAAACAAATAACTCATGGCTTTGGGTCCTGAGCTAGGATTCCCTGTGTTACAGGACCCAGTGAGGCAACATTAGCTTGATACGTGCCTTCGTACAGAGTACAAAATCTAAGAATGCAATTTTAAATTTAAGTTGTGAAATAAAGTAAAGTATATCGACGTTTGAAAGGCGAAATGGGATAAGCGACATTTTTTTGTGTTATTGAGTTACATATATCATTCAAATCAGAAAAATCTGCTGATTTGAACGATAGGTATATGTAACTCAATATCACAAAAAAGTGTCGCTTATCCCATTTCGCCTTTCAAGCGTCGATATATTGACATGGGTGACAGTGTTAATATTGAAGTCAAGGTTAAACTTGTAGGGTTGGAGTTGTTTGTTTCACCACAGTCAGAAGCAGCTCAGTCTCGCGGTAGTTATATTGCATGAGTAGGCGGGTAAGTAACCATAAAAACAACGAAGACGAAAAAAAAACCGTTATTCGACGAAATGTATCCTTAAGCTGATATTAGACGATTCATTCAAAATGATTAATTTTCAATGAAAGGCAGTGAATGATGACCAATGAACGACTTTTTGTGTTGACATAAATGTTAGAGTGAATGTAAAGTGAACAAGATCTTCACAAATTCACATACAATGTCGCGGCAACAAGTCGTTCGTGTATCTTTGTAAATCGCCAATCGGTGATTCCACAGGCATTCATGGCGCTTAATATATTCTAAAAATATTACCATGTGCTCATCGCGCCATTTAAAAACCATGTTATTTAAGTAAACACAAACTAAAGCAGTATCATAAACAAAAACACGTGTTCTGACAACCTGGCGCTACACTGCAGTGAAACAAAATGGCGTTAGCGTTTACACGCTTCATTTGTCGTTCATTTTCGATGAAAGACCGATGCCGATGAAAACAAATGGGTGTCTAAGTAGTGACTTTCATCATAGAGGCACATCAGCGATGAAAGATGAAACGTCATAATTAGACACTTCATTTTTGATGAAGCATCGAAAATGAAAGCAAAAATGAACCGTCTAATATCAGCTTTACAATTGTCTGGCCAATTTTCGTCACACAACAGAAAAGTTCCATAGAAAATTTAATTGCGTGAGTTAGCGTGGCCATTTTTTTGGTCCTTACCCATGCCTGGGGTGCAATTTTTGAATCTCACCGATGGAAAACGAGTAACTTTAAAATCAATATGTAGTGATTGTATCTACGAGCAGGCCCCCTTTTGGATTTAATATTATAGATAAAATGGCTGCGTAAATTGATTTAAGAGTTATTAATTTTTAGACTGTGAGATTCAAAATCCTGGTCACTTTGTTGGCTGGCTCACAATTAGTTTGTAGTTTTTTTTAATTCTCAATTTACCTGTTCTCCAGCTGTTCCTTTGGTACCCGGCTCGCCCTTTAAGAAAAGAAAAATATTTTAGCTGACTTATTACAGTCTAAAAGACCAACCACAAATCACTTCAAGTGAAATTAAATATTAAATATAATAAAAAAGACAATACAGGGTAATATTTTTATCAGTGCACAAATTTTTACATATGATTTGTATGGATAATATTTTTTTTGTTGCAAATTTTCTCTCTTTTACCTTCTCTTGGACACAAAGTCACACTAGAAATGATGACATGGGTTGTCAAGCTGTAGGTATGCAATACACTATATAGATATTCGAAATTTTAAATTTCATGTACAGCTTATCAGACAACAAGCCCCTCTCCTACTGATATTCTAAATTTGAAACTTCATTTATTAACTTACTTAACAACACTCCCCTCTCCTCGCACCCCTGCATTAGAGGGTCCATGAATATCGTTAAGTTAGTGGAATCAGTGAATCGGCAATATCTCTAATATTTTTTAAGCTAGAGTAAAAATAACACAACATGTCGCACTTTTAGAATTATAGTGACCTAATTCAAACATTTTCAGCTTTCGATTTCGAGTCATAAATTCAGTACAATAGAGACCTAAGTCGAAATTCAAAATATGGGTCACTATAATTCTAAAGATGCGATGTTTTATTGATTAACAATAACGAAGCAAATATTAAAATTAGTGCACCTATTAAAAAAATACCCTGTATCGTTCGATCAATGTGAAATTAGCTCTGTAATTTCTAGCAGTAACTACAAGCAAGCAATGTTTCTTCTAGTACTTATTTACCATATAAGAATAAGAATAATTTATTTAGACTTTATTTAGACACATTTTCTTAATATTACGTTTTATAGTCAGAATTAAACAATGAATAAATTATAGCTAACTAGACTTAACTTAACTAATATTATATTTATTAAATTTGTAATTTAACCTTAAATGATGTTATGCGAAAAAAAATATGACAAACAATACATTAGGACAAATAATATAGGAGCAAACTCCAGAGTGCAAGGGGGCGAAAATGTACCAGCGCTAGTGATTCATTAAATATCGAAGATACAAGGTACGATTTATTTTTGCAAGAAATGTATAAGCTATATGACATATCACGAAAAAAGCTGTCGATAAACTTAGTTGACATTTTAATGAATACCTAACCTAACCTAACCTAACCATAGACCTAAATATAATAGTTATGTTTAAGACTAACCGTAGAGCCAGGAGATCCTGCATCGCCTTGTTGTCCCTTTAAAAAAAAACGAATAAATTAAGAGGGTTGTGAAGCATTGCTTAAATCGTGTAGCTGTCAAAAATAATCCATACAAATTTAGCTCCGGGCGATAACGTTTCTCACCCCCTAAATCTAATCGGATTTCCACGATTTTGAATATGTTGTAGATATTATGAAAAACTAGGTCCGTACATTTCCGCTTTTGTTTTTCTTCTTGCCAAGTTTTTTTTTTTAAGAAAACGTACCGACTTAGTTTTTCATAATATCTACAACATATTCAAAAATCGTAAAAATCGGACAACGTTTACGGGTAGAAAAACGTTATCGCATTTTGGATGTTTTTTTTTGCTCCACAGTGTCCTCTTAAATACATTAATAAAATAGTATACTGTTGCCAAGGCTGCTCTAATGCTAAAGAAAGCGGCTAACTGCTAATGTAGTAATCGAAGCATTCTAAACTCTATTAGAAACCGTATGTAGTAATAGTATGTGGTGAAATTACTAGGGTAAGAGGAATTCCATCTTAGTTCTCAGGGTTGGCAACGCATTTGAGGTCTTAGGATTATAGTCTCAAATGTCTATGGGTCTCAGATTCCACTTACCATCAGGTGGCCTAAGCCCTCATGTGCCTTCTTCTTAACATAAAAAAATGTTTTTCTATTATTTCCTTTACTTTTTTCTTTCTTCTATCTCATGCTTCGTCCGTTGACATTGTTTGGCTGTTTTGGAGGATGTGTATAGATGTATAATTATATGTACATATTTAGTATGTATTTATTAAATTATTTACTTTATGTATTTATATTTAGTCTATACATAAATAATATAAATTTCAAAATTCTAATATTTTCTTTGTTTCTTGTAGTTATTTACTTTGAGTTCTAAACGAATTAGTTTACACCGCCTGCCATGAATTTGTGTCCTAAGTTATTTCTCTTACAAGGTTGTCTGGAAGAGATCGCTATTTAGCGGTAAGACCGCCTGTTGTATACCTATGATTTAAATGTACTATTCTGTGTTCTGTTTTTTTTTTTTTTTGGTGTTCAATAAAGAGTATTTGTATTGTATTGAAGCTAGCCACCTTCTTTGGTTTTTTGGAAAAAAAAGACTGACTGTTGAGTCTCTTGAGGCGCTTTTTTCAGCAGTAGTATCCTCTTGGGAAGCACTGGTAGAAATTTAACGTGTAAAAGTGCCCGTGGGCCCTATTGGCTGAATTAACAACTTTTTTTAAACTACTTCTTGGCCTGTTTGTGCAAAATGTGGTTACAGAATTATCAACATGTCTTTTTAGATTTGTTGGTATTTCTGTAGCTCTGCCTACCCCACTCTGGGAATGAAGGCGTGATGTTATGTAAACTATACTTTCTGCCGAGCTTTTCACAACTACTGCGAGGTTTTTTTTTTTTTTTTTTTAAGTTTTTAGTATGAAATAAACCAGTATTTTTTGTATGCTCGGCGTCAAAAAAGTCGCGACTTAAACCATATTTCATCTAAGGTAAGGTATGACTAAGAGCCCTTTTTTGAAAATTTCAAATGGTGCGTTTTTTTTCGACGCCACGTGTATAAAACGGTCCGTCATTAAAGTGATGTTTTCTGACCCTTATTCAGACCATAAATAGTAGATTGTGTCACAAGGGAGCAAAATATTTACGGCGAGGGCGTACATTGAATCCTGAACGAAGCGAAGGATTCTCAAATAGGATCCTAAGCGTAGCGAGGGATTCGAGTTTTAACGCCCAAGGTGGAAATAATTTTTGATACCGTGTGACACACACTGCTTTTCACATCACCTATGCGAAAAGAGGACTTCTAGCCGATTAGGTGCTTCAATTTATATGCATACTGTATTCATATTTCATTGCGTTTATATTTTATACTGGCAACAAAATGTCCTTGAACAAAACCTTGATCCCTCCTAGCAGGGAAGAAAAGTCTCCTTTCCGTATAGGTGACGTGAAAAATCATATCCCGAGCAGAAAATGGGAAAAAATGCTATCTGGGTCATTCTTCTTTTTTACCGACAATTGCCTGTCCTCATTTTTTTTTTTTTTTTTTTTTTTTTTTTTTTTTTTTATGTTAAGGGGAAGGCACACGAGCACTCAGGCCACCTGATGGTAAGTGGAATCTGAGACCCATAGACATATGAATTCTCAAGACTATAATCCCAAGACCTCAAATGCGTTGCCAACCCTGAGGACTAAGATGGAATGCCTCTATGCTAGTAATTTCACCGGTTGTCTTATCCCCACACCGGAACACAACAATGCGGACACTGTTGCTTGGCGGGTGGTTAATGGATAAGATGGTGGTAGCGATCCGGACGGACCCTGCACAAGGTCCTACCACCACTAAACCATACGTTTTACCATACGTTATCAGTTAGAGTATTGATTATTAATGTTTTAGTGTTGAATATACTTCCAAACATTTATTCATGTATTAGTACTAAATAATCTTTCACTTTCTCTATCCAGTGTTTTTTTTTTATAAGTTTATTTTTCATAGAATCGCGAGACAGAGTGGTAATACAAAATTTAGTCTCCTCTGAAAACGGCCACTCTGTCACAGTGTATTCTGGAAACCACCATAAAGAAAAAAACATTATCGCCACCGAAATAATCATTAATTAGTCCAAATAAAAATTCACGCAACGTATTTTAAAATCAAAAATTAAAACCATAATTATCAATAGTTGAAAAACGCAAAATATAGAAAAATGACGATGTATTGTCGGTAAACAAGTAGAACGACCCACCTACTCTCGTCGACAATGTTCTATGTTTAAACGTGATATTAAAAAAATAAGAAATCTGTAAGATAAGATAATAGACATAGTATTTTGCCAAAATATTAAATAAAACGGATAAGTGCAATGTTGTACTCAAAGTATTCTATACTCTATTAGTAGCCACATAAAATTTAAAATGCTTCTGCTATTACTATGAAGTTAGCCACCTTCTTTGATATAACGTCAGTATTCGGCAGGGTCAAGTAACTAACACTTGACAGCACGTACCTCGAGTCGATACTTAACATCGACTTGCCTCATCAGCTTACCTGGGATAACTAGGGGCAAGTTCTAGGGATTTGATATCGATAAAAAAGATGTCGATACTATTTATGACACCATGAAAAAAGTAAACAGTCTTATAAAAGTGAAAAAAATTCAATAATCAACATGAATGAGAAATTAGTTTTGAGTCATTAAATCGCACCTTCGGTAGGACAAGGGCGCAATTTCACTTTTAGTAACATTGTACATTGTGCCTTTGTTCTACCGGACAAGAGCACAATTTCCCCATTAGTCACATTGTACATTGTGCCTTTGTTCTACCGGACAAGAGCACAATTTCCCCATTAGTCACATTGTACATTGTGCCTTTCTTCTACTGAAGGTGCGAAATATTGTAAGAATGCCCCGTTGATCACTGTGGACGTTGAGAGAACGTTTAGCAGTTCAAAGTGGATATTTTAATCTCGACGGCAATCTTTAATACTGACGAATATAAATACACGTTTTAATTTGTTTATTTGTATTATTTTAAAATGAGGACAAAATAAGTAATAATTATTTATGTCGAATAACATTATATATGATATTTTTTTCGTCGATAAAATATTTTACAACATCACTTTCGTATAGATGCCCCGAGTTATCCCAGGTATGGTAATCGGTCATTTATTTTTTTCTAAT
Source organism: Acleris holmiana (assembly GCA_949316455.1). Classification (NCBI taxonomy): domain Eukaryota; kingdom Metazoa; phylum Arthropoda; class Insecta; order Lepidoptera; family Tortricidae; genus Acleris; species Acleris holmiana. Next base: position 3,719,713 of record OX438790.1, on the reverse strand, counting down.
AAAAGTCCCGGGATTTTTTATTTAGTAACTAGGTCTCTACAATACATATTTAAGTATTTTTTATACGGAAATATTGAACAACTTTAACAAATTATGTTATGTACCTACTTACAAAATAGTTATAGGAACATATTTTTTTTTCTAAGAAGCTGCTTCCATATTTGCCTAGCTTTTGCCAACTTTAGGTAAATATCGTACGGAATTTCCGATCCCACCACATCACTATTAAACTTCTTACATATCTGGTAATGGTAACTCATCGAATCTCACTTGATCGAATGTATCATTTCATCGAACGTTATTTTATGCTAAAACCATAATGTTTTCAGGGTTTCTTAAAAATTAATTACATAGGTTAGGTTAGGTTAAACGTTTAAGGTGCCCTGAATACATTATGGTTTCAGCAGAAAATTGCGCTCGATGAAATTAAATTCGATGAAAGGTGTTTCGATGAAGTTATAGACACCATCTGCCAATACTTTATATGTAAAAATATTTTTTCTATTTTTTTTTACCGTTGCGCCGGTGACACCTCGGTGACCTTTGTCTCCCTGAAAAAAAAATTAGATTAAACTTAATAATTTTACAATAAAATAAAAACTATTATATTTATGAAAGTTTTTGATACAATGGCGACAATGTTTTATAACATCCGATTCTCTTAACCGAACTACCGAATTTTATAAAACATAGGTAATTCCGTTTAAACTAGTTTTGATATTTAGATGCCACAGCCTCTCACACACATCTATAAATGGTGTTTCCTTGTTTTGCAGACAGAAATTTCATAGAATTACGGTTAGCAGAAAAAAAAACATATACTCGTAATATTCGGTCCTTGTATGTTTATTTTAATAGTATTGTTTCAACGACTTTTCTCTTGAATGCAACATATTTCACATGAACATAATTTAATGAACTTTATCATCTCGTTTCAAAATTAGCAAACTTATTAAAAAAAAAAGTAACAATTTTATTTCAACGAAAATGTAAAACCTGCTTCCAGAATTAATAGAAGTAGGTTAATAGTCAAAATTAAAAGTCACCAATTTTGTTTTAAATAATTCTTAAAAACAAAAACGAAAATATCGCTACAGGCAAATATTAGGAAGCCGGTACTAGTGGTACTACATTAATTCCAACAAAACTAATTGATGGTATTTAAATTAGGAAACACAAAAAAAAATATTTATATACATATATTGACACCAAAAAAATTACCTGCATGCCGTCGATACCTCGATCACCCTTATCTCCCTGCAAAAAAGTGGTATTTTTTATTTCTTATATAATAATAGAAATACAACACTGCCGTATCACCAAAAAACGTAACTAACTGCAATATAGTTGTTGAAGCATTATATACTCTATTTGGTAATCATATTAAATTTAATAGTAGTTTATGCAACTGATGCATAATGATAGGCCTTAAAATACGAGTGCGGTTATAATAGGATCACACGAGTGTTTTAAGGCCTAATTATGTACAGTTGCATAGGTACACTATTCTACTTTACCTACACATATATCATAACCCAAACAACAAACAAACAACTTTTCACAATCCTACTTTCGTAATAACAAAAAAAAAAAACAAATGACAACAATAATGCCGGAAACTCGATCCTCCGTCAAGACATATATTTTTTTAATGAACTCTTGCGGGTCGTGCGGGTTATATTAAAAAAAAACATATCGATAACTGTATTTATATCTATGGATACTAGAATAGAGAGCCTCTTGAGTTTTGACAGCTGTTCCAAATTTAAACCTTGCAAAAATCGACACTGTAATAACATTACAGTACAGATTTTACCTACTACCATAGACAAGAAAATTTTCATAGTAAAATTGGTTGTAATTATGTTGGTCATTTCCTAAGGTTTCTGAACGCATTTTAGAGAACTAATAATATATGCGTAGATAAAATGATTTTATAATTACTATGCAGTTAGCATCCTTCTTTGGTAAAACGGTAGAATAATAATTAAAACTAAATTGTTTACCGGTAGGCCGATTAAACCTCGACCACCTTGCAGGCCCTGTTGAGAAAAAAAACCATTAATAGTAACAAACAAACCTCCTTGCAACGAAAAAGACGCCGTACTATTATTTCGAGTATTTTAAAAAATGATCTAAAAAAATTGGACGATACAAAATTATTTATTCACACAAAATTAATATTTTCTTCGCAATATTACTTTTCGTATTTTTAATCTTAAAAGGTTATTTCCTATAATAATATTTAAAAAACTTAACAAGAATGGAACGTGCCCGTTTTCTTCGAAAGGGGGTGTAGTTTATGATCCCATAAATAAAAAAATCACAAGACAATGTCACACAAATTGAGCTAGTTCTAAACTAAGCTCTAGCCTTGTACTATGGGTACTAGACAACGATAAACTTACTTATATAGTGAAATATATACTAAAATACATAGAAAACATCCAAGATTCAGGAACAAATACTCGTGCTTATCACACAAATATCTGCCCTTACCGGGTTTTGAACCCAGCACCCCTAGTTTCGAAGACAGGGTCACTACCAACTAGGCTAGCGTATCGTCAAAATAAATAAATAAAAATATATAAATATCAGAGGACAATCTCACACAAATTGACCTAGCCCCAAACTAAGCTCTAGGCTTGTACTATGGGTACTAGACAACGATAAACATACTTATATAGAGAAATACATACTTAAATACATAGAAAACATCCAAGACTCAGGAACAAATATTCGCGCTCAAATGTTTATAAAATAAGTAGTATATGTTATAAACACTGTTTTTAATAATAATAGTATTTTGCTGAATATATAGAGGGAAAGAAGTTTTTAAGGGTAATCTTCAAAAGTGAGAGGTTTGAAATGTTCGCATTTTATTATTATTTTTTGCCTATTTTGGTGTCCCACTGCTGGGCAAAGGCCTCCCCTTTTTTCCGCCATTCGTCTCGGTTGAGTGCATGCTCCCGCCATTCGCTTTGAAACGCGTCCAAGTCCATATATGATAATAATTTATTTGTTTACCTTTGCGCCTTCATGACCCTTATCACCCTTTGGTCCCTGTAAAGAAAAAAAACAGTCAAATACAATGAAAACGGATCAAGTACTTAGTACAGAATTTCCATAGAAAGTGACCAGTTTTTTTTGCTCCTGAGTATAGATAAAAACATCCGATACAATATCGTCCCCTTCTCCCAGAGCTGATATCTCGTAAACAGCTCAACCGATAGCCATGAAACCTAGCTAAGAACCATCCCAATTAAACTAGCATTTTTTAAAAAAACCGTGTCAAACACACCCAAATCGCTCTACCCGTTTGTGAGTTACGATGCCACTGACACACAGAAACACCGATACTGGTAAAAGTTGGGCATCGTTGTACAGTCGAAGTCATAAAAATATTTACATTTTAGTACCTCGTCACTTTCAAACACTGATACTATTTTATTTACATTATATATGTATGAAATCGTCGCACTGATTTAAAGTGACAACGTACTAAAGTGTAAACATATTTGTGACTTCGACTGTACGATGAAAATAAACCATACAATTTTGCCATGCAAATCAAAACAACCGTAACAGGTATTTATGACAAAAATAAGTTACTAGCATATTTGGAACCAACTTAATGAGATCTATACAACGTGTTAAAAATAATCAGTAAAAAAAAATTACGAAAGTAGTGTCAACCCTAGTATACTGTATACCTAAGATACTGAACTGACGTTATTTAATAAGGGTTGACACTACTTTTGTAATTTCTTTTTTACGTATTATTTTGTAACACGTTGCATATTCCAATTTAACAATTATTGAATTACTACTTTTGCCGATATTTCATTAAGCATAAAAACTGTAATAGCCAATTTCCACCATCAGCTGGATGACATAAACACCGTAACAGTCATTAAATTGGCCAAATTTAGCATATCAGTTTTTTTTATATTAAGGATAAGGCACACGAGCACTCAGGCCACCTGATGGTAAGTGAAATCTGAGACCCATAGACCTTTGAATTCTTCGCATTTTTGTGTTCCGGTGTGGAGATAAGACAACCGATGAGATTACTAGCATAGAGGCATTCCATCTTAGTCCTCAGAGTTGGCAACGCATTTGAGGTCTTAGGATTATAGTCTTGAGAATTTATCCTAACCTCAAATGTGTTGCCAACTCTGAGGACTAAGATGGAATGCCTCTATGCTAGTAACTTCACCGGTTGTCTTATCCCCAAACCGGAGCACAACAATGCGAATGCTGCTTGGCGGGTGGTTAATGGATAAGATGGTGGTAGCGATCCGGATGGACCCTGCACAGGGTCCTGCCACCACTAGTTAAATGATTGCTGTTATTATTTAGTGATTTTGACGTGTAAAAGTGCCTGTGCCGCATACTTGGGTCATACACAGATTTACGTTACCGTCTTTCCTGTGAACACACCAAAAGTTAACGTTTTTAAGGCCAAATTTTCTGGCTAAGACTATTCCTGCAACAACACCGTCAGGACTGCTTTAGACCTATCATATAATAACAAAACTTATACTGGGTGTTGCCTGTAATAGGAGGAATAAATTGAGGGATCGTTTCTACTGTATAAACGTAGCAACATTTGTTCTACAACTTTTACAAAATATGTAATTTATTATTTGGGTTTTTTTCGAACAAACTAAATAGCATTTTCAATGTACTCCAACCAATAGTGTAGTATCTACTGTCAGCCTACAAACTTCGTAGTTTTCGCAATACATTGCTGGCTTGGAAAATCTAAATCCATTCATATTTAGTAAACAACAAGTTATTTTCAAACGTTGTAGAATAAGTGTTGTTACGTTTGTGGTGTGGAAACGATCCCTAAATTTATTGCTCCTATTACAGACAACATCCGGTATGCACACAAGCTCTTAACTATTGACCACAGGAGAGAGAACTTTTGTTGTAAGAGTGTGTATGACTCACTTACTGAATAAACAACTTTTTTTTATCATTACTAGTCATAAGCACCGTATTAGCCACTTACGGTAGTTATGATTTGCATGGCTGAATTTGTAAGGACACTTTTTGTCGCACAACGAAACTTTTACCGCCTTCATAGTTTGCACTAAACTCCATCAAAAACATAGCCAAGTCGACATTATTTATTACATACATACATACATAACATCACGCCTTTATTCCCAGAGTGGGGTAGGCAGAGCTTCAGAAATACACACTCTAAAAAGACTTGCTGGTAATTCTGTAACCACATTTTGCACAAACAGGCCATGATGTTTACGAGTGTATTAGTGACATGTTGCAAGCCCATCGCCTAACAGTACTACCAGCCCTTATTCTCTTATTCGCCTCTTACGACATCCACGGGAAGACATGGAGTGGCACTATTCTAACCCGGCAACCGACAATTAAAATTATTCTTAAGTAATAAATGTTTCTATAGTATAAGTGTTTTTTTTTATAGTAAATTTGGCAATAAATAATGCTATACTTGTCTCTTATTGTATTTATTACTTTAATTAATACTTCTGTAACACTTAATTTACCCCGCCCCGTGTGGTTTCCGGGTAAGAATAGTGCCACTCCATGTCTTCCCGTGGATGTAGTAAGAGGCGACTAAGGGAATAAAGGCTTCTAGTATTGTTAGGCGATGGGCTTGCAACCTGTCACTAATACACTAGTAAATATCTCAGCCTACTTGTGCAAAATGTGGTTACAGAATTATCAACAAGTCTTTTTAGAGTTGTTGGTATTACTGTAGCTCTGCCTAACCCACTCTGGGAATGAAGGCGTGATGTTATGTATGTATGAACTTAATTTAATTTACTTTGTGCAATATTAATTAATAAATAGTTGTTACATAAATATGTAAGTAATAAGAATAAACCCTACTGTCTTATGTTGCTATGCCCTTGCAGGGCGTCACATGAATACCTTTTCGTAATTCCATATTTTAATACTTGTAATGTGACATGCTATAAACCATTTGAATTTGAATTTGATTTTGTATGGTTAACTACGATTATATATTTTTTTATAACGATGGTCCTCACCTATACATAGACACACAGTACACACTTATTTCACCCATCTTTTTTGTTGGGGGTTAAAATTAACTATTGGTTTATAATTTACCTTTAGGCCTTGTTCCCCTCGGTCCCCCCTCCGTCCCTGAAAAGAAATAAATGAGCTATTAAAATCAAAATAAAACATTAATGGCGCTTTTTTCCTAAACTCTTTGATCGTAAAAAACATGAGAAGTGTCAGAAATTAGAATTTGACTCTTTACCGGTATGCCATCTATTCCTTGAGCTCCCTTTAAACCCTGTAAATAAAAAAACGTATTAAAATCATAGTAAATATCGGTTCGGAACGTTAATAAAAGTCAAATTATGCAATTGGGTATTAAGTTTACTTTTTGTACTCAAATATGTATATTTGTTAATAATTTGTTGTTTTACCGACTCTCCCCTGGGTCCTTGGTCACCCCTTTCTCCCTATTAAGAAAAAAAAAACAGTTTTAAAAAACTTAAGCAGAAAAAGGAATTCCAAATTCCGATTTTAATTCATAATTTCGCTTAATTCATAACTTTAAAGCAGGTAAATAAAATCAATAAAAAAATATTATTCATAAATATAAAGAAATATTAATAAGTATTTTTTACCGGTGAGGCTGGTGAACCTCTATCACCCTTTATTCCCTGTAAATAAAAATTATATTTAAAGAATAAAAACACACACTATAGAAATTCACAAATAAGGCTAGATAATAATTAAAAAAAAATATACCTTAAAACCGTTTAAACCTGGATATCCCTGTGGCCCCTGTAAAAAAACGAAATCGATTAATTCTGAAAATCGTTGTTAATGGCGTGAAACAGTTCATTATTACAAAAAAATAGTGATGCATTTATTTTTGGTATCAAATGCAAAAAATTAAAAAAATGTTTATTTACTCTCGCAAGGGCCTGAGATATACTTAGGGCTACAACATTGAATGCCAAAAAATATTGAACTAGTGTGAGAGCCTGGAGCCCCCCCCGATTTCACAAGGGTATTGAAATGTTGGTAGGTAGGTAGTTAGTATAATAGATTTGTTTACCTGCGGGCCTGTTTCTCCTTGAGCACCCTTCAGTCCCTGTAGGTACATGAACAATAAGTTTAAAATGTCATTTTATTACCTACTTCTTAAACTGTGATTATAATTTTACTACGAAAATGACCAGTCAAATCAGTCAAAACTCGACGGATCTGCGATAAGTTATTGAAGGGTGTGATGATGGAGACGGAAGATGGCCTTAGATCTTCCGTCTACATCATCACACCAGCTCGGTGATGTTGCTTCGTCGTAAGAGCATCGTGTACACTAATCCTGTGTTTCCACCAGAGCAGTGCGAGGAAAACGAAATAAAGAAAAATACAATTATTCACTACACACACAAGACACACAGCAAAAAGTAAAACCAGAAAAGAGCAATAAATAGAGTAGTGAGTGTGTCTTCGCGGCAGAGAATCGGACACTGGCTCAGCATGAGGTGAGGTGTTCAACACCTACAGCGCTGATTTTTATCCAGCTCCGTTTGTGACAGACGGACGGTACGCTAAACGAATAAATATAATAAAGGAAAAGAAATAAAAAAAAAACTGCTAAACAAATACTTACTTAGGTAGTAAGTGACAAAATAAATACCAAAACTACATGCAAATACCTTACAGAAACATAATTGACAAATAAACGAAAGAAAAACGAAGAATTTAAACTATAATTTGCGGACAAAGTGCAGTTTTTTAATAAATGTGGTGGTTTTATAGTAAACAGCCATTATATGAACTTGACCCTGCCATCAAGGCGCCTACAAACTATCTCCATCTCACTTTCTTCGCGCGGAAGCACATAAAGCCATCCCTTTTTATTCTTGTGTGGGCGTGGCAGCATATGTGGCCTTTTAACTGTACAAAATCAAAGATGTAAATGATTAATATTATTCTTAAATCTTACCATCCCACCATTGAAACCTTGGTCCCCCCTCGTTCCCTGTAATCAATAAAAAAAACATTAAAATGTTTCTAGTCTGTGTCAATTGAAATTGGAAAAGATTTGTGTACACAAATGAGTATTAACTATAGTACCGTATTCAAAAGGCCGTATACGAAATATTGCCGATTTCGCTGATTTACGTGATTTTGCATAATACTTTACTTCTACAAGTTTTAATGCGCAACACGAAAGATAATTACGATTTTCAATGAGCATGTATGAGCTACTTTTTTGTTTTTATTATTTTATTTTGATTAATCGACCTGAAACCGGCGATTGTCCTGTTTTGTTAATCTTGCTGTAAGAGGTTTAGAATATCGCATATTCACGAATCGTTTTGACGTCTAAAACGTATGATAAAACTACAATGTACTGTAGTAAAAATTGTCAAAAAAAATAATATATTTTTTACCGCCTTGATCTAATTTTTTTGTGTACAAAAATAAATAACTTGATAAAATTTTATAGAAAATGGGCAATTTTTATTTGGATTTCGGCTATTACTTAATACTCTCGTATCCATTACATTACAAAAACCAAAAAATTGAAATTAAAAACGAAAAAAATATATTTTAAAACAACCGAAATCTCGCATTAATAATACTCGACAAAAATAAAAAAGTAGCTCATTCATCCGTAACTCATTTATTCGACCATAACTGATATGATATTTCATTAAAACTTATAGAAAAGCAGTGTTATACCTGTAAAAACAAGAAAAGAAGCAAAATCGGCAAAATTTCGTATACGGCCTCTTAACCTAAAACTAATATGAAAGCAATGATCAAGTTTGTAAATCATTGCAAAGACCACACTTTTTTTTAAATAAATAAATAAATATCAGGGGACAATGTCACACAAATTGACCTAGTCCCAAACTAAGCTCTAGGCTTGTACTATGGGTACTAGACAACGATAAACTAATGTTTAGTGTTACCTATTGTTTCTATTTAGTCCGCTAAGTTTTCTATAAATGCTGTGTATACTTGTAATTGGCTTGTACACTAGATATAATACCCTAATCTGATTGTATGTTATAAATGCTTTGTGTACTTGCTGTAAGTGTACCTTTCAATAAATAAATAAATAAACTTACTTATGTAGAGAAATAAATACTTAAATACATAGAAAACATCCAAGACTCAGGAACAAATATTCGCGCTCATCACACAAATATCTGACCTTACCGGGATTTGAACCCAGGACCGCTGGCGTCCGAGGCAGGATCACTCCCAACAAGGCCACCGTGTCGTCAAAGCCGCCAAGATGCGTTCGCTAACTAGCGTTTCGATTCGTTTTGTTTTTAAACCAATCGCGTCACTGTTAGACGTCATACGAAAAGTCACGTGATCTACCTGTGACGCAATTGGTTGCAAAACCAAATTAACCGAAACGCTAGTTGGGTCATACGCATTCTTAAAAACAAAAGCTATCTGTCTTGACACACGACACCACACGTTGGCCTAGTTGGTAGTGAACCTGCCCTGCGATAAGGGCGGAGATATTTGTGTGATGAACGAGTGTTCGTTCCTGAGTCTTGGATATCTTCTATGTATTTAAGTATATATTTATCTACATAAGTAAGTTTATCGTTGTCAGTACAAGCCTAGAGCTTAGTTTGGGACTAGGTCAATTTGTGTGAGATTGTCCCCTGATATTTATTTATTTGTGATCAATATTTAAAAGCTTGTGTGCATGTTTTGTTTTTATATGACAGGTCTAAAGCAGTCCTGACGCCGTTTATGCTGAAATGGGCTTAGCCAGAAAATTAGGCCTTAAAAACGTTAACTTTCGGCGTGTCCACAGGAAAAACGCTAACCTAAATCTGTGACCCAATTAGCGAACGCGTTTTGGCTATAAGCTCTGACGTATTCTATTCTACTATCGATTGATAATGTTAAATTGGTTCGTTAGTTTTTATTACATATTCGCCAATTTCAATTGACACATGCGAGTGTGGTGTAAATTATTAAAAGAAATAAAATGGTTTACCGGTTCGCCCATATAACCTCGATCACCCTTCGGTCCCTGAAAACAAAAACAATTATTAGAAAAAATATAGGATAATTTTGTTATGAATTTTCATGGTTCTGTCCGTCTGTCTCCTGTCTGTTTGTCAGCGGGCTGAGCTTTTGAACCGTAACAGTTAACAGTTGTCAGTGTTTATATCTAATGCCCCTATAAAAACAAAATAATAAAAAAAAACCGGCCATTTATACAACAATAGACACAATACCTTTTTTTTTTAAAAACTGTGTTTTTTAGTGTGTTTTGTTGTTATAGCGGAAACAGAAATACATCATCTGGGCGTTTTCCAAAAAAAGTGTACATTTAACTTTAATTTAACTTTTCCATTTCGTCACGAAAATTAACGTGTGTAAATGTATGGCTAATTTTCGTGACGAAATGGAAAAAAAAAATCTTAACTTTTGCCCTTAACGATGTACACTTTTTTTGGAAAACGCCCATCTATGAAAATTTCAACAGTCTAGCTATCACGGTTCATAACATACAGCCTAGGGACAGACAGACAGACGGACAGATATACACGTTACACTATACTGCCCTCATAACAAAAAAGGCAGTACCTCAGACAAAACTCCCGGAGCAAATGCAACATTATAGGATCGAATCGGCTTTGGCCTTTTAATTCGAAATAGACCTTATAGGCTTAGGAGAGCATTATTACTTCTCTTTTGTTGTGCGATAGTGTTCAAATAATATTTACCTGAACGCCAGGTGGACCATTATCACCCTTCAGACCCTGTAAAAAAAAAAAACCATGTGACAAGCTTTTGTTGGCGACTGTACTTTTTTTGCAGACATTTACTACTCATCAAGACCAATCTAATGAGTCCAAACACGGTGGGTCTACGTTAAGTATAGCGGAGATCCTGTCGCCACCTTCCGACTCCATCAGACCAGATCAATGATGCCATATTGTATTGTCATCGAGGTTACGTAGCTACACCAAATTTCAGCTCAATCGGTCCCCGAGAAGTCGTTTAAATCTTCCTTGCAAGATTTGAGCCGAACATACAAACATTGCAAGTTAATAAAAAGTTGATAAAACAGCTGCTTATACATATATTATCTTAATTAAATAATGTACATAACACATGTTTAATTAAATTTCAAACTATTAATTATGCAGTAATTTTATCAACATTTAAACTTGGAAATGAGCAGACATCGTAGTTTTTGGAGCAAACCCAAGGGTAAATAGTGATTTCATAAATCGATGAAATCACTTATCGAAACTTGGTTAACTAGTTAGGTACCGTCGCTAGTTTTGTTCGTAGAAATCAGTGTTTACATTTAAAAAAAAGATATTGATATATTTACGACATTACGACAAGTTAGCCCAGTTGGTAATGACTAGTGACCCAGCCTAGGAAGCTAGCGTTGTCAGGTTCAAACCCCGGTAAGTGCAGATATTTGTGTGATGAGCGCGAGTATTTGTTTCTAAGTCTTGGGTGTTTTAAATTTATTGACGTTTGTATTCCTAAATAATTAAGTTTGTCGTTGTCTAGTACCCATAGTACAAGCCTAGAGCTTAGTTTGGGATTAAGCCAATTTGTGTGACATTAAAATGAATTTAATTTATTGATTAAAAGGAAATATTTAATATCAACTTCTTGATTTTATTCACTCTTCTTTAATAATGCATTTCCATTTAAAGGTAAATTAAATTTTATAGGTGCGCGAATTATCTCTAACAAGCAACGATGAGTGATTTTATCGATATCGATCATTTATTCCCAAACATTATGTCTCGAAATGAGTTTCTAATACAGGGCCTCTATTCAGGTGCGTTAAAACGATATCGTGTTTGACACGTTTAAGAATCGTTTATGTCACAGTCGCCATTATTGTAAATGACATAAGAGTTATCAAAACGTTGACAATACGGAAACAGGTCAAAAACGATATCGTTATAACGCACTTGAATAGAGGCCCAGATGTTAACTCTTGATGCGCTTTAGGTTTAATGTTTTAGTTAATAATAATTGATGTTTACCGCTATGCCAGCTTCCCCTCGTTCACCCTTCACACCCTGCGAAAAAAAAATTAAAAACAACAATTAGGTTTAAAAAAAAACATTTTACACATGAAAACTAAAAGGCCAGTCAAATGAGAACTTTTTTTATGTTAAGGTTAAGGCACACTCAGGCCACCTGATGGTAAGTGGAATCTGAGACCCATAGATATTTGAATTCTCAAGACTATAATCCTAAGACCTCAAATGTGTTGCTAACCCTGAGGACTAACCCTGACCCTGAGTCTCGACGGATCCACTATGAGCCGTTGAGGAGTACCTATGGCCCGTCTCCCTCATTACACCAGCTCGATGGTACCATATTATGGTATTGTCATTGGAATTTAATAAGTTTGCCAAATTTCAAGTCAATCCGACAATCAGACATACATACATACATAACATTAACTTTATTATTAACTAAGTTTACTAGTGTATTAGTGATAGGTTGCAAGCCCATCGCCTAACAGCACTACAAGCCCTTATTCCCTTAGTCGCCTCTTACGACATCCACGGGAAGACATGGAGTGGCACTATTCTAACCCGGCAACCACACGGGCCGACAATCAGAAGTAGGTTTTAATGGACTTCCAAAAATTGATTACATTTTTAGTTTGACAAGAGAAGTTACCCTGGGTTCCTATGTTCAAAACGTCTCGTTAAAATTTGACATTTGCTACACACAAAATGTGCCAAAATTCTAACCAGACGTCACGTTTTAACGAGACGTTTTGAATATAGGAACCCAGGGTCAATAACATTGGTGTAACCAGGTTTATAACAGTTTATTACAAAAATTAAATGTGTTTAATCTCCTAAGGCCTCTTGTACAAATAATTGTACATAATAGTGGTGGTAGGACCCTATGTAGGGTCCGTCCGGACCTATTGCAAAGGGACCTAGGGGAAATAGACCTATTGCAAAGCAAGCAAGGTTTTCCTTTGTTTTGATGAAGGACAATCAAACTAGAAAATTGACTCTATTGCATTTGTAATAGGTTCATAATCCATTGGCAAATTTCGTTGTATAGTGGGTCTTAGGATGATAAGTTTATGTCCAAGAATTAATTCTAGGGACAAGCATTTGTTGCCAACTGTCCAATATCTGCTTACCAACAACCAAAGTAATGAGTCAAAATTTGCATCATAAATATGAGGTAGGTTTAACCCGTGTGGTTGCCGGGTTAGATTAGTGCCACTCCATGTCTTCCCGTGGATGTCGTAAGAGGCGACTAAGGGAATAACAGCTTGTAGTACTGTTAGGCGATGGGCTTGCAACCTGTCACTAATACACTAGTAAACATCTTGGCCTGATTGTGCAAAATGTGGTTACAGAATTATTAACAAGTCTTTTTAGAGTTGTTGGTATTTTTGTAGCTCTGCCTACCCCATTCTGGGAATGAAGGCGTGATGCTATGTATGTATGTAATGTTTAAGTTATGTTCTTCAGCAGGCCCGAAGGGCTAAACCACCCAGAAAAAGGAGCTCCGTGGGAGCTATATTCAAATGGAAATTATTGATCAGTTGGACCACTGCCCCGAAAGGGTCCCAACTCGGTGAGTCTACGTCAAGTATAGCGGAGATCCTGTCGCCACCTTCCGACTCTATCAGATCAGCTCTAAGATACCATGATATTGCATTATCAGTGCGTTGACGCTCATGGTAAATCTCAGCCCATTCCATTAACAGGAACGGTTCAAAATTGACTTGAGAATTTGAAGCGGACAACTTACATACATAACGAACAATACAAGTTAAATAAAAGCCTGTGAAATAGCAATGAACCGATTTCAAAGTATTAAAGAGTTCCATTGAATTTCCACAGATGTCATGACCAGTTTTTGATGAAACTAAAATAGAGCCAACCGAAAAAACCGAGTCATCGAAATCGGTTGACGATTGGCAAAGAAATCGAGTGACATACAGACAAATTAAGAAAGAAGGCGATTTGAACACCTCCTTATTTTTTAATTCGATTGCAAAAATGTTTGCCTCAAAATACCTTCAGTAATAAAAAATAACGTTCAAGTGCGAGTCGGACTTGCGCACGAAGGGTTCCGTATCATTATTTTTTAGTTTCAAATGTCCCGGTGTCTGTCTGTAACCAAATATTGCAAAAACGGCAAAAGACTCACGTTTGATCTTTAGGAGATCCCCGTAAATTATTTTTATTTAATTATTTATTTTCAAAGTTAATACTCTGTGAATATTTCAAAACAAAACTATTTATTTTGTTCTGCTTTTAAGTATTTGTTGTTTTAGCGGCAACAGATATACACCTCCTGATAGACAGATCGACGGACAGACAGACGGACAGTGGCGTCTTAGTAATAGGGTCCCAGTTTTATCCTTCGGGTACGGAACCCTAAATGGTTTACTTACCTGATCACCCCGCGGACCTTGACTACCCGCCATTCCCTGAAAATAAAAAAAAAGATTGTGAAAAAAAATCGGGCAAGTTTTTCGGCTGTCCCAAACCAAAACCTAGCAAGAGCCTAATTTTTCAAGATGCGTTTTTTACACCTTTTTCTCCTTACATTTAGAGCTGCGTGTATTGCAAAAACACCCATATAGCTATCGCTTTCAGAATGAAAGTTAGAGTAACCTCAAACGTAATACGTCAACTTGGTAGGTACTCGTCAAAACCAAAAACAGGATCCTAGCAAGTTACATTTCTAAATTCAAAACACTAGTAAGTACTGCACATAAGGTAAAACCTCGTATTATGGACAATGCTCCAGTTATGAACATTAAAATAAAAATGTTCGTAACTTTTAGCGTTACAATTCAATAACATTTAATTTATTCAAGATTACCACTATTAGCTCTACAAAAAAGTTGATGTTTATCATGTCCGTGTTTTTTGAACTTACTATGTATTTAATTTTGGATGTCGCACTTAGTAGGTATTTGAATTAGGATTTACGTTATTGGATAACTCTTACTAGGTTTATGATTAACAAAACGCACTATTATACAATTTCAAATTATTCCTATAATATCCTAGCAATGCGTGTTAATGACCGAGTCACTTGACTTGCAAACAAAAGGGGAACTGCTTGAAAAAGTAATAAATATTTTTAAAGCAGTTAAGAGTTTCAGTTTTAATAAGACTAGACCTATAAAAAAAACAAATGACCACAAACGAGGGCGTTTTCCAAAAAAAAAATTACGTGGTTAAGGACAGAGTTAAGAAAATTTAACTTTTTCCATTTCGTCACGAAAATTAGCCATACATTTAAATACGTTAATTTTCGTGACGAAATAGAACAAGTTAAATTTTCTTAATTTTGTCTTTAACGATGTACACTTTTTTTAGAAAACGCCCAAACAATCCATTAGAGTCCATAGTTTTTGACACTTACATAAAAACGTTTGTTTAGCTCACCCTGTAAAATTTTCTCAATGGCTCTTGCTAGGTGTTGGTATACATCGGTCGTTGTGTTGCCGACCGTACTGTTTTTTGCAAACACATTTACTGTTTATCAACACCAACCCAATAAGTCCAAACACGGTGGGTCTACTTTAAGTTAGCGGAGATCCACTAAATTTCATTAATTATCATACACACTCTTAAAAACAAAAGTTGTCTCTCCTGTGGTCAATAGTTAAGAGCTTGTGTGCATATAAGTTAAGTTTTTATATGATAGGTCTAAAGCAGTCCTGACGGTGCTTTTGCGGGAATGGGCTTAGCCAGAAAATTTGGCCTTAAAAACGTTAACTTTCGGTGTGTCCACAGGAAAGACGGTAACCTAAATCTGTGTATGACCCTAAAATCATTTCAGCGCTCAAACTGTTAAAGCGTTTCAAACCAACAGTGTTCCGTTTATTTCACGTATATTCAAGTAATATTAATATAAATTTCTTAACTTACCCAAAGACCAGCGGCACCTGGATATCCTCTTGGCCCCTGAAAAAACAAACCTGTCAACATTTTGATTTTTCAAGCTTCTCCACTATTATATCCATATTACTTTTATTATAAGTTTGATAAAAAAACACTTGAAACGGTCGTCTGTAATACGATTAATAATTAAATTGTAGTATGCAAATCCAGCGAGTGACTTAACATTTTTACTTATGGCTACTGTGTAATATAATAAAATTTAAATAAATAACATTATTTTTTTGTTTTTTAACCTGAGGTCCTTCATATCCCCGATCTCCTTTTGGACCCTGAAATTAAAAAAGCAAAATGTATATTACATGAAGAGAAAACCCTATAATAATAGCTGCGCTGGGATTCTACACGGTAGTAACGATATCGTCTTTGACGTGCGTTGCGTATTGTCAACGTTTTGATATCTCTTATGTCATTTACAATAATGACGACTGTGACATAAACGATTCTAAAACACGTCAAACGCGATATCGTTGTAATGCAGTATCAATGGATCAATGTACAGGTTTTAGGATCAATGAACCAATCACAGGATCAATTTACACGTCTCAGGATCAATATACAGGTTTTAGGATCAATTTACAGGTTTCAGAATCAATCTACAGGTCTCAGAATCAATTTACAGGTCCCAGGATAAATTTACAGGACTCAAGATCAATTTACAGGTCTCAAGATCAATTTACAGATCTCAGGATAAATTTACAGGTCTCAAGATCAATTTATAGGTCTCAAGATCAATTTGCAGATCTCAGGATAAATTTACAGGACTCAAGATCAATTTACAGGTCTCAAGATCAATTTACAGATCTCAGGATAAATTTACAGGTCTCAAGATCAATTTACAGGTCTCAAGATCAATTTACAGATCTCAGGATAAATTTACAGGACTCAAGATCAATTTACAGGTCTCAAGATCAATTTACAGATCTCAGGATAAATTTACAGGTCTCAAGATCAATTTACAGGTCTCGGGATAAATTTACAGGTTCTAGGATCAATGTACAGGTTTCAGGATTAATGGACAGGTACTCATGTTTAAAATGATTTTTTTACCTTTTCGCCTTGAGGACCTTGATGTCCCTCTGGTCCCTGAAAAAAAAAAAAAAATCTGAACACACACTGTTTAATAGTTACAAATATTGGCCGAAAATGTCTTAATATTAAGACTAATCCGACCATGAACCGGAAGAAATATACTTAATGTTATAATACTAGAACTAAATGTTAGAAAAAAACAATTGGTTTTTCTACAATTTAAATTATAATGACCCTCATTATCACAAATAAATAATTAATATTAGACTGAATTATTTTTGTTTTACATATTATACAACGGTTTATTCTTACATATCACTTTCTCCGATTAGGGTATTAGGATGTTATTAACACTAAGAGAAAAGGAGTGAGGAAAAGTTCCTTTCGCATTTCTTTCCTTAAACTTACATAAGTATGGTTATTAACAAAAGAATACGATTTTATTTGCTTATCATGTTACGTTGGTAAATTACCTCTGCACCAAGACATTTGCTGTTAGATTGCAATCTTACGACGATAATCTTAAGAGGATTGTGAAGCGATGCCTAAATCGCGTAACAGTTAGAAATAATCCACACAAATTTAGCTCCGGGCGATAGCGTTTCTCACCCCCTAAATCTAATCCGATTTCCACGATTTTTGACTATGTTGTAGATATTATGGAAAACTAGGTCTGTCCGTTTCTACTTTGGTTTTTTTTTTATTCCAATTTTTTTTTTTCGGAAAGTAGTAGTATGTAGTTTACTGTTTCTACGGCAATCAACCTGCGGAGCAAATTTTTTTGGGCATTTTATTAGCAAAAAGGTTTACTGTCTGTACGGCGGGGGTGTTTTTTTTTGTGGCTCTATAAAAAAAAAAACAACCTTAACCTAACCGACTGGTCATTTTATATTGATGTGTACGACAGGTACCATTGTTGTTTTTTTTTCTTAAATAGAATACAATAAGAGTTTTGGTGTGTATTTCAGTTTATGCCTCCGTTCCCACGCATTATTTGCGTTAATTTATGTCGAACACGGCAATCTTTTGTGCAGTAATGTTGACATGGGTCGTGAGAATAAAAATAATAGATGAAGTATATTTAAAACCATAAATATCTTTATATATTATTGGTTTCTTTATCTTTGGTCTTGGTTTCTTTATTTATTACCGATTAAAATCAAGAGGCTCTAAAGTTAAGCTAGTTTAAACGTGTAGCATTCCTAATTTGGATTAGAAAAAACTCCGAGGGTTAACAGACATTCTTTAAACAAGCAAGTTATAACGTGTCATATTTCGAACCAACAGGTGTTCATTCAATCGAGACGTATTTTTAATTTGAATTGACAAAAAACTTCGATGGTCCCCATATATATCGCGCGCTAAGTCAACCAGTTTCGACGTGTCGTATCATGCAACATTCCACAAGCGTCTGTTTAGATTTTTTTGTTTATACACGACGTTAGTGCGTATGTGTGCTTTCTAATAAAAGCAGAGCTTAACTCGATGGGACTGTCATTCGTACAGATTGGTCTGTCGGAAAACTGCGTTAAGTGCTCGTGTTGAAAGTCTCGTAGTGCCGTGTGCTGCGTGTATTGTTGCCGGGTTTAAGTTTGAAGATCTGTGTCTACGAGATAAAATGGAGGTAAGCTAATATATATATTTATATATATATATATATATATACATATTTCTATTTGTATTAAGCGTCTCTTATATATTTTCTTCTTTTGTTTTAGGTTTCAAATGAGGACTCAGTCGAGTACACTATGAAAAGTTATTATTATGCAAATCTGAGTGATGATGAAACCCAAGAACCAAAACCACTTAAAATCCGAACCCCGAAACGAAACAACAATATTGATGTGTTTTTTGATAAGCCTAAGAAGAAACCGGCTATCGAATATTACTCGACAGTTGCACAGTCTTCAAATGGAGGTACCAATTATATATCTTCTCGCGTAGATGATGTTTCAAAGACCACTCATCTCGTTAAAATTGACATCTATGATACCAAAAAGTTGCGAGGGATTCCAAACGATCAACACTGGAAATTTGCGGATGCTAAGATCAAATATTACGTCCAAAGTGAAGACGATGATTATTATTGTAACGCAAAAGAATTAATTCACAAGATCACCAAACAAATTGCAGGCAGAGATCAGTGTAAAAAATATTTCATCGACGCAAAGAAATAAAAAAAAGCATAGATCACTTCCCGCCCACATCGCAAACCCCCACCAACGAACAAATGATTTTTGGACCATATATAAGCTACGCAAAACAAACCATACCGTATCACAACCATCTTAGAACCACATCCGAAGTCAGACAAAATGGATCTACAAAACTCGCTCTACGATGAAGACCTTTACGAGCGTTGTCAGGACGTTTCAGAACTTAATAAGTCCGATTTCGATAATGAACTCTATCAACGCTGTGAAGAAGTCGAGAATCAGTCTCAGTTGTAAGTATTTTTTATATTTTCAACAAGTTTTGACTAGTTTAGTTTTGATTTTTATCCGGCAGTGGGGAGGCGAGGCCAATATAAGCAGCATTCTTAACAAAAAAATTATAGTATTCACCATTATCATGTCGTTGGCTAGTGAAAATATTACAATGTTTAGCAAATCAGTGTTATTAAAATGTTTTCATAAATATTTAAGATTGTGGTTTATCAGTGGTAAACTCGATGCAACAATCGCTAGTGATCCTGATATTAAACCATTTATCACCCCTTGTATCGGACACTTTACCGCTGTGCCATCGTTAACTTCGGATTACGATGAAATAGATGGTGTATTACCTATGGAAGCGTATTGTGCCATTTGTCAATTACATAAATCAGGTACCTATTGCTGTCCCTTAAGTGACTATTCACATCGTAACTTATAGGATAGTGTCAGAACAAGATAAAAATTACCTTGAATTTGAAACGCCTGAACTTTTTTTTGATAGGATTAAAACGTCTCTCAATAAACTTATAGACGAGACTATAAATCAACTAACTATTTTTAAGGTTAGTTTTATACTGAATGCAGAATTTATACAAGAATCGAAAGGAATCAACAATTTTTTCGATTTTAATGTTTTGAGTTGGACCGTTTGCAAAGGTGATGACAGGGAAACGTTTCTTGATAATTTAAAAAACTCCATTACTAATAAGATTTCAAATTTTGAAAAAAAAGATAGTGGATGGAGTCTTAAACATATAAAATACCTAGACTTGAACATTAATAAATTTAATCCATTGCGTGGTTCTTCATACATCGATTTACCGCACGATATAAAAACCAAAAAAGCAATTATTAACGTGCAAAACTATGACCACGAATGTTTCAAATGGGCACTACTTTCAGCGTTGTATCCAGTTAAGGATAGTTCACAGAGAGTATCTTCTTATATTGCACATCAAAACAAATTAAAGTTTGCAGATATACCATTCCCAGTTAAATTGACAGATATTCATAAAATTGAAAAATTAAATGATCTAAGCATCAATGTCTTTGGGTTATATTTTAATGAAAATTCAAAATCACATGAAGTAAACGGTCCACTCTACTTTACCAAATATCGTAAATCAACGCACATAAATTTACTTTACATAAATAAGGGTAGTCAGGGACATTATTGTTACATTAAAAACTTATCCCGATTAGTGAGCCGTCAAATATCAACCACTAATTATAGCTTTCACATTTGCGATGGTTGTTTACTAGCATTTTATTCAAACGAAAAATTAACGGATCATCAAAGAAATGATTGTAGTCATGTCGTTGTTGAACTTCCAAACCGTGAAAGGACGAAAACTAATTGGTTCGGTGAAGAAGTTTCAAGTGATAAGATTTATTTCGATAAATATCAACGAAAGTTAAAATTACCTTTCGTTGTATACGCGGACTTTGAGGCATTTTTAAACCCAATAGCATCATGCGATCCAGATGCATCAGAATCTTACACAAAAAACATTCAACAGCATGAAATGTATAGTTTTGGTTATTTCATTAAATGTGCATTTGATGATAGACTTTCACGATATTGCTCATATACAGGCCCTGATTGTGCTAAAGTATTTATGGATTCCCTTTATAGTGACTTAGCAGTAATAAATAAATTCATTCGCTTTCGAAAAAATCCAACCCCTTTAAGTCAAAATGATTTGAATAAAATTGCGGAACTTAATAATAAATGTTTTATTTGTGGTAATAACTTAATATCTCAAAGCGTTTTCAGTTATAATTGGAATACAGGGAAATTCCAAGGAGTAGCACATAAAGCATGTGATTATAAATTCAAGCCTCCTTCACATGTTCCAGTATTTTTTCACAATCTCAGTAATTATGATGCGCATTTCATTGTAAAAGCTTTGAATTTTCGTGAAGGAGCTATCGATATTATCCCCCAAAATAAAGAAAAATATGTTTCATTCAGTAAACAACTGAATTTTGATAAGAGATGGTTGTCACTGAGATTTGTAGATTCCTTCAGATTCATGTCAAGTAGTTTAGATAACTTAGCTAGAAACCTTCAAGAACATCAATTTCACGAACTAAGAATGCAATACCCTAAAAAGGAAGATTTTAAACTACTGAAACAAAAGGGGATATTTCCGTATGAGTTTATGAAATCGTTTGAATGTCTTGAAGCGTCATCTTTACCCAGAATAAGTGATTTTTATAGTTCCCTAACTGATAGCAGCATAACAAGTGTGAATTATGAACATGCAAAAAACGTTTGGAATCATTTCGATTGCAAAACAATGTTGGATTATTCTAACTTGTATTTAAAAACAGATGTACTTCTATTAACAGACATCTTTGAGAATTTTAGATCCGAATGTCTTAAAACATATGACTTGGACCCAGCTCATTACTATACTGCACCTGGTCTCAGTTGGGATGCTATGTTAAAAATGACTAGTGTAAAACTTGAACTATTAACAGATTTCGATAAAGTTGCATTTATAAAAAAAGGAATTCGAGGAGGCATATCACAATGTAGCAATCGATATGCTAAATCAAATAATTACTACATGCCAGAGTTTAATCCTGATGAACCATCATCCTATCTCACTTACCTGGATGCAAATAACTTATATGGTTGGGCGATGTCACAGCACCTTCCCGTTGGTGAATTTGAATGGACTGATCCTAACACGGATTTTAGAATTTCTAAAGATGCGGACTATGGATACATTTTAGAAGTTGATCTTAATTACCCCGATTCTTTACATGATTCTCATTCAGATTTTCCATTTTGCCCTGAACATATAATAATTGATAATAGTAAACAAAAAAATTTGATTCTAAATTTGAATAATAAAAAAAAATATATTATTCACTATAGAAATCTTATACAGTGTTTAGAAAATGGATTAATATTAACAAAAGTCCATAGAATTTTAAAATTTAAACAATCTAACTGGCTCAAAAAATATATCGATTTGAATACAGCATTAAGAACTAGTGCGAAAACCGATTTTGAAAGAGATTTTTACAAGCTAATCAACAATGCAGCTTTTGGAAAGACTATGGAAAACATTGAGAAAAGGGTCGATGTTAAATTACTAACGCATTGGGAAGATCATGGTCACGTCAAAGGAATCGAAAGTTACGTAGCTCGCCCTGAATTTCATAGCATTTCTATTTTTTCAGAAAGCTTGGCAGCTGTGCAATTAAAAAAAACTAAATTAATTTACAACAAACCTATTTACTTAGGCTTTTGTATATTAGACCTATCAAAAACTTTGATGTATGACTTTCACTATAAGTACATGAAACAAAAATTTGAAAAAAATGTTAAATTGCTATATACAGATACGGATAGTTTCATATATCAAATTTTTACAGAAGATTTCTACGATGATGTCAAACGCGATTTAAATAAATATTTTGATACATCTGACTATCCGTTCAATAATATTTACGGTTATCCCCGTATAAATAAGAAAAAATTAGGATATTTTAAAGATGAAAATAAAGGTAAAATTTTAAATGAATTTGTAGGTTTAAGATCCAAAATGTATGCTTTAAATGTTGAAGATAAAATAGTGGCTAGGGCTAAAGGTGTTAATAAATGTGTCACTAAAAAGTTTCAAATAGATGATTATAAACGTTGTCTAAATGAGAAAAAAAATGTGTATTCAGAAATGTACCGATTCCGTTCCATTAAACATGTAATTTTTACACAAAAAATAAATAAAATCTCACTATCTTGTTCTGACACAAAAAGATATCTTTGCAAAGATTCTTGTAACACACTAGCTTGGGGTCACTATAAATTAATGTAGTGTAATAAATATAGGATAAATAATTATTATCTATTATAAAGAGCATGTTAAAATTAAGTTTAGGATAGAAAATTAATCTAAGTAATGTAGTTTTTCGTGTATTTCGTATGGTTTGGGTAAAAATGTAAATTTAATGATTATGATAAGTTTATTGCGTAGACTGTTTTTTATTTGAATAAGAAGTGTGCTTTTGAATAAATAATGAATTTCTACTGAAAGTAAAACAGTTTTATTTTCCTATTTATTTATTCTTATAAAAAGATATATATACATTCATATTTTCAAACCATTTTATCCACCCATTTACGGCCATTATTGCAGGTCCAAGTGGTTGTGGAAAATCAAACTTTGTCACTAACTTTTTGAAAAATGTAGGCCAAATGTGTAATAAAGAATTTGGTCAAGTACTCTGGTGCTATGATGAAATGCAACCACTTTATAATTTGAATGGTATTGATTATGTTCAAGGTATCCCCGATTTAAGTATGTTTGATGGAAAGCAACCTAAACTCCTTATAATCGATGATTTAATGAGAGAATCAGATGGTCGCATTGTTGATATTTTTACTAAAGGCAGTCATCACAGAAATTTAAGCGTGTTTTATATAACACAAAATTTATTTCATCAAGGAAGAGGACAACGTGATATATCTTTGAACACTTCCTACATTGTTTATTTTAAAAATCCCAGAGATAAAACCCAAATACGCTACTTGTCACGACAAGTTTATCCAGAAAATTCAAAATTTGTTGAAGAAGCCTACAAAGATGCAACTATGTCAGCACATGGTTACCTGATGATCGATTTGAAACAAAACACTGATGATATATGCCGTTTTAAAACTAAAGTATTTCCATTTGATAGATGTTGTACGGTATACATTCCTAAAAAAGGGTTTAAATATGATAAAAATCGGCCAGTTTTGGTCAGTTCTAAATGATGCCTGACAGAGTAACCACATATCAACATTTACTTAAAGCTTTGCATACACTAAAACCAAAATATAATAAAGCTTTACTAAAAGCTTGTGATGAAGATGAAATAAACATTATCTGTGAGTGTATTTATAACGTTTTAAAAGGAAAAGTTCCATTAGACAATACAGACAAAACTAAATTAAATAAACATAAAAATATATTACGTAAATTAGTTTCTAAGGGGAAAAAGAAATTAAGGAAAACTATTATTGTACAAAAAGGTGGTGCGTTTTTACCAATTATTTTGGGGGCTGTTTTAAGTAGTTTGTTTAGCTCACTGACGTAGTTAAAATGGAGAACACGAAAAAAATGATTTTAGTGGAACCAGATTTTATTGAGAAGCTTAAACACAATGACAATGCACCTTTAAATTCTTTATCTCGTTTAGACGAGGAGATGCAAAAAATACTTAAAAGTAAAATAGAAGATCGTGAAAAATGGGCATTATATTCTCAAGCCCTGCAACGTTTTTTGCATTTCACTGAAACAGATCGGAAACCGTTCAAGGTACCAATCATGTTCGATGATATAAATAATCTTCATGAAGAGTACGAGAAATCCATGGTTAAAAAGGAAGAAAATGAATATAATACGACATTATCTAATCCGACTCCGTTTGAAGGAGACGCTGTCAGTACACCTTCGAATCACATTTACCCAATGCAGTTTACTCCATCTTATATACTAAAATTGATTCCTAAAACTTATGTGAATAAAGGACAAACTTTACTTGATAATATTATAAAAAATAAACAGAAAATTTGGTGGAAGGAGGGAGGGGAAATCGTCGTGAATAATCAAGTTATCCCAGAAAGTAATATAACTGATTTGATAAGTGATACGGTGAGACCCCTCAAACGTGCAAAACCAAATGGTTGGAAACAATTTGCTTCAGTTTTGAAAGATATCGGCGTTCCTTCATCTTGTATAGGTAACCCAACCAACCTAGAATATATTAAAGGTCTCCAGTTGGACGAGGTCCGGGGATCGCCAATATATAAAAACACCAGGTCGACATCAATCCAAGCAGGACAGTCAACTCCAACTTCCAGCAAAACACCTAAATTATCAAAAAAGACTATAGATTGGGAAAGATGGAGCCCCTAATAGACATCAATAAAATGTATTATGATGTTTCTAATCCAGCTGGGTATAGTAGCATTGATAAGTTAGTTAAAGCAATGCATGGCCAAATGAACAAAGATCAGGTAACAAACTGGTTAAGGGCTCAAGAAACATATACATTACATAAACCAGTTCAAAGACGTTTTACACGAAACAAATATATTCTGTCAAACTTTAATGAACTTTGGCAAGTAGATTTAAGTGACATGCGTACTTATAGTAAATATAATGATGGTTTTAAATACATCTTGTGTGTTATTGATGTCTTTAGTAAGTATGCTTTTGCCAGACCCATGAAAAAGAAGGACTCAGAAACAGTAAAAAAATGTTTTGAAGATATATTTACTGAGGCTAGAGCAACTCCGCGTCATATTCAATCTGATAAAGGCACTGAGTTTGTTTCTAAAGACGTAAGAAATTATTTTAAAAGCAAACACATAAACTACTATACGACAAATAACCCTGATATTAAGGCAAGTATTGTTGAACGATTTCAGAGAACATTAAAAATGAAAATGTGGCGCTATTTCACACACAAAAACACTTATAAATACGATAATGTTTTACAAGACCTCCTTTATTCATATAATCACAGTTACCATTCAAGTATTAAAATGCGTCCGATCGATGTTAATTTTAACAATATTTTGACGGTTTGGACTAATTTATACGATAGACCCGGAAAAGAATTTAAAACATTTACTAATACTGGTTTAAATGTTGGTGATCATGTGAGAATAACCAAATATAAACACATATTTCAAAAAGGTTATGAAACTAATTGGAGTGACGAAATCTTTGTTATCGAATCAGTCATTCAAAGATCACCTCATCTTGTTTACACTTTAAAAGACTTACAAAATGAACCAATCACTGGTACTTTTTATACTAAAGAGTTACAGAAAGTTACTTATAACCCCACCATCACATATAAAATAGATAAAATAATACGTTCAAGACGAATTGGTAACAGAAAGGAGGTGCTTGTGAAGTGGAAAGGTTATCCGAATAAATTTAATAGTTGGGTGTCTGCATCGAAATTAGAGGAAATATGAGTGATGATAGTTTTTATTTAACTTTGTTAAGCAACAGCTCCATACCATATTTCCCCGAAAATACAACAGCAAACTTTCTTACAAAACTACCGAAGACAGTAAAGTTAGAAGGAGAATGGGTCGTAGGATTAGTCGAATTTCATTACCCATGTTCAATGTACAACGTTCAAGAACATGAAAACGTAGTATATATTAAAAAGAAAGTAACATTGCCAGGCGAAAAGCTGCCTGTGATTGTTGAATATAAGTCACATATTCCAGCAACGACTTATGACGATATTGATCACTTTTTATCTGCTTTTAATGAAAACTCATTATTGAGGAACAAAGTTAAATTCAGCTATGACGGAATATCAAAAGTTGTTAAGGTAACTTCCTCACATAAAGACATTATTTCCGTACATGCAACGCCAATACTAAACCTTCAGTTAGGTTTTAAACCGAACACAAATCTTATTCAATGTCAAGTTGGAAAATATCCTATTAATTTGTATTTGGGCCTACCATCACAATTGTTTATATATACAGATATTGTTCAACCTCAAGTGGTGGGGGATGTTATGACATCGTTAGTAAGAATAATACCGCTTGATCCGACAAAATACATTTATGGAGCCTATAAAATGCACGGTTTTACTCCTGCACATTACATACCTGTTTTGCGTAGAGAGTTTGATACTATTGAAATTGATATAAGAACGCATACGGGTGGTAAGGTTCCATTCCAGTTTGGAACTTCATGCGTGAAGCTACATTTTCAACGAATAAAATGAATTTTAGACATCAGAATGGTCCCTGTCCATATGAAAATTATTATTCTCATCAAGCTGGCTCTGGGGTAGGGATTGTTTACAAAGGTGTTCCTCACCAGAGAGGACACGGTATAGGAAGTTTTTTAGGGGGACTGTTCAGATCGGTATTTCCTCTGTTATCTAGAGGTTTCAAAACGGTTGGGAAAGAAGCATTAAATGCTGGTGTTGGCATATTGTCCGATATGATGAATTCACATCCTATCGATGAATCAATTAATTCTCGTTTTAAGAATGCAAGCTCTAATTTAAAAAGAAAAGCTGACGAAAAAATCGCATCTTTAATGTCAGGGTCTGGGTATAAAACGTCGCGAAAAAGGCGAGGGTGCACCATTGCATCAAAAGCATTGCGGGAGAGAGGTATAAAAAAAAATAAAAGAAAAATAAACACCATCGATATTTTTTCTAAATAAACTATGTCATTTTTACATAACCATTCGTGTGAATGCGCTAAGTCAGAGTTAGATTTATTTGCTCTTCCGTCAACGCAAACTAGTATTGAAAATGGGCAGTGGATACATTATAAACCTATTTCGTCACTAACTGATGATGGTCCCATTGAATTTCAAGTTCCAGGATCAGGTGATGACTATATAGACCTGTCACACACATTACTCCTTGTCAAAGCCCAGGTATTGAATCAGGATGGTAGTACGATCAAATCAGCGGAGACTCATGTTGCACCAGTCAATAATTGGTTACATTCACTTTTTAACCAGTTAGACATATATTTAAATCAGAAACTGGTATCACCGCCTAATAATACATATGCGTACCGTGCATATATAGAAACTCTACTAAATTATGGACCAGCAGCAAAAGAGTCTCATCTTTCATGTGGACTATGGTATGAAGACACTGCGGGCCATATGGATATAACTGACGCTAATAACAAAGGATGGATTAAACGAGAAGGATTTATTAAGGATAGTAAGGAAGTTGAAATGATGGGTCATTTACACGGTGATATATTTAATCAAGAGAAGTTTTTAATAAATGGTGTTGAAATCCGTGTCAAATTAGTACGGTCAAAAGAGTCGTTTAACCTCATGTGTAGTCAAGATAAAAAACTTAAAGTACGAATAACAGATGCTAGTTTAATAATTAGAAGAACAAAAATAAATCCAAGCGTTTTGCTCGCGCATCAAAAGGTTTTAGCTTCAACGACTGCCAAATATCCCATCACTAGAGCAGAAGTTAAAGTACTTACAATACCATCAGGGGTACAAGGGAAAACACTTGATAATATATTCCTCGGTCAAGTTCCAAAAAGATGTATTATAGGTTTTGTTGATAACACAGCATTTAATGGTAATTTAAAACATAATCCTTTTAACTTCCACCACCACAATATGAACCTATTTAGTTTGTATGTGGATGGTCAGCAAATTCCTTCAAAAACATTACAACCATCTTTCAGTACCGGTTTAATAGTATCAACATATCACACCTTGTTTTCTGGAACTGGTATTCATTTCCTTAATGAAGGTAACTCAATAAGTAGAGAGGATTATGGAAATGGTTATTGTTTGATGTGTTTTGATTTAACACCTGATTTATCAGCGAGTTCTACTTCTCACTGGAATCTTGTTAGACACGGTAGTGTAAGGTTGGAAGTTCGATTTGAAAGCGCCCTTACCACAACTGTTAACTGCGTCGTTTATGCAGAGTTCGATAATATCATCGAAATAAATAAACATCGAGATGTAAGTGTAGATTATAACAGTTAGAACATGTATACTCATGCACATCGTATATAAACAGGTGTATTTCGGGGCGTTGCACCACTAGTTCATAAACCTTAGTAATGCATTCATCAAAAAAAGCAATATTTACTTTGTAATGGACACCGAGGAATTACAATTATGTATGAAAAAAATTTGTCCTACGATTAAATCAAATGTGTTTCCAGCTAACAGAATCCCTTTTTTCGTAGATCTTCCGGTTTTTATAATAAGTAATTTAGATCCTGATTACAAACCAGGATCTCATTGGATAGCAATTCATATTGATATTGATGGTGACGGTGAATACTTTGATTCATTTGGTAGGAAACCTTCTGGTTATCACAAGTTGTTTTTAAAAAGGAATGCAAAGAAATGGTTTTATAACCATATATCAATTCAAAACCATTTTTCATCAGTTTGTGGTGAATACTGTTCAGTTTATGTTTATTTTAAGTTTAAAGGTAAAACAATGTTTGATTTTGTAAGTTTATTTTTAGAAAATACCATATATAATGACTTGATTATAAAAAACATGTTCAGATGTATTTTTATGAAATAAATAATTATTGTTAATGAACAATGTCTTTACTTTATCTCCTTAATACTCATCATACCTACCTACTTACACCAGATAAACATCAAATAAAAAATGCACAAGAATCATTGAAATAATTTATTGAACAATTTCAAATATAGTAGAAAAAATAATCACACAAGAACTTCTTACATTAGAACAATATTATGTAAGTAAAACATCAAAATCATAAGATAGGAAAGTGCGGCTCCAGATTTCAAAAATTTAAATTTTTTTTTTTTTTAATCAAAACTTTATTACAGTTCAACTTTGTTTGTTTTCCCACTCCATTAACCATTCATCATTTTGTGACACCGGCGAAAAACACGATTCATGATGTATAGGTTCATATGCATCATCACTGAGAGAAGCAGTCTCCATACTATACATTTCTATGTCTTCTTCTTCATCTTTCCACTTTATCAGAAGAGGGTTTCCGATATACGTAAAATAAGGAGTTTGTGAAGCTGGTGAATATCCATTTAATTTATGATGTAACATCTCGATATTGTCACAGAGTTTACATAATTCTTCATCGTAGAGCGAGTTTTGTAGATCCATTTTGTCTGACTTCGGATGTGGTTCTAAGATGGTTGTGATACGGTATGGTTTGTTTTGCGTAGCTTATATATGGTCCAAAAATCATTTGTTCGTTGGTGGGGGTTTGCGATGTGGGCGGGAAGTGATCTATGCTTTTTTTTATTTCTTTGCGTCGATGAAATATTTTTTACACTGATCTCTGCCTGCAATTTGTTTGGTGATCTTGTAAATTAATTCTTTTGCGTTACAATAATAATCATCGTCTTCACTTTGGACGTAATATTTGATCTTAGCATCCGCAAATTTCCAGTGTTGATCGTTTGGAATCCCTCGCAACTTTTTGGTATCATAGATGTCAATTTTAACGAGATGAGTGGTCTTTGAAACATCATCTACGCGAGAAGATATATAATTGGTACCTCCATTTGAAGACTGTGCAACTGTCGAGTAATATTCGATAGCCGGTTTCTTCTTAGGCTTATCAAAAAACACATCAATATTGTTGTTTCGTTTCGGGGTTCGGATTTTAAGTGGTTTTGGTTCTTGGGTTTCATCATCACTCAGATTTGCATAATAATAACTTTTCATAGTGTACTCGACTGAGTCCTCATTTGAAACCTAAAACAAAAGAAGAAAATATATAAGAGACGCTTAATACAAATAGAAATATGTATATATATATATATATATATAAATATATATATTAGCTTACCTCCATTTTATCTCGTAGACACAGATCTTCAAACTTAAACCCGGCAACAATACACGCAGCACACGGCACTACGAGACTTTCAACACGAGCACTTAACGCAGTTTTCCGACAGACCAATCTGTACGAATGACAGTCCCATCGAGTTAAGCTCTGCTTTTATTAGAAAGCACACATACGCACTAACGTCGTGTATAAACAAAAAAATCTAAACAGACGCTTGTGGAATGTTGCATGATACGACACGTCGAAACTGGTTGACTTAGCGCGCGATATATATGGGGACCATCGAAGTTTTTTGTCAATTCAAATTAAAAATACGTCTCGATTGAATGAACACCTGTTGGTTCGAAATATGACACGTTATAACTTGCTTGTTTAAAGAATGTCTGTTAACCCTCGGAGTTTTTTCTAATCCAAATTAGGAATGCTACACGTTTAAACTAGCTTAACTTTAGAGCCTCTTGATTTTAATCGGTAATAAATAAAGAAACCAAGACCAAAGATAAAGAAACCAATAATATATAAAGATATTTATGGTTTTAAATATACTTCATCTATTATTTTTATTCTCACGACCCATGTCAACATTACTGCACAAAAGATTGCCGTGTTCGACATAAATTAACGCAAATAATGCGTGGGAACGGAGGCATAAACTGAAATACACACCAAAACTCTTATTGTATTCTATTTAAGAAAAAAAAACAACAATGGTACCTGTCGTACACATCAATATAAAATGACCAGTCGGTTAGGTTAAGGTTGTTTTTTTTTTTATAGAGCCACAAAAAAAAACACCCCCGCCGTACAGACAGTAAACCTTTTTGCTAATAAAATGCCCAAAAAAATTTGCTCCGCAGGTTGATTGCCGTAGAAACAGTAAACTACATACTACTGAAAGTGAAACGTACTTTTTCATAATATCTATAATATTCAAGAATCGTAAAAATCGCACAACGTTTAAGGAAGAAAAACGTTACGGCATTTTGTATGGAATGTTTTTGCTTCACAGTCCTCTTAAGACTGTGAATGCGTTGCCAACCGTGAGGACTAAGATGGAATACTCTGCTAGTAAATTCACCGGTCGTCTTATCCCCACACCGAAAAATGCAAGCACTGTTATTTACCAGCAGGTTATGGAGAAGTTAAGTGAAGCTTAATGCTCCACATTTATAATTGGTTTATTACCTCTTCACCATCTTGACCAGGATACCCCTTCTGACCCTGTAAATAGAAAAAACTGTCAAAATGAACCTTTTTGAAACAAGCTGGCTTTTGCCTATTACAGAGAGAAACAATTGACTTTTCTATGATACGTGTAAAATTAAAAAACTGGGTTTTTTATGATAAGGAGGACACACGAACACTCAGGCCACTTGATGTTAATTCGAATCTGAGACCCATAGACATTTGAATTCACAAGACTATAACGCTAAGATCTCAAATGCGTTGCCGACCCTGAGGACTAAGATGGAATGCCTCTATGCTAGTAATTTCACCGGTTGCCTTATCCCCACACCGGAACACAACAATGCGAATGCTGCTTTGCGGGTGGTTAATGGATGAGATGGTGGTAGCGATCCGGACGGACACTGCACAGGGTCCTACCACCACTAAATCAATTCGCGGTCATTTTGCGTCTCGGAGATTTTGAATGAAAAATACTTAGTCGTATTGCGTTCTGGACTGTCTGAGACCAACCCTCTTTTTGTTGTAGGGGTTAAAATAATATTTTAAAATTTAGCTTGAAATGAATAAATAACTGAAAAAAAATGTCTTGTTTACCGCAGGACCCGTGACACCTTTATCCCCCTTTGATCCCTGTAAAGAAATAATAGTACATTATTTCGGAGACCGGAAAAAGGCCGTTGCAGGATGGATGAATTAGCGTAGATGAGACGCATTCAAAGCCGTTATATACGAGTCTAGCATCGGCCTTTCCCGGCCGAGGAAAATATTAAAACTAAAGTAAACCTGGGATAGTTGCCACCAATGATATAATATAACAATCTCGGGACTATGACACACAAATTGAACTAGTCCCAAACTAAGCTCTAGGCTTGTACTATGCGTACTAGACAACGATAAACATACTTAGATAGAGAAATAAATACTTATATACATGAGAAAACATCCTTATCGGGATTTGAACCCGGGACCGCTGGCTTCGGAGGCAGGGTCACTCCCAACTAGGCCAACGTGTCGTCATATACATATGTTACGTTCCTAATGTTGTGTTTGAAAATAAAGAAACCATAACATGTTCAATTGTTTCACTACAATGATGGACAGATACGGGTGCAGACCCACCGTACCACTAAACCGTACCACTGACCAAAATTAGTTTCAAAAATATGAGGTAGGTTTAGGTTATGTTAGTTCTTCAGCAGGCCCGGAGGGCCAAACTACCCAGAAGTAGGAGCTCTGCGAGAGCAGAGCTCCGTTGACTCTGTTAAATTCGATTTTAATTGTAATAATTGGTCAAAGTACCACCAGTGGTACGGCTGAGGGGTACGGTGGGTCTGGAAGGGACAGATACGGATTACAAGAAAAGTAAGAGAGATAGTGTCAACTCAATTGGCGTAAAGTGAGAGTAGTTAATTGGGTCTTTGATGAATGCTCAATTTGACCGCGGCAGTAACATATCTTCTTCCAGTTTAGATGTTATATCATTGGTTGCCATACAACAAAATGCTTTATTTGTAATATTAGCTGTTACTTTGTTTCTTTTTACGAAAGTATAGAAATTAAAAAATTGTTATCTTAAATATTTGCAGGGTTTTCGTCATTTTAGCGGACCTTTACGTTTTGGGGCATCTATCCCGCATAGGGGATATTTGGCTAAAAAAAAACCGGTTTAAATATTAACCAGTTTCGGCTCAACCTTGGCGGAGCCTTGTTGTGTCTCGAGATTTCTCTGTACGAGTATATTTATTATGTGAATAAATATGAATATCAGTGGATAAATACAATTTCCTTACATCTGCGCCTTTGAAGCCACGGTCACCTTTCCGTCCCTATAAAAAAAAGTTCATGTCAAAAAATTGAGACAAGTCGCTTATCAAGATCAACCTAATGAATCCAAACACGGTGGATTTACTTTTATATCGGAGATCCTGTCACCACCTGTAACCACCCCCCCGTCGGACTACTACTAATAATTTATAATACTTATCTTAATATTAATTTAAATATTTAAACTCTTAATGAATAGAATATTCTAATTTGATATATTTATTTGGCCTTTTGATCGTCCAGTGCCAGAATCCCACATTGCACC
Organism: Acleris holmiana; assembly: GCA_949316455.1. Taxonomy (NCBI): domain Eukaryota; kingdom Metazoa; phylum Arthropoda; class Insecta; order Lepidoptera; family Tortricidae; genus Acleris; species Acleris holmiana. The sequence continues at coordinate 3,685,639 of OX438790.1, read as the reverse complement.
GCAGCACCCATGTCTTTTATATGGAGCATAGTCAGATTTGGAATTCTTCTAATTCTACAAGCCCTAATGATTCTCCTATATTTATAAATTATAAAATATAATTATGACTACCGTTCCTTTATTAACCTCACTCCTAATTAACCTACACTGACCCTTTACTTTATCTAATGTCTTTAATAATATTTAATTACTAGCTGTTACCCGAATACCTAACATGTAATATTATTCCCTACCTATGTGATTAAGAGAAACAATATAATTATATTTGCCCTACCTAAACCCCTACCTTGAAATGAGGCCGGTTACAGCGAGAACCTATTTGATCTTAGGTTCACTACTCTTATGGTATGGTGTGGTATGGTACTATGGTACCTATTTAATAATTATTTGAACTGAAATCTAAAATCAAATTAGTCCTTTCTTTGGATGGGGTCTGGCCTCTCTAAAACGACCTATGATTGCGTTATGTGTATATATATACACTTTAGATTCCCTTGGGAATGACGTGATGTTTCAACCTCTAAACACTAGCTGATGTCCTTAGACAGTGACGGCTGAGTACGTGACTCGGTAGTTTTCCTAGTTATATTTAAATAATAATTTCTAATTTATTACAGTAAAGTTTTCCAGTCATTTAACTATTTAATTAATACAAGTAGGTACCTCAATATAAACGGGGAGACCTCTGTCAACGTTACGTGTATATTTTTACACTTTAGATTCCCTTGGGAATGGCGTGATGTTTCAACCGCAAAACACTAGCCGATGCCCTTAGACAGTGACGGCTGAGTACGTAACCCAGTATTAAGACGGAGAAAACAACAGCCGTAGAAGAAGAAGACAGTCCAACCCATAAATATTACCTGAATTTTACTAAATGCAGAAAGTCTAGAACTGGAAATAATTACTTCCTGTCAAACTTATATGAACACAAATGGTCAAATAAAACATGATAATCTGAGAACTTCTCAGAATAAAATCCTATGAAAATATAGTTAAATTCCCGAAATCTATATTTATGGCGATTATTAGATTAAATTGAACTTCTATTTATATGCAGTGGCAGTACAAGACCAAACGTTAACAAGTTTAAAGGCTAATTTTTAGCGCATCCTAAACTATTCCTAAATAAAATCCTACTGATTAAATACCTAAATCCCTAATACCCTAGACAATTGATTCTACCCTAACTCTACTTATAAGGCCTATTCTACAAAGAACTACATCCTAGAGGCTTACCTTATCCTCGTAATTAGCTAGTTCCCTAGGTAAACTGTAAAGTTCAGCCGGGTCTGCTGAGAAAGCAACCTAACACCCGTGTGATTGCCACCCCCCTCACACAGACCGAAGTCCAAGACGGTGAGAGTATGACGCCCTATTGTGTGGTTTAGTGTATATAAATATATAGAGTTTTAAGGAACCAATCCTCAAACTTCCCAGAGCTTTCACGGGTGCAATTGCATGCCCAACCTGTGGACCCCGATCCCACTCCAGGCTGGCGAATGAGAATGGTGGGCTCTTATACAGATGTCTGTGTTGGTAAAAAGATCATCTGGGCTTGCCCGAGGCTCTTTTAGAATTTAATAGTTCCGAACCAGACCCGTTTGTCACCGTTATAAGTTAGATATAGTTCGTCAGACACACTGTTTGTCTAGTCATAGTTCTAGCGCGAATAATGCTAATCTAGCTTAATACAAATAGCAAAACAACCTCCCCACAAGAAATTGTCACATTAATCCCACACTAAATTTATTAATTATGCAACGCGCTAGACACTAATGACAACCAAGAATTAGTCCACCCGCAACTCCAAAGTTAGGCTCCCTCCTAATAAACTTCCTAATTTTTTTAACAATTAAATAAAACGAATAAACAAAATCTTCGCGACTATAACTCAAATGCAACGCAAAACTACCTATTTCCTCATAAAACAAACCGAGGATATACGATCCCTATTAATTTCGAAACTAAGAAAACGTATTTTAAAACAACTTGAACAATTAACTTTAACCATAAATGCTTTGAACTAGCCGTATTTTATTGTAGGTATTGGAATACCTACAACTACTAAACTAAAATAAAATCGACACAAATCGTTAAAACCGCAACTAAATGTATGAAACTCAACCTTTGAATAATATAATAATGAAGTTAATTATGTATCAAACATAACCCGAAAAGAATCCTATTTTAATAACCCGCACGCACAAAACCGTAAGAAAACATTATTATTTACAATATAAAATTTCACTATAAGCAAAATGAACGAGTTAAAAGTTAAACCATGTACGTAACGCACTTCTATTACCCGTTAAGTACCGTGTCTACGCAGCCTTATACAGGATTATAAGCAATTAATCGATGCAACACGATATTAAATACAAACAAGAATTTAGCACAACTTAAAAAAATAAGCACGTAACCGAACCGTAAATACCTAGATACCCCTATAAAATACGCAACTCCGATCCTAACACGACAGAACCCTTCTCCGACGTAAGCTTTAGGAAAATAGACCCCGAATCTCACTAGGTATGAACACTATAAACAACGTTAAAGTTAATCCGTGAACGTAACTTGTTTCTATTATCCGTTCATTACCGCGGCTACGTATCCTTACAATAAACACTATAACGTCCGACGTTATAAATTAAACCGTAAACGTAACGCACTTCTATTTCCGTTAACTACCGTGACTATGTATCCCTACACAAGATAATTATAAACTATGATCAAATGAATCAACGTAACACGATAATAAAATCAAACGTGAATTTAACACAACGTAAGTAATAAGCACGTAAACGAACAGCAAAATACCTAAGTATCGATTTAAGCGAACGTGAGGAAGCCCTTCTCTGACGACAGTTGCTGATCTTCTGGACCCCGATTTGCGACTGACATCCCCTTTTATAACCTTCGTAATTGTGGAAAAATCCAGAAATTCCACAAGATTACCTTTTTTCATCCGTACCTGTTATTGCGCAACAATAATAGAAATTGCCTTATATAGGCAAGCATACGATATCAAAGTTAAGTCTCCAAAAAGCACGAATTTGCATTCGAAAGTGAACTATATATCTTTAACCGTAAAGCTCAAAAACAAAAAGTAGCGCGCCCTGTTGCGAAGTAGCTGAACTTCTAACTAACGTTGTAACGACAAGTAACGCCACTCGCCGCCAAATAACAGTGCGCCACTAACATATGGAAAACACGAAGTTGTACTCCATTTGACAACAGATGGTATTGTTAATAGCGGTGAATATTTTAGAACCACGCGAATATTCTAGATCCCGGAAATGGATTGTTGACAGAAGAACTTCCGCCCACTTTCTTTTGTCCGCTTTATTAGTAATAACGTTGTTTTTGTTCTGCAAATTCCTCTGGTCGGTACCTTAGGTCGAGCCTCTCTTATTTATACTATTTTTTATGCAGTTTTTATCTTCTAAAGTGTGTTTTTCGAGATTTCGAACTATACCTACTGAACGCAGAACATGAGTTTTCTTTCTCGAAATCACACCTAACTAACATTAAATGGTTTTAACATAATACCTAGATTATCCAGGAGCCCTAATTGTGTCCCCGAAGGCCTATCATCTCCAGTGCAATCTATCGGTGCGTAGCGTACTAATGTGAACTACTCGACATGTTGATATGTGTCGCTTTTCACTTACTAATGATTACTAATATAAACGCCATCTAACGCTATCTGTGTCAACTATTAGCCTATGTTCAATACGTAGCTTACTTAAATCCTTCCCTCGCAACAATGTATTGTAATTAGTTCTAGATATAACCGCTAGATTGCGCTGCAACCAAATCTCTATGATGTTACCCTTTGTGTATAAGATACAGATGCTCCCCCATTACGATAGCCTTTAGAATGCTACTTTATTACTTATTACAAATAGAGTTTGTATACTAAACAACAGTGTTGCCTCACTGTGGTTAGTTACAGTCGCCCCGTCGAAGATTCGCAATGCATTGCCACGCTATGCATGTAGAATCCTCGAAATTTACATCTCAAACCCTCCTTCTATTATTTTTCCTATCTTGAAGTTAAAATTTGTTAGTATCCAAACCCACAGATATATATAATTAGAAATAAGTTAGTACCTTTACACAGAGGTCAGAAATATACGGAAATCACAACACCTGTATAAAATACAAAATAAATAAATTTATGGTGAACCCTACGGTGTAATGTATATTTATACCAATACTAAGTAACTGTTAATGTACTAGTACTGAGTTTAGACCATGGAACACTAACAGAGAACTGATACAACCTTTCCCCACGAATTCCCAAGTCATAAGAAGTATGTGGTTGTGAGGCACATAGACTCTAGTAATCTGGCTTTGGTGGCTCGCTCCAATTCGGCGATCACATTGTCCGATCTATGAATTTGACTTACATTGTCCAAGCCATAAGCGAGCAAGCAAAAACCCCCCCAAACAACCTGGGAACACCTTTCGATGAGGTACCGGGAAGCTCTTAAGTTCACTACAAGTATTCGATCCTTCCCCAATCCTAAAACACCTTCAATCACTGTTTCTTGGTGAATGTTTCACGTTGGAAATAAACTTAACTATGTTACATGGTATGTGTTATGTAGTTTGTTATACACAGTAACAACCAGCTTTCCTATGAGCACAAAGTGTATATTTTCCGGCAAACGTACACTTTCAAATCATTAAAAATCAATGAAATCTTTTATTTCATTTAAATTATTCTCTTATACTCCATATCCATGAATAAACATTAAAAATGGTAATAAGTATTGCACCTATCTTAAAATTAAACTTTCATTGTTGAACCATAATAATATTAATAACCAATGTTCTGTTTTTTTTTTTTTTTTTTAAGAACATGATTATATGTGATTTTGCACTCTGTCTATTTCCAACAGTGGATGTGTAAAACCCATTATTTAGTCTTAGCTTCTTGTGCAGTGTTTGGCTTTCACAAACTGTCACTAAATGACCTTATCGTTGTAGCGATAACGATTCTAACCTAAGCATCTAAGAATGTGCCAGCCAAATTGTGTAGTATTGTGCAAGTCCGGACACCAACAAATCCTGTTTGATCATATACACAACATCGTCATCACGAAAGGACCCATAATACCTACTTTCTATAACACACAGTACACATTACTCATTACCCAATACACATTATACAACACACATACATCTCTCACATTCATTTGCCTTATTCACACATAACTAAAACACCCTTTATTCCTTCCTCTTTTGCCTGTTCGCTCGATCCCTTCGATCTGCCAACGTCCTTGATATATGATCAATTTGAAATTAATTATCCAACAATTTATTATTTACTATAAATAAAATCAATGTAGCCCAATATTCCCTCGTCTTTAAACAAAATTAGGTATACTAAAACCTATGATAAACTGAAACTTTACTAACCCAACCTTATATCAAAACAATAACAAAGCATCATCACTAAGCCCCCACTAATAAAGCTCATCTTTATCTTTTATCTTTATGTAAGTAAATCCTTTTTTTCCCAAGGGTACCGCGCAAAACAACCTATCTTATTTCTACGTCCCGACAGCCCGATACTTTTATAATGTACCTAACGCCCCGATGACACAATAATTTTACGCCCCGACAGTCCGATATTCTTATAATGTAACGCCCCGATGACACAATTTTACGCCCCGACGGTCCGATATTTTAATAATATAACGCCCCGATGACACAATGATGTAACAACACGACACGAGGAAACAATAATGTAACGCCCCGACGTCCGGGTAATCTATAAATCTACGCCCCGATACTCGTTACAAACCATCTATCTACAGCATAGTCATGTTCCGCGTTTTTTTACAACTTTAAAATAAAAATAATAATAAATACGGGACCCTAATAAAACTATGTAACAATTTGTCTATCAGCAAATTCTAAAAAGTATACTTTTTAGGGTTCCGTAGCCAAATGGCAAAAAACGGAACCCTTATAGATTCGTCATGTCTGTCCGTCTGTCCGTCCGTATGTCACAGCCACTTTATTCCGTAACTATAAGAGCTATACTGTGGAAACTTGGTAAGTAGATGTATTCGGTGAACCGCATTAAGATTTTCATACAAAAATAGAAAAAAAACAATAAATTTTTGGGGTTCCCCATACTTAGAACTGAAACTCAAAAATTTTTTTTTCATCAAACTCATACGTGTGGGGTATCTATGGATAGGTATTCAAAAATGATATTGAGGTTTCTATTATAATTTTTTTCTAAACTGAATAGTTTGCGCGAGAGACGCTTCCAAAGTGGAAAAATGTGTGTCCCCCCCCCCGTAACTTCTAAAATAAGGGAATGATAAATGTAAAAATAATATATGATGTACATTACCATGCAAACTTCCACCGAAAATTGGTTTGAACGAGATCTAGTAAGTAGTTTTTTTTTAATACGTCATAAAAACATTGATCAAAGCTACAACGAACTTTTATATTATGTTACTTGCTGCTACGGAACCCTTCATGGGCGAGTCCGACTCGCACTTGGCCGCTTTTTTTTATTTTTTTCTTCATTTTAGTAATAATCACGGCAAAATACATTCTAATAGCTAAATATTTCGTAAACGCAAAAAGCATGTATTCATCTTATAATTTTTCACTCGAATGTACCTATTTGCATTTTAAATCTGAACCATCTCTGTATTACATTGCTCTTAATAAACCACGCACTATTATAGTAACTAACTTTCATCCAACATACGCATAAACTATCATTATATTAAATAAATACTCTTTGTATCGAAAATTTTCACATCTCAGCTGTCCGTAAACGTAATTAATCAAAACAAAAATACCGTCTGTTGTCCTTAAAATCCAAATAAATGTCTAATCGTGTCACAAACAACACTATGTCTTAAGTCGAAGATGTAAGAGTCATATAAAATCTGCTCTTTAACAAATAACTAACGTGACAAGATGTTCTTTGATTTATACGTGTAGGTACTACATATATATATATATATATTAATCTGTGATTTATACCATAAACAGTAAAGTTCTATAAAATGTTCCTAGATAGCATCTATGAAACCACAGAATCTACTTAACATTTTTCTGATCATTATACAATAATATCAATATTAGTAATAATTAAATATCACAATAACCAAATATTAAATTTCTACATGAATTTGGCAAAGTATAATTTTAGAAATATTTTGACATCTACCTTTACAATCTGTCTTCGTTACACACATTGCCATCAAGCCGCAAGCACACTACCTATTAGTGCCTATTAATAAACAACGCATCATACTGGACCCCTACTATCACCAATCGATCTCAAGAAAACCAAATGACGGAACACAACAACACCACCTTGCCGACAAGGTTTCCTATGTTAACTCTGGCTACTACAACCACAAGCTCTCCTATATGAATCGAACAGTTTGAATTTTATTATTGCTAAGTTGTTATTTTTTCACCGACTGAGAATAACATCTACTTAGAGAGAATTCAGGTTGTAAAATTAAATGTAATCTACTTGTTTATATTTTATTTAAGAATTCAAAATCCGACCAGTCCATACTCCGTTTTTCACGTACAGCAATTGTAGCCTAAACGGCTATCATATCCTACTACGGCTACTAAGGCACCTAACGCAACGCAAAGCCTCAGTATCTTTTAACTATTCTATACCTACTATCCTGGTCACGTACACCAATTGTAACCACCCCCCCGTCGACTACTAATTAATTTATATACTTTAATAATAATCTTAATATATTTAATTTAAAACTCCTAATGAATCTTAATGAATAGAATATTCTAATTTGATATATTTATTTGGCCTTTTGATCGTCCAGTGCCAGAATCCCACATTGCACCGCAGCACCCATGTCTTTTATATGGAGCATAGTCAGATTTGGAATTCTTCTAATTCTACAAGCCCTAATGATTCTCCTATATTTATAAATTATAAAATATAATTATGACTACCGTTCCTTTATTAACCTCACTCCTAATTAACCTACACTGACCCTTTACTTTATCTAATGTCTTTAATAATATTTAATTACTAGCTGTTACCCGAATACCTAACATGTAATATTATTCCCTACCTATGTGATTAAGAGAAACAATATAATTATATTTGCCCTACCTAAACCCCTACCTTGAAATGAGGCCGGTTACAGCGAGAACCTATTTGATCTTAGGTTCACTACTCTTATGGTATGGTGTGGTATGGTACTATGGTACCTATTTAATAATTATTTGAACTGAAATCTAAAATCAAATTAGTCCTTTCTTTGGATGGGGTCTGGCCTCTCTAAAACGACCTATGATTGCGTTATGTGTATATATATACACTTTAGATTCCCTTGGGAATGACGTGATGTTTCAACCTCTAAACACTAGCTGATGTCCTTAGACAGTGACGGCTGAGTACGTGACTCGGTAGTTTTCCTAGTTATATTTAAATAATAATTTCTAATTTATTACAGTAAAGTTTTCCAGTCATTTAACTATTTAATTAATACAAGTAGGTACCTCAATATAAACGGGGAGACCTCTGTCAACGTTACGTGTATATTTTTACACTTTAGATTCCCTTGGGAATGGCGTGATGTTTCAACCGCAAAACACTAGCCGATGCCCTTAGACAGTGACGGCTGAGTACGTAACCCAGTATTAAGACGGAGAAAACAACAGCCGTAGAAGAAGAAGACAGTCCAACCCATAAATATTACCTGAATTTTACTAAATGCAGAAAGTCTAGAACTGGAAATAATTACTTCCTGTCAAACTTATATGAACACAAATGGTCAAATAAAACATGATAATCTGAGAACTTCTCAGAATAAAATCCTATGAAAATATAGTTAAATTCCCGAAATCTATATTTATGGCGATTATTAGATTAAATTGAACTTCTATTTATATGCAGTGGCAGTACAAGACCAAACGTTAACAAGTTTAAAGGCTAATTTTTAGCGCATCCTAAACTATTCCTAAATAAAATCCTACTGATTAAATACCTAAATCCCTAATACCCTAGACAATTGATTCTACCCTAACTCTACTTATAAGGCCTATTCTACAAAGAACTACATCCTAGAGGCTTACCTTATCCTCGTAATTAGCTAGTTCCCTAGGTAAACTGTAAAGTTCAGCCGGGTCTGCTGAGAAAGCAACCTAACACCCGTGTGATTGCCACCCCCCTCACACAGACCGAAGTCCAAGACGGTGAGAGTATGACGCCCTATTGTGTGGTTTAGTGTATATAAATATATAGAGTTTTAAGGAACCAATCCTCAAACTTCCCAGAGCTTTCACGGGTGCAATTGCATGCCCAACCTGTGGACCCCGATCCCACTCCAGGCTGGCGAATGAGAATGGTGGGCTCTTATACAGATGTCTGTGTTGGTAAAAAGATCATCTGGGCTTGCCCGAGGCTCTTTTAGAATTTAATAGTTCCGAACCAGACCCGTTTGTCACCGTTATAAGTTAGATATAGTTCGTCAGACACACTGTTTGTCTAGTCATAGTTCTAGCGCGAATAATGCTAATCTAGCTTAATACAAATAGCAAAACAACCTCCCCACAAGAAATTGTCACATTAATCCCACACTAAATTTATTAATTATGCAACGCGCTAGACACTAATGACAACCAAGAATTAGTCCACCCGCAACTCCAAAGTTAGGCTCCCTCCTAATAAACTTCCTAATTTTTTTAACAATTAAATAAAACGAATAAACAAAATCTTCGCGACTATAACTCAAATGCAACGCAAAACTACCTATTTCCTCATAAAACAAACCGAGGATATACGATCCCTATTAATTTCGAAACTAAGAAAACGTATTTTAAAACAACTTGAACAATTAACTTTAACCATAAATGCTTTGAACTAGCCGTATTTTATTGTAGGTATTGGAATACCTACAACTACTAAACTAAAATAAAATCGACACAAATCGTTAAAACCGCAACTAAATGTATGAAACTCAACCTTTGAATAATATAATAATGAAGTTAATTATGTATCAAACATAACCCGAAAAGAATCCTATTTTAATAACCCGCACGCACAAAACCGTAAGAAAACATTATTATTTACAATATAAAATTTCACTATAAGCAAAATGAACGAGTTAAAAGTTAAACCATGTACGTAACGCACTTCTATTACCCGTTAAGTACCGTGTCTACGCAGCCTTATACAGGATTATAAGCAATTAATCGATGCAACACGATATTAAATACAAACAAGAATTTAGCACAACTTAAAAAAATAAGCACGTAACCGAACCGTAAATACCTAGATACCCCTATAAAATACGCAACTCCGATCCTAACACGACAGAACCCTTCTCCGACGTAAGCTTTAGGAAAATAGACCCCGAATCTCACTAGGTATGAACACTATAAACAACGTTAAAGTTAATCCGTGAACGTAACTTGTTTCTATTATCCGTTCATTACCGCGGCTACGTATCCTTACAATAAACACTATAACGTCCGACGTTATAAATTAAACCGTAAACGTAACGCACTTCTATTTCCGTTAACTACCGTGACTATGTATCCCTACACAAGATAATTATAAACTATGATCAAATGAATCAACGTAACACGATAATAAAATCAAACGTGAATTTAACACAACGTAAGTAATAAGCACGTAAACGAACAGCAAAATACCTAAGTATCGATTTAAGCGAACGTGAGGAAGCCCTTCTCTGACGACAGTTGCTGATCTTCTGGACCCCGATTTGCGACTGACATCCCCTTTTATAACCTTCGTAATTGTGGAAAAATCCAGAAATTCCACAAGATTACCTTTTTTCATCCGTACCTGTTATTGCGCAACAATAATAGAAATTGCCTTATATAGGCAAGCATACGATATCAAAGTTAAGTCTCCAAAAAGCACGAATTTGCATTCGAAAGTGAACTATATATCTTTAACCGTAAAGCTCAAAAACAAAAAGTAGCGCGCCCTGTTGCGAAGTAGCTGAACTTCTAACTAACGTTGTAACGACAAGTAACGCCACTCGCCGCCAAATAACAGTGCGCCACTAACATATGGAAAACACGAAGTTGTACTCCATTTGACAACAGATGGTATTGTTAATAGCGGTGAATATTTTAGAACCACGCGAATATTCTAGATCCCGGAAATGGATTGTTGACAGAAGAACTTCCGCCCACTTTCTTTTGTCCGCTTTATTAGTAATAACGTTGTTTTTGTTCTGCAAATTCCTCTGGTCGGTACCTTAGGTCGAGCCTCTCTTATTTATACTATTTTTTATGCAGTTTTTATCTTCTAAAGTGTGTTTTTCGAGATTTCGAACTATACCTACTGAACGCAGAACATGAGTTTTCTTTCTCGAAATCACACCTAACTAACATTAAATGGTTTTAACATTATACCTAGATTATCCAGGAGCCCTAATTGTGTCCCCGAAGGCCTATCATCTCCAGTGCAATCTATCGGTGCGTAGCGTACTAATGTGAACTACTCGACATGTTGATATGTGTCGCTTTTCACTTACTAATGATTACTAATATAAACGCCATCTAACGCTATCTGTGTCAACTATTAGCCTATGTTCAATACGTAGCTTACTTAAATCCTTCCCTCGCAACAATGTATTGTAATTAGTTCTAGATATAACCGCTAGATTGCGCTGCAACCAAATCTCTATGATGTTACCCTTTGTGTATAAGATACAGATGCTCCCCCATTACGATAGCCTTTAGAATGCTACTTTATTACTTATTACAAATAGAGTTTGTATACTAAACAACAGTGTTGCCTCACTGTGGTTAGTTACACACCTGTGTTGTTACATACATGCATAACATCACGCTTTCATTCCCAGAGTGGGGTAGACAGAGCTACAGAAATACTAGCTAACTCTAAACTTGTTCATAACTCTGTAACCACATTTTACACAATCAGGCTAAGATGTTAACCAGTGACAGGTTGCAAGCCCATCGCCTAACAGTACTACAAGCCTTTACTCCCTTAGTCGCATCTTACGACATCCACGGGAAGATATGGAGAGGCACTATTCTAACCCGTCAACCACACTGGTAATGGTACCTACAATGACCTACATAATAAAACTAGTTGTACAGAAAACGTAAGAATACCGATATCGACATCATAAATATTTTTACTCATCCCTAAGAACTTGACAGCTACCAATTTGCACCTCCGATAGCGGGGTCTAATCATTAATCACCAGACCAGCTCGATGATGCCATATTGTTAGAAGATACGATGCCAAAAACATACACACAAATATACGTTAAACTTTATTGGGGGAGGGAGGGGTAAAACTAAAAAAAGAAGAAATTTACCGGATTGCCCTTGACTCCTGTGTCACCTTTTTGTCCCTGGAAAGAAGATTTAACGATGTTTTAATGTTTATTAACAAATAAATATCAGGGGACAATCTTACACAAATTGACCTAGTCCCAAACTAAGCACTAGGCTTGCACTATGGGTACTAGACAACAATTAACATACTTGTATAGAGAAATATATACTTAAATAAATAGAAAACATCCAAGACTCAGGAACAAATATTCGCGCTTATCACACAAACATCTGCCCTTACCGCTGGCTTCAGAGGCAGGGTCACTCCCAACTAGGCCAACGTGTGTGTGTGTGTCGTGTGTCGTGTTTCTTGGGCTTTATTCTACCAGGGTAAACCATGTTGCTTGCATTTTTCGTTATACATTGCGTGTTAAAACTGCCTAAATGTGCTCAGTAGGGGTTGTACTAACCACAGTTAAAAGGAACGCCCGTATTTCATTTACACACTGTATATCCAAGTAAACCCTTTTTTTGGGTTCCGTAACCAAAGGAAACCCTACTAAGGATTAAGTACTTTGACTTGACTGAATTTTAACACTATTTTTTTCTGGAAATTTCTCAAAACTAACTAATTTTACAATGACATTTCATCGTAAAATATGTCTAAACGTTTGTTTTATTATCGTCGTTTAAACCTAAAGAATCAATAGTTTTTAATCTTTTGATTTGACTGTTAATATAAACTAATTACGGAAAAAGTATAAAAAAATATTTGCAATATTTGTGAAAATAAAACTGGGTTTTGTTTTGTTTTAACAACATGTTATTATAAAACCTATGTGTTTGTTTTAATAATATTTCAATTTTTAACTTGATAACATTTGTAGTTGATAAAAAAAAGCTATGACATACAAACTGAGAAACAGACATCAAAGTCTCACCATGATTCCTCTGTAACATTTTGGTACGGTAACGAGATAAATCAAGTGTAAAAAAAAAAAAAAGGGATAATCTCGCACAAGTTGACTTAGTCCCAAACTAAGCTCTAGGCTTGTACTATGGGTATTAGACAACGATAAACATACTTATACAGTGTGTAAATGGTATACGGGCGTTCCTTTTAACTGTGGTTAGTATAACCCCTACTGAACACATTTAGGCAGCTTTTGTTAAAAATAAATAAAGAAAAAATAACCATAAAAAATAATTTAACACGCAATGTATAACGAAAAATGCAACTAATTAAGAACTAAAATAACACCTGACGGATGGACTTCGATGTACATTGCGGGTCGATAGTATGTTCAAAAATTAATAACGGTGTATACGTTAGCGTAATCAAAATAATTATTTCTTTTAATGATTAGTAGAGTCTTAATCTATGTCCAGTTTTAATAAACGCCCGTATACCATTTACACACTGTATAGAGAAATACTAACTTAAATACATAGAAAACATCCAAGACTCGGGAGCAAATATTCGCGCTCATCACACAAATATTTGCCCTTACCGGGATTAGAACCCAGGACCCCTGGCTTCGGAGCCAGGGTCACTCAACTCGGCCAACGTGTCGTCAAATTGACAGAAGTCTTAATGAAAAATATTTAGTTAGTTTACCTTGAATCCATCATAACCTCGAACACCTTTCTCTCCCTGTAAAAAAGGAAAGAGTTGAAATATAATTATTATATACTATGTTGAGAAATTATACAAATACAGCAATTACAAAATAACTCGTGTATAAACACACAATAATTTTACCGCCTTCCATGAAGTTTCCACATTCTAGTTACCCGAATAAAAAAATAAAGACAATGTTAGCAAACGACCACCAAAATGTTAACCCTATTTAAAAGATTGTGAAGCGATGCTTTAATCGCGTAGATGTCAAAAAAAAACATACATGTTTAGCTTCGGGGGATAACGATTCTCACCATCTAAATCTAATCCGATTTCCATCATTTTTGAATGTTCCAATCACTACATAGTATAAAACAAAGTCGCTAGCCGCTGTCTGTCCCTATGTATGCTTAGAACTTTAAAACTACGCAACGGATTTCGATGCGGTTTTTTTTAATAGATAGAGTGATTCAAGAGGAATGTTTATATGTATAATACTTTAACCCGGAGCGAAGCGAGGGCGGGTCGCTAGTTATTATATAAACTAGGTTTGTACATTTCGTTTTTTTAACTTGTTTATACCGGGTGTACAATCCATATGGGTCAGTATGGTGAAGTCGGAAACTATGAGAGATAGCGCGATCTGTCTTAGGAACCATGACGTCGATTTTAGATTTAATAATAATAAAAATATATATTTAATATATATTTTTAATATTTCAATTTTGTTGTGCTTCTTGCGACTTGCAGAATTTATACACATTGATTTTGACCAGGTTCGATTCCCGGTTATGTATGAGAGTTAATAAAAGAGTTTGAATGTAATTATTATTAAATCTAAAATTGACGTCATGGTTCCTAAGAACAGATCTCGCTATCTCTTATAGTTTCCGACTTCTCCATACTGACCCATTTGGATTGTACACGCGGTATACATAACATCACACCTTCATTTCCTGAGTAGGGTCGGCAGAGCTACAGAAATACCAACAAGACTAAAAAGGCTTATTGATAATTCTTTACCCACATTTTGCACAAAGAGGCTAAGATGTTTACTAGTGTATTAGTGACAGGTTGCAAGCCCATCGCCTAACAGTACTGCAAGCCCTTATTCCCTTAGTCGCCTCTTACGACATCCACGGGAAGACATGGAGTGGCGCTATTCTAACCCAGCAACCACACTTGGTTTACTTGTTAGTAAGAAATATTTTTTTGCAAAGGACGTTCACGTTGTTATATCTACTCGTACAACATACAAAATAATATATAATTTGGTGGTCGTTTTCTGAATTTCAGTCCCGTTGCAATAATGCGGAAAATTAAATTCAAGCTCGATTTAATAATTATACATTTGTAGCAGGGATCAATACCGGTATTAATTAAAATTGAAATATCTTCCTGAATTTGCATTATTTCCTTGATATTTTCGACTGTAAATTAGGTAATACCACTATTCTATTATATAAATTATTTGAAGAGCAAAAATATTTAACAATAAGCGAGATACCGAAATTGAATACCGGTATTTTTGTATGAAAATAATACCGGTATACGATCCCTGATTTGTAGTAATGTTACAGTGGGCAGTGGGCTTCCGGTGTCGTAGTCAAAAACAAATCTTAACTCTTGATATGGTACTACATTGATTACTAGCGACCCGCCCTCGCTTCGCTCCGGATTAAAGTATTATACATATAAACCTTCCTCTTCAATCACTCTATCTATTAAAAAAAACCGCATCAAAATCCGTTGCATAGTTTTAAAGATTTAAGTATACATAGGGATATAGGGACAGAAAAAGCGACTTTGTTTTATACTATGTAGTGATAAGTAATGAATGACATTTACCGTAGAGTACAATACAGGTCCGAGTTCGGGGCAACGTTCTACTAGCGTAGAAGCGTTGAGCCAAAACACGTACGTAGGCACTATAGGATTTGTACCGAAGTTGTTCTAGAGCGTCCTACAACCGTAGAAGTGCTCTTAAAGCTACTATGATACTATCCGATATTCTTAATTAACACTTTTTTTTTGGGACCTACGTAGTTAGCCTCTGATGGCTTTGACTCCTGCTGGGAGTCCACGCGGTAAAGGGTTTTTACACTAGCATACCTAAAGTCTAATTCTATGGAACTTGCTAAGTATGTACACAAACCGCCATATTGAAATTGTCTCTGAATGATGAATTTACTAGTGATGGGCAATACTCCTTTACTTATGTCAAACCATATCGAATAATAAAATACCGAAAGTAAAAAACAAGTAGTTACTTATTTCTAATTTGTTTAATCACGATCAAAAGTTAAAATAATGTTTAAAAAATGGTGCGAAAGAATGGAATGCGTAGTGTATACAACCGCGTTGGCTACAGAGCTACCTTAATATATCGCCAACTTTGCCACAACACTACCCATCATAGACAATTGTAGAATTTAAAAGAAACAAAAACGTCATTCCATTAGGTCCGAATAACCTAACTTATGAAACCATTTAAACTTTTAATGAAATATCCAAGATACAGTTATTATATTCGGTGATTTTGCATTTTAGAGTAACAACCGTATCAATAGTGTATGGTTTCAATGATGTTTGATGAGGTGGTGTAAAAATTCAAAGAGAAACAGTGACAAAACCAAGTTAAGTCCTTTGTTTACATAGTTAGCAAGTTCCATAGAATTAGACTATAAGGGCGCCCCTATTGAGCCGACCTCGGACTTAAGACGCTAGGGGAAACTTTCAAGCGGATCGAGTTCTTATTTAACAAAATGTTCACAACGGTATATCCACATTCTAGGGAACCAAACGATTGTGCGATCTAACTGACTCTTAACACCATCTATCGACGTAATTGGAACTAAACTTTTTATGCACCGTTTGTGCCTCTAGATTGTCAACTAGCGCCATCCAGCGGTGAGTGGCGGCAGTTCACTCGCTATATTGTGTTACAGTAATAAAAAATAGAAAAAAAAACTTTAACCGCGTCTTTCTCCGCATTTTGGTTGTTGCATTATTTCTAATCGTGTTAAAGAAAAAAAAAGTTTTACCTGGATCCCGTCAATGCCTCGATCACCCTTCGCTCCCTGAAAAGTAACATAAATATCTATTAGAATTAAAAGAACGTTTTGGTCCATAGAGTACTTACCTACCTATAAAAAATATAAAATCATATGAAATTTTTCAACGAGTTTTCATGAACAATAATCAAAAACCCTATAAATTATTTGCAAATACGGCAATCGCACATATTTGATTACCGGTTACCGACATGGCTCATATAATTTACCGACATGGCTCATATAATTTACCGACATGGCTCATATAATTTACCGACATCGCTCGTATAATTTACCGACATCGCTCATATAATTTACCGACATCGCTCATATAATTTACCGACATCGCTCATATAAAATACCGACATGGCTCATATAATTTACCGACATCGCTCATATAATTTACCGACATCGCTCATATAATTTACCGACATCGCTCATATAATTTACCGACATCGCTCATATAATTTACGGACATGGCTCATATAATTTACTGACATCGCTCATATAATTTACCGACATGGCTCATATAATTTACCGACATCGATCATATAATTTACCGACATGGCTCATATAATTTACCGACATGGCTCATATAATTTACCGACATGGCTCATATAATTTCCCGACATGGCTCATATAATTTACCGACATGGCTCATGTAATTTACCGACATGGCTCATATAATTTACCGACATGGCTCATATAATTTACCGACATCGCTCATGTAATTTACCGACATGGCTCATATAATTTACCGACATGGCTCATATAATTTACCGACGTGGCTCATATAATTTACCAACGTGGCTCATCTAATTTATTTTGTTTACCGAAATGCCGGGTGCGCCTCGATCTCCTTGAGGTCCCTGAAAATAAAAAGAAGCCATTAAAAGTGTTTTACCGTACCTTTTTATTTGTCTTTTTTTTCTTATTGTAATTGTATTTTAGCCGAATAAATGTTTCTTTAAAATCCACTTTATTCATAACCACTCAATTGTCTGCCGCTGTCGCATTCTCTCTGGCATTTGCCAGTACATTTGTTATGCTAGAGAGTGAGAAAGCGCGAGACAGCAAAACGGCAATGATGAAACTAATTTAACACGCTGTTGTTAGAAAGGGATGAACTTCAAAAATTGACAGCGGTTGCGGTGCAACTGATTAATTGTTTGATGATCAGAGATCGGACCAATGGGCGTCATCACTCGCAATAATGTGGACATGACTTCATAGATTTTGATTAACCAAATTAAATTACATTAATTGATTACTTACCCTACAAACAGTTTTGATCCTTTGCAAGGCAGTAATAGTTAAAAAATAGATGATACAATAACTTGTTATTGTGTTGGTTTATCAAAGCAAATAAACAGTAATTTTCATAATTTTTCCGTGGTTACTTTATTCCTTTTCATGGCTAAAATAAACTTATGAGGTGAACGCTCCTCTCGCAATCCACGGATGTTAATCGAGCAAACTTATATACTTAAATTAATATAATATCAATGGCCACTCTTGACGTCTTTGTATTATTTATTTGTCACTATCCTGCAAAAGATCAAGATTAAAGTTCGGGTAAGAAATAAATGAATGTAATTTAATTTGTTTTATTAAAATTGACGTCATGTCCATATTAATGCGAGTAATGACACCCATTTGTCCGATCTGTTGATGATACTCGCGAGAGCAATGAGACCTGGTCATTTTCTATGGGAATTCTGTTCTACGTGACCCGTATTCATGGCTCTCGGCTATATTGGCGTAACAATAATAATTGAATTTCACATGAAACATTTTTAGCGGTTCTGGGGGCTCTAATCTTTATTGCACGGAAACAAGTAGGTACAAATGGCGGACCTAATGGCATTCTCTACCAGTCGACCAAATAGCCAATCAGAAATGTAATGTTAATTGGCCCCTGTTATAACCTCGTAAGGCCCACCGGCCTAAATTTAGGACATTGCCAAAGTGACTTCAGACTTTATTTGACTTACACAAGGTTCTTTTTTGAACTAGTAAAATTTGACGTGGGCCTCAGGAGGTTAATATTAGTTATATTTTTAAAGGTTTACCATAGGGCCAACTGCACCTTGATCTCCCTGAAGTCCCTGTAAACAAAAATAAATAAAGCATTTAACTTGAGTAAATAACAATAAAAAAGATAATTATCCCCTATTGCTTCATGGCATGGAGTATTTACACGAGCACTCAGGCCACCTGATGGTAAGTGGAATCTGAGACCCATAGACATTTGAGTTCTCAAGACTATAATCCTAAGACCTCAAATGCGTTGCCAACCTTGAGGACTAACATGGAATGCCTCTATGCTAGTAATTTCACCGGTTGTCTTATCCCCACACCGGAACACAACAACGCGAACACTGTTGCTTGGCGGGTGGTTAATGGATAAAATGTTGGTAGCGATCCACTTTTTTCAGTTGAACACGTGCAGCGGAATAACTGAATTGTTTTGTTTCATCATATTTCTGGAGGTGTGGAATGTGCCTAGCGAATTTAATATTTTTTTACAGGAACGTCAATGAGACAAGTACAAGACATGAGTTGACGTAAACACATTCGTTCGCCAAATAATTATAATTCGCCAGTACTTTATATTCATATCTTAATAGAAACGTAAAACCTCGATAAATAAAGTCACACATATTTTATAAGTATATAAATTGTGCACAAATTAAATAGACTCAAATATCCAGATCCATGTAATACTTTCGTCATCCGAGTGACATAAATTTGCTACCGTTGGCCGATCATTAGTTCTATGCCCTTATTTTTGTATCGGGGGTTGAGAAAGGCTTAATGACGCTTTATCATAGGAAAAGTCTAAAAAAATCATATTTTTGATTAATGATACCTTTCCTAAAAAAAAAAAAAAAATAGCAATAAATGATTTCGACGCTTACCAAGTAACGGTCTAAACTTATTTAAATCTTCTATAAATGTGAAAGTAACGCTTTCACGGATAAACCGCTGAACCGATTTAGATGAAATTTGGTATGGAGATAATTTGAGTCCCGAGGAAGGACATAGGGTCCTTTTTGTACGGAAAAATAAAACGGTTCCTGAGAGAATAGCGACAAACGAGTTCTACGCGAACGGGGTCGCGAGAACCAGCTAGTATAAATATTTTTACCCGTAAACCTTGTGCACCATGGAAACCCGGTGGTCCCTGTGTAGAAACAAAAAATAGGCATTATAACATCAAAAATTAAACCCAAATTCAGTAAGTACCACAAATATAAGTTACGACGATGTACCTGCGCAGAAAGCATTTTTTTAGCATTATAAGACAGTACGTTTGCGCGGGTAAAACTTCGACGGCTATTGGTCAAATATTCGGCAGCCATTGCAGCGACGCCGTCGACCGCCATTTTATTTAGCGTCGCGTCAGTTGTCTTCCGTACACAAGCTGAGACGCACGAGCGCTAAGCGCTAAGCGCTAATCGCCATGAGCGAGAAAGCTCGAGTTTAACTGTCATTTCATACTCTACCTTACGCGTAACACGACAAGGTTTGTATTGAATTGATTTTTACGTTCGTTAATCTTCGGCATTAGTGAGCACCTTTCTGCGAGGACGAAGATAGCCGGTGTAACTTATATTTGTGGTCTTACTGTCTTCAGGCGTAATAAATCCGGCTCGATACATTCACAAGCGTAGTTAAATTATAATTATAATCATACGAGTAGTTAATTACTTATTATAAGTTGTTAATTAATTATAAGTCAATTTACCGGCCAGCCGGGAAAACCTTGCTCTCCCTGTGGTCCCTGTAAATTAACAAAAAAAATATTAAAAAAAATAATTAAATAAAAAATATCAATGTACCAGCTCCATAAATAATAAAAAAAATACTACGCAAATAATTACCTCGTTAATTAAATCGTTAAATATATATAACTTCTTTATCCTAAACCAATTTTTTTTTTAAGTTTTGCTTTTAAAATATACAGCAGTTAATTTAATATGACGCTGCCATCAAGGCGAGCGTAAACTCTACATCTCGCGCTCTTTGCGGGGAAGCACATAAAGCCTTCCCTTTTTATTCTTGTGTGGGCGTGGCATCATATGTGGCCTCTACGTTTACAGAAAACACGGAAAAATATCAAAATGTATGGTGTTTTTCTGGTTTACATTCATCTGGCATAACTTGTTTTGGCATAATCATCACTTGGCATAATCATCATTTGGCATACCTACAGTCTTTTTTTCAGAAACCGTATACTTTTCAGGATGGATATAAAATAAACCTAACCTAACCTAATGGGCTCTATGCAATGCTATTTTAAATAATCCTGAAAAGTATACGGTTTCTGAAAAAAAGACTGTATGCCAAATGATGATTATGCCAAAAAAAGTTATGCCAGATGAAGGGTAACGGTTTTTTTTATCCCGGGATATATTTGATCTAATTTAATTAATTAAAGATAATATGTTTACCACTGGGCCGGTTGCACCTCGATCACCGTTCGGACCCTGTACAGAAACAACATTAGATGTCATTAATGGCGGTGATAACTACTGAAAAGCGTAACTAACAAATTTATTAAGTGGCGCTGAGTGAACGTTGGCAGCAAGCTCAAAAGACGCAAGTGTGGATTCAGCCTAATCATTCGGACTCTATACCATTTGACTTGTCTTATATAGTAAACACTTTTATAACCTCAAAATACTCCCTTTTCGCCAAAAAATTCAATTTTGTCACATAAAACCATCCATGATGTAAAATCAGTCTGGTCAAGCCGTTTACGCCAAAAACTAAGTATTAGTTAGTGAGTTTATGAAAGGGTTTACTAAATAAGACAAGTCAATTGATATGGACTTTAACCCTTTTCATGTCACTCAAAATTGAACTTAACTATTTACATTTTATGACACAAATTTAATTGAACTTTCCTGATATATGACTTCATGGATCAGTACTCTTCAGGAAGTTACGAATTCGTGGCACTATTCCATTTCTTGCTTGTATACTTACTTTAACACACACATAACATCACACATTTATTCCCGGAGTGGGGTAGGCAGAGCTACAGAAATACCAACAACTCTAAAAAGACTTATTTTTAGGCCCCGCTATCGGAGGTGCAAATTGGTAGCTGTCAAGTTCTTAGGGATGAGTAAAAATATTTATGATGTCGATATCGATATTCTTACTTTTTCTGTACAACTGGTTTTATATGTAAGTACCTCTACTATTTTTAGACTACAATTTAACAAGTTTTATGGGATCCATGATTAAGAATGAATAGATAAGATATTGGGTTTATTGTTAAACTAGCGACCCGCCCTCGCTTCGCTCCGGATTAAAGTATTATACATATAAACCTTCCTCTTCAATCAATCTATCTATTAAAAATAACCGCATCAAAATCCGTTGCGTAGTTTTAAAGATTTAAGCATATATAGGGATATATAAAAAAAAAATTGTTGGCGTGACTAATATGCATATTCATGCCAAATTACAGCTTTCTAGTACTAAAGGTCTCTGCGCTAGGCTGCTGACGGACGGACGGACGTATACGGACGGACGGACGGACGGACATGGCGAAACTATAAGGGTTCCTAGTTTGACTACGGAACCCTAAAAATGAATCGCTGAATGTGTTGCTAAGCGCAAATCTCGAGAGCAGCTGAACCGATTTCGCTAATTCTTTTTTATTGTGTTTGTTACTGTCAGGCGAAGGTTGTTATGAAATAAACAACTGAAAAACCCACCGGGAAAGTCAGAAATTTGGAGCGGGCGAAGCCGCTGGCGGGCCGCTAGTATATAATATTTCTAAAAGTGACCCATAAACATTTTGTCTAAAGATTGCAATTCTAAGATGAAAAGTCATTGCCAACCCTGAGGACTAAAATGAAATGCTGCTATGCTAGTAATTTCACCGGTTGTCTTATCCCCACACTGGAACACAACAACGTGAACACTGCTGCTTGGTGGTAGGTTAAAGCATGAGATGGTGGTAGGTAAATGTAGATTTAGTATTAATTGATGTGAAAGATAATTAATGTAAGTACCTAATTAAGATTTACTCTGTTCCTATGTTATAGTTTTGTAATTTATAAATATTTTATGTTTACCTGCAAGCCCTCTTGTCCTTTTTCACCCTTTAATCCCTGTAAAAAAAACATTTACGAATGTTTAAAAAAAAATGTTTGAAAAATCCAACTGCATTTTTTTGATATTGTCGTCGATACACTTGTTAAAAAATGTACCTTTCCCTACCATTACTTTGGTTAATATATACAGGGTAATTTTGTAATAGGTGCACAAATTTTAATATTTGCTTCGCTATTGGTAATCCATAACACATGTTGTGTTATTTTTACTCTAGCTTAAAAAATATTATTGATATTGCCGATTCAATGATTCCACTAACTTAACGATATTCATGGACCCTCTAATGCAGGGGTGCGAGGAGAGGGGAGTGTTGTTAAGTAAGTTCATAAATGAAATTTCAAATTTAGAATACCAGTAGGAGAGGGGCTTGTTGTCTGATAAGCTGTACATGAAATTTCGAATAATCATTTCTAGTGTGACTTTGTGTCCACACAAGAAAGTAAAAGAGAGATAATTTGCAACAAAAAAAATAAAATTAACTGGTTTTATTGTCGTAATATATTATATTAACGATACAAAATCATATGTTAAAATTTGTGCACTGATAAAAAAATTACCCTGTATTATACTGGGTTATTTTGGGGTCATGATCCGGAATGGCCAAAAGTGAATAAGATAGTCATACTGAACAACCTTTCCGATGGGACCAACCACGAAATCGCCAACAAAAACCAGCTGTTCCATACATTAACTCTCAATTAATTCACTGTTAATGTATGGAACAGCTGTTTTTTTGGCGGTTTCGTGGTTGGTCCCATCGGAAAGTTTGTTCAGTATGACCATCTTATTCACTTTTGGCCATTCCGGATCATGGCCACAAAATCACCCAGTAACAGGCATTTACAGCTTATTTCACTTCCACTACCAATGCGAATCTATCGACACCTCATGCCAATGAAATAGACGTACTAAATAAAATAAATATCAGAGGACCACCTCACACAAATTGACCTAGTCCCAAACTAAGCTCTAGGCTTGTACTATGGGTACTAGACAACGATAAACATAGTTATATAGAGAAATACATACTTAAATAAATTGAAAACATCCAAGACTCAGGAACAAATATTTGCGCTCATCACACAAATATCTGCCCTTACCGGGATTTGAACCCAGAACCGCTGGCTTCGGAGGCAGGGCACTCCCAACTAGGCCACCGTGTCGTCAAACACACACACACGTGTACACTATTACACTCGAACACCAATTGAATTGAAACAGATAGGTAAAATAATGTTTGTTTATTTACCTGAGCACCTTTATGACCTTGGTCACCCTTCTGACCCTGTAAAAAAAGTTACGTTATGGCTAAGTCAAACGAGCACACAGACCAACTGTGAGCTATTACTTCATCTTGACAATGACACGTGACAGGTGTCAATTCGGTATACATTGCAAAGTTAACACGTTAATACATATCAATCAATGTAAATTATGTTAGTGAGTAAGCACTAGTGTCTCGGTATGTACACTCGCGGTCAAATAATACGGGTCAGAGTGCGTTTTTCATACTAAAGAGGCTATTTCGAAGCCTTGGTTCCTCGCCAGGGGATGCTTTTAGTGACATCTGATGATGGATACCCTGAGCATCGATACAGGACTTCCAGAGTGCCTAGGATACCCAACTGATTGAATCTTCGGCTAACGCCGGAATTGTGCATGTTCAGAAAAACAACTAAAATGGCAATAAAATGTAAGGAAATCCAAATGCTGATCCAAACTCTGTGGTGTTAACTGATTGTGCGATCAGTTAGGTATCTTAAGAACTTGTGACCTCTCCTCTATTGAACCTCGGAGTATCCACCATTTAACCTCACTCAAAACAACCCCTGGCCAGGAACCAAGGCTTCGAAATATCCTCGTTTGTATGAAAAACGCACTCTGACCCGTATTATTTGACCGCGAGTGTACCTAACAAGTAGTATTAGATTTTTGAGCGCATCGGTCGCCAACAAACTGTCTCACAGTTTGGCGATATTTAGAGTAAGGTACTTTGTAAAAATCTATTCCGTACAGCAGAGACTTATGACGTTAAGATATTATCTAATATATAAAATTCTCGTGTCACGGTGTACGTTATTGAACTCCTCCGAAACGGCAGGACCGATTTTAATAAAATTTTGTGTGTATATCGGGTAGGTCTGAGAATCGGCCAACATCTATTTTTCATACCCTAAGTGCAAAAAAAAATATTGCAGCGGGCGAAGCCGCTGGCGGGTCGCTAGTATTTTATATTATTTATTTATTAACACGTGTACATAAAATATTTAGTGAGTGTAATTAAATAGAGATCCTTATTATGTTACTGTAAAAGAAATTCAGAAGAATTTAACGCCGAGTCACAACCATATTGGAAGAACAGTATACCAATGTCAACGACGCCCCATTGACGTCCGTAGACTGAACGAACTTTTTCAACTCATAAATGGGTCCTAAATGCACGTCGTTATGGACTCGAGGAAAAATTTATAGGCGAAATATATTTTTCTCGAACACAGCACGGCTAGCACGTGACGGCGCGCAAGTTATGTCGCCCGCGACATAGACGACTTGTCTTTTTCTGACCGTTCTAAATAGACAATGACGAGTAGTTTATCTCGCGCGCGACGTAACTCGCGCGCCGTCATGTGCTAGCCGTGCAGGCATCGGAATGTCAATCATTAATAAAATTGTCGTTGAATACATAAAAGTTACAGTATAATAAATCTATAAAATACCTAACAATGTTTTTTACTAACAAGATACCTAAGGAAGTCTCTGCTGTACAGAGATGGGCATTAACCGATTAACTTTTTAATCAACTAATTAATCGATTAAACAATCAATCATCAAAAAATTAATCACGATTAATTTGGAACGCGCACGGTACAAAAAATCAATATGTTGTAAATGATGTTATACAGATGTAAGTTGTTAAGCTGTAGCACTCTGTCAACGTAAATCGAAACTTAGACTTACAAAAGAAACGATTTGTTCCTAATATTAATCGAGAGAAAATAAATCTAATTAACTAATTGATAAACAATTTAGTCGCTGTTAATTAATCAATCGTAATCAAATTAATAATTAATTAATTGATTAACAATTTAGACGCTGTTAATTAATCGGCGATTAATTTAATCATGACTAAATTAATCGAAACTCTTACGACTAACATTAATCAATCGCCATTTTAATCGTTTATCGTTAGTCGATTATATTTTGCCCATCACTAGCTGTACGGAACAGGGTTATGGTTAAAAAAATGACGGGCGTTTGTCCGATCCTTGATAATAATTAATAATACTGTACATGTACGTACCTCAGAGCCTGGTAAACCTTTTAGACCCTTTCGTCCCTGTAAAACAAATAAAAAAGGTTTATTGCCTGAAACGCAGTTTATGGATAATATTAACCAAAGAATAAGGGCTAAAGGCTTAGAAGGAGCCTTGAAACGAAAGCGTTGGATCTATACATGTTTCGAAAATTTCAATATGAATAAGAAATAAGAAAGAGCAGTTCACAGTACAGGAGGGTTATTATGAGCTAGCTTTGCAGTTCATTTTACGGTGAGCGTAAAGGACCGAGATATGGCAGTTATATAGCTCTGTCCTTTTCTCTGAGCGTAAACAGAACTGCATAGCTACGTCATAACAGCCCCCACTTCTAGTTAAAATTTGCCGTACACACCAAGGTGTTGTCAACTCGTGTAAACTGGTCACCAACTTGTCACCATGGTCGTGGGTCTATACAATGCCACAGTCCAGAGGTTAGGGGTCTATTGGTATTAATCAGTACGCGACTTTAAAGGTTTGAGCACAGCTTTACCGATTCTTGAAATTAATATTTTTAGGTCTAACTTGTATAAATAGTTGCGCTACACATTTAACACCATACGGAACTTGATTTTAGTTTGTAGTATTAGACATTTAGACAAAAGGCTTTTATCAGTGTATTAGTGACAGGTTGCAAGCCCATCGCTAACAGTACAAAAGCCTTTATTCCCTTAGTCACCTCTTACGACATCCACGGGTAGACATGGAGTGGCACTATTCTAACTCGGCAACCATACGGAATCCCAATAAGACTGTGCATATCAGCTATCTGTACGTTTGCCTTTTATTTCATCGCTCCTTCTATGCCTTTAACATTGACAGCAATCTATTTTTTTTCATAATGTTACATTAAGGGCCCCCACAGACCTACAAAATGTTTGCGCAATCGTATTATACAATATGATTGAAACAGGTTCTGCCCCGTTGCAACGTGTCAATTGATTGAGTCAATCATCAATCATTATAATCTATGGTCCATGATCTAATAAAAACTAAAACTGAATTATCAGGCTCAACGTCACGTGAAAAACAGCTACATTGAGATATTATGAAAGATGTCTGATGAACAACGTTTTGGCTGCTGCAATTGCGCTGATAATTTAATTAAAGATGAAAGAATAAAACGGTAAATTGAGCAATCACTACTACAGACAACACAATCACACGTGATGGCACAAACAAAATTCAACTCTGTCAAACTTTTATAAAATGATTGCGTAAACTTCAATCATAGCCATAGACGATCAAAAAATTTGGGCAATCAGTGTGATTGCACAAATATATTGATCATCTGGGGGGTGCCTAACGCCTCAATATTAATAAAAAAATGTTTACCGAAAAACCCTTTGAGCCTTGAACTCCCTTCTCTCCCTGTAAATAAAAAAAGTTATAATATCACAACAAACGAATTTTTTGATCGAAACATTCACGGAAGATTTTTCAGGACACCTAAAGGCCTTTAAATGTTGTTTCTCAATAGTCAAAATTATATATTAATGGCTAGATTATTTATCCAGAGCAACACGAAAAATACATACCTACACATAAATTTATAATAAGGTTTATCTTTTTTTTTTACCAAACCTTAAAACACCGATGTAGGTAATCGTCTCCAGGTTTAGACCTTATTTATATTTATCTTAAACGGCCCAACTGATTCTCATTAAACCTAACTACTAAGCACATAAATACATACATAACATCACGCCTTTTTTCCCAGAGTGGGGTAGGCAGAGCTACAGAAATACCAACAATTCTAAAAAGACTTGTTGATAATTCTGTAACCACATTTTGAACAAACAGGCCCAGAAGTTTTCTAGTGTATTAGTGACAGGTTGCAAGCCCATCGCCCAACAGTACTAGAAGCCCTTATTCCCTTAGTCGTCTCTTACGACATCCACGGGAACACATGGAGTGGCACTATTCTAGCCAAGAACAATTCCGATTAGAGTCCGTTTGCTTAAACATTGTAGTGTTTGTATCGCGCCACCTTGGCACGTGCCGCCATTTTTCAAAGGATGCCGCCGCGTAAACAACGTATGCGAACGTATGCGAGCGTATGCTATGCATATGCTAGCCGCTAGTGAATTTGGCAGTTTACATCGAATTAATTAATTAAGTAAGTAAGTGTACCAATTAAATTCGTATTTTATTATAATAACCACTAGTGTGTGCGGGTGTAGCGACACTATCTAAGCGATTGGACTATAAACTACCTTTGTTTTTTATATTGCGTCCAAATCGGTATATCCGTTTAGGAGCTATGATCAGCTATGATGATAGACACACACATACATAGATTTACACGTTTAAATCACAATACCCCACTTTTTAAAGGGTTAAAAACAGTTATCTAATATAATATAAACGTTATTCTCTTTACCTGTGGTCCAAGATGGCCTTGTTCGCCTTTCTGTCCCTGTAATGGAAAAACGTTATAGCTTTTTTTTATTGTCAATAGTTTACAAATTTCAATGAAATTAAGTGATTGTTCGAAGTCCATCAGGGCTGAGATTCTACACGGTAATAGCGATATCGTCTTTGACGTGTTTCCGTATTGTCAACGTTTTGATAACTTATTTCATTTACAATAATGGCGACCGAGATATAAACGATTCTAAAATACGTTAAACGCAATATCGTTATATTATAACCAGCGCTCGGATTTCTCATCGCACGGTAAGATGAATGAAAATCATGGAGTCAATATTAAAATTAAAACTTTACTCATATTCATACTCATAGTCATTCTTAGTCCCTCATATTATTACAAACGGCTTCGGAAGTGTCATTTATTTATATTTGCATTCGGTGCACACGGCGTGAATTATTAGGTGAACATTTTATTATGTCTCATCCGCAATATTGTGCCATTTAGTACTGGATTGATACTTAAAAGGATCTAAAATACGATCATGAAAAATGCGATGTGACATGTGTACCTTGTGGTAGAAATTCACAACTACAACATTTATCTAAAAGCATGTATATAGTGTTCTCCACCAAACTAAAGCTCACAATCTTATAATGTAATCTTTTGGTGTTATTTAAAAAAATGAGTATGAGTATACGTTTGTGAAGTGTGTATTGAATAATTATATCTAAATAATAATAATTCATCTCATATCGTATAAGTTAAGTAGTGTCGAATGTGTCTCTAAATAGGCATTAAGTGTCCTGTTGTAGTGCCCTTACAGGATTTATGTTGAAACTACCTAATGTATTTCTAAGACCTCATGTACAACATAACGCAATAAATATATATGACTATGACAATGACTATGAGTATGAATATGACAAAAGTTTTAATTTTAATATCGACTCCATAATTTTCTTTCATCTCACCGTGCGATGAAAAGTCCGAGCTCTGGTTATAATATAACGCAATAGAATAGAGGCCCAGAGTTCGAACACCTAACAACAAATGCTAAAACGGGTCAAGCGTGAGTTGGGCTTGCGCTATTTATGGTAAAAATATAACATTTAAATTGAATTAAATACTAACCTTCATACATACATATTATTACGCCTTCTTTCCCAGAGTTTGGTAGGTAGAGCTACAGAAATACCAACAACTCTAAAAAGACTTGTTTATAATGCTGTAACCACAGTTTGCACAGTCAGGCCAAGACTTGTTTTTATAATTATATTGAATTCAATTATATTTTTAATGTCCCAAACTAAGCTCTAGGCTTGTACTATAGGTACTAGACGACGATAAACGTACTTATACAGAGAAATACATAGAAAACATCCAAGACTGGAACACATATTCGCGCTCATCACACAAATATCTGCCCTTACCGGGATTTTAAAACGGGACCGCTGGCTTCGGAGGCAGGGTCACTCCCAACTAGGCCACCGTGTCGTCAAATACCTACAATGCAGAACCCTCGGTGCTAGAGTCCGACTCACACTTGACCTGATTTTGTGTTATCGGCACTAGTAGATCATGCATTTCAAATAATTCGGGTATTTCAAATAAAGGATGGTTCAACAGAACTCATTTCACAAATTAATAATTGGCTACTTACATCCAAGCCGTTACTCCCCGGATATCCATTTTCGCCCTAAAAATGAATAAAATAATGATATAAGTAAAAGCTCCCGAAAAAATGTCGACCCCCTTCTATCAACGTTATTTATTGTATTGCGATACATTATTTAAAATGGCGGACTATGAATCGCTTAAGGCATTCTCTACTAAACCAAAGGGCTCAACAGAATAAATTTAAGGTTAAATAATGGTTGGTTGAATAATGTATCATTTTACCGGTTCGCCGTTGAAACCTTGATCTCCCTTTGGTCCCTGAAAAGAAATAAAAACAATATCAATAAAAAAAATACAAGTGCTAGTTGGACTCACCCACGAAGAGTTCCATACCATATGGGCACTAACTTTTTTTTTAATACAGACAGACAGACAGCTTAGGCTGCCAACGGATTTATAACTAAGTCTACACCGGCGCCGTTCATCCGTTTTTTCATCTGTTCTGCCTTTAAAGGCTGTATATTTTAGTAAATTTCATGATGAAATTTTCACAAAATGTGAAATCTTACAAAGTCCTTAATTCTCAACACTATTACACATTAAATATTTCTAAATTAAAACGGTTTTACTTCCAAAAAGTTTTGTTATTAATAAGTTTTAAGCGCAAGAGCCAAACACGAAGAATTTCGTACATTGACATCATAAAATTGTCTTGTCTCTGTAAGCCGCGCACAATGATATTGCCGTCGCGCTAACACAGCGACACCGCCGGCATTATGCCGGGAGTAAACCTTTTCACAATAGTAATACGGCGTGTTACTGGCAGTACTGTAGGCCTAAGGTCAATGTACGAAATTCTTCATCACTTCACTTCTTTTCTCGTTTTGACAATTATTAACTTTTTCGTTTTGTTTGATCATTTGTCTAAACGTTTTTTTAATTTTTTAGTCAATTGTCATTATTAATAATTAATTTCTTACCAGACTGCCTTGTTCTCCTTTATCACCTTTCGGTCCCTGCATACAAATAAATAAATTAAATAAATAAATAATTTAATTATCTGAGTATAATCTATAAATATAGACCAATCGGTAGGGGTTTACAAAGAGCTGCAACATACACTCAAGAGCAATTAAGACGGGTAACTTTCTGTGGAAATTATGTAATAAGTGCTGTTATGTGGTTTTATTGACCTTGAATATAGATTTTTTTGTACGAAATGTTTAAAGAATGGGGTTCTAATAAAAATCTACGTTTTACCCATGGGGGCGGGGGAGGTGCGAGCTGCCATATTGAATTCCTTATCGCATACGTCGTTATCGCGGGTACAATTACCCATCAGATAAAGAGCAGATAAAACAGAATGTCTATTTGGTAGAAACGGACGTATTCTGCCTACAGCTACTAAACATCTAAGAAGCCCTTTACATGTGGAGAGTTTTCTCTAGTAAAGATCAATAAAAAATACAGCCGCAAAGGGGTATGGGTTACACTGTTGTCATATGTTTCCATCTGTTTAGTTAACAAGTTTATACATAGGAAATAAGTAAATTTAATTATTTTTTAACAATTTTAACAATGTATACGTACTTGAGTGAGGATAACTGTTATCGTCTACTAATTAAACGCTTACCTACTTAGAAGAAAGTCTATTTAAAAAATAAGAAAACAACGTGTGTAATTTTTACTAACGTGTATTTTTCACATGTTTGGTTTTCGTAATAGATTACAAAGATTATTTCTATGTATGTTTTTTGAACGATGGTTAAACTTTCACTGAGAGATAGATTCGGGCACTGCAATTTGTTTATAGCGTCTGGAATTACCTGAAGATATTTCGCTATAAAATTTAAATTATTGGGTAGATCTCACTATTCGCATTTCCCATTGCAGTGGTAATACTGAGACTGCACTTTTTTTTCAAATCAGTGTCACTATTCCCATTGAATTACGAAACGCCGAATGGTAATAGCGAGACTTATGTTCTCCTACAAAATGCCTCATTATTCCCATTTTGAGCGGTTTTTTTTTAAACGTTTATATATATATATATAGGTACGTTTACGTTTATATCCGAGCGTTTTATTGGTCGCGAATAGTAGCGGTTATATAAACGCAATGGGAATAGTGATACAAGTAGTATATAGATTTTTTTGCCTTTGTGATACATGCTGCGTCAGAATCACGAAATGTGTCCACAACGCCTTTTATTTCCTCGAAATACTTGTTATAGTATGTCGCAGCCTCAATCCACGTTCCCCAACGAATAATCGTTGGATTTGGAGGTAAGGGTATACCATTAACCATTTCTTTAAATGTTTTTATTCTTTTTGGCGATTTTCGAAAAACTTTTTTTACATTTGATATTAATTTATTCACTTCTGGAAAAAGAACGCGAACTTGATCAGCAACTCTGTTAAGACCATGAGCCAAACATAACATGGAGAAGGTTTGGGTAATTTTTTTTCAATGTTCTACCCGCTTTTTGCATGTACCCTACACCATCAGTTAATAATAAATAACAACACTTTCTCTTGTTTATTGTGGTCGGGACCCCACAAATTATCCAGTGCATTCTTGACGGTATCCGTTATACTTATCTTGTTAGTTTGTTCCAATTTTTTGCTTGACAATACATGTGGAGTTCCGACTGCATCTTTAAGCAATGCACCGACTATCACATTAGCAATTTGACGACCCCTGGCATCTGTTATTTCATCAACACTCACATAAATAAAAGCATTTTCTAACTCCTTTTTAATTTTTTGCATTTGTTCGTCGTATATTTGGTTTACGTAATTCTGTCTCAACAAATATTCCAAAGGGACCTCCACAGTTTTTTCGAACTTTCCAGAGACGCAGTTATTGATAAAAAAATTGAATATGGGATTTTCTAAATGAGACCATGGTACATCCATAGAAGCTTTTCTCTGGGGGAAACTAACATTGCACTTAGTGCAATATAATTTTGTGTCGCGAGCCTGTAATTCAGGATAATCTTTTGTCCACAACTCCACAAATTCATCGCACGTTTTTTTCGGCAATAAATATATTACACACAGTTATCAGTACAGATAATTGATAATGTACTTACTAACAAATGACAATGTCAAGTTAATCTATTTAAGTTGTATTGGTACTCAAGTCAAGTATGGAGGTTGGGTATTAGAAATACCTAATGTGTAATACATTTTAAACTCGTAGGAGTAGGCATAGATGTTCCTCAAAATGAGTTTCGCGTCTGTTATTGCTTGTTTTTCATAATCTTTCTGTACTGGCGTTTTTGTACCCGCGATAACGACGTATGCTTATCAGCTATTCTAGGCGAGCTATTAGAACTTTAAAAATGTACTCTACGAGTATATTCAGGGGTTTAACCTTAAGCCCTTTTCTTGACAAAATAAAAAGGCCGTGTATTCAAACCTCTTCAGACTTTTAAACAGCATATTATTTTTTTAAAATTTTTTTTTAAAATTAAGACCTAATTTTTTGAAATATGAGCTATATCGATAATTATAGCTATATGTCGATATTTTTTCTTCACCATAATGAGGGTCTAGGACTTTAATTAAACTTGTTTATTTTATAAAACAGGACTATTTAATTACAAAATGAATGTGTTAAATATTTTTCATTACTATAAATAAAAATCTTCATTCTTTAATCATTACTAACAAATTATCGTTATCTTGATAGTACGAACCATTCATAAATTATTTAAATTTAAAATAATCAACAAATCTCTCTTTTATGTCCACCAAAAGGGATATTGATTATCGTATTCTTAATGAACGATCAGTTTTCTTTCCAGTTTCTCTGCAGTGATCTAGTGCAGTCATGATATATTTAACAATAAACCCAATATCTTATCTATTCATTTTTAATCATGAAACCCAAAAAAACTTGTTAAATTGTAGTCTAAAAATTGTATAGGTACCTACATATAAAACTAGTTGTACAAAAAAGCCAGAATATCGATATCGATATCATAAATATTTTTACTCATTCCTAAGAACTTGACAGGTACCAATTTGCACCTCCGATAACGGGGCCTACCTATAAGATTCATCGCCAAGAAAAGGGTTGAAGTTAAGAAAGCAACAAAAAAACAAACATACTAGTAACTACTATTTGTTATTTACCTTCTCTCCGAGTAAACCGGTATCTCCTTTTATCCCCTGTAAAGACATAAAGAACCTTAAAAAAAAAAAACTTGATAAAAACGATATTGCCTCTACTGCGGCACCTCTATTTACTTAAGTACATATCTGACAAAAAAAATAAGCCGATTCCTTTCGTACACTTGAAAAAAGACAGAGGGCATCTTTATTTGACAGATGAATTTACTCGTCAATTGTGAAACAGGCCCTAGAAGAAATAAAGGTATATTGTATTTTTCTTTACCTGTATTCCAATGTCTCCTCTATCGCCTTTAATATATACTTCCTGTAAATAAACACGTACATTAACACCATTAAAGACTGCATTAGTTCAAATTGAGTGGTCTTACATATTACTTGCTTAATAAACTATCATGTTTTTTAAAAACATAATCTGAAAATAAAATTTATGTCATTAAGTTAAGACGTGCTCGCCCAGACATAGCAATTTATTCCCATCGAATTATATGATAAATACAATTGGCTGACTGGTTGATTGGCTCTCCGATTCTAGCAGTGTTTGGAATTGTACGTATTGTGTACTTTAGCACCTTTAAAAAAAAAAAGAAAGGCAATTAGGTGGCACACGAGCACTCAGGATACCTGATGGTATGTGGATTTTAAGACCCATAGACATTTGAATTCACAAGATTAAACTCAAAACTGCAATCATAAGACCTCAATTGCGTTTTCAACCCTGAGGACCAAGATGGAATGCCCCTATGCTAGTAATTTCCTACCAGCCACCACTCAAAGATATTGTTCGTAGTAATTACACTACAAGTATTATTAACTAATTTACATACTTACCTAAGGTAAAGTGATTGCATTTACTTTTTTTTATAAAACTTACTTATTTAACGTAATTGTCAATGTTTAATAATTATTACTATTTACTATATAGCAAGGATTCAAAGACACGAGATGGAAATAACTTTGGTCTCGTGTTGCACAAACAACTTTTTAACTAAGCAGCGAGAACATATATCCTTAAGGTAAAAAAACTACATGGTGAAAACAAAACGACATCCCAAGTGGTGCCAAGGCGCGACCCCACAGTGTGCAAAATAATTCACGCTCGCAGCAAAGTCGAATTTCGCTCCCTGTATTTAAATAGCAAAACCGGCAGGAAATTGTTTTTTACCCGTTCGCTGTCAGCGCATGGATCTCCCTTTTCTCCCTGAAAGGAATCAAATAAGTTATTTTACTACTAATAAAAACAAAATGACCTTTGTACAAAAAAAACAGGAAAAAATGTGATCATGAGATTTGTGCAAATAAAAATATTTCAAGCGAGTAGTTTTCATTTTGTAACGATTTTGCGTTGATTTTGTACAAATATTAGATAACCTTATGGTATGTTAACATAATGTTTACATCATAATAAAAAAATCTCCCAATAGTCTTAAAAATGAATCATTTTGAATGTTTCATTGCTTTATATCATTGCCTCATTGCAGTATTCCTAAAAAGAAGAACACGAAGAATTTCGTACATTGACTCACGATTACTTGTCTTTGTCACTCGCGCACGCCGCATGATGATATAATATATGACCGCCAGCATCCTTTATTGTGAACCTTTTCAATACAGAAAAATGACGTGCCACTGGCAGTATGCCTAAAGTTCAATGTACGAAGTACTTCTTCGTACGCATCCTTTTTTAGAAGATTCATATAATTATGGCCTCGTCAATTATAATCTTAACCTCCTAGGACCCACGTTACAAATATGATAGAGTAAACTTTCTAGTTTGATTCATAAAAACAAAGGAAAATCTATTATATTTCCTTTGCAATAGGTCTATATTCTAATGAGCATACCTGGGATATCTCGGGGCAAGTTTTAGGAATTTGATATCGATAAAAAAGATGGCGATGCAATTAAATACTGCTTATGACACCATGAACAAAAGTAAACAGTCTTATAAAAGGTGGGGAAGTTTCAATAACCAACATGAATGAGAAATTGGCTTTGAGTCATTATAAATATTTTAAGAATGCCCCGTTAACCACCGTGGACGTTGAGAGAACGTTTAGCAGTTCAAAGTGGATATTTTAATCTCGACGGCAATCATTGATACTGTCGAATATGGAAAAAACATTGACTGTATATTATGAAAATGATTTAAAAATAACCATATAAATACAGGTTTTAATTTGTTTATTTTTTATTTCAAAATGAGGAGAAAATAAGTAATATTTATTTATGTCGAGTAACATACTGACACACATGGACATGGACACTGTCACGCAAATTGACCTAGTCCCAAACTAAGCTCTAGGCTTGTACTATGGGTACTAGACAACGATAAACATACTAACGCCCGATTCGACCAACCTTTTATACCGGGGTAAACGCTTACTCTTAGATTAGTAATGTCAAAAAATGACAGTTTTCTATGGCATTTTGACATTACTAATCTCAGAGTAAGCTTTACCCTCGTGTAAAAAGTTTGGTCGAATCGGGGCTTAGATAGAGAAATAAATACTTAAATACATAGAAAACATCCAAGACTCAGGAACAAATAATCATGATCACAC
Organism: Acleris holmiana; assembly: GCA_949316455.1. Classification (NCBI taxonomy): domain Eukaryota; kingdom Metazoa; phylum Arthropoda; class Insecta; order Lepidoptera; family Tortricidae; genus Acleris; species Acleris holmiana. The sequence goes on along the minus strand of OX438790.1, from coordinate 3,648,497 downwards.
AAATGTTTGCCCTTACCGGGATTTGAACCCGGGACCGCCGGCTTCGGAGGCAGGGTCACTCCCAACAAGGCCACCGTGTCGTCAAAATAACATTTAGATTTTGGCAGTAACATCGATATATTTTTTGTCGGTAAAATATTTTGCCACATCACTTTCGTATAGATGCCCCGAGTTCTACCAGGTATGCTAATAAGTATATGAGTATATAAATATACTCGTACAATTCCACGTTTCGTTTTCGTATGTACAATTTCCTGTACAGTCAAGGTCATAAATATGTATACACTTTAGTACCTTATCTATTTAACGTCATGTTTGAACTTCCATATGAAATTGTCACACCGATTAAAGTACTAAAGTGTATACATATTTACGACCTTGACTGTACAAGACGCCTTGGGAGCCGTTTTTTTACTTTTTAGTGTTATTACTCTTTTAAATTCATTTATTTTATCACTACATAGTATAAAACAAAGTCGCTTCCCGCTGTCTGTCTGCCCCTATGTACGCTTTCATCTTTAAAAGTATGCAATGTATATATATTGTTGCCTTTTTTCCCGACTACGGCGAAGCAAAGGAAGGGTAATCATTTTGAGACTCTATGTATGTTTATATGTATGTATGTACGTTCCACTCTAGCGCCGTTCCTAATGGACCGATTTTGACAACAAATGAGGTGTCTATGGGTTTGACTTTTTTATGCGATGGTTATAGGCTATTTTGTTTTATTATAAATTAAACATGGCAGACGGAAATTTAAAAGAATGAAATTAATAGACTTTGAGGACCATCTAGCGGGCAGTGGCGGTACTACGCTCGTGATATGTCCAGATATTAGTTCCGCTACCGGATGGTAGATGGCGTAGGTAAGCAATGTTTGTGTCATTTGTTACACGTGTTTGGCCTTCGACTACGAACAATATTTTTTTTTACAGTCGGGTTTTAGTTTTATAATTAATAAATAGAGTGATTCAAGAGGAAGATGTATATGCATAATACTTTAGCCCGGAGCGAAGCGAGGGCGGGTCGCTAGTATCTTTATAAATGACAATATTAATAATTGGTTTCTTACCTCCCAGCCTTGTTCTCCTTGATCACCTTTCTGCCCCTGCATAGAAATAAATAGGTGTTTAAAAATATTACAACGGACTGTAAGTTTGGTTATAACAATCTTTTTTTATGTTAAGGAGAAGGCACACGAGCACTCAGGCCACCTGATGGTAAGTGGAATCTGAGACCCTTAGACATTTGAATTCTCAACACTATAATCCTAAGACCTCAAATGCGTTGCCAACCCTGAGGACTACGATGGGATGGCTCTATGCTAGTAATTTCACCGGTTGTCTTATCCCCACACCCGAACACAACAATGCGAACACTGTTGCTTGGCGGGTAATGTATAATATAATGGATGGAATTCACTTGAAAACAATTAATGAATTCGCTATCCATTGTAGGCTATCTAATTCCTCAGGAACTGTTTTAGAACTCTGGGAAAATCGCTATTTGTAGGTAGAGCTGAAGCGGTTTGGCCTTTTTAGCGAAATAAACCCACAAACAAACTTCTTTTTTACATTGGTAATGTGGAAATATATTAAAAATTATTTTTTACCTGCTCTCCTTTTGAACCTGGATCTCCTTTCAGCCCCTGTTAAATAATACAAAATATATATTTATTAATCGATATTACTTTTTATTATAAATAATAAAAGTTTTTAGGGTTCCGTAGTCAACAAGGAACCCTTATAGTTTCACCATGTCCGTCTGTCCGTCTGCCCGCGGTTTAACTAAGAGAGTTTTGGTCCTACAAATCTGTTATTTGGCTGTTACAGCCAAAACAACAAAACAACAAGAAATCAAAAAAATTAAAATATACAGGGTAACGGACACTAAAAGGAGTTAAAAAAAAAAAAAATTGTTGCAAACTATCTCTCTTTTTCCTTCTCGTGTGAACACAAAGTCACACTAGAAATGATGACATGGGGTGTCAAGCTGTAGGTATGCGATACACTGTATTGATATTCGAAAATTGAAATTTCTTGTACAGCTTATCAGACAACAAGCCCCTCTCCTACTGATATTCTAAATTTGAAATTTAATTTATTAACTTATTTAACAACACTCCCCTCTCCTCGCACCCCTGCATTAGAGCGTCCATGAATATCGTTAAGTTAGTGAAATCATTGAATCGGCAATATCTCTAATATTGTTTAAGCTAGAGTAAAAATAACACAACATGTGTTATTGATTAACAATAGTGAAGCAAATATTAAAATTTGTGCACCTATTAAAAAAGTACCCTATATTTAAGTAACTATCGGGCCCAACAGATGACGTTAAAAACACCAATAAGAGTCTTCTTTACCGGTAATCCAATGTCTCCTTTGTCGCCTTTGAGTACTATTTCCTGTAAATAAAAAGGTAGAAATCATTTAATAAAACTCCACTGTTTCTAAAAGTACTTGAGGTCAGTTGGGGCAAGTGTGTCAACGGGGCAAATGCGACAAACCATTTATTTTAATTGAATATTATTGATTTGAAGCACTTGCCCCGTAAACGCATTTGCCCGGCCTAACCTTACTTTAAACCTTTTAAAAATTATACTTCATTTGGGACAAGCCACAATGTGTTTTGTGACAACTCTTATAAACACGTATAATTGTTTCTTTGATTGATCAAAAATATTACAATGATACAAATCATCTTATTCAACCTCGTAAGATCCAGGGAATTTAACCTAAACTTTATTTCAAGGAGCGTAAAGCTAATTTTTATTTTTTTCTTAATTGAAAATGGCATTTAAGAGCAAAGGAACTTTATTCCCTCGTTAGTAGATTCAAATTCCTACTCGCAAAAATCTCCCGGTTAAAAAGTATGCTTTTTTCTTTTGTCTATGGGTTGGAAAAGGCAAACGAGCACACAGCCACGCGGTGAAAAATGTACTCTGAACATCATAGACATTTGCAAACTCAGAATTGCAAATGCTGAGACAACCCTGAATGAAAAAAAACCGTTTATGCTAGTCACTAGTTGATTTATACAACCAAAATTAAATACATGAGAAGTCACATAGTTTAAAAGTGTCACGTCAATTTCCTAGTAGGGCCCATGTGTTCTGCGAACGTTATAGATGATAGAAATTATGAGAAGTTACTTTAAATTTGTATACCCTTATGCCCGGTGGTCCTTGATCGCCTTGCATTCCCTGTAAAAATAACAATTACGGTAAAAAAAAGATAAATTAATAAATGTTACTTCTAAACTAGGCTCTAGGCTCTATTGGTACAAGATGACGATTAACAAATAACGTAGAAACTACACAATACTCGGGAAAATAAATATTCACCTTAACAAGAAATTAGTAAAATCATTTGGGGCAAATGCGACAAACCATATGTTTTTAGGGGATATTGTTGGTTTGACGCACTTACCCCGTGGACGTATTTGCCCCACCTGACCTTATGTGTACGAAATAATCAATTAAGTAGTGTAATATAACACGATAGCTAAATTATTTATTGATAATAGATAGTAATCGTTGGGCGTTTGCTACAAGGTCATTTGTGTGATTATCTTTTTTTTTATGATAAGCACACGAGCACCCAGGCCACCTGATGGTAAGTGGAATCTGCGACCCATAAACATTTGAATTCTCAAGACTATAATCATAAGACTGCAATCCTAAGACCCCAAATGCGTTGCCAACCCTGAGGACTACGATGGAATGCCTCTATGCTAGTAATTTCACCGGTTGTCTTATCCCCACACCGGAACACAATAATGCGAACACTGTTGCTTGGCGGTTGGTTAATGGATAAGATGGTGGTAGCGATCCGGACGGACCCTGCTCAGGGTCCTACCACTACTAAAATCTCCTGATATTTATATTAATAAGAAAGTTTGGATGTTTGGATGTTTGTTTAATCACGCTTCAACCATTGAACAGATCGGAATGAACTTGGCACACATATCGCACCTTCGGTAGGACAAGTGCACAATTTCCCGTTTAGTCACATTGTACATTGTATCTTTGTTCTAACGGATAAAGGCACAATTTCCCCTTTAGTCACATTGTACATTGTACCTCTGTTCTACCGGTCAAAGGCACAATTTCCCTTGTAGTCACATTATACATTGTGCCTTTGTTCTACCGGACAAGGGCAAAATTTCCCGTTTAGTCACATTGTACATTGTATCTTTGTTCTAACGGACAAAGGCACAATTTCCCCTTTAGTCACATTGTACATTGTACCTCTGTTCTACCGGTCAAAGGCACAATTTCCCCTGTAGTCACATTATACATTGTGCCTTTGTTCTACCGGACAAGGGCACAATTTCCCCTTTAGTCACATTGTACACTGTGCCTTTGTTCTACCGGACAAGAGCACAATTTCCCCTTTAGTCACATTGTACATTGTACCTCTGTTCTACCGGTCAAAGGCACAATTTCCTCTTTAGTCACATTATACATTGTGCCTTTGTTCTACCGGACAAGGGCACAATTTCCCGTTTAGTCACATTGTACATTGTATCTTTGTTCTAACGGACAAAGGCACAATTTCCCCTTTAGTCACATTGTACATTGTACCTCTGTTCTACCGGTCAAAGGCACAATTTCCCCTGTAGTCACATTATACATTGTGCCTTTGTTCTACCGGACAAGGGCACAATTTCCCCTTTAGTCACATTGTACACTGTGCCTTTGTTCTACCGGACAAGAGCACAATTTCCCCTTTAGTCACATTGTACATTGTACCTCTGTTCTACCGGTCAAAGGCACAATTTCCTCTTTAGTCACATTATACATTGTGCCTTTATTCTACCGGACAAGGACACAATTTCCCCTTTAGTCACATTGTACATTGTGCCCTTGTTCTACCGAAGGTGCGATATGTTAAATCCTGGAATAGGACATAGGCTACTTTATATCCTGGAAAATTGTACAGTTCCCGCGAGAATACCGACTATTCATGAATGTTTGGAAACTTAAGATTAAAATCATATTATAATTATTGTATTTACCCGCAAGCCTGGATCACCTTCGGCCCCCGGATATCCCTGTAAAAAAAAAGGTAAAGTGCGAGTCGGATTTACGCACCGAGGGTTCCATACTTATTTTACTGAGCCGAAGTCAGTCCTATTCCTTAAACCGATTTTCTTGTAACAAATACAATACATAAAGTAAATAATTTAATAAATACATACTAAATACAAATTAAACATCTATATAGTATATACATACATCCTCCAAAACAGCCAAACAATGAGAAAACACGAAGTATGACATAAAAGAAAAAAAAAGACGAAAATCATAGAAAAACTACGGAAGTGATAGAAAATGATCCTTTAGCTTGCTTTTAAAAATGGCAACAGACTTAGCACGTCGTACCTCCACAGGCAAAGCATTCCATAACCCTATATAATTTAGAGGAAGAAAAAGGAACTGACAGGAGAAGGTTTTGGGACGCTCTAACAGATTTAAAATAATACGTAGCTTAGAACCATCCTCATAAAAGTACTATTTTCTAAAACCCGTCCATAAAGGTTCATACATTTCGGAGCAACGATACCACAGCAGACACATAGTTACGCATGTTAAACTGATAAAACCCCCTATTACTAAGACTCCATTGGCCGTCTGTCTGTCTGTCACCAGCCTGTATCTCATGAACCGTGATAGCTACACAGTTGAAATTTCACAGATGATGTTGCTATAACAATAAATACTAAAAACAAAATAAAATAAATATTTAAGAAGTGGGGCTCCCTAACAAACGTGTTTTTTTGCCGTTTTTGCTCGATATTATTAACGGCAACAGGTAGACGATTTAAATATTTACAGACTATTTAGTTGTATATTCACTTTAAGACAAATAATTAAATTTAAAAAATAATTACATATTTAAGGGGGGCTGCCAAACAACAAACGTGTTTTTTTGCCGATTTTTGCTCGATGTTAACGGCAACAGGTAGACAAATATACAACTTAATATTCACAGAATATTTAGTTGTATATTAACTTGAAAAATTAATAATTCAATCAAAAAAAAGTGGGCTCCCACACAACAAACATGACGTTTTTGTATTTTCCAAAAAAAGGATATAATGTAGTGTCTAATGTTGTCAAACTTAGCCGTAATTTTTCAACACGGTGTGTTGGGTGTTAACGACGCCAACTATTAAAACTTAGTCAAGAGCTAAACGGACCACTTAGTACAGAATTTCTATAGAAAGTGACCCGTTTTCATAGCTCCTCAGTGTAGCATTGTAGTTTAATTAAATAACATATTTTTAATATATTAACATACTGTAACAATGATAACAATTAAAAAATAATAATTAATAGACTAAACACGAGTAATTAAGTGAACAAACAAACGAAACTTACTGAGCTACTTAAAGAAACACTATAAAAAGAACCCCTTCTAACAGGTTCCCGCGGCATGGTCCCTATGACCCTGGCTGCATTACCTCTGGATAGCTAGCCCAATCCTTTGAGAGAGGTAAGCACCAGCTCTGGGATCTCCGGAGGCGTCTATGAGCCGGGATGACAGGGCCTTTATGAAGCTTTTCAAATCAGCTGACCAGGGTCCCATGGTCTCTATTGCAAGCGCCACAAATTCGTAATCATTTAATAAAGATGATTACGAATAAATAAATAATTCAATAACTAAATTTAGAACAATTTCGTACGCGCTGAATATTCCTCCTTCTCCCCCCATTTCATCCCGTATATTTCGATTATACTTAGAATAGACTTAGAACTAATAGACTTAGAATTCTGATATTTAGCAGGAAAGAAAGTCTTATTTGTTGCTCAATCACAAAAAAAAAACTATTTTTAGTATTTTTGTGATTTCAAACTTATTTGCATTGCGACCTATATCGCGTGTGTCCCTCAATACAATTTTACATTTTTATAAAATTCATCATCTTGTCTTGTGGTCATCTGTTATTGGCTTACTCAAATGTATCCATTTCTTAAGTATATATTTCACTGTATCGCTGTTGATGTCCCAAATAAACTAAATAAATAAATAAATAAATAAGTTTGTACGGAACCCTCGGTGCTCGAGTCCGACTCGCGCTTGACCGGTTTTTTTTATAACGGCATTAAGAATGACACGTAATAAATATTACCACATTTTTTTAATGTCTACCTTTTCGCCTTTTACTCCTTTGTCGCCTCGCCTTCCCTGAAAACAAGAAAACAAATTAAAAAATAAGAAACGGTCGAGTATAGTTAATCTGTAATAACTCGTTAATCTGTTAATCGTTAATTAACGAAGTTAACATTTCGAGTAACAGATTAACTTATAAGTTAACTTCCGTGAATTTTTCCCAAGTTAATCGTTAAAGCAGTTCCTACTGTTTACTAAAGAGATTGCGCAAGCACCGCGAAAAGCACTTCTGAATTCAACATATTAATATTTATGAAAGGGAATATCCACATTATGCCGGACGACTATACAGCGTGTAAATTTCATACAGGCGTATACCGGGTGTGGCCTGTAATGGGAGCAATAAATTGAGGGATCGTTTCTACTCTATAAACGTAGCAACATTTGTTCTACAACTTTAAAAAAATATGTAATTTAATATTTGGGTTTTTTTTCGAACAAACTTAATAGCATTTTCAATGTACTCCATCCAATAGTCTAGTTGACATCTACTGTCAGCCCACAAACTTCGTAGTTTTCGCAATACATTGCTTGTGTGAAAATCTAAATTCATTAATATTTGTTTAACAATAGGTTATTTTCAAAAGTTGTAGAATAAATGTTGTTACGTTTGTGAGGTGGAAGCGACCCCTCAATTTATTGCTCCTATTACACACCCGGTATTTTATCCAGACGTAGTTAATGATCATACAAATCATGTAAGATATGGGTAAGGACCAAATAGTTGGACCATAGTTAATCGTAGTTAACCATACAAACAACAAAAGTGAAAAAAAATCCGTTGTGACACTAAAATTATCCCCCTAATTTTCGTGTCACAACGGAAAAGTTTCATAAAAAAATTAATTAAGCGAGCGTTAGCGTGGCCAACTTTTTGGTCCTTACCCATATTTTGTTGGTAACAATTATTATTGAAGCGTAGTTAATTTTTTAAAGTTTGTTTTAGGAGCAATGTACGAAGTTTGGGACCGTCCATCAGTCGTCAATGTATTACCTGTATCCAAGTGCAAGGAAAACATGTAGAAAATAAGTACCTATCTCAGATGAGAGCACCGCCATGATTAATAAGTAATTTAATTAAAAATTGAATAAATTAATCATCTTTATTTTTGCCATTTACTGGCGAAGTAAATGGCGAACCGTAATTTATGACAACGAATACGTGAACGCTTTAAATTCATTGCCGCAATGTGCGATACATTGCTTGCTGAATTAATTAGTAAGAAAAAATAAAACACAACTAATGTTGCTCATACACAATTATTTACGTTAATTAGTGTGTATATTAACTGCTGTTAAAATATATTTTAAGTGCTGGTAGGACCCTGTGCAGGGTCCGTCCGGATCGCTACCACCATCTTATCCATTAACCACCCGCCAAGCAGCATTCGCATTGTTGTGTTCCGGTGTGGGGATAAGACAACCGGTGAAATTACCAGCATAGAGGCATACCATCTTAGTCCTCAGGGTTGACAACGCATTTGAGGTCTTGGGATTATACACTTGAGAATCCAAATGTCTATGGGTCTCAGATTCCACTTACCATCAGGTGGCCTGAGTGCTCGTGTGCCTTCTCATAAACATTTTTTTTTTTAAATGCCCTTATGAAATTTACACGCTGTATTATTAGCATACACAAAAACCTGTATATAAAGAAAAAATATTACCTCTACGCCATAATCTCCTGGAACACCTAGAAATCCCTGTAATAGAAAAAGAAGTGATAATTATTAAATACTAAAAAGAGCCGACGAGCTTTATACCGATATACCAGATATCAAAAGCACCGGGGTTCGATTTTTGTAAATCACCGGTGAAAAAATTCTCACGCGTATGATTTTACGAGTGCCCCCCGCCCCCCCCCCCCCCCCCCCAACAAGCCGCATAACTTAATTTTTAACCTGACTAAAAATACTGTAGCATTGTAGCATGTAGCCTAGAGAACGCCCGTGACTCCGTACACGTAGAATTAGTTTCCCGCTAATCCCCCCATTTTAATCTCTTAGGGGATGAATTTTCAAAAATCGTTTTTTGCACCCCTAGGATATCCAAGAAATAATCCCTCAAAATTGTAAGTCCCTAGGTCCATTGGTTTTGGCAGTGCGTTTGTCGATCAGACAGCCATTTGATTGACACAGAATTGCTCTTGGATTAAAAACCATTTATTTCATCTCAATGGACCTCATATGAGGCGAGATATTTCACTTTGTTCCGATAGGGTTGACAGCAATCAAAGTTTACATCTTTAAAAAATATGACACAATTTTTTTTTGTTTATCGGCGAAATTGCATCTATTTTCATATATATGTATATAAGACTTCTTTCAGAGATAAAATAAAATACATAAATACCAGGGGACAATCTCACACAAACATTTTTGGTGTTCAATAAAGAGTAATTGTATTGTATTGTATTGTATTAATCAATCGTAATTTTAATCGATGATCGCGATTAACTAGTTTAATCGTTAATCGTTACTCGATTATATTTGGCCCAACACTGACCGCGTCCCACCAAAATGACGCTGCTGCATCAGGGGGTTTGTTATTACATACCTATGCAGTTCAGTTTACGCTGAGAGAAAAAGACAGGGCATGTAACATGACATAACATTTGACCGACAAGTCAGGAAGCGGCATTAGTTTCCCGTTAACCCCCTAATTTAACCCCTTAGGGGAATAATTTTCAAAAATCCTTTCTTAGTGCACCCCTAGACCTCATAAGGAACTTACGTGCCTAATTTAGAATCCCTAGTCCCAGCGGTGTGAGGTGTTGATGTGTCAGTCTCTCAGTCAGTTTAATTTAAAAATTTAACTACCATACCATTATACCACCATTCCTACCATGTTTTTATTTATTTATTATACCTGTCTTCCTTCTTGGCCTGGTATGCCGGCGAATCCCTGAAAAAAATAAATTAAATTAAATCTATATAATACGCGAATATTTGCGGGCTGCGTTGGGCGCACTTCATTTTATCGGCCGTCGATTTTATCGGACTATCTAAGAATAAGAATGACCTTTATTGCCAAAACTTTAAATCTAACAAAAAAGTTTAAGAGCAAAAAAATTCAAATTAGAAAATAAAACTAGGTTAGGCAATTGGTCCCAATCTCAGCATGTGCGGGGCGGAGAATGAATGAATGAATGAATGAATAGTTTATTTGCATAAAAACAAGCTTATGATGAGATGGCTGGCGCTGATTTTCAGACTGGTCCCTAGGGACGGTCGCAAACTGATACGAAAGGGTTTTCCTATGTTCAATGGATACTGTTAACATGGTGAATTTAAGTGTAAAAAAAAACACACTTCAAAATGAAAGAAATTAAGATAAATAAAAGAGTAAAGACGAAACAATTAATTAGGAACAAACATAAAGACAGACCTAAAAAGGAAATCTATGTCTGGGGTTAATTAACCTGATTAAAATAACAATTAAAAGCAACTGTTAACCATTTAAATAAGCCGTTTAAACATAACTTACGACAGGCGAGCTCAATACAAATCGGCCGTCACATCACATCTTCTGATATTCCTACATATGTGGTTATAACGGTACAAGCGGCGCTTTGAATTTTATTAGTTTTTGTTTAGTGTTGGTAGGACCCTGTGCAGGGTCCGTCCGGATCGCTACCACCATCTTATCCATTAACCACCCGCCAAGCAGCATTCGCATTGTTCCGGTGTGGGGATAAAACAACCGGTGAAATTACTAGCATAGAGGCATTCCATCTTAGTTCTCAGGGTTGGCAACGCATTTGAGGTCTTGGGATTATAGTTTTGAGAACTCAAATGTCTATGGGTCTCAGATTCCACTTACCATCAGGTGGCCTGAGTGCTCGTGTGCCTTCTCCTAAACATAAAAAAAAAATTGCCGTTGTATGTGCTCGGTGTGGTCTGGTATATTTGAACAGTGTGGATGACCTGAACAATTTGATCACTTGGTTGCGTCGAAGTTAATGAGCATTCTGGATATTTCCAACTATTTGGTGATCTTGCCTGCTACTTACCATATGACGCTAACTGTACGTGTAGGTACACCAGTCGGGTAAAAACCTATTTCTTTCTCCCTCCGAGCTTATAAATGGCCAATTTAATTCTTGTCTTGCGTCACCGTCTCTAGGCTGTACGTCGCAGGATATCATATTCGCAAAACATGATATTCGCAAAGCATGATATTCCGTCGACACTGTCTAATTGATGTCTTGCTAATAATGATGTTTTGCGAATGTCAAGTTTTGCAAATATGATTTGGCTATTTATAATTAGGGTTCGGATATTTTGCGGGTTGTGATTGACAGGTCGTAGGGAGAGGGAATATCTTTTTACCCGACTGTGTACCTATGTACAGTCAGCGTCATATAGAGTAGCAGTCAAGATCACCAAATAGTTGGAAACATCCAGAATGCTCATTAACATCGACGATGCCAAGTAATCAAATTGTTCAGGTCATCCACAGTGCTCAAATACACCGGAGCACACGAACGGCAATTACTTGATTGCATTCTAAAACTCAATGACAGGAAATCCGATTCTTATTGATATTTTTTAGCTATTAAAAATTAAATTAAATAATCCGTCACCGTTTTCTGATTTCTCTGGACCCACATTTTATATGCTTTATAAGTATATTATGTGTCCTAATCTACTTTTATAAGAGCATGCACTAATAAGTCAATAATGAATAAATACGCCAGAGGAATCACATGATAACTCGCTCTGGAAGAATCACCCGCTTATGAAGTATTTTTACCTGCAAGCCGGCTTCACCTCGAGGGCCCTTTGATCCCTGCAAAAAATACCATTGAGTTTAATTTATTTTTTAGGATGGCGTACCCAAAGGGTAGAAACGGGACCATAGTAATAAAACTCCGCTGTCAATCTGTCCGTCCGTCTGTCACCAGGCAGTCATGAACCGTGATAGCTAGACCGTTGAAATTTTCACAGACGATGTACAATAGAATATAGTGAATATTTAAGGGGGCTCCCATATAACAAACGTGTTTTTTTTGCCGTTCTTTGCTCGGTATTAGTAACGGCAATAGGTAGACGCTTGAAATATTCACAGGATATTTACTCGACGATTAAATCGACGAACTCTTTCCTTCTATCTCGATAAAGTTCTAGTATGTACGTATGATAATTTGTTTTTTTTACCTGATCGCCATCGGCGCCAGCCTCACCGCCCCATCCCTGAAACAATCCATTACAGCTTTGATACACAGACAAACAGACTGACAAATAGACCAATTATAATAATTAAGGCAAAATTTATAATCCTTACTGTTTCGAAATATTTACGGTAAATTCTAAATAATATCACTTTAAGGAGATCCAGTAATTTTTCTAAATACATAAAACTCTGCTTACTTTCTAATATCACCTGTCAATGACAGGTGACAGGTGATATTTTAGTGTACATGGCGCAGCTTATATGAAACCTAGTGATGTATCAGCGTGTTGACTTTGCAATGTATACCGAATTGTCACCAGTCACGTGTCATTGTCGCGATGGTAAAATAAGGGGCTGGAAAAGACCCGACATTATCCGGACTTGTTAGAAGTCCTTAATCAAAGTGCGGAAATTAACGAATTTCCCAAAAATCCGCTTCGGATCCAAACCGTTGGCCACGAAATCACATTTTTTTTTCCTACAAAGGACCTAAAGCCCTTGCGTTGAGTGTTTCCATTCATATTGTTTTTAAACCAATCGCGTCACTGGTAGATCACGTGATTTTTCGTATCACGTGATTTACGAGTGACGCGATTGGTTTAAAATCAAAACGAAGAGAAACACTAAGTAGTCAGCGTAGGTATCTTGGCCTCTGAAGCCACCTGAGCCTATAGCCAAGATGCGCTCGATTTCGATTTGTTTTGTTTTAAAAAATGAAAATTGACATTCAAAGTGAAGTAAGATTGTAGTAAGTTTTCCCCAAGCACCACTTATACAATTGTTTTAAATTCCGGTTAATCGGACCGCTTAATATTGTTAGGCAGAATATTATAAAATTTAGCTGACACGTAAATAAATCTCGTCTTGTAACCTGAGTCTCATAGGCTTCCTTTCATAATGATGAGGACTCCAAAACTGTCCTCAAAAATTTCATGTCATGTGACACCAATACATGAGAAGGTAGTCAGTAGCTTAATTGAATAAACAAATATTTTATTTATTTACCGTAAAGCCATAGTCTCCTTTCTCACCCTTCGAACCCTGTAGAGAAAAAAATCGGTCAAATTGCGGGTACAAAATTATGGACTGGTGTTGTAACGAAATGAAGATAAAACAAGAAAGTATTATCTAAAACCCCTGGACTATGGTGAGGATTTTTAAAATCAACAAACTAACTAGTAATTTGTTTTTTTCTTTTAAACTATTTTTTTTTTTTTTAGTATTGGTCGTTTAAATACTGATCACACAATAATAATAGAAATTTAAAACATCCTACTAGTTTTTGAGATAGATCAAAAAACATATGTATGGTCTCATACGCGCTTAAACATAGAACGCGGTTATGTCAATTTATATTATTATTGAGCTGTAGACAGTGGCATCTATAGAGGTAAGTTGATGAAAAAAAAATCTGCAAATTTTTCATGAATTCAAATTTTATCACTCATTTTGATCACGAGCTAGACTAGTGTACCCAAACGGGACCCAAAACATATATTTACCAGTTCGCCAACCCTTCCTTTTAAGCCCTTTATTCCCTGTAAAAAATAGGTAAAATAAGTTCCTGTCAAATAATGTTTTGGTCAGGCATTTGTTGCCAAATGAACTAAGGAGTCGTAGCTCGGAGAAATTTTAGATGATTTATAAGGACACGCATAGCAGAATCCAGGGCGCGGAACCGGTTTAAATAATACCGGTTAATACCGGTTTATTTCGGTTTTGCTCCGACGTTTTAGGGAATGCGATTTTTTTTAGAACTTTATTTTAACCATAATGAACCGGTTTAATCCACGAGCGGTGAGTCGAGAAACCAAGTTTTGTAATGAATAAAAACATTAAACAGTGCTTGCTTATCGTGCGTGACGTGCATCTGGATTAAACGGGTTTTTGGCTCGAAGTCGGTGTTTAAAGGTTACTCCAAAACCGGTAAAAACCGGTTTATGCTAATGGAACCGAAATGAAAAGATTTTGCGTCAAGTACATAATAACTGTTTGAAAATTTAACCGGTATCCGAGCCCTGCTCGTAACAGACTCTTGTTAACGAGACCCACAGATTGGACTGAATAATTTGGTCACGATATTTTTTATTTTTTATTTGATATTGTAAAATGTTATTATTGTCAAAAAAGAAATTACCTCGTTCCCTTTTTCTGGTGCTTTACCCCTGTAACCCTGTAGAAAAAAGAAACGTTCTAAGTATGCTTAACATTTTTATGGGGTGACTGTATGCGAGCAGCCTGTGGGTCAAATATTCTCTGAGATTATACATACAGTGATCTGCAGGTCTAATTTAATAATGGATTTAGGGTACTGATGGGGTAGCGCCTCGATTATGTTTGCAGAAGCTCGCACCGATATCCATGCCATTCGGGGGAAAAATGTCACGTCTCTTTTGAAAAAACTGCGAGGCAGCTCTAACAGGATCCAAAATATGATTTCTAATAGATTCGAATGTCCAATAATTTTAAGTAACTATTTTTTTTTTTGGTCAAATAAGATTTTGATGCAGAAAGTTTCAAATAGTAATTGGGAGTTTTGAAAAAAAAGTGAACATCGTTAAGGACAAAAAATAAGAAACTGACTTTTCAATTTCGTCACGAAAATTAGTCGTATTATAATACGTTAATTTTCGTGACGAAATGAAAAAGTTAAAGTTTCTTAATTTTTGTCCTTAACGATGTACACTTTTTTTGGAAAACGCCCATTTCCGGTGTTAAATCGTAAATGTCTTCTGCATAAAAATTCATTTTTACGGCAAAAAACGACTGGCAGTGACATCTTGCAACAAGCATTGGTAACAATTCGACTGGTGTAACCTCATAAGATACAGCGACAGTAGTGACAGCTCGTACTGATATTACCACGAACACCAACAGACAACTTTGTTAAGGTCGTAAGTTTCCAAAGCAATTTATCGTCTCTCCTGAAAAGTTTATCAGTTTGCATATATGAGGGTTCACAAATAAACCGACGATGTTAGTAAATCTAATTTAGAGTTTTAATTTTAAAGTAGTTCCTATGTACTAACAGATGATAACAAGATAATAATGGATTCTAACCAATATGGGTCATGCTACTCGAAACGAATTTTTCAAATTTGAATTTGATTTAATACCGTACGTACCTTCCACCCTTTAACTCCTTTTTGGCCTTTCGCTCCCTGAAAATATAATAATATTACGGTCCAACTCATAAAAAGCTGAAAAATTAAGTATAGCAACGGGTTCGTCAAAGTTCATATAAAATTGCGAATTAGATTATTGCAACTTCGAAAATGTATGTCATACCATTTTACATCATAATGATCACTCTTCATAATCAATATTAATCATACACCTGTTTATTTACAGGATTTTAAAAATATCCAACTTGTTTAGTATTATATATCTAGGTAAAGGCAACTGTCATGGAACATGGATGGGTATCTCGCTGAGGGCTGTCTCATGTGCTTTGGCTTTACCCCACCCGCATCTTTCACTATGCTATCGACTCTCATCGCGCGCGCGCACGCTGTACCACTTTAATACCGCGGCCATAACCACTGTGCTTTAGTGGGTTATATCTGTGCTTCGGTGCATACAAAGACCTAGACAGTGCAGTTGATCAAGGAGCTACCGCCACCACCAGGAGGTTGGCCGGGCTATCGGACTTCACAGGTGAGCGACCTTTTGATCGTTGTCTTGGAGTTCTTTCATAGCCTTCTGCTTTCAAGTTAAAATTCGTAATTGCGCTATACTCGTATATTTGCTACACAACTGGTAAATAAGGTTAGGTTACGTTTGTTTTATAAACGTCCTAAAATCAGAACGGTTTCAGTAAAGTTCATTTTAGGAGTTGCGATGATTATGAATAATAATCATTAACAAAAAAATATGAGCAACATTTTTCGGAGAAATGATAAGTATAGTCACAAATCGTTATTTGTATAAAAATTAGAAAAACCAATTTTATATGAGCCAATAGTCAACAGCAAAAGGAGATGACACACACTACACTGACACTGTCATTGTCACTCACTACTTTGCCACATCCCAATTGTCGCAGTAATGTTACGTTAGTGCGATAAAGTACTGAAATGATCATCTACTTTTGCTGTTGACTGTGCCTTCTGTTGCAATCAGTTTAAGATGTTATTGCGACAAGCTGAAATGTACAGTCGAATTCATACAGATATTTACATTTTAGTACCCTGTCACTTACATTCACTGCGAAAATTTCATACATATATATGTAAACACCTTTATAACTTCAACTGTGCAGCTACTTCTGATTTCGACTGTTTTTTTTCAGGTTTAGAGAAAGTAGGCAAGCCTAGACGTATAATGCTACCGTTAACAATTTCGAAGCCTGACAAAACGTGGTCGACATAAACGGCCGGCGCGATAGATCGTCGGCTTACATCAAGCACCCTCCTAAGACTAATAGCGGTATCTCAAACAAAACTCCTGTAGCAAAAGCATCCTTATAACTAACAAGTGAGGATTGAATCTGCTTTGACTATTGAATTTGATATACCGCCTATTGGCGCGGGCGTAAAAGTATATTTTCGTCAGTTTTGAAAATTGCTAACGTAAACGTTACGCGTCTCTATTAGGATTAATTAAGTGGGCAACTGCGGTGAGGTAGCGGCGTGATTATTCTCGGATTAAAAATGCTATAATGGTTAATATAGAACGGTTTTTACCATGGTAACGCTCATTACAGAACTGTTATCATTAAAAATAATATAGGTGGCATGAGTGGCATTAACTGTACCAAAATTCGTGCTTTATATTAAGCAAATAGATAAAAATTATATTCTTTATATACTAGCTGTTACCAATGACTCCGTCCGCATTTATCGCTTTTCCTTCGGGAACTGTTTTTCCGGGATTAATATAGGATATAGAAGGATAGGAATTGTTTCCCGGAACTTAAGCTATATCCAAATCAAATATCATCGCAATCAGGTGAACGGTAGAGCAGCGCATAACATACGCACAAACAATTAAACAACTATTGAGTTTTATATATTAGATTACCGGTAAGCCTGGATCACCCCTCAGTCCTGGGTTGCCCTGTAAATTGAAATAATCATTTATTCTCTTTCTATTCAATCTGAATTATAATAGTAATTTTTATTCAGAGATCGACCCTTTTTAGGGTTCCGTATTCAAACTAAGAACCCTTATAGTTTCGCCATGTCCGTTCGTCACACACACAAGCTTTTGTTGCTTACTGTACTTTTATTTGCAAAGTCATTTACTGTTTATTACCAACCTAACGAGTCCAAACTCGATGGATCTAGC
Source organism: Acleris holmiana (assembly GCA_949316455.1). Lineage (NCBI taxonomy): Eukaryota > Metazoa > Arthropoda > Insecta > Lepidoptera > Tortricidae > Acleris > Acleris holmiana. Next base: position 3,630,852 of record OX438790.1, on the reverse strand, counting down.
GGAGATCCTGCCATCACCTTCCGACTCCAGCATCGGATCAGCCCTATGTCATCATAATATTGTATTGCCACGAGATATACATATGCATACAAAATTTCAGTTCAGTTGGAAACCGGGAAGTGGGTCAAATTTAACTTGCAATTTTTGACAGACATCTTACATACTTATATTACACTTACATACTTACATACGAACAGTGCAAGTTAAATAAAAGCTTGTAAATAAAAAATACAACTGTGCCACTGATTTCTCTGGGTATCTATTGGTTAACACATTTATCACAAACTGACGTTTTGTAACCTACCCAGTAACACTGAGTATAATTTATATTTTGGAAGAACATGCTTTGCTAAAGAAGTACTTACAACCCATAAAACATTTATCTTTTACCTTTATATTATTAAATACCTATGTTTAAATTTCACGTTTAAGCAGGTTTTTTTCTTTCAAAGTCTTAATTTTTGATTTATTATATTTTGATTTTTAAATCTATTATTATTTTCAGTTTTTTTCTTATATGATTCCTCTGGATCTAACTTTTTTATGTGAAAAATTTAAAAAGTACCTTTTGAAGAGTGCTACATTCATGAGAGCAACCACTTACAATTCAAACACGAAAAATACGCACCAGTGGAATCAAACAAATAACGCAATCTCAAGGAATCGCTCTTATTATTGAAAATTAATTGATATTATAGTATTTATACGTTTTATAATTAGGTACATAGTGTACCGGGTGTTGCCTATAATAGGAGAAATAAATTTAGGGATCGTTTCCACACCACAAACGTAACAACATTTATTCTACAACTTTTGAAAATAACTTGTTGTTTACTAAATATAAATGGATTTAGATTTTCCAAGCCAGCAATGTATTGCGAAAACTAAGAAGTTTGTAGCCTAACAGTAGATGTCAACTAGACTATTGGATGGAGTACATTGAAAATGCTATTTAGTTCGTTCAAAAAAAACCCAAATAATAAATTACATATTTTGTAAAAGTTGTAGAACAAATGTTGCTACGTTTATACAGTAGAAACGATCCCTCAATTTATTGCTCCTATTACAGGCAACACCCAGTATATGTATGTAAGTTATATTAGACAATGATCTAAAATGTGTCTTAAAACTCAAACCTCAAACTTATGTCTATGTTAGTATTTTGTTCCTTTTTGTTTGTCTGTTTGCCACGAATATTTTTTTCTCTTTTTTCCTTTCTAACTTTGGTCAAAATTATTAGATAAATAATGGCAAAAAAACTTTTCCCCACTAGTGCAGAAGTTTCCCTCTTTTGAGTGAATATATAAATGTATGATAAAGCTTAAAAATATTATACCTTTAATATTTGGGCTGGATCTCCTCGCGCACCCCTTCTACCCTGTTAAATTAAAAATGATCGTCATCTAACAATTCGAATCCCTAGGTTTGAATCGCATGAGAAATACCAAACATAAAATGCACCTTATAATTAATAAGATAACGTTGCAATAACAATGTAACTAAAATAGGTATTGGCTCTTACAAGATATACAAGGTGTATGGCAGTCGGGTGTAGGGGTTTTAAAAAATGATAGTTACTAATGCAAAGTTGTACGGTTTTTTTTAAATGCTGTCAATTATAATAATTTAAAAATATCAGTCAGTTTATTATGAAGGTAAAAATATTTCAATACGGGCTAAACAGGGTGTTTAATAATTGTTTCTGGTGGACACATTTATTTTAAATTTGTGTAAAATGACATTCTAAAAATAATAAATATCAGGGGACAATCTCACACAAATTGACCTACTTATTCCAAAACTAAGCTCTAGGCTTGTACTATGGGTACTAGACAACGATAAACATACTTAGATAGAGAAATACATACTTAAATACATAGAAAACACCCAAGACTCAGGAACAAACACTCGTGCTCATCACACAAATATCTGCCCTTACCGGGATTTGACCCCAGGATCGCTGGCTTCGGAGGCAGGGTCACTCCCAACTAGCCCACCGTGTCGCCGATTATATGAAAAAACCATGCAACTTTGTATAGTAAATATGGGCAAAAATGTTCAGAATGACTCTAGCTATCATCTCTCAAAACCCCTACTCCCGACTGCCAAAAACCATGTATGCTAAAAACTGTCTTTTTTTTATGGCAAACGAGCACTCAGGCCACCTGATCGTAAGTGGAATCTGAGACCCATAGACATTTCAATTCTCAAGACTGTAAACTAAAGATACTGCTACATTCAGAGCTGGTTATAGAGACCGAACAATCAGTAGCCAGAGAGGTCAGTGTTGGGAATTTGGAAGCAAGAAGTCAGAGTAATCAGTTCCAAGATCAAACTGTGAGGAATCCGTACTAAATCCCATAAGACTGATCAGCTATCTGTATATTGTCTTTTATTTTATCGCTCCTTCTATGCTTTTAGTTCTTATCTATAGTTTGATATAAAAAAAAAATACCTGTTGGCCTATATGTCCAATATCCCCCATGGGACCCTGTTGAAAAAGAACAAGAAATGGCGTTATATCTTTCTTAAATAAGTTAAAAAAAGTGGTAATGTTCAGTGGAAATATTAAATCCTCAATCCACTTGAGATAAAGTTTGTTTGACTCAAACTCACAAAGTTTATTTGACAAAAACACACTGCAACAAAAAAACTTAATCATGAATTTTGTCAGAAGAAAAAACCAAAAGGTCAAATTTTCACATCGCGTTCTTTCATATCGCAAATTTAATTTTTCATCTTTCTCCATGTAGTGATTTTTCACAAAGCTTTTTATGATGTTTGCGTTTATTTTTTTCGCATATTTTAACAGAAGATTATTTAACTATTCGCATTTTTTCCAAACCTAATTTGACAGAGACAGAGTAGGTTAGGTTAGCTTCGTTATTATATCAGGCCCGGAGGGTCAATACAACCCAGAAATAGGAGCTCCGTCGACTCTGCCTCTGTCAAATTAGGTTTGGAAAAAATTGCGACTAGTAAAATTATCTTGTCAAATATGCGAAGAAAATGAACGCGAACATCATAAAAAGCTTTATGAAAAATCGCTACATGAAGATAAAAAAATAAATTTGCGATATGAAAGAACGCGATGTGAAAATTCGCTACAGTGAAAAGATGATTTCGTTAAAATAATCTAATTAATCAAGAAATACTCGCACTCATCACACAAATATTTGCTCATATCGGGAATCGAACCCAGAACCACTAGCTTCGTAGGCAGGGTCACTACCAACTAGGCTAATTCGTTGCCAACCCTGAGGACTAAGATGGGATGCTTTTATGTTGATAATTTCACCGGTTGTCTTAACCCAACAATGCGAACACTGCTGCTTGGCCGTAGATTAAAGTATAACAAGGTAGTTATTGTACCAGCTGTTGCTTTTTACCTGATCCCCGATATCGCCTGTGTCACCTTGCAAACCCTGTAAAAAAATAATAGGTCAAGCGCTAATAGGACTCGCACACTAAGGGTTCTGAATCCCATTAGGTATGTTAATATCATATTTGCAAAACATGACATTCGCAAAACATGATATTAGCAAAACATGATATTCGCAAAACATGATATTCGCAAAACATTATTATTAACAAGACATCAATTAGACAATGGCGACGGAGCGCCTATTTCTGGATGGTGTGACCCTCCGGGCCTGCTATAAAACTAACATAACCTAAAGCCTAAAGATTCTAAATAGTAGCCTAAAAATAAAATTGCATGCTCCAAAAAAGACGGACTTCCATACAAAAATTCAATCCTTTTTTCATCTCCTTAACGAATGAATTTCGAAAAATCCTTTCTGATTCCTCGGTTAAAAACAACACCTGTGAAAAAAAATAGCTTTCAAGGTCAAGGCTCGTCGTTTATGAGTCAGTGAGTCAGGACTTTGAATTTTATATATATAGATTCCACTATTTGCGAATATCATGTTTTGCGAATATGATATTCTTCGACGTACAGTCACATTTAGTTCATAACAAAATGAGTGTTTTCTCTAATGTGAACAATTAACGCTGGCAATAGTACAAATATTAAATAAATTGTGAGTCAAAGTTATATTTTACTAGTCTATCCACGTACCGCTCAAAAAAAACGCGAGATCGGCTGTAAGCCCAGTGTGCATGTATAAGCCAAAAAAAAAATGTCCACACTGCCAACCTACACTGGGCGATTAGTTCAAAATTGTATGGCTTAAGTCTGTGGGCGGTTATGCTAAGTGTCACTTTGTACAATGTTATGTACATTGGGCGACATGAGGTTATAACAAAACAGTGGCTTTAGGATAAATAAAAGTTCGGAGTAACAATGCATTAGGTTTTATATTAACCTAACCAAAAAATATTTTTGAGTCATGCTTTTGTTGCCGACTGTACTTTTTTTGGCATAGTCATCATCTGCTTTTCAAGACGATCCTAACGAGCCCCAACACGACGGGTTTATCATGTGTCATTTAAGAGTTCCTATGGCCACCTTCCGTCTCCATCATCAGACCAGATCTATGGCGCCATATTATAGGTATATAAGTATGCCAAATTTCAGCTCAATCGGTCCCCGGGAAGTGGTTACGGACAACTTACTTACTCACATACTTACGTACTTACCCCTTTACTAACGTGGAATAGTCGTGGGGTAGCTTATGCCATGCTTTCTCAAATTCTCCCTTACTTATAAACAGACGTAGGAATCCACGGGGCAAATTTTTATGACAGGTAAGGAGTTCCCATATCGATAAACAATCATCGATGCGTTCCACATACTAGTGATCGCTCCAAGTTTTGTTGGGTTTGGGTTTTTATTGGGACTGCATTCCCCTACCAGTGCCATATTGTTTTAGGTTAATACAACTAACACCGTAGACTAAGTAGGTACCTATTCTTTCTAACAAAATTATGTGTCAATTATGTTACATAAAACAAATAAATAATAATAAGCGAAACAAAATAATAACGTAATTCTCTTCTAAGTTAATTTTTGAAACTTTACCCATCAGTTTTTGAAACTTTACTCATCATCATAGTTTTTTCTTCATTACTGTCCCATTATTCTCCAAGTACTGTTTCATACTTAATGTCTAAATAGGTAAACTACTTCTATCTAATTATCTAAAGAGGTTGGGTAAAGAGATAATACTAACTATATTTCATAGTGCAATTTTACACCCAAGCGACTATTCAAAATTTGCTCTGTGTGAACTTCATACTCGTCTTCAGAGCAAAACTTACCTAAAAATACACACAATTCTGGGGGCGATCACTAGTAAACGGAATAAGCATCGATAATTGAGTTTATCGATATGGGAAGTCCTTACCTGTCATAAAACTTTGCCCCGTGGATTACTATGTCTGCTTATAAACGTGGAATAACCATGGGGTAGCTTATGCCACGCTTTGTCAAATTCCCCCTTACTTATAAACGTGGAATAACCGTGGGGTAGCTTATGCCATGCTGTGTCAAATTCCCCCTTACTTATAAACGTGGAATAACCATGGGGTAGCTTATGCCACGCTTTGTCAAATTCTCCCTTACTTATAAACGTGGAATAACCGTGGGGTAGCTTATGCCATGCTGTGTCAAATTCCCCCTTACTCATAAATGTGGAATAACCGTGAGGTAGCTTATGCCATGCTTTGTCAAATTCTCCCTTACTTATAAACGTGGAATAACCGTGGGGTAGCTTATGCCATGCTGTGTCAAATTCCCCCTTACTTATAAACGTGGAATAACTGTGGTGTAGCTTATGTCATGCTTTGTAAAATTCTCTCTTACTTATAAACGTGGAATATCTGTGGTGTAGCTTATGCCATGCTTTGTAAAATTCTCTCTTACTTATAAACGTGGAATATCTGTGGTGTAGCTTATGCCATGCTTTGTAAAATTCTCTCTTACTTATAAACGTGGAATAACCGTGGGGTAGCTTATGCCATGCTTTGTCAAATTCTCCCTTGCTTATAAACGTGGAATAGCCGTGGGGTAGCTTATGCCATGCTTTGTCACTTTGTCTCAGATGCAAATGTCACAATTACAGATAAGGACAAAGCATGGCATAAGCTACCCCACGGTTATTCCACCTTTATTGTATGGGGGTAGCATACGAACGAAGCAAGTTAAATAAAAGCTTGTAATAAGGAATCTCCCTCCTTCCGTAAATATAAATAATAATCATTATATAATATTTACCGGAAAGCCGTCTTCGCCGGGCGGACCTCGTAGTCCCTGTAGGTAAATAAAAGTTTTTGAACACTGTTACCTTTTTATCTAGATGAAAATGAGTCATACACACTCCTTAAAACATAAGTTTTCTTTCCTGTGGTCAATAGTTAAAAGCTTGTGTGCATATAAGATATGATTTTGTATGATAGGTCTAAAGCAGTCCAGTGGGGCTAGTCAAGTTGCGTTCCACGATCATAAGCGCTAACGTTTCGATTGAATAATATATGGAATTGACGTAAACCACCGAGATAGTCACGTGGTACTATCTCAATGGCTTAAGTCAATTCCATACATTATTCAATAGAAACATAATCGCTAACGATTGTCGAATGCAACTTGACTAGCCCGACTGATGGCATTTTTGCTTAGCCAGAAAATTAGACTTTAAAAACTCTATCCTAAATCTGTGTATGACTCTATAAGCTGTTTTACTTTTTTCGCCCTATTCTCGAATTTACTGCTTTTTGACTAGAGTCCAAACTCGGTAGCTCTGGGTAGATGGTAGCGGTGGATAAACCGATAAAGCATCGGTCACTCTCGCACTGTACTTAAAAGAAAGCGACGGATGTTTTACCACGTTTAGTCGCGCGAGCCACACGGCCACAATAATTTTGATGCCGATGACGTCAAACTAGTGTATAAGCATGATTTTATCATTTTAATAGTACTAGCAAAATGTATTAGCTAACGGCCAGTTAAATTAGTTGGCAAAGAATATCTTTTAAACGAGCAATTCTTGTATACACGTTTATAATCTGAATCTCGAAAACGGCTCCACCGATTTTGATGAAAATTGCCAAGCCGTCATCTTCGGGAAAGTTTGGGTTACGCCGAAAAATCGGGTTCTGAGGTATTTGACATATATATGTCATATGTATGGTATTTGATATATACATATACCGGGTGTTGCCTGTAATAGGAGCAATAACTTGAGGGATCGTTTCTACTCTATAAACGTAGCAACATTTGTTCTACAACCTTAAAAAAATATGTAATTTATTATTTGGGATTTTTTCGAACAAACTAAATAGCATTTTCAATGTACTCCATTATGTTTTTATGGAATAGGATGCAAATGAGCAGACAGATCGCCTGATGGTAAGCAATATTGTCACCCATAGACACCTGGAGCACCAGAGGAGGTACAGGTACATTGCCGGCCTTTTAAATGAGAGTACGCTCTTTCCTTGAAGGTTTGAAGGTCGTATTAGTCTGGAAATACCGGAGGCGACAGACCATTCCACAGTTTAGTTGTACGTGGCAGGAAATTCCTAGTAAAACGCACGGTTGTGGACTGCCAACCATCTAAAAGATGGTGGTGGAAGTTCTGTCGCGTAGGACGAAGGCGGAAGGATGTGGCAGGAATAAATCCGAACAGCTCCTCGGGGCGTTCCCCGTGATACAGGCGATAGTGAATGCAAAGCGATGCTACATCTCTACGCAGTGCCAAAGAGTCTAGCCGATCAGTACGCTGGCAGCCGATAATTCGAGTCGCTCTCCGCTGGATGCGGTCCAGAAGGAGAAGCTGGTACTGGGAAGCCCCAGACCACAGATGAGAGCAGTATTCCTTATGTGGCCGAACCTGCGCCTTGTACAGCTGCAGGCGATGGGCTGGAGTGAAATACTGTCCCGATCTGTTGAGTACACCGAGCTTCTTCGAGGCCAATTTGACCTTACCCTCTAAATGACCGAGGAACTGGACATCACTCGAAATGTCGACGCCAAGGACTCCGATACTGGCTGTGGCAGTGAGGGGAGTGCTCTCAAAACGAGGAGAGGCATCAAACGCCATCTTTTTTGTGGTGAACGCGCAAACTAAATATCCAATAGTCTAGTTGACATCTACTGTCAGCCTATAAACTTCGTCGTTTACGCAATACATTGTACGCCTAGAAAATCTAAATTCAATAATATTTGGTTAACAATAAGTTATTTTCAAAAGTTGTAGAATAAATTTTGTTACGTTTGTGGTGTGGAAACGATCCCTAAATTTATTGCTCCTATTACAGGCAACTCCCGGTATATTTTGTCGTCTATATAGACGACACTATCAAATTATTATTTAATAGTGTCGTCTACATACACCCGAGCAGAGCTCGGTCGCCCAGTGCTATTAATTTGTCATGGGAGTGTCGCAATAAATAATTATCAGGGGACAAACAACATTTTTTTTTGTTTATTTTATTTGTAGTTATTAAGTTTACGGTTGCGGTAATAAAGATTATTCTTTTTTATTCTTACTTTGACTGTTTTGAAAAGTTATAAATTTAACTTTACCATTCTACTAATATTTTTTAAATAAATTTCAGCACAAAAAGTTGCGGTGTAATACCGCACCGAAACACGAAAATTCAAACACTGTTGATAAGTAAAGTTATGTAGGTTATGTAAACTTAGAAGTCTAAATATAAATATTTTATTTACCATCTGTCCTTTATCACCTGGTCTTCCGTCCCATCCCTTTAAAAAAATAACATAACTATTAAATAATTACATTGAAATCCTCGACATACACAGTGACTTGGGATTAGTATTGAGGAAACAAACTTACTGCCTGGGCAAAACTAAATGTAACTATGCGTGTGTTAAAGTAATTAATTAATTCCTGAATTATTTGATTAATAATAAAATGATAATTATTAAATTACGTACACTAATTGTATGATCACCTTAAATCTCTTACATTGCATTATTAACATCATGTTTGTTTTACAAACTTCTAATTGTATATGCTATGAAAGAGATAAATAACTGTATACGTGAAATAATTTTCGTGTAATTTTTTCATAAGATATGAAGCTTTAAAAAGTCATAGTTCAGACCCCCTGCAAAAACACTATACAAAATCGACGACAAGAATGAGGTCACAGCTGTCGTTCCATGTTTAAAATATAAGGAAAATGTAAATTACTATGTTTAAGCCAGTATCGTTGAATTAAAATATATTAGGTAAATAAAAAGAGGATGCCGAAAAAATCGACGGGTTGCACTCCGGGAGTGCCGGCAGAAGAGAAAACTTGAATATTAACGTTGTGCATTTACAATCGTTGCCCTGCGCCGCCTAAACGAATTAGCAGGCGCAGGCATACATTTTCGCCGCAAGAGAGGGGGATACTTCCTCTCCTACGCCGCGCCGGCTGTCTACTCTCCATCCGTCTTACGAATTTTCGGTCAGGTCACGTGTCCTGACGCGAGTTTAACATTTTCTACCCCTTACAAAAAAAAGTGTACAACGCCGCTAAAGAAGTTTTCACTTGAAAAAAATCTAAACATTAAAAGATGTTTTTAAATTTTAACAAGTTTTGATTCTATATAAAATCTCAACAAACGGGTCAAAACTTAGTGTATTGCGTTTTAAATGTTTTTTTTTACATTCTCTCCTAAATCGTATCAACGAAACTTTATTCTGATTTTCGCGCATGCCATCGATTACTAGTAAGAAAAAGTGATTCCTGTATACTACTCAGTCACCGTGCGCCTCCTAATTTCAGAGGTGATAACTCCTAAACGACCAAACCGATTTTTATCAAACTTAGCTTAAAACCTACCCAGTTAAATTAACTTTTTATGAAAAGAAAATCGTCCAAATCGGTTTATTCGTTTCAAAAATACCCTTCTGTTTTCTTCGGGGGTCGGTTATCGTAGCCAAGATGCAAACGCTAAGGTTTCTATATTCTACCAACTTGACATAGGCGGTCGATGCGATCTGTATATCGTCCCTTTACTAACCTAGTATAGTATCTAATTGATTAGTAGTAAATGCACTCATGTTCCAAGAAGAATCAATCAAAATGATTGAGATAGTGAAGAGACGACATAATGCTAAATTAGCGATTTTAGAATATCGACAACTCTATACATTTCGAGTCAATAAAAAAACAGAATCGTCAGCAGATTTAGCATCTTGGCTTCGCCCTTTGGTAGATATATATCATCCGAAAAACTATCTGGCTGGTAGGGCAATAAACATAGGGGTGTAACATGTCGATAACTTATAATGTAAACGTCGATATAATCATTACATTTTGAAATGTTATTGATATTATTAACCTACAAGACGATAGTGACACTAAAGACGAAGAAGAATAGTATTACTAGTAATAGTAATATTTAGTAATATTAGTACCAGTATTTTCCTTGTTTAGTTATTTATTTTGTTATACCTCCTTATTATTTTTTTGTAATACTTTATGTCAATAGTTCAATATACCTATTTATATTTCAATAGTAACTATACAATACTGTTATATAAAACACCACGTAATTCCGTGTGGTTGCCGGGTTAGAATAGTGCCACTCCATGTCTTCCCGTGGATGTCGTAAGAGGCGACTAAGGGAATAAGGGCTTGTAGTACTGTTAGGCGATGGGCTTGCAACCTGTCACTAATACACTGGGAAACATCTTGGCTTGATGAAGCAAAATGTGGTTACAGAACTATCAAGAAGTCTTTTTAGAGTAGTTGATATTTCTGTAGCTCTGCCTACTCCACTTTAGGAATGAAGGCGTGAGGTTATGTATGTGCGTGTATGTAATTTATATTCGTCGTTTCATTACCTACTTTATCGACATTCCTCTTTATGCGTAACGCTACCTGCCCTATTGCTGCTCGGCCCGCTCCATAAGCCGTGCAGGTGTGAAAGAGATAATGTGAAAGAGAGAAAAAGCATAATTCCGATAATTTATGACCTGACCGGCCAGATAGTTTTGCGGGTAGTATAGCAGACATTTCTTTTCATCCTAAAGAAAGGGACAAAAACCATAAGCGACGACATTTCAGGTCACTTTTTCTAGGCGTTGTTCGCCGTGCAATCTCCAGTGTCATTTATATAAGCTTCTTCATATACACCCAAGACGTCACGTAGGTGAGGACCAAAAAGTTGGACCACAGTTAATCATAGTTAACCATGCAATTAACGAAGGCGAAAAATGTTCCGTTATGTGTCGAGAATTATTCTTACATTCCCTAATTGTATTTTAAAAATTTAATTGCTGGCGTTAGCGTGCCAAACTTTTTGGTCCTTAACCACTTAGTTGCATCAACAATTGGATATAATAAATAAATATCACGGGACGGTGTCACACGAATTCCTTTAGTACCGTTTCGTAGCTAATTTTCGTAGCTTGCGGCAAAATGGGAATCTGAAATTCTGTTTTAACGGGTTTTATTTCCCATTTCGAAGCTGGTTACTAACCACAGTTACGAATCGGTAATGGAAAAGTCCCGTTTAGTAGCCAGATACAAAACGGGTTTTTCCCGTTTAGAAGCTGGTTACGAACTTTTAGCTACGAAACGGTATCATAGGCACAAATTGACCTAGCCCCAACCTAAGCTCTAGGCTTGTATTATGGGTACTAGACAACGATAAACTACTTATATAGAGAATTATATACTTAAATACATAGAAAACACCCAAGACTCAGGAACAATACTCGTGCTCATCACAAAAATATCTGCCCTTACCGGGATTTGAACACGGGACCGCTAGCTTCGTAGGCATGGCCACTACCAACTAGACTAACGTGTGGTGTCGTGTCATTACTCACTTACCGGTATTCCTTTAATTCCTGGAAATCCCTTCGGAGCCTGTAATAAAGTGCTTAAAATCAATTAAAGTTTCTCAAGAGAATTTAAAATAGCAGTCTTAAAACACATTTCTGTCGATTTTTTTTTAAGGTCTTCTGTTTATCGAGACCAACGTAACGAAACTCATGGTGGGTCTATGTTGGTGCTTACCTATTCCATCATCAGATCAGGACTTAGATATCATAGAATTACATTGCCATTGAGTTTACAAATGTACCTATTCTGAATGTCAGGCCATTGCAAACGTGAAATGGTTCAAAATTGACTCACAAGATTTGACCCACACAAACTGACAAACACACAAAGAAAAGAAAGAAAAAGTAATCAGTCAGATATCTAACAGACGGACAAAACAAGTAACTACAGAAAAGAGACAAATAATAGTTAGATAAGACTGACCTCAGCCAGATATCATTGATTTGCCATTGATTATACCTAGCTGAAATATTTACCGCAAAAAATAACCCTAGCTCAATATAATAAACGTTACTAGTTTGTGTAAATTATTAAATAAAGCCCCACAGGAACAATCAAGAAGCTTATATACGACACTGGACATTGCACGGCGAACAATGCTTTGAAACGAAGAAATTTGACCTTGAATGACTTTGCTTTATTTTGCTCAAAGAATCAGAATCACTCTAAAGAAAGGGACAAAAAACATATGCGACGTCATTCACGGTCACTTTACTTCGCTCCAAGGCGTCGTTCACCGTGCAATCTCCAGTGTCATATACCAGGTGTTGCCTGTAATAGGAACAATAAAATTAGGGATCGTTTCCACACCACAATTGTAACAACATTTATTCTACAACTCATGAAAATAACGTGTTGTTTAATAAATATGAATGAATTTAGATGTTCCAAGCCAGCAATGTATTGCGAAAACTACGAAGTTTGTAGGCTGACAGTAGATGTCAACTATACTATTGGATGCATGGAGTGCATTGAAAATGCTATTTAGTTTGTTCGAAAAAATCCCAAATAATAAATTACATATTTTGTAAAAGTTGTACAACAAATGCTGCTACGTTTATACAGTAGAAACGATCCCTCAATTTATTCCTTCTATTACAGGCAACACCCAGTATAAGCTTCTTGGGAACAATAAAAAAATCGCATTTTGTGGAAAACGATTGAAACTAATTTATTCAACTGTCAACAGTCACTTTAAAGATGACATTAATGCTATCTATCAATTGGTGTCAAAGTAAGGTCTATTTTGTATGGTATATTTATTGCCTGGGTATTGGATATTTAATTCCACGCCCCCAGTGGGCCGAGCACGCTACCACGGGTCAATTTCTGACATAGGGTCGGGACTTTAATTCGCCTATTCCATATTCCAACGTAAGTATAAAGAACAAAAATTTAAAATAAAAGCGTGTTTAGTGTGATTTGAGTCCTTTTAATACTAACCAACTTAATCCCCGGATGACTGTCATTTTAATAATTTCATAATAATATTTGACACTAGTTCCCGTAGGACGTCATTTGACACTATGTCCCGTGGCAGCATGCTCGGCCCACAGAGCAGGTTTTTAAATTTCCTGATTGGGCTTTAAAACTATTATTTTTAAAATGGAAAAAAAAACTATTTTTTTATTACCAGCCAGCCGTTGACTCCTTTGGCACCCTTCACTCCCTGTAAATAAATTTAAAAAAATCAAAAAAAAATGTCTAAAATACCATCATTTTTCATAATTTTATTTGCACTAATTTAATTTGCCATAATGGTCACTGGCTATAAACTTCATTTTCCCTGATATCACATAACATAATTTCATTTGCCCTAAAGACCTTTTTTCTGAAATCGCAAAACTTTCAGGTACTTTTTACATGTCATCGTATAGAGCCCAGGTTAGGTTAGGTTTGTTTTATTACAATTCTGAATAGATCACAGTTTCAGAAAAAATGCCTTTATGGCAAATGACTATCATGGCACATGATTCGTATGGCGTATAAAATTATAACATATGAAATTCGGACACATGAAATTCGTTCAAACGCTAGAGAACCGTATAAACTAAATACAAAATTATAATTTACCATCAAACCGTGAACACCGTCAGGACCCCTCAGTCCCTGGAAATAAATAAATTTATGTAAAAAAAAATTTTTGGCACATGCATTCGTAGCGAACTATACTTTTTTTTTGCAAATTCTTTATCTGCTCATAAATACCAAACTAACGAGTCCCAACACGGTGGGTCTACGTTAAGTATAACGGAGATCCTGTCACCATCCGTCTCCATCATCAGGTCAGCTCTTTGATACCATAACATTGCATTGTCATCGGGTTTACATTTTTTTTTATGTTAAGTGGGATCTGTGACCCATAGACATTTGAAATCTCAAAACTATAATCCAAAGATAGCAATCCTAAGACCGCGAATGCGTTGCCAACGCTGAGGACTAAGGAATGCGTCTATGCTAGTAATGTCACCGGTTGTCTTATCCCCACACCGGAACACAATGCGAATGCTGCTTGGCGGGTGGTAAATGGATTAGATGGTGGTAGCGATCAGGACTGACCCTGCACAGGGTCCTACCACCACTCATACATAATCATATCATTCACAAGAAAACGCTCAGTACAAAACATTTTTATTACCGCTATGCCGTCATCGCCTTTATATCCCTTCTGACCCTGTAAAAAAAGATAGACAATTCATACATAGAAATTGATTACACCGTTTATTATCTTCAAGTGTTAAAAAACAATAGTTAAAGCCCTCTCATAATGTTGCTGTGCCCAACTGGGTCCATAATTAAGTTATAATAATTATATTTATTACTGTAATAGCTTAAGTTAGCCTGTCAACTGCCAACACATTGTGGAATGCAATAAACGTTTGAGTATTTGAGTAGTTAAAAAAACCGGGCAAGAGCATGTCGGACCATGCTTAGTGTGAGCATTGCGCCGCAACAAGCCCGACCCGGGAACGGTTCAGGTTCTTCCGGGTGGCAGGTGCGTCCCGACCACAGGCGGGTGAGATCTGTCCAGACCAAAACTACGATCGCAAGTCTCCAAATCACAGTCGTGTTTGTAGACAGGAGTAAAATAAAACGCGCTATGAATCGTTCCTATAGCCGCTATAATTCCACTCAGTTCTTCCTAGTTACAATGAGCGCACTTCGTACTAGTTGAGCGCAGGCGTCGTTCGAGAGGCGCGTGGCGTAGTTCAGAGCAAAAAGGTCCTAATCGCAAGGGTTTCGGTTCAAAGGGTTAATGGTAGCTGGGGATACTTGTTCTGGTTCTCAGAATCTCTCAAGGCTCGTCTAACTCGAAAGCTCAGCACTGACTGAAAGAAGTTTTCAGTATTTATACCCCCAGGCTTTACCATAAAGAGAGCCGCTTGCACACGGCACCAATTCGCCCTTTTTAAATTTAATATCCGTTATGGATTTTTAATCTTACGTTGGTAATTAATAAATTTATGGACCGATCTTTACAAAGAAAGTAGCATATCTGCCCTTAGGGGGCTGCCCGTCTATTCACACATGTCCTACCACCGTCGCATTCCTAATTTAAGTAGCTTTGGGAGGGCCCAATCCTAATTTATTCCTGATTGGAACCCTCCCATGCTTTAAGAGTGTACCTGACCTTCGGGATCTGGGTTAGCTATCAGGCCGGGTACCTCGGGGAATATAATAAAACAAAGAGGAACATCCTCGGTTATTTACGAGCGGCAATAAAATAAAATGTGAAAGTTACATAAAACATTTCAAAACATGATACAAAAACATGCTTAAAGGAGACAAAAAACACACTTTGTCAATAAGAATAAGAATGCTACAGGATTCTTATACATAATTACAGAAATCGGACAAATGGGTGTCATTACTCGCAATAATGTGGACATGACTCCAATTTTAATTAAACAAATTAAATTATATTAATTTACATCAAAACGCGTGTGCACGTTTTTGTTTCCCTATACCTCGCCGATCACATATTACTCCACACCTTAACAATAATAAATTGTTAAATATGAGCGCTCGACGTTCTTTACATTTCGCCACGCTTCTTTTCGGTATTTTAAAAAACAAAAAACCAGATTATCTATTTGACAAGCTCGCCATCTCTCAGCGACAACGAATTGTTTGCAGACTATTATGCCCTAGACACAGTACTGCTGCCTTTCGTGGCAGCTTTCGCTACGCTGCCACGAAATGCTGGAATAACCTTCCACCACCGATCAAAAATTGTAATTCTGTTAGTAGCTTTAAGCATAAGCTAAAACAGCATCTCTTGAACCAACAAAAGGCATAAAGTCTGGGGCGTGTAGTCATGCAATCAGCTTCTTTATACGTCACAGTAATGATTTATTTAAGTGGCTCTCTATATCTCATTTATTTCCCTTCATTCATCACATTTTGTACATGATAGTTCCTCTTTATGTTTATTTACTTTCTTTGGAGTCTCAGTATTATAGCTATATTGTGTATGTATGTATGTATCGTCTATATTGAATCCCTTGTAATGTATTTGTCCTATGTAAGTCACAGTACGCTGTCCCAAGCAACCCGCCGCCTGGCTCCCCTGAAAATCAGCAAGGTTGACATCCTCATGCCAACCATTTCGCTGAGTGGAGACCATTTCGGCACACATCATCATCATTAAAATTTGTTATTTTTTTTTTTTTTTTTTTTTTTAAAACTGTCACTTTTTTATTTTATTCTGTTAGTGCCGCTTGTTAGAATATAAGAACTAGTTTTATTATATCACTGTATTTCTTCTACTAAATATGTAACCCTTGCTTTGATGTGTTTGTCGAATAAACGTTTTTCTATTCTATTCTATTCTAATTTATTTCTTACCTGAACTTTAATCTTGATCCTTTGCAGGATAGTTATAAATAATTAATACAGAAGTGGCCATTGATATTATATTAATTTAAGTACATAAGTTTGCTCCATTAACATCCGTGGATTGCGGAAGGAGCTTTCACCTCACAAGTTTATTTTTGCCGTAAAGGAATAAAATAACTATGGAAAACTCTTTATTTGCTTTAATATGTATACTCAATAACAAATCTTTGTATCATTTATTTATTAATTATTACTGCCTTGCAAAGGATTAAAATTATTTTAAGGGTAAGTAATCAATTGATGTAATTTTATTTGTTTAATTAAACTCTATGGGGTCATGTCCACATTATTGCGAGTAATGACGCCCATTTGTCCGATCTCTGTACATAAAACATAATTATACAGTATGCTTGCGCTAACATTAATCTAACAAGATTCTTGCTTACGCGTATTAGTCTAATGACGAGCCGTCCGTAACACTTAGTGTAGGGTTCCGAAGCCGTTAAGTACTAAAAACATAAAAATCAACAAGTAATAACTAATTTTCTATTTAAAGTCAATTGGTTCGGTCATAGATGATTTAAGTATAAACACTTTAATCGTCTGTATCTCTTTCACTTAAGATTTTTTTTTAGTATTTGTAGTTAAAGCAAATTTTTAGAGTTAAGGGGGAGACACTTAACTCTAAAAAATTGCGCTTTAAAGCTTAATATTTCATAAATGGAACCCTTAATCGGAAAATTGAGTTTACAAAACCGCAATATTTTTGAAAGACCTGTCCAACCACCCACACTGTAGGGTAGACGAGATAAAAAATACATCCCCACGTTACGTGTAGGGAGGTACCATTTTATATTTTATGATAATATTTTTGAAAGACCTAAGATTAAGTAATCCGTTTATGAAATATCAAGCTTTAAAGCGCTAATTTTTGTTAGACTCAAGTGTCTCCCCCAAGTGTTGTTAGTAGGTACTTATCGGCTTCGGAACTCTACACTGAGCATGGTCCGACATGCTCTTACCCGGTTTTTAAAGTCACTTAAAGGCATGGCAAGCGTGTTTTTTTTATTATCGTTTGTTTTTCATTGAAATACTACTTGTAATTTTTTAGAGTTTTATGCGTTTGTAGTGTTTAAAGGCTTCGGAACCCTACACTGAGCATGGTCCGACATGCTCTTGCCCTGTTTTATCTTGTAATGTCAAGCAAAATCTAACTACACAATATTAATTAAATTGATTACCTGTATACCGCTGGAACCTCGAGCACCCTTCCGACCCTGTAATTAAAAAAATATTAAAAACTTTCTAATTTGTATCCTCGTAGGGCCGGATGTGCATTAAGATCTACATAATCAAGGCAATATAATTTAAACTAAATTACAATGGAAATAAAGTCCATTTTTATTTTCTAAAAAATGAAATTGGCATTATAGAGCAAACGTATATGAACTTTATTCCCTCGCTAGTAGATTCAAATTCGCATTCACAAATATCTTCCTGCTCGTATTATAGTGGGCTTGACGAGGTATTTAATATTATACACCGTGTTTTTTTTGATTTACGATAACTTTAAGGGCACGTTCTTCAAGTCAAATTAAGCTAATTTCCCGAAGACAGACTTATGATAACTCGTACGGTTATAAAGATATTCAATTATTAAAATTAATCAGTTAATCACGTTAAACTAACGTAAAAGGCTCTTAATTGATACCTAACAATTTTCTTTTAATTACCTATTATGAGTAAAGAGTTTTCAATTGTTAGGTCGTGCACCTGTCAAGTGTTATCTTTACTTGTGTGTGTGTATGTCGCGCTGACTTGACGTATTTGACACTAACTATGAGTTAACTCTAAAGACCCTTTTAGAATGATTGAAGACACAACATTTAATTACTTTGTTCTAAACATTTTTTTTTTTTTTTTGCAATATTTTAAAATCTAATGTACCACGTAGTTTCTATACGTGTACCTAACAATATGCCGAAATTATCGTAAATAAAAAAAAACACGGTGTATTCAATATCACTTTTGTCGGAACAAAAATAATAACATTGTTTTTGCAAACTGGGTCTAGTTAAACAGTACTAATTTGTTATTTTTTTACCTTAATCCCCATATCACCTAGAAATCCCTTCAATCCCTGTAAAAGAACAACTAATATTAAAAATAAATATGAGAGAAATACAGTTCCAAAAACAATAATTCTAATTATAATTCATCTGAGAATCCTAAATACATACATACATAAATCACGCCTGTTTCCCAGAGGGGTAGGCAGAGACCACTTCTTTCCACCTGCTACGATCCTGACAAAGCTCTTTCGCTTCTTCCACATTCATAGATCGAGTCATGCATGCACGTCGGTTTCGGGTTATTAAGATTCGGCCCTTTTCCAGTATTTCCCCGATTTTATTCAAAAAAGTACGCCTAGGGCGCCCCCTTCCGACCCTTCCACTCACTTTCGCACTGTATATTTCTTTCGTCAATCGTTTTTCATCCACCCTTTCCAAATGACCGAACCATCGAAGCATGCCCTTTTCAATCTTAGTCACTACATCTTCTTTCAGACCACACTTCTCTCTGATGTTTTCATTCCTTACTCTATCACACAGTTTCACACCACACATACTACGCAAAGAGCGCAGAGAGTGCCTAAATACATGATAAGAAAATATTACTTTACCTTTACGCCGTTGTCACCTTTGTCACCCTTTTGGCCCTGTAAATCAATTTAAAAATAAGTTAATTAAAAAAAAAAAAACTTTTTTATTTTAGTCAGTGGTTTGTTTACCGGTTGTCCTTGGTCACCTTTGAAACCCTTTATCCCCTGTAAATAAAATTTACAGATAATTATTTAAAAAAAATGTTGTCCAATTTTGGGTCTAAAATCTAAAAATACTAATTGCATCTTTGTTTACTTACCTGTATCCCTTTGTAACCTTTAGTACCCTTTACACCCTGAAATTAAGTAATGAATAATCTTTAAATCTTTTAAAAAATGTACGTTATGTTGTTCCATCAATCATTTAAGTAAGCATTTAGGTAAAAAATTATATAAATTGTTAAATTGTTGGTGTACCGGTGTGCCTGTGTCTCCCACTACCCCAATAGCGCCCTGTAAAAAGTAAAAAAATAATTAAAAAACAATTACTTACCTAAGGTACTATATTAGCCCTTTTCTTCAAAAGTATTCACATACACTCTATTTAAGGGGACTGAAGCAAAACAAATCCAAACAAAATGGGATAACGTTTTTCTCCCCATTGTTGACCTATTTCTACGACTTTTTAATATGTCACAGATATTATGAAAATGTCTGTACATTTTCCTTTTCTATAAAATATTTATTGGAATGAAAATAAAATAAAAAAACCAAGCGGATCACCATAGACAGGGTAATGTTACAGTCATACTTTTTTTCTTGTTTTTTTTTTTGTTCTATTATTTGTTTTCTTTTATTCTTATACTGTTATAGGTTTTATTTTTTATTATTATTTGTTGTTTACATGTATTTTGAACTTATTTTAATTTTTTTTTTGTTTTTTTGTGTCACTTTCCGTGCTGTCACCGAGCGGTCCTAACGGAAGATCAGCGCTGGTATAACCGCCAGCACATGCTGAGTTAGGACCGTTTCGCAACAACTGTTCATTTTCTGTTTATTATTATTTTATTTGTTACTGTTGTGTTGTTGTGAATAAATGTATTTTCTTTCTTTCTTTCTTTCTTATAGACCTAGTTTTCCATAATATCTACAACATATTCTAAAATAGTGGACATCGGATTACATTTAGGGGGTGAGAAACGTTATCGCTCGGAGCTTAATTTGTATGGATTATTTTTGACAGCTACGCGATTTAGGCATCGCTTCACAATCCTCTTAAATGCTTCATAAAGTTGTTTACCTTATTGCCGATGTCACCTAGAATACCCTTCAGGCCCTGTAAATAAAAATAACACTTCAAGTTTAAATAAACTTGACTAGATTAACAGTTAATAGCCACAGCTAAAATATAGTTTAGACAAGAAATAATATTTTCTAATTTAAAAAAAAACCCTAAAATAATATCTTGAAAATAATGTGTTTATTAAGTTTATTTACCAGTGGTCCTGTGGTTCCCGGAATGCCCCTTGGACCCTGTAAAGAGGTTAAATGTTTTATTTATTTATTTATTTATTTATTTTCAAATTCCTATAATTAACACTTACAGACTAGCTAAACGTGTTAACAGGACAAATATTTACAGTAGCGGTAGTACAGTAAACTTAGTTTAAACATTAGGTATTGTGCTTGGAGTTGCTGTAGACTCTAGGTAGCGGCCGGCAGCTGTTAGGAAACCAGGTACGGTACTATGAAAGACATCCAATGTGCTATCACTGCTCAGAATCTTATTAAGGAGAGTCAACGCACGATGCAAAGGGGAGTGGGATAACGCTCGAGTGCGTGATGTAGGGAGAGCAAACATTAGGCGACGCTGTGAACGAAGCTGAATTTTACGGACAGGCTCTACACGCAGAGGAATCAGGGCTAGGATATAAGGATTATGCGTGCAGCCTCGCAGTAACTGGATAAAATATTTCACTAGATACATATTTCTCCTGAACTCTAGAGTATTATAGTTTACCATTCCGAGCAGAAAGGAGGTGGGGTACAAGTAAGGATAGTACCCATAGACTTTCCGAAAGAGCAAACGGATAAAAGACTTTTGTACTCTCTCCACAATAAGAGTGTAATGTTTCTCGTGCGGGTTCCATATGATGGCATTAGTTTCTAGTCTACTTCTAACGTAAGCATTGTATAGAACACTAAGGGCTGACCGAAGATCAAATAATTGAGATTGCCTGATGACAAAGCCTAAACATTTCCTTGCACCATTGCAGATATTTAGTATATGGTCATGAAAAGTGAGATGAGAATCAAATTTAGTGCCTAGATCGCAAATGGATGAAACTCGCTGAAGAGATTTATTGTTCAATGTATATTTACCGAGTATGGGACTGCGAGCACGCGAATATGACATCAAAGAGCACTTATCTTCGTTAAGGCTCAAGCCATTCCTATAACTCCAGTCACACACACCGTCTAAATCATCTTGCAGTCTTGTACAGTCGAGATTGTTACTAACTGAGAGGGCCAATTTCAGATCATCAGCAAACATAAGGCAAGAGGCGTTCTTTATTGAAGATGGAAGGTCATTGACCAGAATAAGAAATAGAAGAGGGCCAAGATTACTGCCCTGTCCTATGCCGGATGTTACTGGGTATAATTTAGACTGGGTTTGTCCATATTGGACAAACTGCTGCCTACCAGTGAAGTAGTTAGCCAGGAACTGCAATGAACCAGCAGAAAAACCCGCTAAGGCCATTTTGCCCAGCAAAATATCATTATTTACTCGGTCGAATGCCTTTCTGAAGTCGAGGTATGCCACATCGACTTGCCTGCATTCGTCCATGTTGTTCGCAATCAATGTAGTTACATTAAGTAGGTTAGACGATGTCGAACGCTTAGGTAAAAACCCGTGCTGTTCGTCACAGAACCAACCATTGAGTTCGTTATAAAAGTGATAATAAATAACAGATTCAAAAAGCTTTCCAAATACTGAAAGGACTGCAATAGGTCTATGGTTCCGTATATCAGATTTAGGACCAGATTTATGTAATGGAAGTACTTTTGTAGTTTTCCATTGCGTTGGATATATGTTATTACGCAGTGACAAGTTAAATATATATTGCAACGGCTGTACAAAAACTTCTTGGCAATCCTTAACGATGAATTGTGGAATATTATCCGGACCCTGAGTTCTTTTTGAGGAAAGTCGGCCTATAGCTCTCCGTACATCGTCTTCGCTGACATGGTCGATTGAAATGTGACGTAAATTTGCATGAGAGCCCGTTTCGTTGGCGGAAGCGTACGCGGTGGCCGCGTCCAACTTCGGAGGTGCCAACAGGAAAACACTCTTGAAAAAGTCCGCAAAAGAATCCGCTACCTCTTTAGGTGACATATTTCCGAAATTTGCTGGTTGATTTGATTTCCTATTGCGCTTGACAAAAGACCAAAATTGGGAGGGGTCATGAATAATATTTGATTGTAGAGTTGCGGTAAATGAATATAAACATTCTTTAGATTTTACTATCACTAATTTTCTATAGTAGGAAAACATTGCATAATAAAGCTGATAACCTGATTCTTTGTACAATTTATGGTATTCATTTTTTAGTCTGTTATAGTATATGACCTCAGGTGAGAACCAACTCGGATACGTTTTACGATTTTTTATAGTGCGTTTCGGTGGAACAGATTGAGAAATTATATCATCAATAATACTATAAAATCTGCTGACACACTCGTCAACCACGTCGCATGTATACAACGTTGACCATGTTGCATTTGACAACAAATGGTACAGAAGTAAAAAATTGGCTTTACGATAGTTTCTTGTCACAGGCGCATCTGTATTGTTTGCAACATTGTTTTGAGAAGGTGTAAACAGAGTTCTACATGAAAAGATGATATCAAGAGGCAGATGATGGCTTTCAGAGGATACTAGGCCAGCGACGGCTTCCGATACCGACACTTTTAATACATCCTGGTTAACTAAGACAAGGTCAAGCACGCGACCCATGTTATACTTACCACTTTAATTTAGAATAAACTACACATAGAGGTAATAAGTTGTTTTTGTCGTCATATTCCAAAAACGATAGAAATACTAGATCGTTCAATAAGTCCCGAGACTAAATTGGAAATGGCATATATAAAAGACTCTTTTGATTTTTAAAAAGTACTGGCCATCTATAAAAGATGTGTCAATTTTTAAAATATGGAACAATAAAATATTGATTTTGCAGACATTTAAGTGACGCTACGCTTGTAATTTCGATACAATGGAAAAAAACGAGCTTCGCTTGTTGATAAAACGTTATTTTTCAATGGGAAAAAATACCGTTGAAGCACAGAAATGGCTTATAAAATGTTATGCGGGATCAGCTCCCTCTAAAGCAACCATTTGTCGGTGGTATGCCGACTTCCAAACGAGGTCGCATGGACTCAAATGATGGGTAACGCTCAGGTCGTCCAAATGAAGCAGTGACTCAATAAAATACTAACTAAGTCCTGAAAATCGTAATGGAAGATCGGAAAGTAACAGTGCGCGAGATAGCCGATATATAGTGAAGATTTCAGCTGGTAGTGTTTTCACAATTTTACATGTAAATTTGGCCATGAAAAAGCTTTTTTCCAAGTGGGTGCCGCGTTTGCTTACAACTAACTGATCAAAAGGAACAACGTATCAATGATTCAGAGTGACGTTTGGCGCTGATGATTCGTAATAAACAGGTATCTTTTTACGTCGGTATGTGATAGTCGATGAAACATGGATACACCATTTCATTCCGGAATCAATTAGGTAGTCAGCGGAGTGGAGAGCGGCTGGTGAAAGCCGGCCAAAGACTCAGAAATCGGCCGGTAAGGTTATGGCGTCTATATTTTGGGATGCGCATGGAATACCTGCAGTCAATTTAGGCTAAGTCGCTACTATGACGTTTCAAAAGAGTTTATTATTTGTAAACCTACTTGAATAAAGATTATTCTGATTCTGATTCTGAATACTTTTCATAGACTACCTTGAAAAGGGGCAAAATATAAATAGTGACTATTACATGTGCTTATTGGAGCGATTGAAGTACGAAATTGCAGATAACGGCCTTAGATGAACAAACAAAGTGGTGTTCCACCAGGACAACGCGCCTTGTCACAGGTCCGTGAGAGCGATGGCCAAAATTAATGAATTGGGCTTCGAATTGCTTCCTCATCCCCCTTATTCGCCAGACTTGGCCCTCAGCGATTACTGTCAAAATTTGACTCAAATAGTGAAGTTATCGCAGCAACGGAGGCTTATTTTGAAGCCAAAGACAAATCGTTCTACACGCATGAGATAGAAAAGTTAGGAAAGCGTTGGAGGGACTGTATCGCTCTTGGAGGAGACTACGTTGATGAATAAAAAATCCAATATATAAAATTCTCGTGTCAACATGTTCGTTCCCATACTCCGAAACGGCACGTCCGATTCTTATGAAATTTTGTGTGCATATCGGGTAGGTCTCAGAATCGGCCACACATCTATTTTTCATACCGATACGTGACGTGAAACAAAAAAAAATTGCAGCAGCCGAAGCCGCTGGCAGGTCGCTGGTAATTTTATAACAAAAAAACTTGTTTTAGTACATACTCTCGGGATTTATTGAACCACATGTTACATGGTCATCTTAGTTTGGGATCCGATGCAAATGAGCTTAAGAATTATGTACTATTTTGCATAATTCTTAAGCATTCTTAAAAGAAAAAACATTCTGGCTAGAGAAAATACAGAAAAAGGAGTTTTTAATCTTATTATTACCATTAATGCGAAAATTTGCATGAATGGATGGATGATAAAACATTTCCTAAGCACCTCAAAAAGGCCAGTTTTGCTGTTTAAAGTCAGTGGGCAAAATTCGATTTTGCTGCGAGCGTGAGACAAATTTATTATTTTTCACGATATAAAGGTGCTCGTAGTGTGACACCCCGCGGGCGGCTGAGTGACATGATAAATGTCGTTGGATTTTTACCATGTTGTCTTTTTTACAATAATATTGTTCAGCAGCGAGAACAAATTATGTTCTCGCTTAGGGCTAGACGAGTTGCATTCGACAATCGTTAGCGATTATGTTTCGATAGACAAATGTATGGAATTGACGTAAGCCACCGGGATAGTCACGTTGTACTAACGTCAATTCCATATATTTTTCAATCGAAATATAATCGCTAACGATTGTCAAATGCAACTTGTCTAACCCCACTGAGGTGAAAAAGTTGAATGAGCAACACGAGACCAAAGTTATTTGCATCTCGTGTCTTTGAATCCCTCGCTGCACTCAGGATTCTAAACAAGAATTCATTTATAAAGTCCTTCGCTTGCTTGGGATTCAAAATCCATGCTCACAGCAATAACCAGCTTTGCTCTCTTGTTGAATAAAAAACTATTATCAGAATGTAAAGAAAGACCTTGGCACTATACGGTCATCTTTGGTAACTTTAACGCCAAGGTGGGAGCGGCGCAGAGCGAGCCAAAAATATAAATATCAAGAAACAATCTCATACAAATTTAGTATAGTTATGTATCATTTCCCAAATTTTTCATTTGCAAAACCTATATTATACATATACAATTTTCAGAATGTATTTTAGTACCATCGTGTAGAACCCGATAGGTTAGGTTAGCTTTTATAAAATCCTGAAATATTTACGGTTACAGAAAACACAGCGGGTTGGCAAATGAAAATTTGGGAAATGAAACATTTGACCAAACATATTTTGGTCAAACGAACTAGACCCACTACATATAAAGGTTACAGGTTAGGTTACATTTTCAAAAAAGCGTACGTGATAATGAATGATAAGTTATTTGTGAACAATAAAGTTTTTTGGCATCTCGTGTCTTTGAGTCCCTCGCAAACTTCTAGAATCCTTCGATTACTCAGAATTCAAAATCAACACTCGCAGCAAAAACCAACTTTCTCTCTAGTTGCACAAATATAGTAGAAATTTTATAAAATGTCGGAATCCCTAGTAAAATTCTTAAGTGAATTCCGACCTAATTGCCATCTTATGTAGGTCGGAATTCCCTTAAGAAATTTACTAGGGATTCCGACATTTTATAAAATTTCTACTATGACAATTGTTTGCTTACCCTCTGGCCTTGGTCTCCATCAATACCATCCGGACCCTGTAAATAAAAAAAATGCGCATTACAAGAAGAAAAAAAGATAATTTGTCGAGAGTGCAGAATTGCATATATCGCACTGCTAGATCAAAACAGTATTAAGTCAAAATGAAACTGTGTTTTAAAATCAACTTTAATACAACATCAATAAACTTTTAACAAAACTAGCAAGTTTTTAAGTTGATACTGTTTTGATCTAGCTGTGCGATATAGTGGTATAGTTGACGACACGCTAGCCTAGTTGGGAGTGACTCTGCCTTCGAAGCTAGGGGTCCTGGGTTCAAATCCCGGTAAGGGCAGATATTTGTGTGATGAGCACGAGTTCCTGAGTCTTGGATGTTTTCTATGTATTTAAGTATATATTTCTCTACATAAGTAAGTTTATCGTTGTCTAGTACCCATAGCACAAGCCTAGAGCTTAGTTTGGGACTAGGTCAATTTGTGTGACATTGTCCCGTGATATTATTATTAGTTTAATCTTTTTGAACTGAGCTCATCCACTTACCTGTAAACACAATGCATTGTATCTATACAATCCTATTATCAGTTTTTGCCCCCAAATCCGCCAACGAGTAACTTTTCGAAAAAAGAAGTAGGGTAGGTACATTGCATGAATGTTGAATTTTCAACCTTATTTGTTGTTGGATAAGTTTAAAATGGCCTAAAAGGAATATAGCGTATTCAACACTTCCGTATTTTCTAACCACCTCAGCTTGTCGAATGTCAAGCGGTTGTAAAATACAAAACAAGTTTTGCTTGCCATCATTTCATTAGTGTATTTTGTAGACTATTGAGTAAAGAAATAGAGTCGATAATCTATCTATCTGCGTTTACTACGAGCTCGTTATCTTAATTTGTGGATAACTACATAATGGTTGGAAATCTGGAAACAATAAGCTTTCAGCAGAAATTAGCTTTCTAAGTAATGAAAACTCTACGAAGTGATACGGTCTATGAAAAAATATTCTGTAAAAGAAGGTATCGTTAAAAAATAATTATATTGTTTGATATGTTTGTTTAACGAAAAAAAATAATTATAAAATTCATTGAATTGATTTTCTGTGGAATTTGTTTCATTCAGATAAATAGTTTTAAAAAAATATATTCGAAACAAAAATACAAGAACCGAATAGTATGTGAAACATTTTCTGTGAAACAAAATTCTGTAAATTTTCTGTCTGTAAAACAACAAACCCTACATAATGGCTTTGGAGTCTTAAGTCGATGAGGTTAGTTCAAAAAGTTTAAACTATAATGTGTGCTTAAAAGCATTCTATATTAAAATTTCCTCTTTTCTCGTACTATCAGCATAAACAGAGGTCTTTTATTTTAAGTAAATACAAAAAATATGTTAGTTTTAAATTCTAAATACTATGTAGGTATGTACGTTGCACCAAAATACGTTTTTTTATTATTGTATTCTCGCAAGCTTCAGAATAGTTTTGAACTGTGCCCTTAGGAAAAGTCGATAAAAATGTCGACACTCATTACATCGACAGGCATTTTCACACAGTAAGGTTTCAGCAGATAGTAGCTTTCGATGAAATGAAATTCGGTGAAACGACACATTCTATGAAATGAGCTAAAAATGAGACATTTAAAGGGAATCCATTTTTTTACTGCGAAAGACATACTCATTCCACTTGTTAAGGGTATGTAATCTTATAAAATAAAATAAAAAATAAATTATTGTTCATTTCTCGCGAATGCTACAGCAACTACAATTGCAATTAAAACGGGTCACTTTCTATGGAAATTCTGTACTGTGTGACCCGTTTTTATTTTTCTTGACTATAAAATAAAGTTAGTATGTCACGTTTTACATTTTAGCCCTCTGCAACTGAGTTGACTTTTTTAGAAACATTCTACTGAGGTGGAGTCTGTCAGACGTCATTTTTGATTAAACATAGAAAAAATACTAATGGATCAATGATAAGTATTGTTTATTAAGTGTATAGCATGATTATTTAATTTTCATGTGGAATTTATAATAAGCATGTACATGGGCTTCTAAATAAAAAAAATGACATTAACTTGAACAAGGTAAAGAAATCTGGAGCTTTTAACATAGGTTAGTTTATAATGCCCCGAGTCTTTAGGAGAGGTTGCTGAGCGATACAGACCTATTTTCACGCTATAAAACGATTTTTTTTGCGGTGTCTGATAGACGTCACGTCAGTCGCAGAGGGTTAGGCTAGATTTTTCTCTCCTGCTAAAGCGAATGACGGTATCTCAGACAAAACTCTTAAAGGAAATGCAACCTTATTACTTATTACTAATGAGAGAGGATTGAATCTACTTTGGCTGTTGAATGTTAGATACTGCCTAATGAGGGCAGTTTTCCAGTGCCTGATAAAAAAAAGTAATTGTAAAATATTGCTTAGTGCATAATTATGACTATGTGTGTGTGTGTTTATTGTGTGGTTGCGGGATTGGAATAGTGCCACTCCATGTCTTCCCAGGGATGTCGCAGGAGGAGACTAACGGCCGAACCCATATTCAAACCGCGGACAGATAGCCTTGCTTCGGATTAAAATTTGACACATTGTATGGGCAAATATCAAATTTCAATCCGAAGTAAGCCTTATCTATCCGCGGTTTGGTATAGATTTCAGCCGTAAGGGAATAAGGGCTTGTATACTGTTAGGCGTCTTGGGCTGATTGTGCAAATGTGGTTACAGGATTACCAACAAGTTTTTTTAGAGTGGTTGGTAATTCTGTAGCTCTGCCTACCCTACTCTAGGAATGAAGGCGTGATGTTATGTATGTATGTGCAAATATGTAGGTATGTAATTTATGTATTTACCTGCGAGCCGTCGTCTCCTACAATTCCCCTAAAGGCCTGTAAGAAAAAAAATGATTAAAAAAACAGATGGGCCCTTTTCCGACACACCAGTTGTCCACACACAGAAGACAGTAGCGGCGCGGAAGCGGGCGTATTACCGTTACAATGCTCGTAACGTACCACAAATATCAGTTACAACGATGTACCTGCGCAGAAAGCGCTTTTTTAGAAGGCGCGAAAAGGTTTTGGCGAATTATATGGCAGTACGTTTGCGCGGGTAAAATTTCGACGCGGCAGCCATTGCAGCGACGCCGTCGACCGCCATTTTATTTAGCGTCGCGTCAGTTGTCATTCGTACATAAGCTGAGACGCACGAGCGCTAAGCGCAAATCGCTAATCGCTAATCGCCATGAGCGAGAAAGCACGAGTTTAACTGTCATTTCATATTCTATTTCATTCCAGTGGTGCTAGACAAGTTGCATTCGACAGTCGTTAGCGATTATGTTTCGATTGAAAAATATATGGAGTTGACGTAAGTGTCACGTTACTATCTTGGTGGCTTACGTCAATTCCGTACATTTATCAATCGAAACATAATTGCTAACGATTGTCGAATGCTACTTGTCTAGCACTACTGGACCGATGGCTTCGGAGGTAGGGTCACTCCCAATTAGGCCAACGTGTCGTCAAATCTAGGCTGAGGCAGGACTGGTTTGATTCTTGTCCCTGATTTATGACTTATGACTGTATGTCCTTTCTTCTTTTGATATTTGTATTATATTTATTTAGTAGTGTTTTTTATTAGAATTATATTAGTATATATTTGGGTATTTATCCTATTTATTACATGTATATGTTTATACGTATTTAAATGCAATTTTTATCTTTATCTGTTTAATTTTTGTACGTTTAGCTATCCGCTGTTTTATTTCTCTCACAATCGCTCAAAGGTTAACTGGAAGAGGTCCCTTAAAGGGATAAGTTGGCCTTTGTACATACCTTTTATGTTTCTGTTTCGTTTTTTTTACTTTGTTATCTTGAGTTTTCATACATACATACATTCTCATTACGGAAGAACAGCGCTGGCCCTGCCTGCCTCACGCTGAATTGTAACAATTCATTTCGAGATAAATTACGTTGGAATATTAGATTTAAAATGTTTGTTCTTGTTGTCACGAATAAACAATTCCTTTCTCTCTTTTTCTCCGAAAGACCTTCACAGAGTGCAATATACGGCATTATGCCCGTTTCCGTCTTCTGTGTGTGGACGGCTTTAGGGTATTTCGAGCTATACCCTTACATATTCAGCAGTTAGAATGTGCAGATTTCCTCACAATGTTTTTCCTACACCGGTTAATGTACTTCAGTTAAAAGTCATTGGTACATGGCGACTGTGAGGGTTCAAACCAGGGATTGTAAAACCGGTTTTAACAAATACCTACCTTTATTTAAATTGACAAGTTTAAACCACTAAATTTTTTACCTATAATCGAATTAGAGGTATTCTTGTCATTCCACTTTTGTTTTTATCGCTATATATACTATATTTGGGTCATACACACTCTTAAAAACAAAAGTTGTCTGTCCTGTGGTCAATAGTTAAGAGCTTGTGTGCATATAAGTTATGTTTTATGTGATAGGTCTAAAGCAGTCCTGATGGCGTTTTTGCGGGGATGGGCTTAGCCACAAAATTAGTCCTTAAAAACGTTAACTTTCGGTGTGTCCACAGGAAAGACTGAAACCTGTGTATGACCATTTACAATATTAAATACCGGTATTCAATACCGCTATTCATTGCACCTGATAAGTAAGATGTCAATTAGACTGTAATTAACTGTAACTTTAGACTTGTCTAAGGCGTATCAAAGTATTTTGTAATAACCCCGAAAACGTTTACAGAAACAAATAAACGAGTATATTGTTACTGACGGATTTTACTGGTAATGGTTTTTAGGGGTAAAGTATTAAATTGGCTAAACCGATAATATTGTGGCGACCTAGTGACATCTAGTAACAACTTGTAACAAACAACTTGACAGCGCCACCAGCGTCAGACACCGCAACTAAATCTGACAGTGCGCTACATCGCGCTAACGAAGTTTCGTCAGTCGGTTGACTTATATACCACTTCCAACTTCATCCAAATGGACTTCAGTCCCCAGGCATAACACCCGCCTGGAGAGAGATCTCTCTACTCTCTCTTACTACAATATACTTGAACACCGGTATTCATTATAGCGCTAATCAGAGTTTTAGCGATATAAATAGCGAAATGCAGTTATAACCGGTTATACCTCATTTGAAACCGGTAACGATCCCTGGTTCAAACTACCGAGAACTCTACTCCCTAAGCTACACTATCGACCTTTATTTAACCTCGTAAGACCCGGTGTACTATAGAAAGTACATAATTCATGCAATTCAATTAAAACCTTATTTCAAGTCTCATAAAGTTCATTTTTATTTGTTTCAAAATTGAAAATGTCATTTAAGTGCAAAGGTAATTGAACTTTATTTCCTAGCTGGTAGATTCAAATTCCTACTCACAAAAATCTACCGGATTGTAGTATGGTGGGCCTCAAGAGGTTAAGCTATAAAAGAAGTAAACTTATGAATTGAACTCTTTATCCTCTATTCTAAATTATAGTTTGTATTTAAAGTTAATTCTTTTTTTTTTACCGGCGTGCCGTTATCCCCTGCTTCTCCGTTCTGACCCTGCAATGAAATAAAAAAAACACTTAAAATAATTATGATAGAGTTTTGTGATGCTTTTTTATACAAGTTTCAAGTTTAAGTTTATTCATTCACCAAACAGACAGAACAATCCTTATGGTATAATTAATGTTAACACAAAGATTTCGTGCATGAATATCAATGGCCCTCACATTAGGACAGGCCTGTGTCGTGAGAACCGTTATCCTTTTTACCAAGGTAGATCACAAAAACATGACAACAACATAAAAAAATATACAATAAAAAAATGTTTACCATGATGCCCTTGTCACCTTCATTACCCTTTAGACCCTGTAAAAAAAACTCATTGGTAAGTAATATAAATACTTGTCTATTTTTTTTAGTCCTAAACTAAGCTCTAGGCTTGAACTATGGGTACTAAACAACGATAAACATACTTAAATAGAGAAAACACTTAAAATCATAGAAAACATCCAAATAATTATTCGCGCTCATCACACAAATATCTGCCCTTACCGGGATTTGAACCCAGGACCGCTGGCTTCAGAGGCAGGTTCACTCCCAACTGGGCCAACGGGTCGTCAAATTATTCCAAAACTGTCTGTTCCAGGCCATAAATATTCACCTGAGAAATCTAAATACATTATCATATTTTGTATTCTTACCGGCACGCCCATTTCACCTATTAACCCCTTCGGGCCCTGTAAACGTAATAAAAAGCACTTTAAGAAAAAGCTATTTTAAATAAAGTTTCAATAAATATTTAAATGAGAAGTCTAAATTCATAAGACCGGGAAAAAGGCGGATTATTTTGAGTTATATACACATACGAATTCAGAGGGGTGATTTTCTCAACACAGCGCTGCGTCGATCTCAAAGGTGAAGATTTATCCGGCAAGTTTAAGAAGTCCCGTCAGAGCGTACCAAACACATTTTAGCTCGTGCCTGACACCTGACACTGAAGTCGACTCACCTGCCTGCTGCCTAATTGAGAAGGCACGCGCTAAAATGTGTTTTGTAAACTCCGACGGGAATTCTTAAAATTTAAATTAAATTAAATTAATCTTGATTTTGGACCACGCATATCCATATCCATACATTCATCGTTTAAATTATATTAAATTAAATAACAATGAAAATCAGAAACTAAAATCAAACTTAGAATTGAGGTAAAAGACAAAATTAAAATTCATAATCCAAAGTAAATTAATTACAATTATATAAACATTACAACTCATTAAAATAAAATAAAAAAAATCAAAAAAAAAGACAGTTTATAAAAATAATAATGAATACCTAAATTTTAATATTACTTTACTTTATGGCACCGGCGCCTTAAACTTGCCGGATAAAACTTCACCTTTGAGATCGACGCAGCGCTGTGTTGTGAGAATCACCCCCAGCAACCGTCTATCCCGGCCGAGGCTTGAATAGTGCATTTCTCTAACAAAGCGAGAAAATATACCACATTTGTTATAATCAGACATAAAAGTTTTTGTGGCAAAAACGTCAATTCACTAGGGACTTCCTTCCGATATTCAATTTATCGATAACTGTTTCATTTACTTATAAAGTGTCATAGTAGATAGGTAACATTCATGGGATAAAATATAAATTAACTAAAATACACTACCCATTGATGAAATTCAATCGATTTTCATACAAAATAAACTTAAACGAAGAGCGCCTTGCAACAAAGGCATATTTAGGTAAATTGTATGACAATGTGTAGCATAATAGTAGTAATAGTATACTCTAATACAATACCTACTTGGTTTTCGAAAAATGCATGGAAAATGACTGAAAATTAAAAATATTGTAGGTAGATAATTATTTGTTTTTAACTTCATGCTTATACCACTTTTAAGTTTTGATATACGGTGTATGGAAATTGCATGTTGATATTATACGTTATGTAATATTCATATATAATTAACTTTCATAAGAAAGTACAATTTATCGATAAATTATTATCGTTCGGAAGTCCCTAGGACAATATTATTCGTGCCATAAAAATTTCTACGTCTGTTAATAGTATTAAACTCAGTCCCAATATTGCCTTAAAAAACACATTGTCGCCATCACCATCGACAAAAGTCCATATTAAAATTCTTATTCTAATGTTTTGTTTTACTACCGATTTGTATTCGTAATAATCAGTCTTCATATTTTTTCCCTAATACTTATTGATTTGTTCCTAACTCGTCATATTCCTAACTCGTCATATTCCTAACTCGTTATATTCCTAACTCGTCATATTCCTAACTCGTCATACTCCAGATTCGTCATCTTCCAAACTCGTCGTACCTTGTACAACCTGCACAAATCTATTATAGAAATCCTCTGTGGTAAATGTGCTATTGTTCCATCATTTGCCAATTCTTTTGGACTCCGCCTAAAGTTAATTATTGTCTAAACGTATAACGACTAAGTACAATCTAAGTAATACTTATCATTCCTGTAAGCACGTGTTCGCGATTTAATTTGACTGTAAAATGAAGAGTTTGGAAGATGACGAATCTGCAATATGACGAGTTAGGAATATGACCCGTTAGGAAATTGTCGAGTTTGGAAGATGACCAATTTGCAATATGACGAATCAGGAACAAATCTACTTATTTGTTTATAATTTGTTATTCAAAATCTTTGCAACCTTATTTACCAGTTGGATATTTTTAAATGCGTAGCTGTATGATTAATATTGATTATGGAGCGTGATCATGATGATGTAAAATGAGTAGGTATGTCACATGACTAATGGACAAGAAGTCGGGCCGTCAAGATGGCGTC
Organism: Acleris holmiana; assembly: GCA_949316455.1. Classification (NCBI taxonomy): domain Eukaryota; kingdom Metazoa; phylum Arthropoda; class Insecta; order Lepidoptera; family Tortricidae; genus Acleris; species Acleris holmiana. Next base: position 3,596,214 of record OX438790.1, on the reverse strand, counting down.
CGAGTCGGTGAGAGTCACGGTGAACTGGCCTAATAATAATGTCTAAAACTTGTTAATGGATATAATAAAACCACGTTTCATTGAAGTCCAGTATTATTATTATATAATACACTGACCAACACAGTATGAGATAAGTTTTCAGATTTCTGATAACGACTGAAAGTTTTGTGAGAAAATGCGCACCCCATCGACAGACTTAGCATGGAATTGAATTGAATTGACATTAGATAAAATCTCAAATTGAAATGTTTTAAATGTAACTTTAATAGTGGTTTAAAATATAACATTATTACGCGTTGAAGTTAATTCAGCATTTTTTATGAACGTAATTAAATAAAACGCTAAATACGCTGTTTGTAAAAAAGGCTGTTCACAAAGAGTTTGTTTACCGATATGGCGTTGACTCCTGCATCACCCTTGGGACCCTGTAAAAAAAGCACATTAAAAAACAAAAAAAAAAAAAAAAAGTTTCTGCCTACTTCTAGACATTAACATAAGTTATTAACAATAATTTGATGACTTACCGTATATCCAGTTTCACCTTTCATACCCTTCGGTCCCTAAAATAAACAAAAAAAAACATATAAAATAAACAGAATTAGCACTGTTTTCTCTTTTTACTTTTAAAGATAAAGTCACATCAAGTTACATATCTACAATAGTTAAGGTCAAAATGTTAAGACAACTACATACAAATTAAGGTTTTATTTGCTATATTATCATGGGTAAGATAACGCGAGCCCTAATACACGTGTTAAACTAATTAACATACGAGCAATCCGTTCGTTTGTTTGTGTATATGTAATTTTAGTTAAATTTAATTAGTATGTGTTTTTTGACTAACATACTTGGCTCACGCATTATTTTATGAAAAATGTAATTGTGTTTAAGATATAAAAAAATAAATTAGGTTAAAACACATGTTAGTTTACCAGCGCGCCGTTTTCACCTCGAGTACCCTGCGGACCCTGTAAAAAAACGCAACTTGAAACATCCTTAAAAGTAAAGTTAAATAAATAAATAAATATCAGGGGACAATCTCACACAAATTGACCTAGTCCCAAACTAAGCTCTAGGCTTGTACTATGGGTACTAGACAACGATAAACTTACTTAAATAGAGAAATACATACATAAATATATATAGAAAACATCCAAGACTCAGGAACAAATATTCGCGCTCATCACACAAATATCTGCCATTACCGGAATTTGAACCCAGGATAATGTTTGATAATATTTTTTGTGTACCTGTTCACCGACAGCACCTGTAGCACCATACGGACCCTGGAAATAAACATTTAAAATTGAAATAAAGTACATCATCATCATCATCATCATATCAGCCGAAAGACGTCCACTGCTGGACATAGGCCTCCCCCAAGGCTCTCCACTAAGACCGGTCTTGTGCCTTCCGCATCCATCGCGATCCCGCGATCCTTACGAGGTCGTCGCTCCATCTTGTTGGAGGCCTACCAACAGCTCGTCTCCCGGTCCGTGGACGCCATTCGAGAACTTTCATAAAGTACATAAAATAGTTTAATTTTTGACACTCTTTTGTTGCAGATTCTTAATTTTATTGCAAATTCTTGAGTCCAAACACGGTGGGCTTTTAAGTATAGCGGGGATCCTGTCACCACCTGACTCCATCCTCAGATCAGCTCGATGATGCCATATTACTGTATTGTTCTCGCAGTTACGTAGGTATACCAAATTTCAGCACAATCGGTCAGAAGCGGTACAAATAATCCTTGCAAAATTTGATCCGAACATACATACAGTCATGTAGGACCATCACCAGCAATAATATATCCAACGTTGGGCTCAAAAATTTCTGACACGTCTATATTACTAGAGGCATAAGCGCGTGCCAGATCTTTTAAGCGCAATGTTGTATAATATCTTATTACTGGTGACTATACAAACATTTCAAGTTCATAAAAGACATAATATGTCGCTTTATTCCAAAATCATTTCTATATTAAAAAATTAGAATACCTGCATGCCCTTTATTCCTTCTATGCCCTTCGGTCCCTGTAAATAAATAGAAATATAACTCCAAATAATTTTCAATACAATAAATACATATCACGGGACATTGTCACACAAACGACGATGGGTAAAAATGTCCCCACCCACCAACAGTGATGAAACATGTGCCAGTTTATAGATCTTGGCAATATGATGTACTTTTTCTATGGCGACGATCACCATATGTATGGGGTTTTCTTGAAAAATCATAATCTTATCGTATGGAACTATGGAATTTGTTTGAAAATGAACACGTATGTAGATGATTTGCCTTGCCTGGCCCTTTGTTTTCATTAAAAAATTCCCATTGATTTTGCTACGAACATAAGTATTTTGTCTTTTATTGGGTCCTAATGAACATATAGACCTGCAGCCCTTTACTGTTGGAGGGGGGGGACGGGGTCCATACAAAATTGCCCATCACCCTTTATAGCCGCAAACTAAACTCAAGGCTTGCACTATGTGGGTCATACACACTCTAAAAAACCAAAGTTGTTTCGCCTGTGGTCAATAGTTAAAAGCTTGTGTGCGTATCAGTTATGTTTTTATATGATAGGTAAAGCAGTCCTGACGGCGCGTTTTTTCGGGAATGGGCTTAGCCAGAAAATTAGGCCTTAAAAACCTTAACTTTCGGTGTGTGCACAGGGAAGACGGTAACCTAAATCTGTGTATGACCCATGTGGACTTGACAAGCAACGATGAACTTACTTATATAGAGAAATATATACTTAAATACATGGAAGACTGTCTTTGAAGTGTATTGCAGAATCGTAGTAGGCTGTTTTGTTTGTGTGTTCTTCTGTTAGTGCAAGCATGCATATATGATAAAGTTTCATTATTAAATTAAAAGAAAAATGTTTGGCTATATTTACAAAGGAGACTGTAAGTTTTTTTTTATGGCATTGAGAGGGCAAACGAGCACACAGGCCACCTGATGGTAAGTGGAAACTGTGACCCATAGACATTCGCATTCACAAGATTACAATCCTGAGACTGAAAATGCGTTGCCAACCCTGAGGACTAAGCTGGAATGCCTCTATGCTAGTTATTTCATCGGCTGTCTTATCCCCGCAACACAACATGCGAACACTGCTGTTTGGCGGTAGGTTAATGGATAAGATGGTGGTAGCGATCCGGACGGACCCTGCAAAATGTCCTACCACCCGCAAAAGTCTACTATTTATAAAAAAAAACTTGGGTTATATTATATATATAACTATACGAGACCGTTTGTTGCTAAATAATTAAAAAAAACACACAAATGTCTGCTTTTACCGGGATTTGAACCCGGGTCTACTAGCGTCGAAGGCAGGACTACTAGGCCAACGTGTCGTCAAATATAATAAAGTGTTATGTCGCATCTTCTACATAATTAATGATTTTGTATATTCACCCTTGTTCCGGTTTCACCTGCGATCCCCTTCGGGCCCTGAATATAAAAGATGTACAAATTAAACACCAAAATAAAGTGTATAAAATTGTTTTAAGTAATTTTAAGGAAATAAATGGTATATTAAAAACCGGGCAAGAGCATGTCGGACCACGCTCAGTGTAGGGTTCCGAAGCCGTTAAGTACTACAAACATAAAAATCAACAAGTAATAACTGATTTTCTATTTAAAGTCAATGGCTGCCGTCTTAGATGATTTTAGTAGGTATAAACACTTTAATCGCCTGTATCTCAAGGACCAATGATGTCTACCTACTTAGTCGTGATAGCTTTTAAATTCGTTATATGTTCTTACATTTAAGATTTTTTTCGGATTTTTAGTATTTGTAGTTTTGGCTGTAGAGGGGGACGACGACACTTGAGTCTAACAAAAATTAGCGCTTTAAAGCTTAATATTTCGTAAACGGATTACTTAATTAACAAAACTTTTTTCACGAACCCATAAAATTTTTGTAAGACCTATTCAACGACACCCCACACTATAGGGTAAACGAGAAAAAAAATACGTCGTCGTCGTTGTAGTCGTTACGTGTAGGGGAGGTAAACTAAAAAAAAAAATTTTTTTACTTTTTATTGTACCACTTTGTTGGCGTGACTAATATGCATATTCTAGCATTCTAGTACTAACAGTCTTTGCACTAGGCTGCGGATGGTTCCTAGTTTGGCTACGGAATCGTAAAAATCAACATTTAGAAAGAACTGTGACATACCTACAAGTTAATACCAGAAATAAACATAAGCTCGCAGTGCCCTTCACGCGGCTCCATAAAATAAAAAACTCTTTTATGGGTAATTGTATTAGGTTCTATAATAAGCTCCCAAGTAATGTTACTGAACTATCAGTAAATAAATTTAAGAGTTACGTTAAGCGTAAACTAATTTCTAAAGCGTATTAAAGACTATATTAATGATAACAATGCTTGGGACTGAATTGCTTGTAATAAAATGTTTAGTCCTTATGACAAAAGGTTGCGAACGTCGAAAAAAAGAAGACATCCGACAGAGTTTCTTACAGGTTCTTCTCTGATCGGTCGCGATTTGAACCTGCAATCAATTTAGGCTAAGTCGCTAATATGACGTTTCAAAAGAGTTTATGATTTGTAAACCTACTTGAATAAAGATTATTCTGATTCTGATTCTGAACAAGTAATAACTAATTTTCTATTTAAAGTCAATCAAAGTTGATAATTCTGTAACTACATTTTGCACAAACAGGCTAAGATGTTTATCAGTGTATTAGTGACAGGTTGCAAGCCCATCGCCTAACAGTACTACAAGCCTTTATTCCCTAAGTCGCCTCTTACGACATCCACGGGAAGACATGGAGTGGCACTATTCTAACCCGGCAACCACACGGGCAATGTTTTTTAATTATTTAATAATAATTGTTTGTTTACCGTATTTCCTTTGTCACCATGAATTCCCGTTGCACCCTGAAAACAACGTAATTTCAATCATGTACCAATTGAAATTAAGTTCTTATTACGTTTTGTAACAAGAAACACTATGGCTATAGTTTTTTTTTCAATCGCACGGGGAAGTAAACCAGCAGACAGGCCACCTGATGGTAAGTGGGATATGTTACTCATAGACATCTCCATTCTCAAGACTACAATCGTAAGACTGCAGTCTTAATACCACAACAGAGTTGCCAACTGAAAACTAAGACAATCTCACACAAATTGACTTAGTCCCAAACTAAGCTCTAGGCTTGTAATATGGGTACTAGACAACGATAAACATACTCAAATAGAGAAATACGCACTTAAATAGATATATACAGAAAACATCCAAGACTCAGGAACAAATATTCGCGCTCATCACACAAATATCTGCCCTTACCGGGATTTGAACCCAAGGCCGCTGGCTTCGGAGGCAGAGTCACTCCCAACTAGGCAAACGTGTCGTCAAAATGCGAACATCGCTGCTTCATTTATAAATGAACTAATACGTAATAATAATTCATGTTTACCGGAGAACCGTTTTCACCCTCGGAACCCTTTAGACCCTGTAAAAATTGAAACAAAAGGACTTAATGAACAGAAGTATTTCTGGTTAACACACTTAAAAATGTTAAAACACTTAAACTATTTTACTTTACCGATAAACCTTCTTCCCCTGGGTTACCGATTTCACCCTGCAAATAAAAAAAGGGGTTTTAAGATAAAATTAAAAAAAAAATAAAAAAAAATAATAATACGTTCTAATAGGGTAGTCCAACGCTTTTTTGTTTTTTTTTAAACATTTATTTTAATTCATACTTTTCAGTTTTCTTAGTTGATATGAAACTGTTATTTCAAGCGCGCCGCAAGCAAAGCCGCGGGAAAGTCATAGTCATATTTCAACAAGTATATATTCTTCGTTGTAGTCGCTCAACTATCTTAATCGAGATATCTGATCGCCACCCTTGAAATAGGTACCGTTGAGGAGTTCCGGTGGCCATCTGTGGTCTTCATCATCAGTTCCACTTCACCAAATGATACTTTCTGAATGCAAATGCTAGACTTCTTACTAAAAATACTAATATCGCTATATGTTTGCCTACTATATTTGAGGAGTTCCCTCAATTCCTCACTGATCCCCTCAACAGATTCAGATTTGGTGACAATGGAACCACCTCAAAAGTATACTTTTTTTTTTCTTTTCTTTTTTTCATGTTAAGGAGAAGGCACACGAGCACTCAGGCCACCTGATGGTAAGTGGAATCCGAGACCCATAGACATTTGAATTCTCAAGACTATAATCCCAAGACCTCAAATGCGTTGCCAACCCTGAGGACGAAGATTGAATGCCTCTATGCTAGTAATTGTCGGAGTAATCGATAAACATACATAATATAGATATATGTATATATAAACAATGGAACGTATAATCTCCTCCTTTTTTCAAGTCGGTTAATAAATATCAGGGGACAATCTCACACAAATAGGCATAGTCCCAAACTAAGCTCTAGGCTTGTACTATGGGTACTAGACAACTATAAACATACTTACATAGAGAAATACCTTCTTAAATACATAGAAAACATACAAGACTCACGAAAAAACTCGGGCTCATCACACAAATAAATCCCTTACCGGGATTTGAACCTAGGACCACTGGCTTCGGAAGCAGGGTCACTCCCAACTAGGCTAACGTGTGGTCAATGTACATGAGTAGTTATAAGACATTATTTTTTTATGTATTTACCCTCATGCCGAGGTCACCTCTTGAACCCACAGGACCCTGTAAATAAAAAAAAACGCATGTTTAATAAAAAATAAACATATATTAATATTTATTTCATAATAACAAAACATTTGCTTACTTGTATTCCGTTGTCACCTTTAATACCCTTTTGACCCTGTAAATGAATGAAGAAAATAACTTTTTGTTTTAAGGGAAGTACCCAGTGACACTCGCGACGTTAAGACAAATCTAACGACACCTCGCTTGTTGAAATCGGACCACCCATCCAGCCGCAAACGGGTAAAAAGCAAGAAATAACTTCTTTTAAAATGATAGATAAATAAGTCCAACTAAATTCGGCTTTTGGTTAAAAATATTGTAGGACGCCGACTTCTGTCATTTTAAAAGAATTTATTTCTTGCTTTTTACTCGACTGCGGAAAAGCCCAAAAGGAGGGTTATGTGTTAGACCTGTATGTATGTCCGACTCTATGTTGCCTCGTAAATCATTTTTTTTAATGTTAATGAGAAGGCACACGAGCGCTCAGGCCACCTGATGGTAAGTGGAACCTGAGACCCATAGACATTTGAATTCTCAAGACTATAAATCCTAAGACCTCAAACGCGTTGCTAACCCTGAGGACTACGATGGAATGCCTCTATGCTAGTAATGAAACATAGTAATTAGTATGCTAGCAATTAGTAGTAGGTAACCATTTATTTTGTTTCATACCTTTTGTGATCATAATAATACTATGTCGTCCCACATCTCAATTAATAAGAAACAAGCAACGCCGCGGAAAGTGCTTCGCCATACTCGCTCAACTATCTTCATCGAGATATCTTATCGCCACCCTTGAAATAGGCACCGTTGAGGAGTTCCGGTGGCCATCAGTGGTCTTCATCACCAGTTCCACTTCACCGAAAGTTACTTTTCAAATGCAAATGCTAGACTTATCTCAGATAATACTAAGATCGCTATACTGGGTGATTTTGGGGTCATGATCCGGAATGGCCAAAAGTGAATAAGATGGTCATACTGAACAACCTTTCCGATGGGACCAGCCACGAAATGGCCAAAAAAAAACCAGGTGTTCCAACTCTCAATTAATTCACCGTTAATGTTTGGAACAGCTGTTTTTTTGGCGATTTCGTTGTTGGTCCCATCGGAAAAGTTGTTCTGTATGACCATCTTATTCACTTTTGGCCATTCCGGATCATGACCCCAAAATCACCCAGTATATGTAATACGTATGCCTATAAAAACTTCAGGAGTTGCCTGGATTTCCCCAAGATCCCATAGATTTTAGTGCTGAAAATGGGACCAACTAGAAAGTATACACGTAAAAACAAAGATTTTTGAAATCGGCCCAGCTGTCTTTGAGTGATCGGGAAAATAATTAGGTACATTTATAAAAAAAACTAAACGAATTTAGAACCTCCTCCATTTTTGAAGTCGGTTAAAATACAATATTTTACGAGTTAATGCAAAGTAGTGGTGGTAGCACCCTGTGCAGGGTCCGTCCGGATCGCTACCACCATCTTATCCATTAACCTACCGCCAAACAGCATTGTTGAGTTCTGGTTTGGGGATAAGAAAGCCGGTGAAATTACTAGCATAGAGGCATTCAATCTTCGTCCTCAGGGTTGGCAACGCATTTGAGGTCTTAGGATTATAGTCTTGACAATTCAATTGTCGATGGGTCTCAGATTCCACTTACCATCAGGTGGCCTGAGTGCTCGTGTGCCTTCTCCTTAACATAAAAAAAAGAAGTATATTCAGAGCGATTAGTGATTTTGGTGTTCTTTTTGAAATGACTAATTTCACTTATAACATTGTTATTGTCGCATATTAACTGACAAGTGAAATTAAATAAATCTTCAATTTTAAGCAAACAAGATCATATTCGCCTATTTTATGCTTCGTTTCATTTTGATTAAAATAATAAAAAAAACCCTGTCTGTAAATATTTATAACAGATAACAGTACGTAATAATCATTTGTCTGCTTACCGGTATACCGTTGTCACCCACTTTGCCTTTTAGTCCCTGTAAAATTAAAAAAGTTTGATTAACTTAATCGAAATAATGACTTATCTCTATTTTTGCAAAATAACCCGCATTCAAAAAGTCTAATAAACCCTACTGCATTTTTATACTGTCGTTGACGATATAATAATTATGTTAAAAATTACAAAGAAAGACAAAGGGTGGCCATGTAAATCGGCCAGTATAGACCGGTCTGTGCTGGGATTCTACACGGTAATAACGATATCGTTTTTGATGTGTTTCTGTATTGTCAATGTTTTGATAACTCTTATATCATTTAAAATAATGGCGACTGTGACATAAACGATTCTAAAACACGTCAAACGCGATATCGTTACAATGCAGTAGAATAGAGGCCCAGAAACTATAAATAATAATACAAAGATATGTTCTTAGGAACGATGTCATTGATTTTAGTGACAAGAAAAATTTAATCATGTTCGAAATGATATGAAAGTGGTTGTCATTTCGATAACCTGCCAATATAAATTATAGAATATGTAAAACAATGCATTTCATCATTTTAGATATCATATTTCATTGTAATATTTACTTACTGCTTAAGATCAACACAATCGATATCTACATAGAAATAATGTACGTTTTACCTTTCAAAACTTCCGGGTTCGATTGAACTGATTACTTGTTTTTTTTTAAATCCATAATTGTAGTTTTTCTTGTCACTAAAATCGATGACATGGTTCCTATGAACAGATCTTTGTATGCCCATAGTGACCGATATACTCTCGCGGTCAAATAGTACGGGTCAGAGTAAGTTTTTCATACAAACGAGGCTATTTCGAAGCCTTGGTCCCTGGCCAGGGGTTGTTTTGAGTGGGGTTTAATGTTGGATACTCCGAAGTTCAATAGAGGAGGTTAAAAGTTCTTAAGATACCTAACTGATTGCACAATCAGTTTACACCACAGCGAGAGGAGATTTCCTTACATTTTAGTCCCATTATACAGGGTAATTTTTTCATCAGTGCACAAATTATAACATATGATTTTGTATCGTTAATATAATATATTACGACAATAAACGGGTAAAAAAAATTTTTTTTGTTGCAAATTATCTCTCTTTTACCTTCTCGTGTGGACACAAAGTCACACTAGAAATGATGAAATGGGTTGTCAAGCTGTAGGTATGCGATACACTGTATTGATATTCGAAATTTGAAATTTCATGTACAGCTTATCAGACAACAAGCCCCTCTCCTACTGATGTTCTAAATTTGAAATTTCATTTAATAACTTACTTAACAACACTCCCCTCTCGTCGCACCCCTGCATTAGAGGGTCCATGAATATCGTTAAGTTAGTGGAATCGTTGAATCGGCAATATCTCTAATATTTTTTAAGCTAGAGTAAAAATAACACCACATGTGTTATTGATTAACAATAGCGAAGCAAATATTAAAATTTGTGCACCTATTAAAAAATATTTTTCTGAACATGTACAATTCCGGCGCTAACCGCAGATTCAATCAGTTGGGTGTCCTAGGCACTCTGGAAGTCCTGTATCGATGCTCGGGGTATCCATTATCAGATTTCACTAAGGCGAGGAACCAAGGCTTCGAAATAGCCTCTTTATAAATCTCTGTATAAATACACAGACACAATTCTTCTGCCTCTACGGTTGGCTAAATAAAATAAATATCAGGGGACATTCTCACACAAATTGATCTAGTCCCAAACTAAGCACTAGGCTTGTACTACGGGTACTAGACAACAATAAACATACATATATAGAGAAATAGATACTTAAATAAATGGAAAACATCCAAGACTCAGGAACAAATATTCGCGCTCATCACACAAATATCTGCCCTTACCGGGATTTGTACCCAGGACCGCTGGCTTTAGAGGCAGGGTCACTCCCAACTAGGCCAACGTGTCGTTAAATATTACTTTGGTTACTCGCAACTCAATGGAATGGGCCTCCCAATATAGCCGCATATCTATAGCGATAGAGAGGCAACAGCTCCAGAGGCGCTATGGGTGGAGAGGTGCTTCTGGAGTTTCTCTGCCTTTTCGCCGACAAATCTTTGACAAATGCATGCGTTTCACAACCTATTCATTTGCCAACCCACTTTTTTTTCTGTAACTACACATATTTCAGGATTTTTATAACTCTAACCTAATCTAACCTATAGGGTTCTACACGATAGTTCTGAAATAAATCCAGGGCCTCTATTCAGGTGCGTTAAAACGATATCGTGCTTGACACGTTTAAGAATCATTAATGTCACAGTCGCCATTATTGTAAATGAAAATGACATAAGAGTTATCAAAACGTTGACAATACGGGAACAGGTCAAAAACGATATCGTTATAACGCAGTTGAATAAAGGCCCTGAACTATTTACAGTTTCGGAAAAAAACGCCAGTTGTCAAATGATATGTTTGTGAAATGAATCATTTGTTAAACGTTGGTTATGAAATGACAGGATTCCGCTTCTGGACTTTAAACGACCATAAGGTGCCCACTCGCCATTTATGCAACACATCCACCCTTCGAGTATATACTCGTAGCTCTTGCTACTCCTCTCTGACTGCCAGAGGTGAGAGTCTGTTCCTCGTCTACACTACATTAAGTATTATTATTAGAGATGGGCTGAATACGAATATTCGGCCGAACATTCGGTTTAGCTCTTACCAAACCGAATATTCGGTTGCGCCGAACCGCTAGAAACAGGTTTTGACAGGTCCGCTTTAATAAAACTTACTTAATTAAACAACTGGTTTTTTTACGCAAGCTACGGTTTTTTGCGAAATAATTTGTATTTATATTGCTTAATTGCTGAAATGTTAGAGATGGGCCGAATAAGTATATTCGGCCGAACATTCGGGTGAGCTCTTACGGAACCGAATATTCGGTTGCACCGAATCGCTAGACACAGGTTTTGACAGGTCCGCTTTAATAGAACTTACTTAATTAAACAACTTGTTTTTCTTACTCAAGCTACTGTTTTTTGCGAAATAATTGTATTTATATTGCTTAATTGCTGAAATATTAAAGATGGGCCGATTAAGAATATTCGGCCGAACATTCGGTTTAGCTATTACCGAACCGAATATTCGGTTGCGCCGAAACTCTAGAAACAGGTTTTGACAGGTCCGCTTTAATAAAACTTCCTTAATTAAACAACTGGTTTTTCTTACGCAAGCTACGGTTTTATGCGAAATAATTGTATTTATATAAGTTTCTGGCTAAGTATAAATATATAACAATCATCTTGCTTACTTACCGTTATACCCTTGTCACCCATAAAGCCCTTCAGACCCTGTAATGAAAAAAAGACACTTAAACAAAAGTTTCAAATTTTATAATAACTGTTTCAGTATTAAGCCCATAAGTATTTTCATTAAGCCCATAACAATGTATTTTTTTCTGTAAACGACCTATACATAATAAAAATCTGCTTGCTGTCATAGTCCCCAATAAAGCCCTTTGGACCCTATAAAAAAGTTTTAATTTCTAAGTGATATTTCAAGATTTCTTTAGAACTTAATATTGTTACGTTTTCATTAAGAATAAATGATGTAAAAAGTTAAAAGTATTGTAAAGAGATAAAAAAAATGTTAACCGGCTCTCCGCTGTCACCTCCAGTGCCTTTCAAACCCTGTAACAAAAAGGTAAGTCAAATCACTACATAGTATAAAACAAAGTCGCTTTTTCTGTCCCTATATCCCTATCTATGCTTAAATCTTTAAAACTGCGCAACGGATTTTGATGCGGTTTTTTTTTAATAGATAGAGTGGTTCAAGAGGAAGGTTTATATGTATAATACTTTAATCCGGAGCAAAGCGAGGGCGGGTCGCTAGTAAAATAATAAAATAATCCCGATTTAAAAAAAAAAACAAGTTTCTGGCTAAGTATAAATTTATAACAATATTTTTGGTTACTTACCGTTATTCCCTTGTCACCCATAAAGCCCTTCAGACCCTGTAATGAAAAAAAATCACTTCTTCAAAAGTTACAAGTTTCATCACGTTTATTCCATGAAAACTGTTTCAGTATAAGAACATCCATACAAACATACATACATAAGGGTAGGCAAAGCCTCAGAAATACCAAAAACAACAATAAAAAAAACCGGGCAAGAGCATGTCGGACCATGCTCAGTGTAGGGTTCCGAAGCCGTTAAGTACTACAAACATAAAAATCAACAAGTAATAACTAATTATCTATTTAAAGTCAATTGGCGCCGTCTTAGATGATTTTAGTAGGTATAAACACTTTAATCGCCTGTATCTCAAGAACCAATGATGTCTACATAGCCGTGATAGTTTTCTTTTAAAATTGGTTACTTATATGATTTTTCATTTAAGTTCTTTTTCACATTTTTAGTACTTGTAGTTTTGGCTGTAGGGTGGGGCGCACACTTGAGTCTCACAAAAATTAGCGCTTTAAAGCTTAATATTTCATAAACGGATTACTTAATCGATAAACTGTATTTGCAAACCCATAATATTTTTGATAGACCTATCCAACGATACCCCACACTATATGATAGACGAGAAAAGAAAAATGCATCCCCACGTTACGTGTAGGGGAGGTACCTACCCTATAAGATTTTCCTTTTTTACCTTTTTAATTTACCACTTTGTTACCGTAACTAATATGCATATTCATGCCAAATTGCAGCTTTCTAGTACTAATAGTCTTTGCGCTAGGCTGCGAACAGACGGACGGACGGACATGGCGAAACAATAAGGGTTCCTAGTTTGACTACGGAACCCTAAATTTTGCACAATCAGTCCAAGAAGTTTACTAGTTGTATTAGTGACAGGTTGCAAGCCCATCGCCTAACCCTTAATAGGGCAGAGGCCATATATTTCCCACATTACAATAAGCTGAAATTAAACTATACTACCTACGTTTTATGATGCAATTTCAATTGTATTTTACTCAAATATAACATCATCTATTATTACTCTTTAGAGACTAGCGATTCCATCAATGGATTTAATTTTGGTCTAGATTTTTTTACTTCTACGGGGCCCTATTAAGGGCTAATAGTACTACAAGCCCTTATTCCCTAAATCGTTCATATGAAAGTCAATACGTAATGATAAAGAACTTACCGGATCGCCCTTTTCACCTTTGGGGAGCTGTAAATAAAAAAAACATTATTATAACCGGCTTTCTTTCAAGTGATTTTACAGAGAAATTTGTCTAAGGTGTCCCCGACCATGGGGCTTCAAATGTAAGTGATGATACTACTCCTCAATACTTTTTTTGTTCTACAACTTTAAAAACCTAGGTAATTTCTAATTATTACTTTTCATACCAATTCACTCACTAATTTTACTACCTATAAATATAATTGTATATTTATACAAAAAACACTTTTCAATTTCAAGACGTTAATAATACATCTTTAGTTTATTAGAAAACACATTAATAGTATTGATTGCGCCACTCGTAATTCATCACTTTTCATCGAACGCTATTTTCTGCTGAAACCATAGTTTTCAGGGTATCTTAAACATTCATTACAATACATTACAATACAATACAATACAATACAAAACACTTTATTGTCCACCAAACAAACACATTACGAAGAATTCGCACAATTTAGAAGACCCAGGTAAACAAAAGGCGGTCTGATCGCTGATTACGTAGGTTACGTTAGAAGTTTAAGATTTAATGATACATTCGATAAAAGTTCCCTAGTCTTATGTGCATGCACTTCATTGATTTTGGACTGAAATTTGCTTGGCAGAGTAGTGACTAAGTGTCACAGACAACGCCATCTATCGTCAGAATAGGATACTATTAGAACTCTAAACATTATGCAATATAGATGGCCAATCGCCGATAGATGGCGCTTGAACGTGACGGAGGTGCTTTACCGACCGAGGTCGGGTCGATCGAGAAGGGAGATTTACCAAGATGGCAATTTTGTATAAGAATAAAGAAAGGATTGAATAAACGTCTGTTGATCGATTCTGATGTTATTTTTCTTTTATAACCAAAAGGATCCGAGAATCCAACACTAAGTTAAACTGTCTTATCCATCTAGTCCAGCAACCGCTTGCTTTCCCACCCCTACAGTACCATACCATCATCACCAAAATCAGGGTGGAATAACCGGGAGACTGACCGAACGCCCGCCTGTTCCGGCGTGCCCACCCATCAACATCCTTATAGCCGAAAGACGTACACAGCTGGACATAGGCCTTCCCCAAGGTGTGCCACAGGTCCTACGCCGCTTCCATCCATCGGTATCCCGCAACCCCAGCCACTTCGTCGGCCCACCTCGTTGCCGGGATCAGAACCGGTTTAAAAAATACCGGTTAGTTTCGATTTTGCTCAAAACTGTTTTAAGGAACGCGAACTTTATTTTAACCTTAATTAACCGGTTTATTCTACGTCCGGCGAGTCGAGAAACCAACAGTTATGTACTAATTAAAAACAATTAGCGGCGCTGGTTTATCGTGCGTGACGTGCGTTCAGATTTACCGGTTCATTTAGCTCGAAACCGGTTATTTCGAAAAGAACTTGATATACCGGTTAAAAGAACCGGTTTATGCGTACGCAACCGAAATGAAAAGATTTGCGTCAAGTACATAATAACGGTCTACCCACGCAGCGTCTTCCAGTACGAGAACGCCTCTCTAGCAGTCTTCGACGATGTGCCCCACCCACTTAAATCTAGTTTTTTTACGGATTCCATACCTGAACTAATTGGGCTATCTCTGCTGGCTGATGGTTAATCCTCAGTGGTTCTGTGTCTGGAGATGGAGTAGATGTCGTTGGAACCAAGGGAGCAGCGATTTGTCGTAAGCAGGCGTTCCGTGAGATGAAATTAAGTTTCTGTAATGAAGAAAATATTGTTACGAGTAGGTATGGTTAGGTAGGCAGGTAGATTGGATTCGACGCGCCGACTCAAGGACATCTCTATTTCTAACGGGTACAATCGAGTTCAAGGCCAAGGCCGTCGCTATTGTACAAGGCCGCAATGAGTAGAACCTTCCATTATCGAACGTCCCCGGTGGGTCAAGACCCATCGGTCATTCGAGAAGGCAATCTGGAACGTTCGGCGATTGGGTGTATAAAAAGGTGAGGCGCGCGTGCGGCGATTCATTCCTTACTTGGAGAGCGAACAGTGCGTACCTACCTATACAAGTGAACCGAGCGATCATCTAAGTCTTTTGTGTGAGTGTGTTAATTAAAGTCTGCTCTTAATTATCGGTGTGTTCGTGTATTTCTATCAGTTACCCTACCCCCACGTACGTAACAATATCGTTTTCACTCGGTCTATTTCGTTAGGCCAAAATGTCATTGGTCAAATGTTTCATTTCCCAAATTTTCATATGCCAACCCGCTTTGTTTTCCGTAACCGTAAATATTTCAGGATTTTACAAAAGCTAACCTAATCTACCGTTCTACTAACAAAGATGGTACTAAAATAAATTCTGAAAAATTGATATAACATTGGTTTGGCAATTGAAAAATTTAGGAAATGATACATTTGACTAAAAATATTTTGGCCAAACGGCAGGCTCCCCATCTGAGCACCTCAAAAGACAGGTTTTGCTGTTTAAAGATACTGAGCAAAATTTTAATTTCGCTGTGAATGTGAGACAAAGTAACTTTGATGTGTTCCTGATTCGTCATATTCCTAACTCGTCACATTCCCTACTCGTCATATTCCTAACTCGTCATATTCCAGATTCGTCATCTTCCACACTCGTCGTACCTTGTACAACCTGCACAAATTTATTATAGAAATCCTCTGTGGTAAATGTGTCCATCATTTGCCAATTCTTTTGGACTCCGCCTAAAGTAAATTATTGTCTAATAGCCGTAGTACAAAGTATAACTACTAAGTACAATCTAAGTAATACTTATCATTCCTGTAAGCACGTGTTCGCGATTTAATTTGACTGTACAATGAAGAGTTTGGAAGATGACGAATCTGCAATATGACGAATTTGGAATATGACCAGTTAGGAAATTGTCGAGTTTGGAAGATGACCAATTCGGAATATGACGAATCAGGAACAAATCGTAACTTTTAAATTTATTTTTCAATGGAGGTCGTGGTGCGGCACTACGTGGGCGGATGGGTGATGTCGTTTACTGTTTTCTATGTTGTCTTTTTACCTTCAGGTATATTTTCTCGCTGCTGAGGTGCATGAGGTGTACTGTGTGAGTTGTATGTGCAACACGAGACCAAAGTTATTTGCATCTCGTGTCTCAAAATCAACTCTCGCAGCAAAAACCAACTTTGCTCTCTTGTTGTATAAACAACTATTATCTATACATGTGTCATGTTGCGATGAAATATCAAAAATGTAGGTGAACTTGACAAATTAATCAGCATTCCTCAAAACATTATCAGTCCAAAATATCTTAAATATTATATACGGTTCGAAGGACCAAGATGTGTGCATTGATTTCAAAAGAATGTCAATGTCAATATGAGGAAACGAGTGTCGAGGAATTAAAATACCGTGTTTTAAATAAAGGTGCTATAATCGTGCACTGAACGAAATGTAACATTGGTTGTCATTGACGTTCAAACTATTTATCGTGCAGTTAGTGGGTCATTGACCGTAATTGCAGTTAGCGTGAAATGCATTATAGTGCGAGATCCGGTATAAGAAATATATACCGTCATCTGTTATTGGTTAGTGATAAATGATAGATAATATTCACCTTGACACATCGCAAATTTAAATAGGTTGCCTTATAATATTGCGTGCGGATAATATTAAATAATTATTTATTAATTAAACTCTTTTAATCTTCAGAATTGTTTGTTATTAAAAAATATCGTACACTAGTTAAGAGAATATACCCAACAGAATTGAAAAAAAGGCCAGGTGCGAGTCGCGCACGAAGAGTTCCGTACTATTATCTACACAATCACGGTATCTGTATTAAGATAGAGCAAAAAAGCGGCCAAGTGCGAGTCGGACTCGCCCATGAAGGGATCCGTAGCAGCAAGTAACATAATATAAAAGTTCGTTGTAGCTTTGATCAATGTTTTTATGACGAATTAAAAAAAACTACTTACTAGATCTCGTTCAAACCAATTTTCGGTGGAAGTTTGCATGGTAATGTACATCATATATTTTTTTTAGTTCTATCATTCTCTTATTTTAGAAGGTACGGGGGGGGGGGGGACACACATTTCAACACTTTGGAAGTGTCTCTCGCGCAAACTGTTCAGTTTAGAAAAAAATGATGTCAGTAACCTCAATATCATTTTTGAAGACCTATCCATAGATATCCCACACGTATGGGTTTAATGAAAAAAAAAATGAGTTTCAGTTCTAAGTATGGGGAACCCCCAAAATTTATGGTTATTTTTCTATTTTTGTGTGAAAATCTTAATGCGATTCACAGAATACATCTACTTACCAAGTTTCAACAGTGTAGTTCTTATAGTTTCGGAAAAAAGTGACTGTGACATACGGACGGACAGACAGACAGACATGACGAATCTATAAGGGTTCCGTTTTTTGCCATTTGGCTACGGAACCCTAAAAATGGCAAATAAATCACGTTTGTTGTAAGGAAGCCCCCTTATTTTTTTATTTATTGTTATCGCGGCAACAGAAATACATTATCTGTGAAAATTTCAACTGTCTAGCTATCACGGGTCATGAGATACAGCCTGGTGACAGACGGACGGACGGACAGCGAAGTCTATATTGATGCAAATATATGTCTTATAATTGTTTATGTGCAATAGTTTACTTACATACATAATTATGACTGAGCAGATTGTGACTAAAAATAATTATGGCAGACTACATATATCACCTTCACTTTATATTATTTATTTATTTATTTATTTATTTATTTATTTGCACACATGATACACACGATGATAGGTACATGGGACCCTGTCAGGGTATTGCAAACATTTAATTATAATTTTAAAATTAGGTATTACAGTAGATCATATATCATTAGGCGAGTTAGTGCATGCACTGCTAAAATTATCTAATACATCATTGAGGGCATGCAACTTTGATAAAAAGAGATATAACATAAAAACAATAAATATCACAGCACAATAATAAGTCATTTAAATTTTACTCGGGTGTCTTAGTAATAGAGCCCCGTTTTTACCCTTAGGGTACGGAACCCTAAAAAGTAAAGGTTGCCTGCTTTCTCCCCTGTGCAACTGTCGAGTTGCCTGGTAGAAACAGGTGAGTAAGTTTGTATACCCTCATTGATTAATACGATTACACTGATGAGGGTATATATTTAATTGAATCGGGCAACTCCAAGGCAGAGGGTAACGTAAATTACTAATTTCTAGCATTCTGTTCGTTTTTTTAGTTGTATTACAAAATGGATTGCATTATCTTATAGCACTAAGGAATGAAAATGTATAAATATAATTAAATTAAGAAAATTTAATAGTTATAATATTTTGCCATGTAACATTTTTTAACAATTAATGAGTACTAGCGACCCGCCCTCGCTTCGCTCCGGGTTAAAGTATTATATATATATAAACCTTCCTCTTGAATCACTCTATGTATTAAAAAAAACCGCATCAAAATCCGTTGCGTAGTTTTCAAGATCTAAGCATACATAGGGACAGACAGCGGGGAGCGACTTTGTTTTATACTATGTAGTGATGATGAGTAAACGTGTTTAAATTGATATTTAGAAAAATATAACCACTAAAAGTAAAAAAAAACACGCATTGTAATAGTAACTTTTAGTGGTGGTAGGACCCTGTGCAGGGTCCGTCCGGATCGCTACCACCATCTTATCCATTAACCACCCGCCAAGCAACAGTGTTCGCATTGTTGTGTTCCGGTGTGGGGATAAGACAACCGGTAAAATTACTAGCATAGAGGCATTCCATCTTGGTCCTCAGGGTTGGCAACGCTTTTGAGGTCTTAGGATTAAAGCCTTGAGAATTCAAATGTCTATGGGTCTCAGATTCCACTTACCTTCAGGTGGCCTGAGTGCTCGTGTGCCTTCTGCTTAACATTAAAAAAAACTTTCGTTACATTATCGTGGTATTACCCAATTGGATCTTAGACTAAACGAAAATGGCCATGCTTGAACAATAGATGGTTACTTACAATTTTTGTTGGTTCCGTCACATCTTTGACGACTAAGGTGTCCTGAGTGTCTTCGCAGACTAAATATACGTAAGTGGATCTGAAATCAATAAGATATAAAAAATAAAAAATAAAATATCACAGGACAATGTCACACAAATTGACCTAGTCCCAAACTAAGCTCTAGGCTTGTACTATGGGTACCAGACAACGATAAACATACTTATATAGAGAAATATATACTTAAATACATAGAAAACATCCAAGACTCAGGAATAAATACTCGTGCTCATCACACAAATATCTACCCTTACCGGGATTTGAGCCCAAGACCCCTAGCTTTGAAGGCAGGTCACTACCAACTAAGCTAGCGTGTCGTCAAATAAAAAACGCATCAATATATCAACACGTCAATATTACTAAAAACACATTCAATTGTTTCATGCGACATACCTAAAAAACCGACCTAGAGCGGGTCGAACACACACGAAGGGTTCCGTAGCATTATCTATTATAACCACAGTAGTATTAAGCTCGAGCATAAAAAGGAAAAATCACGTTTGTTGCATGGGAGCTCAAATATTTATTTTAATTATTTATATTTAAAGTGAACATGCAATTAAATATTCTGTAAATATTCCAAGCGTCTAAATGTTGCCGTTATTAATATAGATCAAAACACGGCGATGAAAATCACGTTTGTTGTATGGGAGCCCCCTTAAATATTTATTTTATTCTGTGTTTAGTATTTGTTATTATAACGGCAACAGAAATTACATCATCTGTGAAAATTTCAACTGTCTAGCTATCACGGGTCATGAGATACAACCTGCGACAAGACAGCGAAGTCTTAGTACTCGTAATAAGGTTTTTGGGTACGGAACTCTAAAAAACCGCTGAACCATTTTAAATGAATTTTGGTTTGAAGGATATCTACCGATCTGAAAGCGTAACAAACAAAGATATACATACATACGTAATATCACGCCTTTATTCCCAGAGTGGGGTAGGCAGAGCTACAGAAATACCAACAACTCTAAAAAGACTTGTTGATAATTCTGTAACCACATTTTGCACTAACATGCTAAGTTGAGCAGTATATTAGTGACAGGATGCACTAACAGTACTACGAGTAGAAGTCTTTATTCCTTTAGTCGCCTCTTACGAAATCAATTCAATTCAATCATTTGACGACACGTTGGCCTAGTTGGGAGTGACCCTGCCTCCGAAGCCGGCGGTCCCGGGTTCAAATCCCGGTAAGGACAAATATTTGTGTGATGATCATGAGTATTTGTTCCTGAGTCTTGGATGTTTTCTATGTATTTAAGTATTTATTTCTCTATCTAAGTATGTTTATCGTTGTCTGGTACCCATAGTACAAGCCTAGAGCTTAGTTTGGGACTAGGTCAATTTGTGTGACATTGTCCTGTGATATTTTATTTTTTATTTTTTATATCTTATTGATTTCAGATCCACTTACGTATATTTAGTCTGCGAAGACACTCAGGACACCTTAGTCGTCAAAGATGTGACGGAACCAACAAAAATTGTAAGTAACCATCTATTGTTCAAGCATGGCCATTTTCGTTTAGTCTAAGATCCAATTGGGTAATACCACGATAATGTAACGAAAGTTTTTTTTTTTAATGTTAAGCAGAAGGCACACGAGCACTCAGGCCACCTGAAGGTAAGTGGAATCTGAGACCCATAGACATTTGAATTCTCAAGGCTTTAATCCTAAGACCTCAAAAGCGTTGCCAACCCTGAGGACCAAGATGGAATGCCTCTATGCTAGTAATTTTACCGGTTGTCTTATCCCCACACCGGAACACAACAATGCGAACACTGTTGCTTGGCGGGTGGTTAATGGATAAGATGGTGGTAGCGATCCGGACGGACCCTGCACAGGTTCCTACCACCACTAAAGTAATTTAGTTTATTTTGAAATATGAAAATACTGAAGGTCGAAATCATGTTGGTATCTTTATAATTATAATTATAGGTCATACACACTCGTAAGTTTATACCTACTAAAAACATCTAAGATGACCAAATGACTTTAAATAGAAAATTAGTTATTACTTGTTGATTTTTATATTTGTTGTAAGTAACGGGTTTTCTTAATTCTGACGGTTGAGTTGGACATAAGCAACCATCAACTTCTGATACTCCATTAACTGGAGCAAAATGTTTTTCAAATTGTCAATTTGTTCTCTATTGGATGGCATAAAATTATTTGTAATAATAGTGTTACGCATAATTGCTTTTAGCCGAAATAATGATGTGCATAATCATCTTTACGCATATATTATTACGCATAACATTAAAAAGCATAAATACAGTAAGCATAATTGTCATCGAGACTAACGTCAAATAGCATAATTGCAAAAAGTCATAATAATTAATTGGCATCATTACAAAATGGATATCATACTACCATAACCTAACCTAATGTACCTAACGTGACCTAATTTAACCTTAAGTATCTAATAATTATTAGCCTAAACAATAATATGCATAATGTGTATTAGTCAAATACAAATTAGCCCAACTAAAATTATTCTAATAGCCTAATATGCTAAAATAGGAGTATGCTAAAGTATTATTATGCGACCGTACAATTATGCCAATACAAATTATACGAAAACAATTATGCGAAAAAATATTAGTCTAAAACACGTTATGCGATCCAAGGGGATCCCTTGTCAATTAATTCAATATTAAGCTCAAAATAGTTCTTAATCCACTTCTTGACCGTTTATAATTTTACCATAGGTACTCTAAATATTCAGAAATGACGATATATAAATGAATAAATAAATAACAGGAGACAATCTCACACAAATTGACCTACTTTGGGTACTAGACAACGATAAACATACTTATATAGAGAAATACATCCTTGAATACAGAAAACATCCAAGACTCAAGAACAAATGTTCGCGCTCATCACACAAATGCCGTTGGCTTCGGAGGCAGGGTCACTCCCAACTAGGCTAGTGTGACGTTTATACTTTTACAAATTTTAGCTGACATCAATAATGGGTGACAAAAACATCAAAATAACGTCAAACAATAAACTTTATTTATTACATAAAAATGTAGTAAAATTCTTATCCATCTTATGCTTTTGTCACCATATTGCATCCATCGTCTGCCCTTTAGTCATCATTAGTCATCAATTGCTGCACAAGACAAAGCTATAGCGGATATACAATTAAAATAAGTCAAAAGTTATTTGCGAAAATATCCTCATGCATACATACATAACATCACGCCTTCAATCCCAGAGTGGGGTAGGCAGAGCTACAGAAATACCAACAACTCTAAAAAGACATGTTATTAATTCTGTAACCACATTTTGCACAAGTAGGCTGAGATAATTACTAGTGTATTAGTGACAGGTTGCAAGCCCATCGCCTAACAGTACTACAAGCCCTTATTCCCTTAGTCACCTCTTACGACATCCACGGGAAGACATGGAGTGGCACTATTCTTACCCGGAAACCACACGGGGACAAAATATCCTCTTTAGATAATAATAGTCAAACACATATGACGACTCTATTGCACCTTGTTCTATTTCCGTATTTTGTTTTGCGATGATTACTTCGTCCGAGCTATGGTTATAATATTCGCAGAGACCGGAATTTTCGTGGCATTTTTGTGCTGTCATAGTGACTTCTCATTTATCGACTTTCAATTAGGTACATTGATATATTTATCTAAAAAATGTTGACAATACGGAAACACGTCAAATACGATATCGATATTACCGTATAGAATCCCAGCCCAGAAGTCGATAAATGGTTAGTCACTAGCGTTATTGAAAAGTGTCACGAAAATTCCGGCCTTTGTTAACTTATATAGACTTGAACTTATAAATTTAAACTTACATGCGTAAATTTGTGTACTGAATATAACTTCCATCCGAAGCAAAATTAGTTTTGTTCGCAGATCCCAGTTGAACGTAACCTTGGCCGTCCATATGCTCGTAGCGTTTGCAAACCTAAAAAAGAAGGTTTTTACTGACAAAATGATACCTCTTTACACAAAACAGTCAATACAAAAACAATATACCCCAGCTACTTAGCGGTCCCCGACGTGTCAGTGTTCAGTTAACTACTTACTTATCAAACAATCAGCTTTAACTTTTTTTTTTAAGGTAAGGAGAAGGCACACGAGCACTCAGGCCACCTGATGGGAAGTGGAATCTCAATCAATCAATCTAAGGTCTCGAATGCGTTCCCAATCCTGAGGACTAAGATGAAATGCCTCTATGCTAGTAATTTCACCGGTTGTCTTATCCCCACACCGGAACACAACAATGCGAACACTGTTGCTTGGCGGGTGGTTAATGGATAAGATGGTGGTAGCGATCCGGACGGACCCTGCACAAGGTCCTACCACCACTAACCTATACTACCTACTTATAATTAAACTTATAGGGCCAGTACTCATTATTTTTTACTTCTTTTACAGACTGTTTTAAGTCGGGGGTTTTTAAATTTCTAATTTGTTTTACTACCGATGTGTATTCGTAATAATCACACTTCATAAAAAAAACCCCATAATTTGTTATTCATAATCATCGCAACTCCTAAATTGAATTTTACTGAAACCGTTCGGATTTTAGGGTGTTCTTAAAACAAACCTAACCTATCCTTATTTACCAGTTGGGTATTTAAAAAACCTTAAAAAATGAAGAGTGAACATTATAATAGGACTTTAAAAGTTATGTGAGAAAATGCACACCCAACTGCGCCTGAGTCGCACACTCTTAAGAACAAAAGTTGTCTCTCCTGTGGTCAATAGTTAAAAGCTTGTGTGCATATATATGATAGGTCTAAAGCAGTCCTGACGGCGTTTTTGCGAGAATGGGCTTAGCCAGAAAATTAGGCCTTAAAAACTTTCGGTGTGTCCACAGAAAAGACGGTAACCTAAATCTGTGTACGACCCGTCTAAGTTCGTCAAAAGGTGTATCAATAAATTAGTATGAGCAAAAAACTTACCGACAAATTTCCAGTGCAAGCATTTCTCCTCAATGGATTCAACGCCATAGGGATATCATAACAAGGATGAAAATAGAAAGTGTAATGGAGTAACGCCCCGATGCCTCTAAATCTTTTTTTTATCGTATTAGAAGTGTAAACGGAGTTCCTTGCAGACGCGGATAGATCTATGCCGGTGCCGTTCGAGAATAAGCAGCTGCATGGTGACCTTTGAATGCACTCGTCGGCATTTGCCAAGGTGACACAAAAGCAGAGGAAGAACAGTTTGAGCACTGTGGACGGGTCCATTTTGAACAGGTCACTGCTTCAGCAACAGCAGAAGAGGAGTGAATTCCTGGGGAATAAAAAGACAATTTTATAGAGGCTTTTCTTTATGGTATATACGTAACATGACATTCTCAAAACATCATTATTAAAATGACATCAATTAGACAGTGTCGACGGACCTCCGCTCCCGCGGAGCTCTTATTTCTGGGTGGTTTGGCCCTCCGGGCCTACTGTAAAACTAACATAACCTAAACTTACCTACGATTCTATAAACTAATTCCAGTATTTGCAAATTTCATGTTTTGCGAATATAATGTTTTACGAATACTTCTGAAATTTGGTCAAAGACCAGCACCCTTGTTAATTAGAAGGCTCTGAAGCACAATTCCTGTCGTAAATTCGTATTTTTTTCTTTAGCTTATTTAAAAAAAAAAAAATTATGAAACAATAATGTTAAATAACTCTCGCAGATTTCTTGAGCTATATTAGTAAAAGGCAATGTCACAGTTATTATTTGTAAGCCTCAATAATCCAAAAAGGGGCCGAAAACCTACCCCAAAATGTGTGTGACAGAGCTGGGGATAAAACAAAACTACTTCAAAGTTAACTTATGTAATCATAAAGATAAACCAAGGTTTCATTTTCAGTGACAACATTTTTAGGGTTCCGGAGCCGAATGGCAAAAACGGAACCCTTATAATTTCGTCATGTCCGTCCGTCCGTCTGTCCGTCTGTATGTCACAGCCATTTTACTCAGAGCCTATTGGCACTATATAAATGAAGGAGGAATGGAGGATAGATGTATTCTATGAACCGCATTAAGATTTTCACACAAAAATAGAAAAAAAAAACATAAATTTTGGGGGTTCCCCATACTTAGAACTGAAACTCAAATTTTTTTTTTCATCAAACCCATACGTGTGGGTTATCTATGGATAGGTCTTCAAAAATGATATTGAGGTTACTAACATATTTTTTTTCTAAACTGAACAGTTTGCGCAAGAGACACTTCCAAAGTGTTGAAATGTGTGTCCCCCCCTGTAACTTCTAAAATAAGAGAATGATAGAACTAAAAAAAATATATGATGTAGGTACATTACCATGCAAACTTCCACCGAAAATTGGTTTGAACGAGATCTAGTAAGTAGTTTTTTTTAATACGTCATAAAAACATTGATCAAAGCTACAACGAACTTTTATATTATGTTACTTGCTGCTACGGAACCCTTCATGGGCGAGTCCGACTCGCACTTGGCCGCTTTTTTTATTTAGAAACCGATATACGTACATGCTTATTATAAATTCCACATAAAAATGAAATAATCATGCTATACACTTAATAAACAATACTTATCATTGACCTATTAGTATTTTCTCTATGTTTTATCAAAAATGACGTCTGACAGACTCCACCTCAGTACAATGTTTCTAAAAGTCAACTCAGTTGCAGAGGGATAGACGAGAAAAAAAATTACATCCCCACGTTACGTGAAGGGGAGGTACAATAAAAACAAAAAATACAAGATTTTGTTGTACCACTTTGTTGGCGTGACTAATATGTATATTCATGCCAAATTACAACTTTCTAGTACTAAGAGTCTCTGAGCTAGGCTGCGGACGGACGGACATGGCGAAACTATACCTAAGGGTTCTTAGTTTGACTACGGAACCCTAACCATTCTTATAGTTATTATGTTGACAGCTACGAGTAGATCCACTTCACTAGAAAGCGTAGGCGTTAACGCCTAAAGACACTTATACTATAGTTGCAAATATGTGTACGATAACACGGCGCCGCAGTATACTTCTATAAAACAGTACAAAATGTTTTTCTTTTCATTATTGTAACTACACATCGCTAACACGTGGCATTTAGGTAGCACTTGACAGATTAGTGATGAGACAAGTTTTGTAAGTGTCTTTTCAGATAAGATAAAACAATAAATTAATATTACCCACATTATCACGAAGTAGGTTTGATCGCCGGTTTAAAAATAGCAATGTCAATATCATTGATATCGTCATTCATTTACTCATTATAATTATTACGAGACGTGACGCGAAACATACAAATTTTCCAAATAACGGAGGAAATCATTAGAGAGCATTCAGAATACCTACTGCAAGGTGACAAGGTAAAATACATCCATGCATGCATGAAAATTTGAACAAGCACTTGAAGTTCAAAAAGCACATGTATCACAGAATCATTTAATACCTCACCTTTAGAAGATTTAGTTTTAAATTTAGCGGAGCTTCAAATAAAGGACAGTAAGTGTTTTTGCACTAAATATCAATTATTCTTGAAATCTAAAAAATATAATGTATTAAATAAAACAATAGACTCAGACACTCATAAAAATAAAATCATGCAAACATTGTCACATCACTAGTGTGTTAGAAACTGTCAAGTGCCACCTAAATGCCACGAGTTAGCGATGTGTAATTATAACAGCTTTTTATAATATTGAGTAGGTAGACAAACGAGCACGGAATGTCTCTATACTAGTAATTTCAGTTGTGTTATCCCCACACCGGAACACAATGCGGCAGGTTAAAAGGTAAGATCGTTGTAGTGGTGAGGACGGGCAATCAAATTTTTAACTCGGACGCCATAATTATCAAGTAAATTAAAGCTATGGTAACGTTGACAATACGCTTTTGCTATCAGCGCCGGAGTATTATGTGTTTGACAGTCGTTGGGTGGTTGTTTCTCGTGAATGTCCGAGGTTCTGTGAGGACATATCGCACTGCTAGATCAACACAGCATTAACTCAAAATACAACTGTATTTAAAAATCAACTTTAATACATTTCCTATGAACTTCAAACAAAACAAGCAACTGTGTTGATTTTGACTCTTTATTGCCATTATGTGCATTGGGTGCAATTAGTTTTTTGTTGTTTTTTTTTAAATTGTGTTAGTGTATCTCTTGTTGCAAACTTATCTGTGTGGTTAATTGAATGTTTCAGTGCTTTAGTGTAAACTGTAATGCTGTGTTGAATATACTTGATTTTAAATAAATAATAATACTACAATAACGGTGACGATAACACGTCAAAATCAAAATGGCCGGTGATACTGCAAAACAACGTAACTACCTAATTTAATAAGAAGCAAAATGCACCTTACTGACTTAATAAGTAAGGTGCGCCTTACTTTGACCAAGCGGCCCCGGTGTATGTGAAACAACTGCGTCAGTTTTTTATGTTAATTGGTCCATCCGTTTCCGAGTTCAATGCCACAGACATACAGACACACAGATACAATATATAAACGTATAAGCCCCTTCTATCTACGTTGGGGGTTAACAAAGTTCATACAGATCTAGGGCGGCTACTGAATAGTTTCGATATTATATTTACTGTGACCACACTGCACACTTTGTTGTATTGGAGCCCGCCTTCAATATTTATTTTATTTTAACTTGTTTATTTATTTTTAAGTGATTATGCAACTACATATTTTGTGAATACGGAAAAAAAACACGTTTTTTGTATGGGAGCCCAATTGAAATATTTATTTTTACTGTTTTTAGTATTTTGTGTTATAGCGGCAACATTAGATCATCTGTGAAAAATTCAACTGTCTAGCTATCACGGAGCCTGGTGACAGACAGACGGAAAGTGGTGTCTTATTCATACTTACTCATTATTTTTTTTATATATATATACTAAAAAAAAAATAAGGTCCCGATTATACCCTTTCGATACTTTACCCTTAAAAGTTACCATAATTTTAGAATAGGTCTTAGTTTAGGTCAAAACGATTCAAGATAACGAATTAGTACTTACATTATATCCCGACGGTGGCTTGGCATCGACTACCTACTTTACCAAGCTTTACTAAGAAAGTTGGCTTTTTATTTAGCTGCACCCTTTTGTACCTTTTCACATTAACGCCTTTGATGGATTGGTGCAGCAGTTTACACATGACGTCAAAGTGACAAAGTTCTAAAGTGAGCAGGCTAAGGCTGACCATACCTTGCCATAGAATAAGAACTAAATCTATAGAAGGAGCGTTAAAATAAAATACAACATACATTGTGCTTTGTGTTGGTAAATCCGACGCCGAATCCGAGTTTTCGATGTTTTTAAACATCTAACATGTTTTTCGAACATAAAAGTGGGGGGCCATTATAAAAACACAGAAAAATGTTTTCCTTCACTGATGGAAAACCTTTCCCGCGTTTGTCTGCTTTTGAACGTTTTGAGTTTGAGTGAAGAACTTTCAAATATTGCATTAATTATTAATAATCGG
This sequence comes from Acleris holmiana, assembly GCA_949316455.1. Taxonomy (NCBI): domain Eukaryota; kingdom Metazoa; phylum Arthropoda; class Insecta; order Lepidoptera; family Tortricidae; genus Acleris; species Acleris holmiana. The sequence goes on along the minus strand of OX438790.1, from coordinate 3,566,928 downwards.
AACTCATTTTGTTACCTTCGAATATAAATAAATATCCTACAATCCTACGAACAGACATTGAACAAACGTCACAGATAACAAATTGTACTGTGATGACAGCTGTCAAAAGAAAAGTGAAATGTTGTGACAAACAATACATTGTTCACTGCAAGTGTTGTTGTTCTTGGTGTTTGTTAAGGAGTTGCCTTTTAATATATTTAAGAAATTGTAATTTAATTTTTTAATCGAACTCTGTTATTACTTCGTGAATGAGTGCTTAAGCGAATGCAAATTGTAATATAACTTACGTCAGCCTTGGCAAAACAAGATAATTAAGATCTATGACTATTGTAACACCTTTTATATACGCTTGTTTTTATGCAAATGAACGATCCATTCATTCATTCATTCATTCTTTCATTCATTCATTCATTCAAAGTCGCTATGACCGTGCGTACCTAAACATTTTTTGTAAAAAAATAATTTGTTAGTTTTCTGGCGCAGCGGTAACGCCTAGTGAACTTGGGACAGGCGTCCCCAATACAAATCCGATCTCCTTATATTCATACATATATGGTATTTACTTACTGATCCAACAGGAAATGTCTGTGCTGATTCAGACAATATAGACTAACCTAGTCAGCAACATCATGGTAGATGATACTCTTAATCACTACATAGTATAAAACAAAGTCGCTTTTTCTGTCCCTATATCCCTATGTATGCTTAAATCTTTAAAACTGCGCAACGGATTTTGATGCGTTTTTTTTTAATAAATAGAGTGATTGAAGAGGAAGGTTTATATGTATAATACTTTAATCCGGAGCGAAGCGAGGGCGGGTCGCTAGTAATATGATAATATGCTGATAAGTTGACCCCGGATTTTTGTCGCAATGACGTCACAATAGGGTAGTTTGGGGAGTAAATGGAACGGTGTTAATTAATACAAAAAACTTGACTTTTAATAAAAATAAAAAAAACATATTTTTGTAGTCATATCCATATTAGGTTTATCGTTTGACATGATTTTAACGTAATTATCATCCGTCGTCCGCCCATTAGTTATGAGGATTTTTAAAAGAATAACACGATATAGGCCACACGAAATACCAGTATATCTATAGCCCCGTGAGACCCAATAACTACTTCAGTAACACTGCAATAGCAACTTTGTTGCATTACAATAGGGTGCATTTTATTATGTACTCAAAAGTAAACCTCGGGAGTCGGGAGGCCATCATGCCAAACGGCACTGCGTGATGCAACATTCAGTTTAATATTATGTCATTTAGAAGGAAAATAAGACCGGTTAAGGGACTACCGGCCAACGCCCTTGAGGCGCGATTTTCTGTAATATCTTTCAAGAGGAACACAGTATAAAAAAATACCGATAGTTTTATAGAGGATAACTTACTGGATTTTTTGTATATTTTTGCAAAAGTTAAGAGTAGAATTAAAAAGACTCCAATTAGCAGTTTTTTTATTCCTTTCCGCATTGGCTTGCTGTTTACTTTTGCAAACATTTACAAAAAAATCAGTAAGTTATCTTCTATAAGACTAGCAGTATTTTTTTCATACTGTGCTTCGTAATGATATTTGTCTGTATTGCAATGCACGTGTATTTTTTAAAGAATATTTTTAATTTAATTAAATTTAGATATTTTTAGTTTCAGTTGTGAAACTATTAAATATAGTAAACGTTGTTGACACAGACATCATCAGAACCAGAACAAGTAGTGTTTGTATTAATTTATTATAATTATATTAGCAGTAAGAATAGGCTAATTGCTTTTTTATAAAAGCTCGTTTATTGCAACAATAAAGTTTGTTAAAGACATTATTTTATTTTGAAGATTATACATATGCATTACCTCGTTTAGGTTTAAGGTCATATTGTTATTTTTCTCTTTAATATTTAGCAACAAAATAAGTTGTAAAACACCGCGTGAAGTGCTCTTACGCCATTTGAAATGAAACAAACTATTACTATCAGCTCAATGGAACTCTGACCCTTGATAGAACTGTGTTCGCGTGACGTTATGATTCAAGTCGTATGAAGTGTCAAATAAATAAAATAAATATCGAGGGGAACAATCTCACGCAAATTGACCTAGTCCCAAACTAAGCTCTAGGCTTGTACTATGGGTACTAGACAACGATAAACATACATATAGAGAAATGCATACTTAGATACTCGTACATATAAAACATCCAAGACTCAGGAACAAATATAAGCGCTCATCACACAAATATCTGCCCTTACCGGGATTTGAACCTAGGACCGCTGGCTTCGGAGGCAGGGTCACTCCCCACTAGACCAACGTGTCGTCAATTGGGATTGTTTAATTTTGTTAACCTCTTATGTTTTTTAATAAAAGGTGGCGGCGCTGGGGCGGACGGTGCGGCGGCGGGCGCGGACCTGCGTCAATTCTCAATACTGTCTTGTAGTTTTCAAAACGAGATTCTCTCTCAATTCGTCGATATTTTTTTACAGATACCTACTTTATACAACGTGTTACAAAATAATCCGTAAAAAATAAATTATGAAAATAGTGTCAACCCTAGTATACTGTATACCTAAGATACAGGGCTGGGATACTACAAGGTAATAACGATGTCGTTTTTCCGTATTGTCAACGTTTTGATAACTCTTGTCATTTACAATAATGGTGACTGACACATAAACGATTCTTAAACGTGTCAAACGCGATATCGTTATAACACTGTAGAATAGAGGCCCTGAACTGACTTTAATAAGGTTTGACACTACTTTTGTAATTTCTTTTATACGAATTATTTTGTAACACGTTGTATATTCCTCGGCGGAAATGGGTTTGCCTGGCTCGTATCTTAGGAGCCCTCGCCGAGGCTCGGCCTGCCAACCACCTCGTCAGGCGATCCCTTACTTTCTGCGCCAAGGCAATAATGTAGTATAATTCAAGTAAAAAAAGCTGGTATAACGTATCACTAACCTCTGTCGGAGTTGCTACAGCCCGTCGCTAACACGCGTGTTCGCTGGCTCACGTGAAAAATAATAGTAAAAATTGTTTTAGATATAGAATTAGAATAGTTGTGTTCTTGACCCCATAGCCATCGCTGATAAGAAATGTCGGCGTCGTACAGGAAACTGGACTAACGTTTCGACTATGTTTAGGGTCCCGTATCCAAAAATCAAACGTGTCCGGCATAAAAAAAAAACTTTTTTTTTTTTTATGGAGAAGGCACCCGAGCACTCAAGCCACCTAAGTGGTATCTGAGACCCATAAACATTAGAATTCTCAAAACTATAATCCAAGACCTCAAATGCGTTGCCAACACTGAGGACTAAGATGGAATGCCTCTATGCTAGTAATTTCACCGGTTGTCTTATCCCCACACCTGAACACAACAATGCGAACACCTCAGCACCTCAAAAAGGGTGGTTTGCCGTTTAAAGACAGTGAGCCAAGACATTTTTGATTGTTGTTTTCTTTAGTTTATTTTTTGGTTTCCTTGCAAATGTGGTCTTGTGTGTGTTTAGCCCGTGTGGTTGCCGGGTTAGAATAGTGCCACTCAATGTCCCGTGGATGTCGTAAGCGACTAAGGGAATAAGGGCTTGTAGTACTGTTAGGCGATGGGCTTGCAACCTGTCACTAATACACTAGTAAACTTCTTGGCCTGATTATGTAATATGTGGTTACAGAATTATCAACAAGTCTTTTTAAAGTTGTTGGTATTGCTGTAGCTCTGCCTACCCCACTCTGGGAATGAAGGCGTGATGTTATGTATGTATGTTATGCAAACGTGATGGATAACATTGTGTGGTCACGAGCAGGAATAGACTCGAGTCATTAAAAACTCACTTTTTAGGGTTCCGTAGTCAAACTAGGAACCCTTATAGTTTCGCCATGTCCGTCCGTCTGTCCGTCCGACTCTTAAGTACTAGAAAGCTGTAATTTGGCATGAATTTACATATTAGTCACGCCAACAAAGGGGAACAACAACATGTAAAAAATATTTATGTTTATGGTTTACTTGTGTGGCGACCTAGCGCCATCTAGTGACAACTTGTAACAAACAACTCGCTAGCGCCACCAGCGTCAGACAGCGCAACTAAATCTGACAGTGCGCTACATCGCGCTAACGAAGTTTCTTCAGTCGGTTGACTTATATACCACTTCCAGCTTCATCCAAATGGACTTCGGTCCCCAGGCATAACACCCGCCTGGAGAGAGATCTCTCTATTGTTCTCTCTAACTACATTGGTGACCCACGACAATGGACATTTACGCAACCTGACGACCTTCTAGCACTATGACGCAGTCTCACAGCAAGCCAGACCACCCGCACTGTGCACCACTAGCATTCTGATATATCTCCATGCCTGGTGTCTACAGTGTGCACAATACTCTCATTCAGCAACGCGACTCACTGCGTCCAACTACGAGTACTTCACGGAGCAGGTACACGACTCACTGTGTACTCCCCTCCACTCCTCTTCTCCTGCTACGCTCGCCAACGCGGCTCTGAGCTCAACTGGACACATCTACTACTGGCACTTGCAAGCGGCATTTTCAACGCACAGACTGCACGTCATCCATCACCATCAACCTCCGGTCTCAAAGGGGGGCTGGTGTGGCGACCTAGCGCCATCTAGTGACAACTTGTAACAAACAACTCGCTAGCGCCACCAGCGTCAGACAGCGCAACTAAATCTGACAGTGCGCTACATCGCGCTAACGAAGTTTCTTCAGTCGGTTGACTTATATACCACTTCCAACTTCATCCAAATGGACTTCGGTCCCCAGGCATAACACCCGCCTGGAGAGAGATCTCTCTATTGCTCTCTTTACTACACTTGTAACGTTGGGATGTTTTTTTTTCTCGTCTCCCTCATAGTGTGGGGTGTCGTTGGATAGGTCTTTCAAAAATATAGTGGGTTTGTGAGAACAATTTTTCGATAAAGGGATCTGTTTATGAAATATTAAGCTTTAAAGCGCTAATTTTTGTTAGAGTCAAGTACGACGTATTTAAAAGAAAAATATCACGAGTAAGTAGACATCATTAGTTCTTGAGATACATGCGATTAAAGTGTTTATACCTACTAAAATCACACAAGACGGCACCAATTGACTTTAAATAGAAAATTAGTTATTACTTTAGTTACGTCTTTTATGTTTGTAGTAGTTAACGGCTTCGGAACCCTACACTGAGCATGGTCCGACATGCTCTTGCCCGGTTTTTATGTTTGTAGTAGTTAACGGCTTCGGAACCCTACAATGAGCATGGTCCGACATGCTCTTGCCCAGTTTTTATTTTGTTTTAAACCCCACTGCATGTATTGATACATACATACATAACATCACGCCTTCATTCCCAGAGTGAGGTAGGCAAAGCTACAGAAATACCAACAAATATAAAAATACTTGTTTAAACTTGTAATTCTACACGGTGGGAACGAGTAACCCACCAAATTTTAACCATCGATTCTAGAGCCTATTTGAAGTATATAATGTGGTATAACATGAAGTCCAATAAAGCATAATTTCCGAGATATTATAATTTAAATAACAATTATAGATAATTTAATTTGAACTCTGACACCTTAACCTAAAGCATTTTTTACTAAAAAGATTAATGTTGTAAGTAGCAATATCATCAACGTATAGCATAAATTAATTTAATCAATTTCTTAGTAATAATGATTTAGGTATAGGTGACAAAGTTCAAATTAAATTAACTATGGAATTGTTTTTAATAACATGAAAATCTCTTTAATTATGCTTTATTGGACTTCATGTTACACTACCTTATATACTCCAAATAGGCTCTAGAATCGATGGTTAAAATATGGCGGGTTACTCGTTCCCACCGTGTATAACCACATTTTGCACAATCAGGGGGGTTATCATGACATAACTATGCAGTTCTGTTTACGCTCAGAAAAAAGGACAGAGCTATGACAGTTATATAGCTCTGTCCCTTTCTCTGAGCGTAAACAGAACTGCATTGTTATGTCATGATAACACCCCAGGGGGGTTATTATGAGCTAGCTTTGCAGTTCTTTTTACGGGTAGCGTAAAGGACAGAGCTAAGGCAGTTATATAGCTCTGTCCTTTTCTCTGAGCGTAAACAGAACTGCATAGTTATGTCATAATAACCCCCCTGGCCTAGAAGTTTACTAGTGCTTGTTTTGATAATGTCGTCTATGTATGTTAGTAACCCTTTATATATTTCTTGTGCCGTATAGCGGCACAGTTGCGGCGACTTCAGTTGGACTAACCCATTAGCTACAATTTTAAAAAAGTTATTTCTTGCGTTTTTGAAGGCGGTTTTTTGTGTTTTAAACATTTATTTTATTTTAAACTTTTTAGTGATTAAAACTGCGCTGTTCCGTACTCCCATTTATTACTTGATATGAAACTATGTTTCAAGCGCGCCGCAAGCAACGCCGCCCGAAAGTCATAGTCATATTTCAACAAGTAAATATCCTTCGTTGTAGTCGCTCAACTACCCTAATCGAGATATGATACGCCACCCTTGAAATAGGTACCGTTGAGGAGTTCCGATAGCCATCTGTGGTCTTCATCATCAGTTCCACTTCCCCGAATGATACTTTCTGAATGCAAATGCTAGACTTGATACTAAAAATACTAAAATCACTATATGTTTGCCTACAATATTTACATTCAGATTTGGTGACAATGGGACCACCTCGGAAGTATACTCTATCAAACCAAAAAAAAATTCAAAATTGGTCCACAGTTGACGGAGTAATCGGTGGACAGAACATACATACTAAAAACATACAATGGAACGTATAACCTCCTTTTTTTGAAGGCGGTTAAAAAAGTATATTATTCACGAGCGGCGATTACAGCGTATTTAAAAGTGTATCAGATAGAAATTGAAATACAATAATTACAGAAGAGATAACGTGCGTGAAAATCAAAATTTAGTTTTATTGATACGATTAGAAGAAAATGAAAAATGAAGCATATAAAACGCAATACACTAAGTTTTGACCCGTTTATTAAGATTTTATATAAGAACCAGGAATCAGGAATCGAAACTTGTAAAAAAATGAAAGCTTCTTTTAATTTTTAGGTTATTTTTCGGCGTCATCTTGGATTCGTATATTGGATTAAACATAGTTCCTTATTACACTTTCACTTAAATACACGACAATTATTTCACGTATACAGTTATTATTCAATGGCCGGAGCATACACTCAACCGGGACGAATGGCGAAAAAGAGGGGAGGCCTTTGTCGAGCAGTGGGACACCTAAATAGGCTAATAAAAAAAAATAAAAAAACTTACTATAGAGAAATCGTAAGAAATAAATTTGCATGTTCACTATTAGAACGTACAATGTCAAAATAGGCTAGTTATAAATCGTCGTCTTACTTACTCAAACTCATATCTGCATATTTTTTTTGCCGTTGGTAAACTTATTGCCTCTGAGTATTTCTGAACGAAAATGAAATTACCAACCGCAAAAAAAATATGCAGATATGAGTTTGAGTAAGTAAGACGACGAAATAGTACAGTTCAACTTTGATACCAGCCTCTATCATATTCCTATTATCAGCAATAGTAATTATTACTTCCTCGTTCAACAATCTAGCCGTCCCTTTCTGTATTAGTGCCGATTAAAGAGGAAAAGGGATGGCGCTAAGATAAAGACGGCGTGTTGATTTAGCACGCTGTAAAAAATTTAACTATGTTAAATTATTATTACATATCGACGGTGTTACTGCAATACCGCGTAACTACCCAATTCAATATGTTGCAAAATGCACCTTATTTACTTACTTGCTAAAGTGTATTTTGCACCTTATTTAATTTGTTAGTTACGAGCTATTGCAGTATCACCGACGATATGAGAGCTCGTGGAGATATTTAATTAAGAAGGAACCGTAAAACTAGTTCAAATCACTCGCTTTTTACGTTTTTGCCTGTATTTTTAGGGTTCCGTAGTCGAACTAGGAACCGTTATGGTTTCGCCATGTCCGTCCGTCCGTCCGTCCGTCTAGAAAGCTGTAATTTGGCATGAATATGCATATTAGTCACGCCAACAAAGTGGTACAATAAATAATAAATAAAAATTACAGTACATACTTCCTCTACACGTAAGTAACAACACCAATGTTCGACACTTTTAGCTGACATGCACCAATAATCGACAGAAGCTTTTAATTCTAAGATCATAGGGTTATAAATTGATTGTAGCAAAACAAATGAATAACTCTTATCTTCTTTGAGTAAGAATCAGTGTCGAACATTGGTCCTTTGTTGAGTACTGGTGTCTTTACCTTAACGTGGGAATGTATTTTTTTTTCGTCTACCCTATAGTGTCGGGTGTCGTTGAATAGGTCTTTCAAAAATATCGCGGGATTGTGAAAACAGTTTTTCGATTAAGTAATCCGTTTATGAAATATTAAGCGCTTTGAAGTGCTAATAGTTGTTAGACTCAAGTGTCCCTTACAGCCAAAACTACAAATACTAAAAATGTAAAAAAAACTAAAATGAAAGAGCATATAACGAATTTTAAAGGAAACTATCACGAGTAAGTAGACATCATTGGTTCTTGAGATGCAGGCGATTAAGTGTTTATACCCACTAAAATCGTCTTAAGATGGGTACGAATTAGAGCAGCCTCGGGTTGAGGCACGCACGGCTCACCTATTTTGCTCAAATTCGTACGCACTCAAGCGCTGTGCGCCCTTTTGAGTTTTTGACCGTGCTCAAAGGCGCCTAGGTGTGCGTGCCTCGCGTAATTTGGACGTGTATCCGAGCGTGCCGCGGGCAGAACGACAAATTTTAATTATAACTTGTCTGTGAGCGAGGAGCGAACAAATTTGAGTTCCTGAGCCGTTCCACCACCAAGGCGATTTCTACTTCTTTTTGTTAATAATTCGGTGAATTATGATAAACGCAGCCACAGCTGTCATCGTGTCCGACGCCATTTTGGAATGTGGGCTTGCGGCGAGCACGCTGCCTCACCCGCGCATGTATATGTGCAACATTTTGGCTCGTGAGCAGCTCGTTGCGCGGGGCGAGCATGCCTCAGGCTGAGCCGCTCAGATTCGAACCCAGCTTCAGACACTCGCAGCGTTTCCTCTCTGCACCGCTAGACTCGGCCTTTGGGGAAATAGGCACCGGCCCGAGGACCGCCACAGACATGCACAAGTGTTTCTGATGCCTCCTTGACGAATTTTTTGGTGTCAGAAGACTCCTTAAATATTATAGGAATAAACATACGTGGACGACATAATAAAATAAATGTTTTGAAAAACTACAACCGTCTTCAAAAAACACGAAATAACTTCTTTTACTTATTGTTTTAAAGGAACATTCTTCCTTTTTGAAGACGGTTTTAATAGTGTTAGCGTTTTGTTTATATACATGTCTTTAAACAGCAACATTGTAAATATCGATTTCTAGTTTTTATTGGCAACACTAAGTTTCACCTAATTGGCTGCTTTCCCTGATTGGTTGAATTAACACCAATCAGGAAACGCAGCGTAGCAAGTACAAAAAGGCGGGAATAGGATGAAACGTCGGGATGGAGGGACAGACCGGAGGGCATTCGTCTTTGCGACGTTAACTTGATAACTTGACTAAAATTAAGATCGTATACAATTGGTGTAAAGTACTAGTGCTGTGAATCATTGAAGGTAAGATGTATCATTGAGATAAAATATGTCTATATGTAATATGTCTAATATATCTATCCTAAAAGTGTACCCATTTAATATTGTAAAATAAATGCATTTGAATTGACTTGGTGTTCATCTTTCATCTCAGAAGTGAGGATAGCGAAAAATACTGTCATTTTCGTTTCCCTTAGCCCATGTACATGTCCCTTAGTACACGTGTACTTTATTGTTATGAAACCCGTCAATAATTTAAGATTACAAAAATGAACACCAGGTTAATTGTTTGTAGAATGAATGTTAAAGGGTGTTAAACGAAAATAATTGTTTCTTTCCCATACAAATTGATCACATTATTCATTTCGGCATACCTACTTTACGACTTAAAAAAATATATAATATTTTATAAACTTAGTGTAAACAATTTGCTAGGGTACCCCCTGGAATTGTTTGCATTTCGTTTAATGTATTACGCCAGTGCCACTCACTGGTAATACATTATAATATTCTCATTTAACTCATTACCTATTGATAGTGTAAACAATTTGCTAGGGTACCCCCTGGAATTGTTTGCATTTCTTTTAATGCGTTACGCCAGTGCCACTCACTGGTAATGCATTATGAAATTTAAGTTAATTAATTACAATTAGTGTAAACAATTTGCTAAGGCACTCCCTGGAGTTGTTTTCACATTCATGCATTGCATTTTTGCCAGAGCTACTCTCTGGAAATGCAATGCGATGACAATCGTGTTGGTGGCCGTTACATTTCGCCGGGGCACCCCTTGGATATGTAACGATCAGGCAAGATGAGTGAATCTTTTGCCCGGGCGACACCTGGAATGGTTTACTCACCTCGTTCAATTGTCAAAGTTATTTGTGCTGGAAGGGAAAATGTGATCATAGTGTCTTAGTAACTATTTTTTAATTTAATCATATTTTATTGCTTAACGATGTACACTGCATTTGGTCAATCTGGCTATTATTGCTTGATAGCTTTTGTAAACAAGTATAATAATTCGTACCTCAGTGAGCACATTAATAGTTAATGCTTATGCAATGCTTAATCTTCAATTGGTTTTGCGTTAAAATAAAAACCATATTAACATTTTCCTATTATTTATTGTTCACTATGTACGATTTTGTTCAGATCATGAACCATCGTCGGGGCGAAAGCCCTCATGTCAGCGTCCGCAATATCGCGGAGGGTGAGCCAATAAGCGCGGGTCGCACCTGTGACGGCCCGGCACGGCAGACTCCGCGGCGGCACAGCAGTCAGAGCGAGGGAGCGGATGGGAGTCTGTTCAGTACCAGGCAAGTCCGCAAGCGCTCAACTACTATATTAAGGAGTAGGGAGTCGTCGAGGGTCATTTCAAGGACCGATAGATCTCGACGGCAAAACTCCGAAATAAATAAAAACAATGTAACTCTTAATGGCGAAGCTGATAGGAGTCGTTCGCGATCACGACGGCGAGAGACACCGAGGCGATCAAGAAGGCGAAATCACCACCGTTCGCATAATCGTAGTCGGCTTAATATCAGCTCCTCCGACAACGAGGCGGACGAAGCGAGGGAATCGCGGCGGCGCCGCCGTTACAGTAGTAGTGATAGTTTTGACAGTCCGATTAAAAGGTTAATAAAACGTAGACGATCACGCGCCCCCTCGCGTCGTTCGCTTCGTACGCTAAGGTCACCTAGTGAGTGTAAAAATTTATCCAATATCGATCAGAGTATTCTTCATAAGTTCTTAGATGTATTATCAAATGTTAAAGGGCAATCGACATCTAAGCTTTCTCTAACAAATGTAGTCCCTGAATTTGACCCCATGTCCAAAGATCAAACGGTCATCATATGGTTGACCAAAGTAGAAGAGTGTGCGGAAATCTATAAATGGAACGAACGCGAAACAATACACTTTGCTTTACCGAAATTGACAGGCGTTGCTAAACAGTGGTACCAGGGCTTGAACTCTGTACTTTATAGCTGGACTGAGTGGAAGAGAAAACTTATAGAGTCGTTTCCCTGTAGACAAGATTACGCGGATCTATTAGTCGATATGTTGGGCAAGCGCGCGCGTTATGGAGAGTCGCTAGAACAGTATTACTATACAAAAATAAATTTCATAAATAGGTGCGGTATCAGCGGCCGTAACGCTGTGGACTGTTTGCTACACGGTGTAGACGATCGCGCGGTTAGGGTTGGCGCGCAAGCGGCACGTTTCCGTACGCCAGAAGATGTCTTAAAATATTTTAAAACCGTAAAGTCTAGTAATAAAGAACTAGGTGATAGGTCTGCTCGGGATAGGAAGTCTGCTCAGGTAAATAGCAACGATAAAGTTAGAATAGACGTAATGAAAAGAGTAGATACGAATAATATCTTAATAAAGTGTCATAATTGCAACGAAGAAGGGCATAAGAGCTTTAAATGTAGAAAACCACCTAGTAAGTGTAACGTGTGTAATAGAACTGGTCACCTTGAAAAATATTGTCGAACAAAGCTTTTAAATAGCAATCAAAACACCGAACGTTGCAATGATGTCGCTAAAGGTGAAAAACAAGTCGCTATGCTAGACCAGGCAGGCAAATCTAACCTCAAATATGTGATCGAAATAGACGTGAACGGTAAAACTATTATTTGTCAGGTAGATTTAGGCAGTCAGTGCACTCTAATTAAAGAAACTGAAGCTAAACGATTGGGACTGAGCATGGTGACTGATAACTTGCCGTTATTGCGAGGCATTGGTGGTCATCATGTTCAGCCCCTAGGTAGGTGTTTCACTAATGTCACGGTACAGGGCGTACAGGAGAATATTGAAGTAATAGTAGTTGAGGATAATGTCTTGAAATACCCTGTCCTGTTAGGTCATTCGTTTACAGAAAAACCGTATCTCACAATCGTAAAGACCCCTAACCAAATTTTATTTGAAAAGGTGACGGAACATTAAGGTATACCTCATGGTTCAAAAAGACATGTCAGTTGTTCCGAGTCAATTGGCCACTATTCCGGTAGAGTCTGTTACTAATTACACGGGTGATATATATGTAAATGGTACTATTCGAGGTATGGATGGCAGCGAACATTATTTACTCCCTGGTGAATACAAGTTAGTAGATGGGACAGGACATTTGCTTGTTCAAAATATTAGCAATAATTTAATTTCGTTCAAAAAAGGATCTTTACTTACCCGTTCCATTCCAATTGTAAATGAGCGTAGTGTATGTTCTGTATCATTCGACGAAAACAGTTTTGACGAAAGTGTAAATTGTGGTAGCCAAATAACAACAAAGGAACGTTTACAGTTAAATGATTTGCTTTCAAAATTTACCGATTGCTTCTCTTCCGGCCTTAAGGATATAGGATTTACTAATGCTGGCAAAATGACTATAGAGCTAGACGACTCCGAGCCGGTAGTTTATAGGCCGTATCGGTTGTCCTATGGTGAAAGAACATTAGTAAGTGATATGGTTCAAGAAATGGTCGATGCTGGTATCGTAAAGGAGTCTTCATCGCCATACGCTAGCCCTATCGTGCTAGTGAAGAAGAAAACTGGCGAAAAACGCCTATGTGTAGATTATAGGGCGCTAAACAAACGCACTAAAAAGGACCATTACCCACTTCCCCTGATCGATGATCAACTTGACCGGTTAGCTGGTAATAGTTTATTTATATCTTTAGATCTAGCTTCTGGCTATTATCAAATCCCAATAGCACCTGCATCTCAGGACAAAACCGCTTTTATTACCCCCGACGGTCAGTTTCAGTTCACGCGAATGCCTTTCGGCCTTGTAAATGCGCCGGCCGTATTTCAGCGGACGATTAATAAAATCTTAGCGGAAGCCAAAATTAAATATGCTCTGGTGTATATGGATGATATATTGATTCCAGCGCGTTCATTCGAGGAAGGCTTAGGTCGATTAGAGGAAGTCCTCTCTTTACTAAAACAAGGAGGACTTACCTTGAAACTGTCTAAATGTCATTTTTTCATGAATAGTGTAGAGTTTCTCGGATTTGAGATTAACGCGGACGGTATTAAGCCAGGACAAAAGAAGACTGAGGCGGTCGCTAAATTCCCACACCCTAAAAATCAACGCGAGTTGCAACAGTTTATTGGTCTCGCCAGTTTCTTTAGAAGATTTGTTCAGGGCTTTTCGACGCTAGCTAGACCATTAACAGACCTTCTCAAAAAGGACACTGATTGGAAGTGGGGGCCCGAACAGAATAGGGCCTTTGAAGCTGTAAAGTCTCAATTAGTCCAAAGACCATTGTTGGCTCTCTATGACCCAAAAAGGGAGACTCAAGTCCACACTGATGCCAGTAAATTTGGAATAGGTGGAATCTTACTTCAGAAAGATGACGCGGGGATGTTTAGGCCAGTTTCTTATTTCAGTAAAAAAACTACGCCAGACGAACGTAAATTCCATTCGTTTGAGCTGGAAACCCTCGCGGTAGTATCATCACTTAGCCGATTCCGTGTTTACTTGTTGGGTATCCCTTTTAAGATCATAACCGATTGTAACGCATTAAGAACCACATTGTCCAAAAGGGACCTTATACCCCGAATAGCACGTTGGTGGGTGCAGTTGCAAGAATTTGATTGTGAAATAGAGTATCGACCTGGATCACGAATGTTGCACGCTGATGCTTTGAGTAGGAACCCTGTAGGGGAGGCTAGCGAAGAGTCGCATGTCTTAGACGTTCTTAATGTTAACACGGACGACTGGATCACAACCGTCCAAAATAGCGATGACGAAATATTGCGTATTAAGGAAATACTAGGAGAGTCTAATTCGGAAAAACTTAAGGAAATTGTAAATAATTATAAGATAAAGAATGACAGGGTTTATCGTATTATTGGTAATCAGGAAAGCGATATTCGATGGGTAGTTCCCCGAGGTGTACGGTGGCAGATAGCCAAAATGAATCACGATGATCTAGGACACGTCGGATTCGATAAAACTTTAGCACGCATCCGGCAAACTTATTGGTTTCCGAAAATGAGGAAATTCGTGAAAAAGTATGTAAAGTCATGCTTAGAATGTGCTCGAAACAAAGGCACTACTGGTAAACAACAGGGCGAATTACATCCCATCCCAAAACCAGTGGTACCCTTTCACACCGTACATGCGGACCATTTAGGCCTATTTGTACGGAGCAAAAGAGGTAATTGCTACATGCTGGTAATTGTTGACGGATTCACCAAGTACGTTAATATAAAAGCAGTACGAGACACTAAAACTTCTACCTCTATTAGAGCTCTTAAAGAACACATAAGTTGCTTCGGAGCACCGACGAGACTCATAACTGACAGGGGAACGTCATTCACTAGTAATAATTTCCACTCATTTACTAAGACTTTTAATATAAAACATATATTAAACGCAGTTGCCACCCCCAGGGCAAACGGGCAATGCGAAAGATACAATAGAACCATTCTAAGTGCGTTATCCACAAAAACAAACGATAAAGATGATAAAAATTGGGACGACTACCTATGCGACATTCAAGTAGGACTTAATACGACTCTACACAAAACAACAGGCAAAAGCCCGTGTGAGCTTCTTTTTGGTTTTAATATAAACAGTAGTTCTGAAAATGTTCTCAGTGAAGTTTTGGATGATACTAGAAATGGGGTAGCAGATGACATTCAGGAAATAAGAGCAGATGCAGGTAGACTCATAGTACAGCAACAAAAAAGAGATAAAGCACGTTTTGACTCCAAACGTAAAACAGATAAAGTATATTCCGAAAATGACTTAGTAAGCGTCAGACGAGAAGTACCTAGTGATGGGAAATCAAAGAAACTAGCTGCAAAGTTCCAAGGTCCCTATAGAATCTCAAAAGTTTTGCCAAACGATCGTTTTTTAATCGAAGACACACCCCTGACGCGTAAACGTGGCCATCGTCGTTACGAAAACGTAGTTGCTATAGATAAGCTTAAACCGTGGTTAGTATTTAATAGGGACAGAATCTGAGTCTGAGGATCGCATAGAGTCGGATAGCAATATATCTAAGACTTCTGTATAATAAGTATGTCTGGTCCAAACAGTTGAGGCGAAGATGATTCTTTGTACATAACTATCATTATGATTTAGCAAAGTTTTTAGTATTCAATAACCACGCACTGATTAGCTGGTCATGCTAATTACTTGTTTGTACAATGTCTACAATTTCATATATAGCAGTTTAATAATAAGTAGTATTTTATTCTTAGTTTCTAATTTCATTTGTTGTTGTTAATGCCAATAAGATTGTTATGTTCTATTTTATTAATTATTTTGCCAATAAGTTATTATGCGAACAATAATGTATTCAACGTTAGGTTCCTACTGGAATTAGTAACTATTTAGTTTTATAAAAATAAGTGTCAACTTATGACACTACCTTAATAACTTTGTATAAATTAATCAGAATAAAAAATAAAAATATGCTGTTATAATCAAACCCTTAAAGTTATATCATTAATATCATGATGTTATTTATAGTATTATTATTATTTTGCTTGACATGTATTATGATTCCAGAGCATGGAAATGTGTTTTTTTTTTCTCTAAGTATACTACGCGAAGGGACTCGCTTTAGCAGGATGACCGAGCTGTTAGCGTTTTGTTTATATACATGTCTTTAAACAGCAACATTGTAAATATCGATTTCTAGTTTTTATTGGCAACACTAAGTTTCACCTAATTGGCTGCTTTCCCTGATTGGTTGAATTAACACCAATCAGGAAACGCAGCGTAGCAAGTACAAAAAGGCGGGAATAGGATGAAACGTCGGGATGGAGGGACAGACCGGAGGGCATTCGTCTTTGCGACGTTAACTTGATAACTTGACTAAAATTAAGATCGTATACAATTGGTGTAAAGTACTAGTGCTGTGAATCATTGAAGGTAAGATGTATCATTGAGATAAAATATGTCTATATGTAATATGTCTAATATATCTATCCTAAAAGTGTACCCATTTAATATTGTAAAATAAATGCATTTGAATTGACTTGGTGTTCATCTTTCAATAGTTTAAAACATTTTTAGTTGGTATAAACACTTTAATCATATCTAACGAAACCAAAAGAAAATAAATAAATCACAGGACAATGTCACACAAATTGATCTAGTCCCAAACTAAGCTCTAGGCTTGTTCTATGGGTACTAGACAACGATAAACTTACTTATATATGGCAACATATACTTAAATATAGTGAAAACATCCAAGACTCAGGAACAAATACTCGTGCTCATCACACAAATGTCTGCCCTTACCGGGATTTGAACCCAGAACCCCTAGCTTCAAAGGCAGGGCTAACCAACTAGGCTAGCGTGTCGTTAAATATCTGATAATAATAATAATCATCACTATCCACGAAACATACGCAAAACATTACGTGAGCATGTTTACGAGAATATATCTCAGGTTAATTTCAAAGGTGACGGTTGGCTTTCAACCAGAAAGAACCAAGAAAAGAGTTACCTAAGATATTAACATACTGTAACAATAATAACAATTCAAAAATAATAATTAATAGACTAAATACCAGTAACTAAGTTAACAAAACGAAACTTACTGAGCTACTTAAAGAAACACTATAAAAAGAAAAGCCCTTCTAAGTAATAAGGTTTGATAGCACTAGCGAAAAAAGAAGTATGGGACTATCGGTTGCTATGCTACGTTGTTATGTCATGTCACGAAAAACTGTTTTTAAATACGTGTGCTAAATAAATCCTTAAATATCATAATAATTATCCTTGTGTATAATATTTCATCCTTCTCCGTTTCCAACTCGTACCAGCCTCTGCTATTTATATCACTAACAGGTCCGCCCGCGGCATGGTCCCTATGACCCTGGCTGCATTACCTCTCTGGATAGCTAGCCCAATCCTTTGCAAGTATTTGTTACCTAAGATGTCAATATCATTTGCACTTATTGGCAACTCGTTGTATCTCCTCTAGAACCAACTCAGTGGAGTTGCCAAATCCAACAAAACTTCGGTTTTCGACAACAAAAACCGGGCAAGAGCATGTCGGACCATGCTCAGTGTAGGGTTTTGAAGCCGTTAAGTACTACAAACATAAAAACCGGGCAAGAGCATGTCGGACCATGCTCAGTATAGGGTTCCGAAGCCGTTAAGTTCTACAAACATAAAAACCGGGCAAGAGCATGTCGGACCAGGCTCAGTGTAGGGTTCGGAAGCCGTTAAGTACTACAAACATAAAAACCGGGCAAGAGCATGTCGGACCATGCTCAGTGTAGGGTTCCGAAGCCGTTAAGTACTACAAACATAAAAACCGGGCAAGAGCATGTCGGACCAGGCTCAGTGTAGGGTTCCGAAGCCGTTAAGTACTACAAACATAAAAACGGGGCAAGAGCATGTCGCACCATGCTCAGAGTAGGGTTCCGAAGCCGTTAAGTACTAAAACATGAAAAACAACAAGTAATAACTAGTTATATTTTATTTAAAGTCATTTGTTGCCGTCTTGGATGATATTAGTAGGTATATAAACACTTTAATCGCTTGTATGTCAAAAAAAATGATGCCTACTTAGTCGTGATAGTTTTTCTTTTAAATTCATTATATGCAGTTTTCACCCCCCCTCGCCCCCCTACAGCCAAAACGACAAATACTAAAAATCTGAAAAAAAAAAGTTAATGAAAGCGCTTATAACGAATTTTAAAGAAAAACTATCACGACTAAGTAGACATCATTGGTTCTTGATACAAAGGCGATTAAAGTGTTTATACCTACTGAAATCGGGATCCTATCATGTCACAACCAATGTTTCACAAATGATTCAGTTTACAAACCGCATTTATTTCCCAAACTGCAAATAATTCTGGATTTATTTCAGGACCATCGTGTAGAACACTATAGGTTAGGTTAGGTTAGTTTTATAAAAATCCAGAAATATTTCTAGTTACAGAAAAAAAATCGGGTTGGCAAATGAATAGGTTGCGAAACGATGCATTTGTCAAAGATTTGTCGACGAAAAGGCAGAGAACCACTAAAATCTAAGACGGCACCAAATAACTTTATATTGAAAGTTAGTTATTACTTGTTGTTTTTTATTTTTTTATTTTTTTCTATGAACTGATGTGTGTAAGCGAGCGTTATTCATGTTGCATGAAACCATCAAGCATCTGCTTCCTCTATCTAGAGGACTTAATCTATTAAGGTCACGTCCTGTCCCTGGCATTCAGTTCAAGATGGCGCGTCGAATTGTGCTGGTTTGGCTGATTGGAGCAACTGCCGCTGCCCCTAGCAGGTAATTTATCACGCCTTCATTCCCAGAGCGGGGTAGGCAGAGCTACAGAAATACCAACAACTCTAAAAAGACTTGTTGATAATTCTGTAACCACATTTTGCACAAGTGGGCTAAGATTTTTACCAGTGTATTAGTTGGTTGCAAGCCCATCGCTTAACAGTACTACAAGCCCTTATTCCCTTAGTCGCCACTTACGACATCCACGGGAAGACATGGAGTGGCACTATTCTAACCTGGCAACCACACAGGAAAAGTAATTTATCTAACAACAATTTAAAAGCATACACTAGGCACGTAAAACTACACAACTTTTGGTGGTGGTAGGATCCTGTGCAGGGTCCGTCCGGATCGCTACCACCATCCTATCCATTAACCACCCGCCAAGCAGCGGAGCATTGTTGTGTTCCGGTGTGGGGATAAGACAACCGGTGAAATTACTAGCAAAGAGGCATTCCATCTTAGTCCTCAGGGGTGGCAACGCATTAGAGGTTTTAGGATTATAGTCTCTTGAGAATTGTAATGTCTATGGGTCTCAGATGGGACTTACCATCAGGTGGCCTGAGTGCTCGTGTGCCTTCTCCTTAACATAAAAGAAACTATAATCCTGCAACCAAGGCAATCTCAATCTGTTCCTTCACTTAAATCTAGGCTGAGGAAGTACTGGCTTGACTCTTGTTCCTAAGTTATGACTGTATCTCCTTTCTTCTTTTGATACTTATATTTAATTATCTATTTATTTAGTAATGTATATTTTTTTTTTACAAAAAAAAATATATGAAGGTGGTAAAAAATAATTCAAAAATACCTTTTAGACGTCAAAACGATTCGTGAATATGCGATATTCTAAAGCTCTTCCAGCAAAATTCATAAAACAGTCGCCGGTTTCAGGATGATTAATCAAAATAAAATGATAAAAACAAAAAAGTAGATCGTACTTTCGTTGAAAACCGAAATTATCTTTCGTGTTGTGCATTAAAATTTGTAGAAGTAAAGTATTTCAACTGTAAAATCACGTAAATCAGCGAAATCAACAAAATTTCGTATACGGCTTAATACGTTACGTAACTCGATCAGCATCAAAAGTTTGTATATCCCACAGCTCTCCTCCTTCTACCACCTATGACACAATCGTGGTCGGTCTGGGGTCCTCAGGGGTCACCGCTGCCACCACGCTGGCGAGAGCAGGTCGGCGCGTCCTAGGACTTGAGGCTCAGGACAGAATCGGAGGGAGGGTTCACACCATACCTTTTGGAGATGGCATCGTTGAAATGGGTGGAGAATGGTAAGAATGAATGAGAAAAAGGTCGGTTTCCGGACAATAATTTTACGTGATAAACTAGACCCTATCGGAGATGCAATTTGGCAGCTGGACGTTCTTAGGCATGGGTAAAAATAATTTTGAAATATAGCTATAGCAATACATTTGTCTTAGACAAAAATTAAGTGTTTATTTTGTTTATTTTATGCTAGTGCACCTCGAAAGATTAAAAAAAGTTAAATTGTAACTGTGAACAATTGTGAAATAGCAACCAGTGATTTGTTCTACTGATGACATTGATTATCATGGAATACAAAATAAATACTAAGAGTAACAATGTCGACATCATAAATACTTTTACCCATGCCATGGGATCTAGTGATAACGTCTTAAGCAGTGATCGGAATAGGTAGTGCAATTTCACTGGATTTCGGTGCGTAAGCTTAGTATGGATATAACTTATAATCCCGGATTTTCACTTTGAAAAGTTTTAAAGTTTGTGTTTGGTTTAAAATAAATATCAGGGGACATTACACAGTTTGACCTAGCCTCACAGTAAGTTCAAAAAAGTTATTTATTTATATATTTTTTGTACTATTGTTAATTTTTTTGTTATATTTTATGATTGTACCTACTACCTACAATTCTCATCACTGTGTCTTATTAAGTGGTAACTACTTTTACCTAATTAACGAAATTTGTAATGTTTTCATTTTAAATAAAATATGTAATTACAATGGCATAAAGTCTTATTTTATCCATATACTTCAATTAATTTCATGTCAGGAAAATATTCTGTGAAAAAATACGAATCCCGGAATCCCGGGTCTTATCCATATTCTTTATAATGTATTAGGTCATTCACCCGAAATTGCACTACCTATTCCGATCACTGGTCATAAGAAATTGATACACCGAACGCTTGAGCCTATCGTGCCTCTCTATGACTTGTTCCGCGCTCGCGCTTACACGCTCGGCTCAAGCGGAACGTGACAATGAGTCATGCTTTTTCGTGCGTGCAGCCGGCGTTCATCGATTTATAAGTTATCACGTCAAAAATGAAAAATTAAATAGTTATTTGTGCAACAAGAGAGAAAAGTTAGCTTGTTGATTTAGAAACCGAGCAAAGGATTCTAGGTAAGAAAAAGTGCAGCGAGGGATTCAAAGACACAAGATGCAAATAACTTTGGTCTCGTATAGCACATTCAACTTTTCATCTCAGCAGCGAGAACATATAACCCTAAAATAAAAAGACAACGTGGAAACAAATTAACGACAAATAAGTATATTGGTCCGCGTGGTGCCACACCACGAGCAGTTTGGTTATCCCACCCACGCTCGCAGCTAAATCGGATTTTGCTTTGTCTTTAAACAGCAAAACAGCCTTTTTATGATGCAGAAGTGTAAATCTTCTATAGTAATAAAAAACTAAAACCCGACTACAAAAAGTACAAAATAAAAAATAAGTTTTAGAAACTATAACCCGACTGCAAAAACTAAAACCCGAATGCAAAAAAAAAGTGAAACAAGTTTAGACCTTTGTGATGTTTTAAACTACATACAAGTATTTAACAAAATGTGGTATTCGCTATCTGATAAAGAATAGAACCTCTCCTGGTGTTCGTATGATCACATAGAGCCCAAATTTAGGAAAATTCATCACATTGGCACAGAATAGATTATAGTTCAAGTACGGAGGGCACACTCCTTTGATCTTTCCAAAACCTGTTTTTTTTCTTAGCCAAAACATTATGATTTATGGCCCTCTGATATCGTCGATTCGCAAGCCTGTGAACGAACGTCGAACAGTGGAAATGAACTGAATCACTCGCCGCGTCGCCGATGAGGGCTGTCAACGACTAAAAATAAAATAATAATGTATTGCCTTTATGGGTGAATCAACTTTTAAGGTACTCCCCAATTTTCGACATGTCTCACTATGTCACCTTAATTTGGTAGAATGCAATTATTATTTTTTGATGTGGTCAATATATTGAATAAATCAGACAATTAAACTTACTTTCTAGCTGACAATTTTAAAAATTCTTCTATGATTTACACAAATATATCAGGTAACGCAGGGGACGACGTTGTCCCCGGGTTTTGTATGAAAAACGTGCATTTTCCACTGCGTTACTATGTTTTTACAAAATTATAGAATTGGTTTATGATTATGAATAGTGAAATCCGAAAATCTGATTATCTAATTTTAACATGTGTAAACCATTATCAATCTCACATATTTTAGTAAGTTTTTATTAGCGTGTAGAAAAGGAGGACTTTAAAAGTTGATTCATCGTATAAATACGATCTTTTACGTGTCTTTTCATTCAATTAATCAAAAACAATGTAACACACAAACAAATAAATGCGAAACGTTCACTTGGGATATATTACAATTTACGTAAGCGTGTGCGCGTGAAGTAGCGTGCGCGTGCGATCACAGATTAGAAGGTATGTCCCGGGATGCGGATAACCGGTATGTACTTGTAGCGATGAACGTAAATCGCGGAGTGAGCCGCGTCTGACATTGACAGCAGGCATTCATCACCTCTGAGTGAATCTCCATCCATTATGATCGTAATCTTGTCTACTAGCAAGTTATTAAAAATATTGTCATAAAATCATAAAAAATAATAGTCTTTATAATGTTTGCTTACCTATGCCATCTACGATCCGGTAGCGGAACTAATTACTGGACATATCACAAGCGTAGTACCACTATCGCCCGCTAGATGGTGCTCAAAGTCTATTAATTACATTTTTTTATTTCCAGCCGCCATGTTTAATTTATAATAAAACGAAATAGCCTATAACCATCGCGCACATTCATAGATACATAGAAACATTAAAGAGTGTCAAAATCATTACCCTTCCTTTGCTTTGCCGTAGTCGGGTAATAAAAAATATAGTTTTGTAACAAATGACACAAACATTGCTTACCTACGCCATCTACCATCCGGTAGCGGAACTAATTACTGGACATATCACAAGCGTAGTACCACTACCGCCCGCTAGATGGCGCTCGAAGTCTATTAATTACATTTTTTAATTTCCAGCCGCCATGTTTAATTTATAATAAGACAAATCGATAGACACCTCATTTCTCAAAATCGGTTCATTAGTAAAAGCGCTAGAGTGGAAACATGCATATGTTTGCTTAACCTACAGGATACACGGAGACCAAGGTAGCAGAGTTTACGATTTGGCGATTAAGAACAACATATCGACACTAGTGCAATCTGAGGAGGAAAATTTGTACCGTTCTGATGGGAAAGACTTCAACAAAACTCTAGTTAATGAACTGCTAGATGTTTTTCTGCGAATCATGGAAGAGCCTGCCGACCAACCGGAGGCAGTCGATACTTACGCCACTAGGAAGTAAGTTATTTTTTTTTCTTTAACATCACCTTTTTTAGGGTTCCGTAGTCAAACTAGGAACCCTATAAAGTAGACATCATTGGTTCTTGAGATACAGGCGATTAAAGTGTTTATACCTACTAAAATCATCTACGACGGCACCAATTGACTTTAAATAGAAAATTTGTGATTACTCGATGATTTTTTATGTTTGTAGTACTTAACGGCTTTCATGACGGTCCGACATGCTCTTGCCCGGTTTTTTAACGATCTTTTCATTAGAAGAATTTTCATTAGAAAGAAAGAAGAAGGAAAAATACATTTATTTACACACATAAGACACACAGAAAATAGTAAAATCAGAAATCAGCAATCAAAAGAGTAGTGAGTGCGTCTTCGAGGCGGTAAATCGGACACTGGCACAGAATTATAGTACAAGGACAGAAGGCACTACTTTAATCTTTTTTTTTTTTTATGTTAAGGAGAAGGCACACGAGCACTCAGGCCACCTGATGGTAAGTGGAATCTGAGACCCATAGACATTTGAATTCTCAAGACTATAATCCCAAGACCTCAAATGCGTTGCCAACCCTGAGGACTAAGATGGAATGCCTCTATGCTAGTAATTTCACCGGTTGTCTTATCCCCACACCGGAACACAACAATGCGAACACTGTCGCTTGGCGGGTGGTTAATGGATAAGATGGTGGTAGCGATCCGGACGGACCCTGCACAGGGTCCTACCACCACTAAATCTACAAAATCTCAAAATATTTTGATCTTTACAAAAGTCGCTTTTTTCTTAGTTAAAACATGATTTATGACCCTCTGAGGTCGTCAACTCCAGCGCAAAACAAACGGAACGTTAAGGCTGTGAACGAACGGTGAAAATGAATTGGATCACTCGCCGCGTCGCCGATAGTGAGGGCTGACAACGACTAAAAATTAAATAATAATGTATTGTCTTAATACGATCTTTTAGGTGTCTTTTTATTCATTTCAATAAAAACAATGAAGCACACAAACAAATGAATGCGGCACGTTTACTTGCGATATAATTATTACGATTTACGTAAGCGCGTGCGCGCGAAGTAGCTTGGCAGTCACCTGACACTGGCTCAGCATAAAATCAATCGGCCATCTTCCCTCCCCGAAGGTTACCGGAAGACCCTCCCTTCTTCTTCTTCTTTCTTTGCCCCCGCGGCGACTTGAACAGCTACTACCGCGGGGATATGGCGTTTCCACGTGAGGTGATTTCGCCAGTGTCAAGTATATATAATTATAAATCAATATAGCAATAAAACACAATCCAATCTTCTCTAGGAAGATTGGGGGCAACGTTGTACGGTGATTTGTAGGTCAGAGGTCAAGATAGTTTTAACCTCTGCACCACTGCGAGTCCACTTGAAACGAGAAGAAAGATGCCAGATACACGAAATAAGTCCAAGTCTTCAATCACTGTGCGACACAAAGGCATAAAAAGTACAAATCACTATCAGAAAAGAACTTTGAACACCTAATTACCCAAAAATTAAAGTCTAAAACAAATCACACGTCCGCCATCTTTTAACGTTGCAAATGGCCCCGACCCTCCCTTAGGCGCCCATGGTACATGACTTGACATTGACATTTGGCGTGATTTGACAAAAACGCACAGTGCTGCCAGGCAAAAAAAAACAAAAACGTTTTAAAGAAAGTCTCAAACGTAATAACGTACTCAAATAGTTTAAAGCATGTCTCAAACAAACCAATTTTGTAGTGACGAAATAACGCAATAAATTAATATGCTTATTTAAATGAAAAACCGGGCAAGAGCTTGTTGGACCATGCTCAGTATAGGGTTCCGAAGCCGTAATAACTAATTTTCAAGTCAATTGGTGCTAAAAGATGATTTTAATAGGTATAAACACTTCAATCGCCTGTATCTCAAGAACCAAAGATGTCTACTTAGTCATGACAGTTTTCCTTTAAAATTCGTTATATGTCCTTTCATTAAGGTTTTTTTTTCAGATTTTAACATTTGTAGTTTTGGCTGTAGTGCTCCCACTACAGCCAAAACTACAAATGTTAAAACTGGGGGACACTTGAGTCTCACAAAAATTAGAGCTTTAAAGCTTAATATTTTATAAACGGTTTGCTTAATCGAAAAACTGTTTTTACAATCTCTAATACTTTTGAAAGACCTATCCAACGATACCCCACACGATGGGGTAGACGCCAAAAAAAAATACATCCCTACACGTAGGGGAGGTACTCTATTTTTCTTTTTTTTTCAATTTATTGTTCCACTTTGTTGGCGTGACTAATATGCATATTCATGCCAAATTACAGCTTTCTAGTACTAAGAATCTCTGCGCTAGGCTGCGGACGGACGGACGGACGGACGAACAGACGGACATGGCGAAACTATAAGGGCTCCTAGTTTGACAACGGAACCCTAAAAACCACGAAACTAATTATTAAAGACATTAAGTCTTCAATTAGTCTATTTTATCAAAATAATATATAAAAACTAGTTTTTTTTTGGGATATCTCAATTTCACCGGTTACCTTATAAGGGTTTGGGAGTTGTATACAACTCCGGAAAATAATAATGCGAATTGAGCTTGGCGAAAGGTTAAAGGTATAATGGTGGTAGCGAACCAGACGGACCCTGCACAGGGTCCTACCACCACTAAAATAACAAAATGCAATCGCTAATAACCTAAACTGTTGTTCTATCAAATCGCTACGCTCGTGATACAATAGGGAACAAGCATAATTATTTCTTACGCTCTCTGGAAAGTGCTATGAAAGAGAGGAATAACTGTATACGCAAAATAATTATCGTGTAATTTTTTCATAAGATATGAAGCTTTAAAAAGTCAGACCCCTGCAAAAACTCTCTATACAAAATCGACGACAGGAATGACGTCACAGCTGTTGTTCCATGTTTAAAATATAAGAAGCTTCTTCTTCTTCTTCTTTTTTATTAATGGCGGTCCACCGCGATATTCCGCAGTGATTTCGCCAATGTCAAGTGAGTAGAGTAAAACAGTAAACAGAATAAATCAAAAGTTGGACATCTTTCTATCGGCCATCTTCCCTCCCCCTATAAGGACCTTATGAAGAAATTTGCATTTATTTCGTAAATTACTATGTTTTGCTATGCTGTCGTTGAATAAACTATTGCGTAAGTAAAAATGAGGATGCCGAAAAAACAATACATACAGACATACATAAAATCACGCCTTCATTCCCAGAGTGGGGTAGGCAGAGCTACAGAAATATCAACAACCCGAAAAAAACTTGTATGAATTCTGTAACCACATTTTGCACCATCAGGCCAAGAAGTTTACTAGTGTATTAGTGACAGGTAGCAAGCCCATCGCCTAACAGTACTACAAGCCTTTATTCCCTTAGTCGCCTCTTACGACATCCACGGGAAAACATGGAGTGGCACTATTCTAACCCGGCAACCACACGGACAAAAAAACAATCTAAACATTAAAATAAGTTTTATAATTTTAACAAGTTTTGATTCTATATATCTATTCTATATATAAATCTTAATAGACGGGTCATAACTTGGTGTATTGCGTTTTATATGCCTTTTTACATTTTCTCCTAAATCGTATCAATGACACTCAATTCTGATCTTCATGCATCTTCTCTATTCAAGACTCCTTCGCTTGCTCGGGACTCAACATCAACACACGCAGCAAAATCCAACTTTGCTTTCTTGTTAAACAAATAACTAATGCTCCTACCATCGTATCTAAATTCCTTTCCTAAACAAAACTGTATAATGAGGTCCAGTGGAATCTATAAAGGTTATCTTTGGTTATGCAAGTTCTTTGGTCACTAACATTGATAAAGTGGAATGATTAACATTGTAGGTACAACAATGTACATTTTTACTTAACGAACGTATTTATCAAATTCAATTATAATAGTTATAATAATGTAAACAAATCTTGGGATTTGGTGTTCTGAAAAAAAACCATGCTGATATTAGATTTGTGACCAAAAACTTTTTTTTTGTTCTTATATCCATTATTTGCTGAGAAAATAAATAAACTTTTTCTGCTAATGCGCAAAGATCTTATTTATTTATTTATTTATTTGACATGCCAACAGCATATAAACATTACAAGTTTAGATCTAATATATAAAATTCTCGTGTCACGGTGTACGTTATTGAACTCATCTGAAACGGCTGGACCGATTCTTATGAAATTGTGTGTGCATATTGTTAAAATAAGAGAAGATTTAACAAAATAATTTATTGTCTATGATACTAGTGGCGACCTCTGTTGTGATATACTTTATGTAATGTGTCACTCTTTAAAAAAAAAAACGTTAGTCTGTTCCAAACAATCTTGAAGTTTTCATTAGGTTATGGTCCAGTCCATACAATAAATTAGTTTTTAAAGTTTTTGAGTAGTGCACAGTAGTTAGAATGGCAGGAAATTATGCAGTGAGTGTTCCTAAACTAAAGGGGCGAGAAAATTACGACGACTGGGCGTTCGCCGTGGAAAATTTCCTCGTCCTAGAGGGCGGGTAGATCTGAGAATCGGCCAACATCTATTTTCCATACCCCAAAGTGATATAAAAAAAATGCAGCGGGCGAAGCCGCTGGCGGGTCACTAGTATATATGTATACACCGTGTTTTTTTTTATTTACGATAACTTCGGCATATTGTTAGGTACACGTATAGAAACTACGTGGTACATTAGATTTTAAAATATTGCAAAAAAAAAAAAAAAATTGTTTAGAACAAAGTAATTAAATGTTGTGTCTTCAATCATTCTAAAAGGGTCTTTAGAGTTAACTCATACTTAGTGTCAAATACGTCAAGTCAGCGTGACATACACACACACAAGTAAAGATAACACTTGACAGGTGCACGACCTAACAATTGAAAACTCTCTTTACTCATAATAGGTAATTAAAAGAAAATTAAGAGCCTTTTACATTAGTTTAACGTGATTAACTGATTAATTTTAATAATTGAATATCTTTATAACCTTACGAGTTATCATATGTCTGTCTTCGGGAAATTAGCTTAATTTGACTTGAAGAACGTGCCCTTAAAGTTATCGTAAATCAAAAAAAACACGGTGTATATGTATAGGGTACAAATTAAATTTTATGCGCCGATAACAGGCACGCGCCAGCATTTAAATAATATTTTTAGGGACTAACACTAAGAGCAAAAAACAACAAATAGTTATTACAATAAAATTCACATTCTTAAAAAATATGTAAATTCAAAGAAGCGAAATAAGTAAAAATGTAAACATTTATCAAAACAGATTGTAAAACTAATGACATGCTAGATTAAATAGAATAATTGTAAAATAAAATAAAAGAAATAGCAGAGAATCAAGCATTTTACGCCGCAGGACAGGTATGGAGTCATCTTCTTCTTCTTCTTAATGTGCCTCTCCGACTAGCGAAGGTTGGCACTCAGCTCTGAAAACTTTTCTCTGTCTCTCGCGAGGCAAAACAGATGGGCAGCACTCGTGACACCAGTCCACTCCCGGAGATTCCTCAGCCATGACTTGGAGTCATGAAAGATGTCAATCACAAAGTCATTAGCTAGGGCCAGATCGTGAAAAGACTTTTGAATGCGATAAAGTGGCAAGGATTTTCCAAGTGTGGTTCTTGTACAGGACGAAACGTAGTACGCCGACATGTTCGCGTATTGGGTTTAGGAACTGTAGTTTAAACGCACATGGTCTGTTCTACGTCACAGCTAGAGCTAGACCTAGAAAAACAAAACGCGGTTACAAACAAGATGACGTCATTCCAACCATACTAGTCCAAAGCGGGCGTAGCAAACACTGATAATATTATCATTTTTCTACACACATTTCGTACACACACACACGCACGCGAGCTCACGCACAGTTGCATAGTTTTAAGCATACATAGGGACAGACAGCGGGAAGCTTTGTTATAACGCGATAAAAAGTAGCCTATGTTCATCCGGGATAATGTCGGCTTCTAATGGTAAAAGATTGTTTCAAATCGGTCCAGTAGTTTCGGAGCCTATTCGAAACGAACAAAATAGGCTTTCCTCTTTATAATCTTTATATATAAAAATTACGTGTCACGTTGTTTGTCCGCGATGGACTCCTAAACTACTGAACCGATTTTAAATTTGATTTGCACACCGTGTGCAAATCGACCCAACTTGAAAGATAGGATAGCTTACAATTAAAAAAAAAAAAGAAAAAAAAATGCAGCGGGTGAAGCCGCTGGCGGGTCGCTAGTATTAGTATGGATTATATAAATAAAGATTTTAATTTGATATTTTCCAGATGGTTAGAATATGTAACAAAAAAACATCCAGAACTCCTAAATGATCAAGACTTCATAGCCGAATTTCTAGCGCTGGCCGAATTAAGAACGAATGCGCTTGAAGCGTCCAGTAGCTGGAAGGAACTAACTAATAAAAGTCCTTACGAAGCATTGGGGGGCAATCAATACCGGAGCTGGCATAGACATGGATACAAGACGTTCTTTGAACTAATGCTAGTAAGTACATACATACGTACCTCACATACATCGTTATCGCGGGAGCAAATACGATTTGATAGTACTCAAAGATTATGACAAGTAGGCAGTAACAGTAGCGACACTCGCATAGTGGCGCGGGGTGACAAGGTGCCTTAAAAAATACAAAGTTGATAATTTTATACACTGAGTATCATCATCGTCAATTAAAAAAGTGAAAAACGGTTTTTATTTAAAGATCGAAGGTATCGTAATTCTGCATGGTCACGGGGTCTCAATACGTGTATGTTAAATCGATTGCCAGATTTGAAGCTAATAGCCACTAATAAACAAATATACGCGGTTAAGCTAAATAAAACCGTTTAAACAAAAAAAACACATTGCTGGCTTATTATGAAATTCTCTTTGACCAACTATGTCTATCCAGAGAACGTCGTGTAAGATATGAAGAACTTCTTAGAGGTTTAGAATGCGTAGGCATAATATTCCTTTTTTACCAAACAAACAATCTGTTATATATGTTCTATAATAGATTTGTTTATAAATGCTCCCCTACACGTAATGTGGGTCGACATGCTCTTGCCCGGTTTTTAATTGTTCCAGAACACATACAACGGTGGTCCCGGCCTGTCAACCCTGGAGATCAAGCTGCAGGCGGAGGTGACGTCGATTTTAGTGCCGCAGACTCCAGGAGAGAGAGTGGTCGTGCAGTGCAAGAACGGGAGCTCCTATGAGGCCGACTCAGTGATTGTCACAGTGTCTCTAGGAGTACTGAAGGCTAAGTACGTCCGCCATCTAACAACAGGCTACAAACGGGATGCGCATTTTCTCAGATAAATTTTCTTTTTTTTTTCTTTTTATGGCATTGAGAAGGCAAACGAGTGCACAGGCCACCTGATGGTAAGTGGAAACTGTGACCCATAGACATTCGCCTTCACAAGACTACAATCCTAATACTGCGAATGCGTTCCCAACCCTGAGGACTAAGATGGAATGCCTCTATGCTAGTTATTTCACCGGCTGTCTTATCCCCAAACCGGAACGCAACAATGCGAACACTGCTGTTTGGCGGTAGGTTAATGGACACACTACACTCTAGTGGTCTAGTTTGTTTTGACGACACGGTGGCGTAGTTGGGAATGACCCTGCCTCCGAAGCCAGTGGTCCTGGGTTCAAATCCCACCGGTGTGAAGTTAGCGGCCAAAAGTTGGCGACCGATTGGCTCCACCTAGAAAATATGACAAAAAAATAATAATTAAGATATAAGTTTGGCTGATAAGTCATACCTTCTAAACTAAACGAGGTAGAGGTTTACTTAAAGCTGTTTTTGATAGCTCAATACACATGGAATAACACGCACTTAGTCACATCCCATTCATCGATCAAGAAATCTTTCAGTTATAGTTAATTCCAAATTTTATAAGGAAATTGTTTTGTTTGTTAATTTATACCATTGAAACGAAACGAGGTAGAGTTCTAATAAAAACTGTATTTGAAAGCCCATTACATATGGAATAAAACGCATTTAGTCACATCCCATTCATCGATCAAAAAATCTTTCAGTTATAGTTAATTCCAAATTTTATAAGGAAATTGTTTTGTTTGTTAATTTATACCATTGAAACGAAACGAGGTAGAGGTCTACTAAAAACTGTATTTGAAAGCCTTTTGGATATGCAATATTATGCATTTAATTTTATTCCATTCATCGATCTAGAAAATATGACAAAAAAATAATAATTAAGATATAAGTTTGGCTGATAAGTCATACCTTCTAAACGAAACGAGGTAGAGGTCTATTAAAAACTGTATTTGAAAGCCCATTACATATGGAATAACACGCACTTAGTCACATTTCATTCATCGATCAAGAAATCTTTCAGTTATAGTTAATTTCAAATTTTATAAGGAAATTGTTTTGTTTGTTAATTTATACCATTGAAACGAAACGAGGTAGAGGTCTACTAAAAACTGTATTTGAAAGCCCATTACATATGGAATAACACGCACTTAGTCACATTTCATTCATCGATCAAGAAATCTTTCAGTTATAGTTAATTTCAAATTTTATAAGGAAATTGTTTTGTTTGTTAATTTATACCATTGAAACGAAACGAGGTAGAGGTCTACTAAAAACTGTATTTGAAAGCCTTTTGGATATGCAATATTATGCATATAATTTTATTCCATTCATCGATCTAGAAAATATGACAAAAAAATAATAATTAAGATATAAGTTTGGCTGATAAGTCATACCTTCTAAACGAAACGAGGTAGAGGTCTATTAAAAACTGTATTTGAAAGCCTATTACATATGGAATAACACGCACTTAGTCACATTTCATTCATCGATCAAGAAATCTTTCAGTTATAGTTAATTTCAAATTTTATAAGGAAATTGTTTTGTTTGTTAATTTATACCATTGAAACGAAACGAGGTAGAGATCTACTAAAAACTGTATTTGAAAGCCTTTTGGATATACAATATTATGCATTTAATTTTATTCCATTCATCGATCTAGAAAATATGACAAAAAAATAATAATTAAGATATAAGTTTGGCTGATAAGTCATACCTTCTAAACGAAACGAGGTAGAGGTCTATTAAAAACTGTATTTGAAAGCCTATTACATATGGAATAACACGCACTTAGTCACATTTCATTCATCGATCAAGAAATCTTTCAGTTATAGTTAATTCCAAATTTTATAAGGAAATTGTTTTGTTTGTTAATTTATACCATTGAAACGAAACGAGGTAGAGGTCTACTAAAAACTGTATTTGAAAGCCTTTTGGATATGCAATATTATGCATTTAATTTTATTCCATTCATCGACCTAGAAAATATGACAAAAAAATAATAATTAAGTTATAAGTTTGGCTGATAAGTCATACCTTCTAAACTAAACGAGGTAGAGGTTTACTTAAAGCTGTTTTTGATAGCTCAATACACATGGAATAACACGCACTTAGTCACATCCCATTCATCGATCAAGAAATCTTTCAGTTATAGTTAATTCCAAATTTTATAAGGAAATTGTTTTGTTTGTTAATTTATACCATTGAAACGAAACGAGGTAGAGGTCTACTAAAAACTGTATTTGAAAGCCTTTTGGATATGCAATATTATGCATTTAATTTTATTCCATTCATCGATCTAGAAATTATGAAAAAAAAAAAAAACATATAAGTTTGGCTGATAAGTTATACCTTCCTAACTAAACTAGGTAGAGGTTTACTTAAAGCTGTTTTTGAAAGCTCAATACACATGGAATAACACGCACTTAGTGCCGTGTTCACCAACAATTAAACGGACGATTAGCAGTTTAACGGGTGTCAGATGTATTGATTAACAGCTGATTAAGACTTAACCGTCCGATTAATTGTTGGTGAACACGGCCCTTAGTCTCATCCCATTCATCAATCAAGAAATCTTTCAGTTATAGAAGAAAGTTGTCTAAATATACAGAAAACATCGAAAAATCAAATACTTATAACTGAGAACATTCATACACCCTTCTTTTTCGAAGTTGGTTAGAATCATTTTCTAAACCTAGGCTGCTTTTAGTATACCTCTATAAAGAATATTTAACCAGTTGGTCACTTAACGACAAACAAGAGACACCTGGGGAGCCCAAGTCAGACATCTGTCAATAATC
Organism: Acleris holmiana; assembly: GCA_949316455.1. Taxonomy (NCBI): domain Eukaryota; kingdom Metazoa; phylum Arthropoda; class Insecta; order Lepidoptera; family Tortricidae; genus Acleris; species Acleris holmiana. Next base: position 3,533,268 of record OX438790.1, on the reverse strand, counting down.
AGATCCAGGTCCACTTCAGATCCACTTCAGTCGACAAGGATAACAATTTGTGGTTATGCTGAAACAGTTTGTGAAAGAACTTTTTAATTCGGTAGGATAATTTCGGTGTGAAGTTAGCGGCCAAAAGTTGGCGGCCAAATGTTGGAGCCAATCGGCCGCCAACTTTTGGCCGCTAACTTCACACCGGTTCAAATCCCGGTAAGGGCAGATATTTGAATGATGAGCAAACATTTATTAGAATGTTATATTGTTTATAATTTATATTTACAGGCATGCCTCTCTCTTCACTTCTCTACCAGCGAACAAACTGACGGCTATAGACAAAATAAGCATGGGATTATTGGATAAAATCGTTCTCTCCTTTGACCAACCGTGGTGGCCAAGCAATACATCCGGCGCAGGATTCCTGTGGAGGGGGGAGGACAAGCAACGAGTGGCGCCAGCTGACCTTTGGATTACGAAGATCTATGGCATCAGTACTCCTTTGGGGTCCAGCAACACTATCACAGTGTGGACTAGTGGGGAAAGCGCCAAGGAGGTTGGTAATTTGAAATGTGTGCATGTGGCCTATCCAAGATGTTAACGTTTGTGTTTTCCATCTCGTTTATGGAGTTGACGTGAGCAGTGTGCAGAGCACAAGTTGTCCGTGACTTGTTTGTCGCTCGGGTATCCCTTTCTATCTATAACGATGATGATGAAGATCTTTTAAACCGTTTTCGGCCATGGCGGCCACTTCGACTCCTAGTCGGTTGGGCGCTGGTGCACCCAAAGATGGCTTATGTAATTTTAATGTGTTTAATTAGGGTGATGCGATGACAGCCGCGGTTACTACCACCTCTTAAGCAGGTACAAGCACTTCTAGCCCTCCCTGGCTGAGTGGAAAAAGCAGTGCCTCCCTATATAGGGCTGCTTGATCATCCCAGCTGCCTTAAATTTGCAGTGCGAAAGCGACCACAGAATCCTAGCTTGTATCAAGCCTCTACTTCAACCTCATGCGTTATTGGAGTCCATTAATCGTAAGCAGTCAAATGCGCAGGATATATTAAGGTGTGCAAACGTTTGCACCCACATAAGCGCAGGCGCACGGACTCGTCCTCCCTTCGAGCGCCAGCTGACCTTTGGATTACGAAGATCTTTGGCATCAATACTCCTATGGGGTCCAGCAACACTCTGACAGTGTGGACTAATGGGGAAAGCGCTAAAATATGTGCATGTGGCCTATCCAAGATACTAACGTTTCTTTTTTCTATCTCATTTATGGAGTTGACCGCTCAGGTCGCGTGATCTGTCATCAGGTGGGCTAGCACAAGTTGTCCGCGACTTATTTGTCGCTTGGATCTCCTTTTTTAGGGTGTCTATCATTTCATCGAAACACCTTTCATCGAGTGTATCATTTCATCGAACGCTATTGCCTGCTGAAACCATAATGTTTTCAGGGTATCTTAAACATCTAACCTAACCTAACCTACCTACGTAATAAATGTTTAAGTTACCCTGAAAATGTTATGGTACATTCGATGAAGTGAAATTCTATGAAGTGATGAGTTACTCCCTTTTTATCTAGTCTGTAACGATAGAAAAGCACTGAGCGACAAGCGAGACAATACAACTTACGCTAGCCCTAGGTACTGAGAAGCTAGATGCATAAAGGTTTAGTCCACCAGAGTGAATACTCTTTAATCGAACAATTTTATTGTCCTCGCGTGTAATGGCTACGGACATATTTCTCTAATAAGTTTGTGATGATTGTCTGAATCTCTGTTAATATTTCAGGATTTATCAGGACCATCGTGAAGAAGATAAGGTTAGGTTAGTTTTATAAAAATCCTAAAATGTTGAAATATTGAGGCGCGAGGAAAAAAGAGCTGAGCCCCTAAGCCTACTCCGAGATCTTCAACTCCTAACGGCATAAACATGTAGCCCTCGCCGAGGGCAGCATATTTGCGCCGTGTTAGTTATCTAAATATTTCATAGGTGGAAACATTACCCGAAGACGTAGTGAGGAACAAGTCAGTGGAACTGCTGCAGAGGTTCATTGGAGACTCTTTGAATATCACTGTGCCACAGCCTACAGGAATCAAAAGGTCAGTATTCAAAAACAAACCTGACAAATGCGAGTTAAACACAGTTTTAGGCTTAGTTTCAAAGATAAGGAGGTATGGCCAATTTTCATCAATTTTCTTATATTACTTTAAAACGGTTTGTTTTTTAATTTTAATTTAAATATATTCGAAATCACTATAAGAAGCTCTTTTGTTTGATATGGCAATTAGTACAATTTGTATTTTTTTTCTTATTTAAAATCCCAGATATTATTAACACGTATACAAAATTTCAACTTAATGGGTCCAGTACATTCGGAGAAAATTGGCTGTGACGGACGCACAGACACAAATTCATTTATTCAGTAGCCGTGTGGTTGCCGGGTTAGAATAGTGCCACTCCATGTTTTCCCATGTATGTGTGTACCCCACTCTGGGAATGAAGGCGTGATGTTATGTTTGTATGTATTCAGTAAATTGGCTGCAAGAGGGCTCTTTTACACGTCGGTAATAGCAGTGAATCTACCAGCATCCTATACACGAGTAATCCTATAGGGGTTCCGCTTTTTCATACGCTAAAAGTTAAATAAAGCCTTTCTTCCCAGGTCCTCATGGTGGTCAAACCCGTATACCCGCGGCAGCTACTCCTTCGATAACATCCTCACCCCGCAGTTCCCTGACGCTCGCCGCTGGCTCGGGGCTCCGCTGACGGACTCCACCGGGACTCCTCGGGTGCTTTTCGCTGGGGAAGCTACCAGCGTGACTCATTATGGCACAGTTCATGGGGCCAGTGAAACTGGGTTCAGGGAAGCCGCGAAACTTTTGCCGAAGACAGAAGCGACAACGGCATGACAGAAGCTTATGCAAATGAAGATGACTATAGCCAAGTTTTACTAAAATTATTATTACTATGACCAGATAATACACTAGTAAACTTCTTGGCCTGATTGTGCAAAATGTGGTTACAGATTTATAAATATGTCTTTTTAGAGTTGTTGGTATTTTTGTAGCTCTGCTTACCCCACTCTGGGAATGAAGGCGTTATTTTATATGTGTGTATGAGCTGATTATGTCCTACTGCTGGACAATGGCCTCTCTCCTCCTCTTCCACTATCCGATCTTGAGCGCTTCCCTCTAGTTCTTGTCCCATGTTCTCAACCCAACACTCCATCTCTTCCTGGGGCGACCACGCTTTCTTTTAGCATTTCCCGGGAGCTCTCTGGCTCTTCTGGCTCTCCTGGCACCTATACTGCAAATAATATTTACTACAGCGTATGTGGTGCTGATTTATTTATATATTATGTTAGAGATAGATAGAGTTGTGCTTTGTGGCTATTTAAACGACTTCAAAAAAGCAGGAGGTTATAGGTTCTATTGTATGTATTTTTATTTTTAGTTTGATTGAGTATACTTCCGAGGTGGTCTCATTGTCACCAAATCTGAATCTGAAGAAGGGATCAGTGAGGAATTGAGGGAACTCCTCAAATATTGTACGCAAACATATAGCGATTTTAGTATTTTTAGTAACAAATTTAGCATTTGTATTTTGAAAGTGGAACTGATGATGAACACCACAGATGGCCATCGGAACTCCTCAACGGTACCTATTTCAAGGGTGGCGTATCATATCTCGATTAGGATAGTTGAGCGACTACAACGATGAATATTTACTTGTTGAAATATGACTCTGACTCCGGCGGCTTTGCTTGCGGCGCGCTTGAAACTTAAAGTTTCATATCAACTTGTAAGTGGGACTACGGAACAGCGTATTATGATCACTAAAAAGTATAAAATGTTTAAATGTTTTAAAAAAACAAAAAACCATGTTCAAAAACGCAAAAAATAACTTCGGCTTTTTTGGTGAAAATATTGTGGTCGCCGACTTCAGTTGGACTAACCTATTAGGTAGGTGCCTACAATTTTAAAAGAAGTTATTTTTTGCGTTTTTGAAGGCGGTTTTTTGTTTTTCATTTGTGTTGCCACTATGATTTCGCCAATGTCAGGTTTAAGGAAGACACACGTTTACAAAGAAAGTTAACAGTTTTGAAGAGATAAATATAAATAAAGTAAGTTTATGTTACGTAAGTATAAATACAAAACCAACATTACTTTATCTATTACAATTTAATTCTATTGTTATAAATAAAATTATACAGCGTGTGAAATCCATACGAACATATATTTAGACAACAGTTAATATGCATCCTAATTAACATAAAAACAATTGTGTATTGTTAACATAATGTGTACTGTTTTTTTCATACTAACTAATTCGCCACGCAATGTATCGGTAACAAAGCTCGTTTGCCTCTTTGCATTACATTGCTGCTCGAGAAAATTTAAAACATTAATAACTCTCCATTAGAAAAGGTTATTGTTATATTTTTTCGATAAAACCGTTCACAGCATCGAAAGTTATCGTTACTTCAAATTTATGTTTTTATTAATGAAATTATACATATAAATTATGTTACTTAGATAGAATTATAGAAATTCATTTTGAATGGTTGGTTTTCTTTGGCATCTATAATTAAAACTTGACATTGACATATATATAACCTTAAGAATCTGATCGATGATAATAAAAAGGTGGCAATGTGCATCTATACATATGCAGAGATAGAAGTTTTTGTGGCACGAATAAAATTGTCCTAGGGATTTCCGAACGATAATAATTTATCGATAAATTGTACTTTCTTATGACAGTTAATTATGTATCACTATGAGATAACGTATAATATGAACATGCAAATACCATACACCGTAACTCAAAACTTAAAAGTGGCATAAGCATAACGATAAAAATAAATGATTATCTAAGTACCTATATTATTTTAAGTTTGAGTGTTTTTCATGCATTTTTTGAAAACAGAGTTGGTATTACATTAGAGCATACCATTATGCTACACAAAGTCATACAATTTACCTAAATATGCCTTTGTTGCAAGACACTTGGTTTAAGTTTATTTTGTATGGAAATCGATTGAATTGCGTCCAAGGGTAGTGATTAGCATTTTAGTTAATCTCTATTAATCCGGTGAACGTTACCTATCTACTATGACACTTTGAAGTAAGTATTTCAAACAGTATCGATACATTTAATATCGGAAGGAAATCCCTAGTCAATTGACGTTTTTGCCACAAGCCCTGTGTGGTTGCCGGGTTAGAATAGTGCCACTCCATGTCTTCCCGTGGATGTCGTAAGAGGCGACTAAGGGAATAAGGGCTTGTAGCACTGTTAGGCGATGGGCTTGCAACCTGTCACTAATACACTAGTAAACTTCTTGGCCTGATTGTGCAAAATGTGGTTACAGAATTATAAACAAGTCTTTTTAGAGTTGTTGGTATTTCTGTAGCTCTGCCTACCCCACTCTGGGAATGAAGGCGTGATGTTATGTATGTATATGTATGTAACTTCTATGATCGTCATTCATCTATTTATTGTGTAGTTCGTTTGCGAGTATGCGTATACCGTATCCTTTACTTTTAAATTTTCTAGTATGAAGTAACAACTGGATTATTTTGAAAAAAAAAATATCGCAGGCCTTTATATAAGCAATCATCTAACAAAGATCTATTGGTGTCTCTCTTCTAGAAAGCAAGAAAAATATACTGAAATTTAAATTCCTACATTTATCCAAGATTTTTTTTGACAGTATGAAATATTATTTAAAGCATATGTGAGTCTCTTTGTAAAGATTACTGTGCCAAAAATTTATGTAAATTGCATAAGCCAATGTGGACAAACGATTTTTTTTTTATGAAAAGTAAACAAAATCATATCTCAGAAAATAACACTGATAGAAAGTTAATAATACTTGTCATGAATGCTCTTATTAAAAAATACAGTAATCAGTTGGTGAAAGGGCCGCTTTTCCATGTTAACATGGCTACGCTCTGTCCACATTAGCTCTCCATCAGGGCTGGGATTCTACACGGCAATAACAATATCGTATTTGACGTGTTTCCGTATTGCCAACGTTTTCATAACTCTTGTGTCATTTACAACAATACCAACTGTGGCATAAACGATTCTAAAACACGCCAAACACGATATCGTTATAACGCAGTTGAATAGCGGCCCTGTACTAAATCCATATGATATTTCACAATTTTTATTCTAATCCTCATTGAACAACGCAGTATAAGTAAGATATTATTTTGCAGTTAAGGTTATTTCGCCATATTGCAAGGAGGGTTTAATTTAAATTACACGCAAATTTCAAATAGATAATAATATAATTACAAACATATAATTAATATAATAACACAATAATGAAAAAAATAACAAAATGTCTTTAAAATTATTACTACTGAAGTCAAGAAAATCTCTTACGGGTCATACACACTCTTAAAAATAAAAGTTGTCTCTCCTGTGGTCAATAGTTAAGAGCTTGTGTGCATATAAGTTGTTTTTATATGATTGGTTTTTACATGCAGTCTTACTAAGCAACCGGTGTAATTATTTGTTCTTCTTACCCTCAACTTGCTAGTTTTATATTATGTATTTTTAGAGTTTATTAACAAATGATACAGCAACACAGGATCGCTAAGCATGTACCTACTTATGGGAAGTTTAAGTGAATCATTATTACATTTATAACAGTATAGGATGATGGATCTTACTCCATCGTGATACAGTTTATAACTAGTACGGGGAGTAAGGAACAATATCACACATTCAATATCACAATTTAATTATAAGCTAAAATGTTCCTGTATTCTGTTGTGTTTTTAATAAATAAATTATTATTATTATTATAGGTCTAAAGAAGTCCTGACGCCGTTTTTGCGGGAATCGGTTTAGCCAGAAAATTAGGCCTTAAAAACGTTAACTTTCGGAGTGTCCACAGGAAAGACGGTAACCTAAATCTGGGTATGACCCTTACACTATCGGAGCACTTTATAAGAAGCCAGTTTGTCAACTTATTCCTGAAGCTGGACCTATTTACATCGCAGAAGCAGATAAAGTTCGAAGACGAACGGGCCGCTGGTCCCTGTAACATTAAAAAAAAAAAAAACATAAGATACGTCAAAGTAAACTTCAAGCCATAGAACACTGACATTTTTGACTTATTGTATTGTATTTATTTACTTAGAACATGCAGTAACAGGGTAAATTTTTAATAGGTGCACAAATTTTAATATTTGCTTCGCTATTGTTAATCAGTAACACATGTTGTGTTATTTTTACTCTAGCTTAAAAAATATTAGAGATATTGCCGATTCAATGATTCCACTAACTTAACGATATTCATGGACCCTCTAATGCAGGGGTGCGAGGAGAGGGGAGTGTTGTTAAATAAGTCAAAAAATGAAATTTCAAATTTAGAATATCAGTAGGAGAGGGGCTTGTTGTCTGATAAGCTGTACATGAAATTTCAAATTTCGAATATCGACACGCCCTAAGATAAAGTGTGTAACTGCAAAACCCAAATTTTACAGGATAGCGTTTTAAAGTTTTTATAAATTTCAATACGGAATTGCGTTGTAACTATAAATACCACAATGATGAAACTTGGCATTAAACATTATAATTCAATAATATATATTAGGTGTTTTTTTTATATTTTTTAATACAGTAGTTTTTTAGTTATAGCAGTTGCACACTTATACGTGATATTATTTGGTTGACTAGAACGTGTAAGTAGTAGATACATACTTCTACTCCTGTTTCTTTTGTTCGGCAAATCGGTATAAGCCAGATACACACATAAACGTAGTACCATACTTTACATTAAATTGGGCAAGTGACTGATACTTTTTAGCACTCTCCGAGATAAATACTGGTTGTGGTAGATACACTTTAGTCTTTGTTGACTACCTCATTAAGTCATTTCTAAATGGCAGATGCACATTTGTTAAGTGACATAATTTTACGCTAAATTATGTAAATGACTGATGTTTATTAACATTTCCCAAGTTAAATTCTGGAATTGACAGGTACATATTTACCATATGCAATTGATTCCGAAGTAAGCATGTAAATGGCAGATACATACTTGTTACGTACAGACTAATAAATAGAAATCTCCAAAATATTGCCTGTAAATGACAGATGTACACTTACACGTAGTGACATCTCTAAAAATAAATCTGTAAGTAGCCATTGCACTATTATTCCTCGTAAAATCTCGCACATATTTTGAGTTTTAGGAACTGACAGTGGCATTTACATGGTTATTTAAACGGAAACCTCCAATTATGCTTCTAAAATAACTGATTAAATAAAAATAGTACCTACTTAATTTGTAGGTACCTATTTAAGTTTATAATAATAATACAATTTTATTAAGTAGTAAGTTTTATTTATTGATTTAAAAAAAAGGTCTTACGTCTTTTATACTGGAAAAACAAAATTATTATCTTCCAAAATAAAATATTCCACAATCATCGCTTATTCGCACAGTTGTTAAAAAGCGGCCAAGTGCGAGTCGGACTCGCCCATGAAGGGTTCCGTAGCAGCAAGTAACATAATATAAAAGTTCGTTGTAGCTTTGATCAATGTTTTTATGACGTATTAAAAAAAAACTACTTACTAGATCTCGTTCAAACCAATTTTCGGTGGAAGTTTGCATGGTAATGTACATCATATATTATTTTTACATTTATCATTCCCTTATTTTAGAAGTTACGGGGGGGGGGACACACATTTTTCCACTTTGGAAGCGTCTCTCGCGCAAACTATTCAGTTTAGAAAAAAATTATAATAGAAACCTCAATATCATTTTTGAATACCTATCCATAGATACCCCACACGTATGAGTTTGATGAAAAAAAAATTTTTGAGTTTCAGTTCTAAGTATGGGGAACCCCAAAAATTTATTGTTTTTTTTCTATTTTTGTATGAAAATCTTAATGCGGTTCACCGAATACATCTACTTACCAAGTTTCCACAGTATAGCTCTTATAGTTACGGAATAAAGTGGCTGTGACATACGGACGGACAGACGGACAGACATGACGAATCTATAAGGGTTCCGTTTTTTGCCATTTGGCTACGGAACCCTAAAAAAAATGCCATGTACTTTCCAACCATCTAATTAAAACATAAAATAAAACATAATAAGACCGCCTGTGTGTATTATACAGCAGGTTAATAATATGTAAAAAATCATGTTGCTTTGAGCAACCTAAGTTATAACAAGTAGAAAACAAAATACCTAATTCTTATATAGGTAGAAAAACGAACAATTATTACTTATTAACAATTATTACAAATTAACTTTGGATAAGATCCACTACCTGTATCGTAGCTTAAATATTAATATCTATAAAAACTTTTCTGGAGATCAAGTTTGTTTTTATATTAACGAAATATTTTCTGTCGAGATCAGAGCAAAAATACAATCGCCTCACCCTCCGGTAAGGATATAATATTATGACGTATCAAAAACACTTAACAATTCAACTAAAATTTTGTTGTCTTTACGCTGAGTATCTAACCATTGACTTTTATTACGTGTTCTCTTTTTATTTGTTTCTCTAGGAACATTATTTCTGCTTCTCTTCTTCGTAGAAAGTTGATTAGTCATGACACCTTCTGACTCAACTCTCCTAAACTCTGTAATCTCAGGTGCTCGCATATCAATAGTTGACGCTAGAGCCGCTGGAGTCACGGGTCTAGAATCTGCACCGTGTAACAGATTAATTTGCTCATCGATAAAAGGCAACTCCTGGTCAGGCGACTCACGTGCTGGAATGTCATTTACAATTTGACTCGTACACGGTGCCGTCAATGGAGAAAGTGTTAGTGGCACCGATACAGGAGATGACGTAGCAGGAGCAAGTGGAGTCAGGGGTCTAGAATCTGCACCGTGTAACAGATTAATTTGCTCGTCTATAAAAGGTAACTTCTGGTCAGGTGACTCGCATGCAGGAATTTCATTTATAATTTGACTCGTACACGGTGCCGTCAATGGAAAAAGTGTTGTTGGCACCGATAAAGGAGATGTCGTAGCAGGAGCAGGTGGAGTCACGGGTCTAGAATCTGCACAGTGTAACAGATTAATTTGCTCGTCTATAAAAGGCAACTGCTGGTCAGGCGACTCACATGCAGGAATGTCATTTATGATTTGACTCATACACGGTGTCATTAATGGAGAAAGTGTTGAGGAATTAACATTATTGAACTGAATTATTTGGTCAGCAATAAATGATGACAAATTTGGTGAATCATACATGTCATATTGCACATTATTAATTAACTGATTAATAGTAGAGGGTGTCAATAAAGGCGATTCAGTGTTGTTCAGTGTTGTTTTAACCGGAGAGTGGGTTATAGTTATACTGCAAGCCGACACAGAAGAAACGGTTACTATGGTCTCGTCATGGATTTGCGAAAATTTGGCGGCACCGGTATACTCATTTGCAGTTTCTATATCTGCACAACTAGAACCCGACACATATCTATTATCATCATTCTGCACATTATTCGTAACATCAGATGAAGCAGAGGGTTCAAAACATATATCCGAATGTTCTTCATCACTATCTGCTATGACTCTGCCGAGAGTAGCGAGGTCTTCTTTTGTGAAGTTTTTTGAATAACGGACCGGTGATTCAGCTAAAAAATACACAGCTAATTATTTGATTAGTACACATGGAATGATTAAAACAAATAAACACTCACACCGTGAGTTCAGGTTGAATGAGCGAGTATGACTATAATACATCAACGCAAAAGTATATTGAGTAATGGAATAATTTTAATAAAGTAACAAAATATACTAAAACTTACTCGTAACCTTCGAAATAATAATATGCTAACTATAATAATCGTTTTACACGATTTTTCAAAAAATTGCCTTTAATTATTTATTGAACTTCGTTGCATGCCTCACTGCAATTTATATCGTTAAATTAAGTTATAAGTGCATAGAAAAATGATTTTATGTTTTTACTTTTCGACAATTATTATTTTAAAATGTTTAATAAATATTCACTTACAAGCATAACATGAATCTTTTTCCAGTGAATAAATGAATAAATATACAGATAAGCCATTAATGTAAACGAGGTTCCATTGTTTAAGTGTATATTTGGTTAGTTACCTACAACGATTTATCAGGATCCCCCGTATAAATGTGTACGTGGATAGTTACCTACTTATTACTTGGATATCAATTTAGTGCATAAAATAAAACAAAAAGTATTTACCACGACGTCTCGGAGATGGTATTAGTTGTTCACTGTGCTTTTTATTACTACTAATAGCATCTTCTTTGAGTTTTGAAAGAAATGAATACCGTTCACTCGCCATTTTACCACTTTTTTTAAATAAACGTAGCGCGCGCGCATGTCGCTTCGTGTCCGCAGCAGGAATGAGGAACTGCCACCTCCCCACTACGCGCTGCAGTGCCGCCCAGCGCGTAGGAATGGGTAAGAGGCACATATTATTATTTTCTCTGGATGTTTTTTAGCTAAGGAAGTAAATTGTCAGTTACACTTTAGGAAAAAAATATGTTCTGGTCACTTTTTTTTTTTTTGTTAATGTATTTTGATAAAGTCGATACCGTAGATTACGAAAATGCCCTAGTAGTATAATTGTGTATTGGGCAGATACACACTTTAACTTAGGGGGTGTCGATATCAATACAGTTTATCGCATACCTACAGCTTGACACAAAAAAAATGAACTCGTTTTATTGTCGTACCTAATATATTATTATATTAACGATACAAAATCATATGTTAAAATTTGTGCACCAATAAAAAAATAACCCTGTATTAGGTCTTAAAAACAAAACAGTGCTCCCATAGTCTGCCGCATATGCAACGTGTAAATATAAACATTAATTAAATCCCTTTTACATTATTTACTAAAAATACAACATAAATTGAAAACAAATGTCTACCAAATGTATTTTATAATTATTTTGTTTATAATATTTAATGTCCCTTCAATAATACATTTACATATTCAACTATAATCTAAAAAATGAAATATATTACTTGAATCCAATTATTCGCCAGGAATTCGCCTACAGTATAAAAACAGTGCTCTAATAAATATTTTTGAAGATTTCCTCTGAACACATACACACTATTGCTTTCTTTAATATTTTCTGGCAACTTGTTGTTCAACTTCAGCATTCCTATCTTGAGACGAGCATTACAGGGCCTAACTTACCTAGACCCAAACTAAGCTCTAGGCTTGTACTATCGGTACTAGACAACGATAAACATAATTACATACATATCATATTTTTAGAGTTGTTGGTATTTCTGTAGCTCTGCCTACCCGACTCTGAAATGAAGGTGTGACATTAAGTATGTATGTAATTTTTAATTATGTATTATTAAATGTAAAAAAAAAAAAAAATGTTCTAGCCCCAAACTAAGCTGTAGGCTTGTACTATGGGTACTAGACAACGATAAACATACTTAAATAGAGAAATAAATAATTAAATATATAGAAAACATCCAAGACTCAGGAACAAATATTCGCGCTCATCACACAAATATCTGCCCTTACCGAGATTTGAACCCAGGACCGCTGGCTTCGGAGGAGGGGTCACTCCCAACTAGGCCAGCGTGTCGTCAAAGTATTTTATTTTATTTTTATAAGATATTCTATGACACTATATTCTTGAATCCTACAAACTTTCCACCCGGAAGTATGTATATATATATGCTGACAAGTCACAAACAGCAACTTATCTTGGCTGCCCAAGAAGGCCGCTGAAAAAATACTTACAGAAGAACACGAATGAACGCGTTAAGTACATGAACACGGACCAGGAGGGCCAGGAGGGCCAGGAGGGCCTGCAGGACCTGGAAGACCTCGAACACCTGGGTAACCCTGTTAAAGAAGAAAAATGTTTAGTGATAAGACCACGCCCAAACCATCAAGTGCCGCAAATACGCTTTATAAAGCCTAATTACATATTTGCTGCACTTGCACTGGATACTTTCGTGGTCGTTTGACACGAAAAAAAATTATAAAAGAAGTGTCAGTCAAGTTAATCGGTGTCTCTGGCGACCACCGGCAAGGATCCTTTTTTGCTCAACGACTGAGCATTGCAGTGCAGCGGGGTAATGCTGCGAGCGTCCTCGGCACGATGCCGCAAGTGGGTGCAATGGAGGGTTTTATTTGATAAGTTAGTTTTATATAAAGTGTAATTAATATATGTATGTGTGTGTTTAAATAATAGTTCGTTTTTGTGCACCTTTCGTGTTGCCCACCGTGCTCTCACCGAATGGGCCCTGCGGAAGATCAGCGCTGGCTGTAAAGCTAGCAACATGCTGAGTAGGGTCCATTTCGTGGCAAATTGTGTTATGTTTTATATTTTTTATTTTGTTTGTGTTTTATTTTATTATTATTTATATTTGTCACGAATAAATGCTAGAATTTGAATTTGAATTTGAATTACATAATTATTTTTATATCTCTGTTTCTAATAAAGTAATAAACTATAGTATTGCTCGATCATAATACCGAGATAATAGGCAGTCCAGCTAGAAATCGAGATGTGGTGCTGAAAAAAGATTACAAATGACAAATGACAAATGACAAACGCATTTGTGTTGTGACATTTGCATCTGACAGAAAGTGACAAAGCATGGCAAAAGCTACCACACGGTTATTCCACGTTTATAAGTAAGGGGATTAGGGTTTACGTATTAGGAACCTTACATGAAAACAAAAAGAGGAAGATATGTGACCGAGCGCGTGCTTGAGCGGCTCAATATAGGCGCTGAGCACCTAATCCGAGACAGTTCTTCGGCTGCCACCGATCAGTCAACACGTGTTTAAGCGATATAGCGTAATATAAAGTTTACGCGAGTAACACGATTGCATATACGCGTCCTGTCATCTTTCGCGTTGTTACTGTGATATATAACGATGTCAGCCATCAGTTTAAGTCTATTGCTCCTTAGTGCATGTATATGCAATTCTTTTACAGTTCTGTGTGTGGTGTTTGCGAATGTAGGTGTTGCGTCACGCATTTTTTTTGTGTTTTGTACGGCGACAACATGTATTTCCCTTTTTCATTAGTCAGTACAAATATAATACTATGACAAGATCTAGAGATCTAGATGTTATCATTTGTGGCTTCAGTATAAATACGTTAAAATAGAAAATGGTGGTAATATTCCAAGTGTTTTTAGTAATTTAAATTACTTTAACAGTAAGTAATAAAAAAGCATAAATTCATATTAATACTTAATTGTAAAACCGCTTAAAACCACGAGAGAATAATGTTCATACAAATGTATGAAAAGTGAAGCAACAATCAACAAATTATCTAAATATATAAAAGAAGACACTGACTGAGTGACTGACTGACATATCAACGCCCTGCCCAAACCGCGGAGTCGAGATATTCCAAATTTGGCACGTAGCTTCCTTATGAGGTCTCTCAGGTGCACTAAGAAATATTTTTGGGAATTCATTCCCTAAAGGGGTGAAACGGGGGACCTACAGGGGGTATGGGGAAACAATATTAGTTTATAATAAAATCCCGCCTTCATTGAAGACATTGTGCCAGTTAACTTGACCTGAGATATATTGATAGACATGTATTTAATATAATTCTAATTTTATTTTATATGACATCTATTTTTTTATGTATAATTTTAATCCATTTTTACTAATAATATTACAATTTCCTCTTTTCAATTTTATATTATTATGTTTAATTTAACTTTCACATGCCTGACTCGGCTGAATATATCTTGGGAAGCTATGTATACCAATATTAAGATCTGTATTACTTACCATATGTTCTTGTGAATAAACGATTCATTCATTCATTTGACTATTTTATTCGAAACGTCAAAGGAGTATTGATAAATGAGTAAACAAGTGTTACAGGTTTTGTCAGCATTGACCCCTAAAAGGGGAAAATCGGGTTGGTTTATCGGGTCGCTGATTACGAAAACAACGATTTGAAAATTCAATGTGGCGGACGTGAATTACAATCATCCTCTGTTGAGGTACGATGGGGTTTAAATGTCTTAATAACAATATGGTGTCGTTTTTATCGTTTCGGAGCAAATGGCTGTAACAGACGGACTGAAAGACAGCCACACAAGTGATCCTATAAGGGTTCCAGTTTTTCCATTTGAGGTATGGAACGAGACGCGCGCTATCCTAATAGGTATTTAAATTTGTATTTAGTGCCATCTCGATCATTGTCAATCGAGACGAAAGGAAATTAATCCCCTAAGGGGTTAAAATAAAAAAGGAAAAATAAATATATTGTTTCGAGTAGGTTTGGTTAGGTAGATAGTAGTAGTAGGTAGGATTGGAATCGAAGCGTAGACTCAAGGACACCTC
The DNA here is from genome assembly GCA_949316455.1 of Acleris holmiana. Lineage (NCBI taxonomy): Eukaryota > Metazoa > Arthropoda > Insecta > Lepidoptera > Tortricidae > Acleris > Acleris holmiana. The sequence goes on along the minus strand of OX438790.1, from coordinate 3,517,941 downwards.
TATTGTAAACGGGTTCAATCGAGTTCAAGGCCAAGGCCGTCGCTATTGTAATACAAGGCTGCAATGAGTAGAACCTTCCATTATCGAACTATCGAGAACGTCCTCGGTGGGTCAAGGTCCGGTCATTCGAGAAGCAGGGACCGGAAAACCCCTTCATTTGATTAACCCTATCGATAGGGTAAGCCTATTATTTGGCTACCCAATCGATGTGGTTACCCTATGATTGTGTTACCTTAACGTTAGGGGAACCCCTTTGAACTAGTTAACCACTTCCATAGAGCTTACCAATTTGATTAGGGTTTCGGTAGTTTAATATTGAAGCGCTTAGCATTAACTGGGTTTTACCCCAATGATCGCCTCTCTCTTTTTTGCGCATTTGGGCGATTTCTGTCTAGCCTGACGTTACTTGCCTACTTTATTTAAGTTCGTGTCGGGACGGGACGGGATTGAGATGATAATGTTGTTTAATAATTCTTAGTTCATGTTCCCGCCGGAATAATAAAGACGTTTGGCTGCGTGACGGATGGCTGCTTGTGCAAGTACCTACTGCAAAAAGTGCAAGCTATTTTATTATTATAAGTGTACGCGAGAGCTGGTTGACTTTTAAATAATAAATTTTGTTTGATTTGAAAGTATTTTTAACATGGAAACGTACCAGGACGATTCTCAAGAAGAACTAAAAAAATATATCAAGCAAGCTTTAAAACGTAAATAACTATTTAATGTCTTGTTAATTTGAACGTTAGGTAAATAATTACATTTTTGATCATTTCCGTCCGTCCGCAGCCTAGCTCAGAGACTCTTAGTACTGGAAAGCTGTAATTTGGCATGAATATACATATTAGTCACGTCAGCAAAGTGGTGAAATAAAATCTTAAAAGAATTTTTTTTTGGTGTACTTACCTCCCCTACACGTAACGTGGCGATGATTTTTTATTTTTCGTCTACCCTATAGTGTGGCATGTTGTTGGGTAGGTCTTTCAAAAATATTGTGGGTTTGTGAAAACAGTTTTTCGATTAAGGGATCTGTTTATGAAATTTTTAGCTTTAATGCGCTAATTTTTGTTAGAGTCAAGTGTCGCCCCCCCCCCCCCCCCCCGCCCCTACAGCAAAACTACAAATAATAAAAATCTGAAAAAAATCGTGAATGAAAGCGCATATAACGAATTTTTAAGGAAAACTATCACCACTAAGTAGACATGATTGGTTCTTGAGATACAGGCGACTAGTGTTTATACCTACGAAAATTAGCTAAGACGGCACCAAATAACTTTAAATAGTAAAATAGTTCATACTTGTTGTTTTTAGAGATAGTTTTTGGTGTTTGTAGTATTTAGGTATAAGTGGCGTCGGAACCCTACCTGAGCATGGTCCGACATGCTCTTGCCCGGTTTTTTTAAAACATTGGTTTAATAATGGACTGCTGAATGGATGCACTTTAAAAAATTGTACTTAAGTCAATAATGTTTTACACTGTATAAATATATAAGTAAATAAGTACCTACCTAAATAATTTTGATCTCAACAATAGTTTCATTAAATAATTAACCTTCTACATTACAATATAATTTTGATCACAGCTAGTTTCATTTAATAATAATTAACCTTATATATAACAATAGGTAAACTGTAAAAATATGAAAAATAAATAAATCATTTTGATCATCAACAGTCTCATTAAACAATTGACCTTATATTGAACAATTAGTACATAATTACACTAAAAATATGTACTTAACTATAAACCAGTCTCATTAAATAATCGACCTTATATATGGAACAATTTGTGAATAATGGCTTGCTTACACTTTAAAAACGTAAGTAAATTATTTAGATCGCAGTGATGGTTTAATTAACCCTATACTCGTATAATATAACAATAGGTAAAGTGATTTACAGCGTACAAAATGTATGTAAATCATTTTGATTTCCTCAACAGTCTCGAAAAGAACAAAGGCTAAATAATGGTTAACATTTGACTCTAACAAAAAATAGCGCTTTAAAGCTGAATATTTCATAAACGGATCACTTAATCGGAAAACTGTTTTTACAAACCCGCAATATTTTTGAAAGACCTATCCAACGACACTCCACACTATGGGGTAGACGAGAAAAAAAATTCATCCCCACGTTACGTGTAGGAGAGGTAGGCACACTAAAAAAAATGTTTATCAAGATTTTATTTTACCACTTTGTTGGCGTGACTAATATGTATATTCATGCCAAATTACAGCTTTCTAGTATAAAGAGTATCTGAGCTAGGCTGCGGACGGACGGACGGACGGACGGACATGGCGAAACTATAAGGGTTCCTAGTTTGACTACGGAACCCTAAAAAACTACTTCTCATTTTACAAATATTTAATATTTATTAATATTAACCGTGTTTATAGCACGACACAATTAATAATGCGCGTATGGAAGCGCTTACACCGTTGATAGAGAGTCTATTATTGCATAATCCGCGCGCCATATTAATTGCGCCCACCTATAACATCGTAATTTGCCTGCGCAAAGCAAGCTTTCCATTTTGTTTTCTTTGAAAATTCGTCGGCGAAACTTTTTACCTGACGATTTTATTTAAAAAATATCTAATATTTCAGAAGAAACTAAGAACTTAGCTAACTACGTAGGTATTATACAATTTATTTAATCGACCCTGATCACTCATTTCTGAAAGTAAACAAACACTTTACGCCAAAATCCACCAAAGTCAGTTGAACCTACAGCCTTAAAAAAAAACAAGTTCAAAGCAAATCCCAAACAAAACAATGTACATTTTGTGGAAACGATAATTAGGTTTACTATTGTTTGATGTAGCGAACAGCGCGACTCTATGACAAAGCCTCGGCCGCCTTCGGCACATTTCGGCTGGCTCACCTCGCCGTCTCGCATGCGCTACTCACCTGCCGCCGCTACCCATTCAATTGTTAGGTAGTGCAATAATAAGTCGAAACACTTGCGCATAGAGATTAAAAAAGCTTGAAACCGTTCGATTAAGTTTAAAAAGGGTAACAGGTGATAGGGTATTGGGAATGGGTTAGCGCTTAGTCGAATTAATTGTATCGCTTGGTTGCCCTTTCATTGGACTATGTCAACGATAGGCTTAGCTCATCCTTGGGGTTTGTAAAAACAAGTCTATCAAATACCCTATCGAAAACCCCTTTAATGCTAAGCGGTTCCGGTCCCTGTCGAGAAGGCAATCTGGAACGTTCGGCTATTGGGTGTATAAAAAGGTGAGGCGGGCGTGCGGCGATTCATTCCTTACTTGGAGAGCGAACAGTGCGTACCTACGAGTGAACTGAGCGATTATCAAAGTTTATTGTGCGATAATTGTTTGTAACGATTAAGTGTGTGTGTTAATAAAGTCTAGCTCTTAATTATCGGTGCATTCGTGCATTTCTATAAGTTACCTACCCCCGCATACGTAGCAAATTAGAAAAGGAATGCGATTGTTTTGATTGTCAGGTAATGTTATCAGGGGATTGAACAATCAGCCCTCAGTTATTCACAATAGTGTTCGAACCATCTTGAGTAAATACTCGTATGTCTTTTTGATGTAGCTTGTAATATGCGGAGACTTGTCTAAAATAAATAATAAATAAACAAATAACAATAAGAGTAGTGAAAACCTACTATATTTTATATGAACATCTAGAATTTAAAAATATAGTACCTGCAAGCCTGTATAGCCGTGGGTACCTTCGTCACCCTTTTCTCCCTGTAAAGAAATTATTTTATATTAATAAAAAAAAGGAAAATATTTCCGAATTTAAGCATTTAAGGTGTTTTGTAGTTCGATTTTTTTTATGTTAAGGAGAACGACGCACGAGCATTCAGGCCACCTGATGGTAAGTGGAATCCGAGACCCATAGGCATTTGAATTCTCAAGACTATAATCCTAAGACCTCAAATGCGTAGCCAACCCTAAGGACTTAAGGACTAAGATGGAATACCTCTATGCTTGTAATTTCACCGGTTGTCTTATCCCCACACCGGAACACAACAATGCGAACACTGTTGCTTGGCGGGTGGTTAAGGGATAAGATGGTGGTAGCGATCCGGCACAGGGTCCTACCACCACTAGTAATGCATATAAATACACCATTTTAATAAGCTAAACACTCTTTTCAGTTCCTAGTATGTATGTATGTAACCACTATATTGTACTAAAAACAGAAATTCAAACACAATATTCACAGAATAGGAACTTTTCCAGCTAATCTTTGGGTGATTGAGGAAAATAAGGAAGCTAAAAATGGCAACGAATAGACATGAGTACAAAACAAAGTTTACGGAAACTGTATGGACTAAATTTAAAACCTAAAATAATGAATAAACACTAACGCAGACATAATTATGTAAAATTAACAATATACTATATACTGGGTGATTTTGGGGTCATGATCCGGAATGGCCAAAAGTGAATAAGATGGTCATACTAAACAACTTTTCCGATGGGACCAACCACGAAACCGCCAAAAAAAAACCAGCTGTTCCATACATTAACTCTCAATTAATTCACCGTTAATGTTTGGAACACCTGTTCTTTTTTTGGCGATTTCGTGGTTGGTCCCATCGGAAAAGTTGTGCAGTATGACCATCTTATTCACTTTTGGCCATTTTGGATCATGACCACAAAATCACCCAGTATACATATAATTAAACAAAGGACAGTACACATTATAAGCATACCTGGGATAACTCAGGGCAAGTTCTAGGGATATGATATCAATAAAAAAGATGTCGATGTAATTAAATACTGGTTATGACACCATGAAAAAAGTAAACAGTCATATAAAAGGTGAGGAAATTTCAATAACAAACATAAATGAGAAATTGGCTTTGAGTCATTATAAATATTGAAAGAATGCCCCGTTGACCACTGTGGTTGTTGATGGAACGTTTAGCAGTTTAAAGTGGACATTTTCATCTAGACGGCAATCATAAAAAAATATTGAATGTATATCATGAAAACTATTTTAAAATAAACATATAAAAAGGTACACGTTTTAATTTGTTTTTTTTTTTATTAAAAAATGAGGTGAAAAAAAGGAATATTCATTTATGTCGCATAACATTAAGATTTTGGCAGTAATATCGATATATTTTTTGTCGATAAAACATTTTGCTACATCACTTTCGTATAGATGCCCCGAGATATCCCAGGTATGAATATAAGGAGTCAAGCCAGTATGATCTCAAACATCCCTGTAGTGATGCGACCGATGCGTTTGCGGTTTCGAATGCTAGTTATTTGCGGTTTTTGCGATAATTCATCATCAAGTGCCTACGAACATAAAAATAGGCATTTCCAAAAACCGTAAGTTTTTGTATTACAGTATAAAGTACAGTCAGAAAGGTTCATAAAAATATTTTTATTTACCTGAGCTCCTTTACTACCCTTCGTGCCCTGTAACGAAAATAAAGTTTTTTTTTTAAATTAGAAGTTAAGCGTACTCCCACGGAACTCCCACTACCCAATGAATAAAAACGACAGTCATTGTGCATAACTATATTTAAACCAATCAAATCACTAGTCGCTGAACTATCTAAATAAATATCACGGAACAATCTCACACAAATTGACCTAGTCCCAAACTAACCTCTAGGCTTGTACTATGGGTACTAGACAACGATAAACATACTTATATAGAGAAATACGTACTTAAATACATAGAAAACATCCAAGACTCGGGAGCAAATATTCGCGCTCATCACACAAATATCTGCCCTTACCGGGATTTGAACACAGGACTCCCAACTAGGCCAGCGTGTCGTTGAGATATCTTATCGCCACCCTTGAAAAAGGTACCGTTGAGGAGTTCCGGTGGCCATCAGCGGTCTTCATCATCAGTTCCACTTCACCAAATGATACGTTCTGCATGCAAATGCTAGACTTGTCACTGAAAATATGTTTGCCTGTAATATTTGAGGAGTTGTCTCAATTCCTCACGGAATTATCACTCATGAGATACCAACATGGTGGCAATGGGACTACCTCGGGAGTACACCCTATCAAACAAAAAACATTTTCATGTAAAATGATGCCAAGAATAGACCATATAGCTCGCATTGTCTAAAAGTTATCAGGGCCTCTATTCTACTGCGTTATAACGATATCGCGATTGCCGTGTTTTAGAATCGTTTGTCACAGTCGCCATTATTGTAAATGACATATGAGTTATGAAAACGTTGACAATACGGAAACACGTACAACACGATATCGTTATTACCATGTAGAATCCCACCTCAGGGCCTCTATTCTACTGCGTTATAACGATATCGCGTTTGATGTGTTTTAAAATCGTTTATGTCACAGTCGCCATTATTGTAAATGACATCAGAGTTATCAAAACGTTGACAATACGGAAACACGTAAAACACGATATCGTTATTACCGTGTAGAATCCCAGCCCAGACCTCATGTAGAACCAAGCTTTTAACTCTACAAGCCCTATCTTCACAAACTACACCTTAGTAAAAATATGTGGCATGGCCGTTTCGTTACTACAAGCAGGGCTCGGAAACCGGTTAATTTTTCAATCCGTTATTATCTACTTGACGCAGAATCTTTTCATTTCGGTTCCGGTTTTTTCATCGGGTTTTGGAGGAACCTTTAAATAAAGTTCTTTTAAAATTAACCGGTTTTGAGCTAAAAAACCGGTTAACCCAAGCGCCGCTTAATGTTTTTACTCAGTATAAAATTCTTAGTTTCTCAATCCACCACTCGTGGATTAAAGCGGTAAATTAAGGTTACAATAAAATTCTCAAAACGTTTGCGTTCCCTAGAAAAGTTCGGAGCAAAACCTAAATAATCTGGTATTAACCGGTATTTTTTAAACCGGTTCATAGCCCTGACTATAATAATTATTGTATACCAGAAAAGTAATAAACAGTGAATAGATTACACGTTACGCCCATGTGAGAGTAGCGAAACGAACGAGATTGTGAAGTTAGGGCTTGTATAGAATTAGGCGCTTACCTCTACATACATACATACATACATACATAAATCACGCCTGTTTCCCAGAGGGGTAGGCAGAGACCCCTTCTTTCCACCTGCTATGATCCTGACAAAGCTCTTTCGCTTCTTCCACATTCATACATCGAGTCATGCATGCACGTCGGTTTCGGGTACTTAAGATTCGGCCCTTTTCCAGTATTTCCCCGATTTGATTCAAAAAAGTACGCCTAGGGCGCCCCCTTCCGACCCTTCCACTCACTTTAGCACTGTAAATTTCTTTCGTCAATCTTTTTTCATCCATCCTTTCCAAATGACCGAACCATCGAAGCATGCTCTTTTCAATTTTAGTCACTACATCTTCTTTCAGACCACACTTCTCTCTGATGTTTTCATTCCTTACTCTATCACACAGTTACACACCACACATACTACGCAACATAAGCTACATAAGTAACACACACATAACATAGCTCTACATAAGTTTAATAAGTTCACTATTGACATTACATCAAGAGAATTTTGTTAATCTGGTATAATCCAAACCCAAGTTATGAGGGTTATTAAAAAGGACGAAGCCCTTGGAGAAAATATACATAGTGCCCCTTGCACTCTGCTTGGCTCGTCGTGGCGTGGGCACGACCGTGCCCCTAGATCTAACCGATTATAATCGAGCCCTTTAGCCTCCGAAGACATTCTTCCTAACATACATCCTTACTAACATTATAAATGTGAAAGCGTGGATGTTTGTTACGCTTTCACGCAAAAACTACTTGACGAATCATCATGAAACTTTGTACACATAATCTGGGAGTTACTACAAGCAACATAGGATACTTTTTTTTAAATATTTTACAAAAATTGCAGCAGGCGAAGCCGCTGGCGGGTCGCTAATTTATAATTTATAATTAAAGCCATGGAGACTGCGTTAGTTTTCACTGTGTTGCAGCCCCCAGTGGTTGCCCATAAACATGTACAGTGGGTTGTTTGAACAACATGCTTATAGATAAAAATTTGTAAAAAAAATATAGTAATATCAATAGGTAATATTGATGACCTTACGGTCACAACACGATCCCCTAAGTCACGTGCTAAATATCACAAACAAATAAATGAGCAATTATTGGTAGTATTTTCTTAAAGCTCTTTTTCGCTAATAGTGAGACTTTTCAAAGTCCGTGTATCCCACTCGTCGAGATATAATGTATATATGTAAACACTTATTGTACGTCAGAAACATTACAATGAAGATACAAGCACATAATGTACAAAGGCGAACTTATCCCTTTAAGGGATCTCTTCCAGCTAACCATTGAGAGATTGAGAAAAGTGAAAGGTTTTGCATCGAGTAAACAGGTGTACAAATTTATTTAGAGCACCCAAAAATCCAAAACTAACCAAAAAGACCAATAAAAAAACCACCGAAAAAAACAAAACTAATACATTCGAATACTTACATAAATAGATAGAAAGATATGTAATTATACATCAATAAACATACTTAAACTTACATAAACTACATATACAGGGTAATTTTTTATCACTGCACAAATTTTAACAGATGATTTTGTATCGTTAATATAATATATTACGACGATAAAACGAGTTCAGAAACAAAATATTTTTTATTGCAAATTATCTTTCTTTTACCTTCTCGGGTGGACACAAAGTCACACTAGAAATGATGACATGGGTTGTCAAGCTGTAGGTATGCGATACACTGTATTGATCTTCGAAATTTGAAATTTCATGTACGGCTTATCAGACAACAAGCCCCTCTCCTACTGATATTCTAAATTTGAAATTTCATTTATTAACATACTTAACAACACTCCCCTCTCGTACCCCTGCATTAGAAGAGGGTCAATGAATATCGTTAAGTTAGTGGAATCATTGAATCGGCAATATCTCTAATATTTTTTAAGCTAGAGTAAAAATAACACAACATGTGTTATTGATTAACAATAGCGAAGCATATAGTAAAATATGCACTTATTAAAAAAAATACCCTGTATGTATATATCAACATTATCAATATCGTATGCACACGTATAATGTACACTTAGCAGCAATCAAAACGGGTCACTTACTATGGAAATTCTGTACTAAGTGACCCGATTTCATTTCTCTTGATTAAACTTACTGGCACGCCGGGAAAGCCGCGATAGCCTGGATCACCCTGTAGAAATAAAAAAAAGCTATTAAAATCAAAATGAAGCACCCTTAAGGTTATAAAGGGTCTAAAAGGGTCTTTCAATAACCTTCGGGGAGGGAATTGAAAAACAAAAAACCGCCTTCAAAAACACCATAAAAAACTTTTTTTTATTGTAGGTACGTAATAGGATAGTCCAACTGATGTCGGCTTTTTTTGTTGAAATGATTAGTTAAGTTGTTTTCTGCGTTTTTGAAGGCGGTTTTTTTTGTTTTTTAAATATTTATTTCTTGTACTTTTTAGTGATCATAATACGCAGTTACGTAGTCTCAAGTCTTATTTGATATGAAACTTTAAGTTATTTCAAGCGCGCCGCAAGCAACGCCGCGGGAAAGTTATAGTCATATTTCAACAAGTAAATAATAATAATAATAAATATCAGGAGACAATGTCACACAAATTAACCTAGTCCCAAACTAAGCTCTAGGCTTGTACTATGGGTACTAGACAACGATAAACATACATACATAGAGACATAAATACTTAAATACATAGAAAACATCCAAGACTCAGGAACAATTGTTCGCGCTCATCACACAAATATCTGCCCTTGCCGGGATTTGAACCCAGGACCGCTGACTTCGGAGGCAGGGTCACTCCCAACTAGGCCACCGTGTCGTCATTTCATTATCGAACGCATCTTGCCTAGAGCCTCTGGCTACAGCGTTACAGGGAAGTTAGCGTAAAGGAGCGTCCTCACTGAGAGCATTCGCGTGTAATATCTTCGTGAGGCCCATCATACCACTAGAGATGAGTATTAACCGATTAAGTTTTTAATCAACTAATTAATCGATTAAACAGTAAATCGTCACACAAATAATCTCGATTAATTTAATCGCGATGAAATTAATCAACGGAGCACACGAATAACTATTAATTAATCGTCATTTAAATCGACTCAATCTCACGATTAATTCTCGATTAAAAATTGGAACACGCACGGTACAAATAATCAATATGTTGTAAATGATGTTATACAGATGTAAGCTGTTAAGCTGTAGCAATCTGTCAACGTAACTCGAAACTTAGTTACAAAAGAAACGATTTATTACCAATATTAATCGAGAGAAAATTAATCTAATTAATTAATTGATTAACAATTTGCTGTGAATTAATCGGCGATTAATTTAATCGTGACTAAATTAATCGAAACTGTTACGACTTAGATTAATCAATCGCCATTTTTAATCGTTAATCATTAGTCGATTATATTATGCCCATCACTGCATACCACAAACAGGGAGATGTTTGTAAGTGGGAATTTGAGTCTACCACCAAGGAAATAAAGTTCAATTACCTTTGCTCTTAAATACCAATTTCAAATTTGAAACAAACAAAAATGAACTTTATGCTCATCAAAATATAGTTTCATTCTATGGCACACCGGATCTTATGAGGATATTCGCGTGGTGTGGACGATAACCCGAGCGTTACTCTTCCCTGCTAACATAAAATGCAGTATCTCAGACAAAACTTCTGTAGCAAGTGCAACCTTATTACTAACGGTATAGGATTGAATCTGCTTTGGCCATTAAATTTGAGGTACTGCGTTTTTGCTTAACTGTGGTCCACACCATTTGAATATTCGCCGACTGGTCACACTTACCTTTAACCCTGGTTCACCCTTTTGGCCCTGAAAATAGAAAAGTTCAAGCGTGAACCCAACGATATTGCACTCTTTAAAAATGTATTTTCAACCCCTGACGCAAAAAGAGGTGTTATAAGATTGACGTGTCAGTGTGTGTGTCTGTCTATGGCACCGTAGCTCTTAAATGTATGAACCGATTTGAATGCGGTTTTTTTTAAATGAAAGCAGGTTTTCGAGCGGTAGTTCTTAGACATGTTTTATCAAAATCGGTTTATACGTTTATGAGATATTGATGTCTTATTTGCATTATAATAAGTTTCTGTTTCATATACTTCATTGGGGTGTCTGTCATTTCATCGAAACACCTTTCATCAAATCGTCGGATTTCATTTCATCGAACGCTATTTTCTGCTGAGACCATAATGTTTTCAGGATATATTATTCAGGGTATATTAGGGTATTTTAGTACCTAGATATACTTCTTTGAGATTTTGATTGTTAGTAGTTTCTGAAAAAATGGAGGACAGGTGTTTTCTTTTGTGTCTCACGTTTATCACACGAAAATCTCAAAGCTCGCTTAAATTTCGCTATTAGCACTTTGTCGCACATATACTTACCGGCGTGCCGAAATGGCCTGGTACACCCAATAGAAAAAGAAAGCTATTAACATCAAAATGGAGCAGTCCCTTACTTGCAGGGGATCTGAACTACGACTTTTTAAAGCTTCATTATCTTATGAAAAGACCGGGCAAGAGCATGTCGGTCCATGCTCAGTGTAGGGTTCCGAAGCCGTTAAGTCAACATAACAATCAACAAGTAATAGCTAATTTTCTATTCAAAGTATAAACACTTAATCGTGATAGTTTTCTTTTTAAATTCGTTACATGCGCTTTCATTTTTTTTTTTAGATTTTTAGTATTTGTAGTTTTGGCTGTAGAGTCTAGTGTCTCGCACACTTGACTCTAACAATGATTAGAGCTTTAAAGCTTAATATTTCATAAACGGATCCCATAACCGGCATTCCATCTTAGTCCTCAGGGTTGGCAACGCATTTGAGGTCTTGGGATTATAGTCTTGAGAATTCAAATGTCTATGGGTCTCAGATTCCACTTACCATCAGCTGGCCTGAGTGCTCGGGTGCCTTCTCCTTAACATAAAAAAAAATGTGTTTACAAACCCGCAATATTTTTGAAAGACCTATCCAACGACACTTAGCGCTATGGGATAGACGAGAAAAACAATACATCCCCATTTTACGGGCAGGGGAAGTACACAAAAAATAATAATAAATAAATAAATAATTATCAGGGGACAATGTCACACAAATTGACCTAGTCCCAAACTAAGCTCTAGGTTTGTACTATGGGTACTAGACAACGATAAACATACTTATATAGAGAAATAAATACTTAAATACATAGAAAACATCCAAGACTCTGGAACAAATACTCGTGCTCATCACACAAATCTGCCCTTACCGGGATTTGAACCCAGGCAGGGCACTCCCAACTAGGCTAGCGTGTCGTCCGAAACTATAAGGGTTCCTAGTTTGACTACGGAATCCGGATCCTTCTCTTTCATGACACTTTCCAGAGACGGTAAAAGAAATTGACGCCATTGACGAATATTTCCGTCATGGTTGACAGCGCAAAATAGACCTTAGTATCTATGAGGCAAAGTTGACATTCGCTCGGGTTTTGTATTTGACATAGCGTTGAAAAGGTTAAAGATGCAACGGGCAGTTGCAATACTCAGAGTAAATGCAAAAATTAATGTTTACCGGTAAACCTCCGACAAATCCTCGCTCGCCCATCTCTCCCTGCAAAGACAAACAATAACGATAAAAAGAACAATAAAGAAAATAAATGCAAGATGTTTTTGTGTTTGTAAAGCTGGGTACGAATCTGAGCGGCTCAGTCTGAGGCATGCTGCTTGCATGCAGCTGCTCGCGAGCCAAATTGTTGCTTATTGTGTCATAGCAGAGGGCGGAATTTCTCATGGCAAAAATGTATATGTCATAGGGATAGAACGAAGTATTTTATCGATTATCGACAAGTAGTTCTGGTTCACGTAGCACAAGATCTTTTACCAAATAGAATTATACCTTTCGATACATTACAATTAGCAAAATAATTTTCCAATATTAACAATGCCCTCTGGTAGCGGTCTTTTAGATTAATATAGTTTTTGGTAAATGTAGGTGTAGTTTTCATTTTAATTGTATAGTTCTATGTCTTAGATTAATGTTCTATCCCTATAACATTTCAATTTTTGCCATGAGAAATTCCGCCCTATGGTCATAGCTGTTGGCCAGCTCTAAAACATGCTTTAGAACGCTATATTAACGTTTTGTATTGTAAAATAACTTGAATTTCTGTGTATTTCTAACCTACTATTAGTACTTCCTGTGTGTTGTATTTTTGTTATAATTTTGTGTATCTTGTTGGGCATTTTGATTTATCTGTAAGTTCACAAGAATAGACTCTTAATAAATAAATAAACATGCGCGGGTGAGGCAGCGTGCTCACCGCGAGCTGACATTGCGCGTCGTTCAAAATGGCGTCGGACACGATGACAGCCGCGGCTGCATTATCACAAATCACCGAAATATTAACAAAAAGAAGAAATCGCCTCGGCGGTGGAACGGCTCAGCAACTCTATAAAATTTGTACGCGCCTCGCCCACAGACAAGTTAGAACTTGTCGTTCTGCCCGCAGCACGCTCGGATATACCTCCAAATTACACGAGGCACGCACACTGAGGTGCCTTTGAGCCCGGTCAAAAGACCGACTCTCGGCGGTGTAATGTATGAACATAATGAGGGTATATTGTTTTTATGTCGTTAAAAAGCTACTGTCATCTTTCTCTCTTCTATTTAATGTGTTATAACGGACGTGTTTTACTTGTTTCCTTCGAAGATCAATGGTTATAGTAGAAAAGTGACTCAAGCCAGCGCACAGCTCGCGAGAGCGGACGAACTTGAGCAAAATAGGCGAACTTGAGGCTACTCTATTTCGTACCTACTCACCGTAAGCTCCACCCCATCTTTAGGTAAAAGGAGCGTCATCAGGCAAGGAAAACCAAAAGCCATTTCAAGATGAAGTTACTGAATAATAAATCATGGAATAACGTTCCGCAAAGCACACCAAGGCCAAATAGAAAACTATTATGCTCACGACGTACCATGCTTCATCATCATCACCCAGTCTCTCAACCAAAGTCTAGGATAAGAGTGTCAAACATGGCGACACCCATCGGGGTTCTTTCTCCGAAACAACACAGTAGTGCTAATGGATGCTCCGGGCCTTTCACTCGCCAATCGTACGGAAGTCGAGAGAAAGAGACTCAGCAAGCGTGTCGTTCGAACTATGATTTGGAACATTCTGAACTCGAATGTCTAATTCCTGGTATGTCCATATGCCTCAAATGTCCAATTCCTGGAATGTCCATATGCCTCGAATATCCAAGTCCCCCAATGTCCATTACCTCGAAAGTCCAATCCCCCAATGTTCCTTGCCTCGAACATCCAATTCCTGGAATGTCCATATGCCTCGAATATCCAATTCCCCCAACGTCCATTACCTTGAATGTCCCATTCCCCCAATGTCCTTTGCCTCAAATGTCCAATTCCAGGAATGTCCATATGCGTCGAACGTAGCTGCGTGTGTGAACGAATCACTACACTAGTATAAAACAAAGTCGCTTTTTCCGTCCCTATATCCCTATGTATGCTTAAATCTTTAAAACTACGCAACGGATTTTGATGCGGTTTTTTTTAATAGATAGAGTGATTGAAGAGGAAGGTTTATATGTATAATACTTTAATCCGGAGCGAAGCGAGGGTGAGTCGCTAGTGTGAAATATGTATAAAGCTTTAAAGCACAAATTTTTTTTAGAGTCAAGCGTTTCCCCTCCCAAGCTGATGCTGTTATAAATATCAAGCAAAAAACAGTCTAAATCCACATTTGTCGTACGGGAGCCCTACTTAAATATTTATTATATTCTGTTTTTAGGGTTCCGTCGACAAACTAGGAACCCTTATGGTTTCGCCATGTCCGTCCGTCCGTCCGCAGCCTAGCTCAGAGACTCTTAGTACTAGAAAGCTGTAACATACGAGTATTAGTCACGTCAACAAAGTGGTAAAATAAAAACATAACACTCTTAAAAAATAATAATTGGGTTACTTCCCTTACATGTAACTTGGGGATGTATTTCTTTTTCTTGTCTACCCCATAGTGTGAGGAGTTGTTGGTTAGGTCTTTTAAAAATATTACGGGTTAACCAATTGCCGCCCCAACAGCCAAAACTACAAATACTAAATATCTGAAAAAAAACTTAAATGAAAGCGCATTAACGAGGAAAACTATCACGACTAAGTAGACATTGGTTCTTGAGATACAAGCGATTAAAGTATACTTAATAAAATCATCTAAGACGGCACCAAATGATTTTAAATAGAAAATTAGTTGTTGATTTTTATGTTTGTAGCACTTAACGGCTTCGGAACCCTACACTGAGCATGGTCCGACATGCTCTTGCCCGGTTTTTAGTACCTATTTGTTGTTATACCTAGCGGCAACAGAAATACATCATCTATGGCAATTTAAACTGTCACAACAACCACATCTCAACTGTTTCAATTGTAGCGTTACAATCTCAGATCATAGAAACAAGGGAGATATGTTATGGGGGTGCGGGCGTGGTTCGTGACGCCTCGGTATGGTCAAAATGGACATATGCAAAAATCGAAGCAGAAGGAAACAGGGCCTCTATTCTACAAGGTAATAACGATATCGTTTTTGACCGGTTCCGTATTGTCGACGTTTTGATAACTCTTATGTCATTTACAATAATGGCGACTGTGACATAAACGATTCTTAAACGTGTCAAACACGATATCGTTTTAACACACCTGAATAGAGGCCCAGGTCAAAAACGATATCGTTATTACCTTGTAGAATTCCAGCCCTGAACACTGACACGGCGGGGGACCGCTAAGTAAATGAAATAATATAAAATACCCCAGTTACTTAGCGGTCCCCGACGTGTCAGTTCAGTTAGTGTCAGTGTTCAGTTAATCTACTTATGAAACAATCAGCCCTTAGGGCCACTACTTATTATTTTTTACTTTTTAGAGGTTTTTTTTACAGACTATTTAGACTCGGGGTTTTTTTAAATTTCTAATTCGTTAATGAGCTTCACACACATGCATGTTTCGGTGAAGTTGGCGATGGTATTGACCCATGGTACTATCGACCCCGGTCTACCCTACCTTAAATCTTCGAGGTGTGAACACTGTAGGGCTTAACATCGGCAGCGAGTACGGGTTATCTTCTCTCCTAAGATACCAGTCTTGAGATTGACTAGGTACGAGTTGGCGCAGACAAGCCTTTCGTGAAAAGAACTGCAGTTTCTGTAATGGAATAAGTATTTGTCAATAATTGTAACATAATGGTTGCAATAGGGAATACATGAAGAACAGAATTGAGTTTCATTGATTAAAATTTTGGAGAAAACGTAAAATAAAACATATAAAACGCTATACACCATTAACCCGTTTATTAAGATTTTATATAGAATCAATATCTGGCTTCCTTATTTAATTTACGTAACCTCTTAACACATAACATCACGCCTTCATTCCCAAAGTGGGGTAGGCAGAGCTACAGAAATACCAACAACTCCGAAAAGACTTGTTTATAATTCTGTAAGCACATTTTGCACAATCAGGCCAAGAAATTTACTAGTGTATTAGTGACAGGTTGTAAGCCCATTGCCTAACAGTACTACAAGCCTTTAATCCCTTAGTGGCCTCTTACGACATCCACGGGAAGACATGGAGTGGCACTATTCTAACCCGGCAACCACACGGGGTCACGTTATATTTTAATTCAATTATTGGCTTTTGAGGGCGCCGAGCGTCCAGTGGCGCCCTAATTATTTTTATTGTATTTTCTAATAAATTAAAGCATTATCTCCTAAGTCAAAGAGCGCTTTACTGTTTTAGGAATCAATACACAATTTAAAGAGAATATGACATAACAACAATTGAACTGTGAGTAAGCAACTTATCAGAAAAAAGAGGCCACCTTTTTCGGTTAAGTTGACTACACGAAGGTTAAAGGTTATTAAACTGTGTCACGTATGCTATATATTGCGTACTTATTAGCACAACAGTAAAGCGCTTTTAGATTATAAGATAATACTTTAGTTTTAGAAAAGACAATAAAAAAAACGACGGGACGCTCGGCACCCTCTTAAAAATAGTAATATTTTAAATAAAATACGTCCGTGTGGTTTCCGGGTTAGAATAGTGCCACTCCATGTCTTCCCGTGGATGTCGTAAGAGGCGACTAAGGGAATAAAGGCTTGTAGTACTGTTAGGCGATGGGCTTGCAACCTGTCACTAATACACTGGTAAACATCTTAGCCTGATTTTGCAAAATGTGGTTATAGAATTATCAACAAGTTTTTTAGAGTTGTTGGTAATTCTGTAGCTCTGCCTACCCCTCTCTGGGAATGAAGGCGTGATGTTATGTATGTGTGTAAAATACTTTTTGATAGGGTCCGTATTTTAAACATTTGAACAACAAATGTGATTGTCGTTGATTTTGTATAGTGTTTTTGCAGGGGGTCTGAACTATGACTTTAAAACTTCATATCTTCAAAAAATGCGACAATCGTTTCACTTATACAGTTGTCTTTCTCTTTCATAGCATTGCTCAGAGAGCGTTAGAATAAAAAAATATGTATTTTCCCTATTGACACAAAATTGTTATCAAACTGACGAATCAATTTTCCCTAAGTCTGGTTGCCATGATATCTCATAGCCCACATCAGTCCACAGTGGGCCGAGCACGCTGCCACGGGTAAATTTTTGACATAGGGTCGGGACTATAATTCGTCTATTCCATATTCCAACGTAAGCATAAAGTAGGGTGATCGCACCAGTGTTGGACACTTTAAGCTGACAGGCACCAATAATGGACACTTTACTCTTAATTCAAAGATCATAAGGTTATAAATTGATTGTTGCAAAACAAATGAATAACCTCTATTGTCTGTAAAATAAGAGTCAAGTGTCCATCATTGGACCTTGTCCATTACTGGTTCGATCACCTTAGTAGGGTTTAAAATAAAACCCTACTACTACTACTACTGCTACTTTAGGGGGTTTGGGTGCTTCGGTGATTTTGTCAATATCAAAATCAAAATGTTTATTCAGTAAATAGGCCCCCATGGGGCTCTTTTACACGTTTTAATATGAAGTGAATTTACTAGCGCTTCAGTGGTGCTAGACAAGTTGCATTCGACAATCGTTAGCGATTATGTTTCGATTGATAAATGTATGGAATTGACGTAAGCCACCGAGATAGTAACGTGACACTTACGTCAATTCCATATATTTTTCAATCGAAACATGATCGCTAACGATTGTCGAATGCAACTTGTCTAGCACCACAAATGAGACCAATGCGGAGAAGAAGCGCCAAGAAACTCCAGCGGGTCATTTTTTCAAACATAAAGTGCAGTAATACTTAAAAGTAAGTTAGATTACGAGTACTTATTAAAGTAATAAATAATAACTATTAAAGCTAGAACAAATAAAATCATTACAAATGTAAGGCTAATAAATAACATTAAACTAAAAATAATGACTATAGGAGAACAACACGACGAGGTCTCTACGTCAAAAGCCATAACTAGAATAATAAACTGAAGTACCAGTCCTTGCAAACGTGAACAGACCGGACCCCACAAACAGCACCCGTTCACGAGTATGACGCGTATCTCAGCCATCACCTCTCTCAACCATCGTGGCTGCCTAACTGACACTACAAAAGTGTTTAATGTATCTACGTATTCGTATATATCGGCCTTTAGCCCAGCCGAGATGCGTACGCTAACTATCGTTTCTATTCGTTTTATTATTAAACCAATCGCGTCACTGGTAGATCACGTCATACGAAAGGCACGATGATCAAATGACACATTGGGTTTCAAAACAAAACGAATAGAAACGCTAGTTAGCGAACGCATCTTGGCTACGGCTTGTCTGAAATAAAGTTATTCTATTCTATTTGATTCTATAATGGTTCCGTTTTTTACCCGACTACGGCGAAGCAAAGGAAGGGTAATGATTTTGACACCCTATATATGTTTCTGTGTATGTATGTATGTATATATGTATGTATGCTCCACTCTAGCGCCGTTCCTAATGAACCGATTTTGACAAATGAGGTGTCTATCGATTTGACTTTTTTGTGCGATTGTTACATGCTATTTTGTTTTATTATAATTTAAACATGGCAGACGGAAAATAACAAAAAAAAAAAATTGACTTTGAGGACCATCTAGCGGGCAGTGGCGGTACTACGCTTGTGATATGTCCAGATATTAGTTCCGCTACCGGATGGTAGATGGTGCAGATAAGCAATGTTTGTGGTTTGTTCCCAATTCAACATTCCAATTCCAATTACAATTTCCATTCCAATTTCTATTACAGATTCCCAATTCTACAGATTCTCAATTCTACAGATTCCCAATTCTACAGATTCTCAATTCTACAGATTCCCAATTCTATAGATTCCCAATTCTACAGATTCCCAATTCTACAGATTCCCATCTCTACAGATTCCCAATTCTACACATTCCCAACTCTACATACTCATAACCCGGTACATTACCGGAACGTACATAAATAAAGTAGGTAGGTTAGGTTAGGTTAGTTTTTATATTAGGCCGGAGGGCCAAAACAATCCAGATATAGGAGCTCCGCGAAGCGGAGCTCCGTCGACCCTATAGCATACAGTAATCTGTAGGATAGGGAATCTGTAGAATTGGGAATCTGTAGAATTGGGAATCTGTAGAATTGGGAATCTGTAGGATTGGGAATCTGTAGAATAGGGAATCTGTAGAGCTGAGAATCTGTAGAATTGGGAATCTGTAGAGCTGAGAATCTGTAGAATTGGGAATCTGTAGAGCTGGTAAAAATCGATGTTTGTGTGATTTGTTACACGTGTTTGGCCTTCGACTACGAACAATGTTTTTCTTTTTACAGTCGGCTATTAGTTTTATAAACTTATTTACTTTTAAAGACAAATAACTTACAATATTAGTTGGCTCTGACAAGTCTTTGACAGCAATCTTATCATCCAGCTCAGCACAAACCAAATAGACGGTAGCTAAGCTGAAATCAGAAAATCATCCATTGGAAACAGCTAGTATTCCGTACCTAAAATGTACAGTCGAAGTTTGTTATTAGTGCTTTTGACTGTAACTTTTTCAACAGACTTGGAAAAAGGAGGAGTAAATTTTTAAGGTGTGTGTTCTAATGAAAAAACTTAGCCATCACGGTTCATGAGATACAGTCTGGTGACAGACGGACAGCGGAGTCTTAGTAATAGGGTCACGTTTTACGCTTTGGGTACGGAACACTTATTAATTTTAATTTAATTATTTACCCTTAAAGTGAATATACAACTAAATATTCTGTGAATATTTCAAGTGTTCACCTGTTGCCGTAATTATCGAGCAAAAACCGGGCAAGAGCATGTCGGACCATGCTCAGTGTAGGGTTCCGAAGCCGTTAAGTACTACAAACATAAAAGCCGGGCAAGAGCATGACGGACCATGTTCAGTGTAGGGTTCCGAAGCCGTTAAGTACTACAAACATAAAAATCAACATTGTTATAGGAACTAATTTTCTATTTAAAGTCAATTGGTGCCGTCTTTGATGATTTTAGTAGGTATAAACACTTTAATCGCCTGTATCTCAAGAACCAATGATGTCTACTTAGTCGTGATATTTTTCATTTAAAATTGGTTTTATGTTCTTTCATTTAAGTTTTTTTTCAGATTTTTTGTACTTGTTGTTTTGGCTGTAGGGGGAGGAACTTGAGTCTAACAAAAATTAGCGCTTTAAAGCTTAATATTTCATAAACGGATTACTTAATCGAAAAAATTGTTTAACAAACCCCTAATATTTTTGCAAAACCTATCCAATGACACCCCACACTATAGGGTAGACAAGAAAAATAAAATACATCCCGACGTTACGTGTTGGGGAGGTACCCTAAAAATGTTTTATTACATTTTATTGTACCACTTTGTTGGCGTGACTAATATGCATATCCATGCCAAATTACAGCTTTCTACTACTAATACTCTCTGCGCTAGGCTGCGGACGGACGGACATGGCGAAACTGTAAGGGTTCGTAGTTTGACTACGAAACCCTAAAAAACGACATACATTTTTTATTGTATGGGAGCCCCCTTAATTTTAGTATTAGTTGTTATAGCGGCAACAGAAATACATTATCTGTGAATATTCCTACTGTCTAGCTATCACGGTTCAGGATATACAGCCTAGTGACAGACGGACAGCGGAGTCTTAGTAATAGGGTCCCGTTTTACCGTTTGGGTACGGAACACTAATAGAAATGAATCGCTGAAATGTATGTACTGACTGCGCCAAATTGGATTTTTATTTTTTTGTTGTATTCTTTATTGCCATTACAATGTTTGTCTGCAAGAAAAAAATCGAAAAGCCCATTGGGGATCTCGGGATTTGCAGAGAAGCCGAAGGCGGTGGCAGGCCTCTATATTAAAGCCCATTCACTTAGACATTGTCGTCGCGTTAAAGCTCTATATTAAAGCCCATTCACTTAGACATTGTCGTCGCGTTAAAGCTCTATATTAAAGCCCATTCACTTAGACATTGTCGTCGCCTTTGTATCGCGCCGTGCACGTGCCGCCTTTTGTTAATGGATGCCGCCGCGTAAACAAGGAGTGCGAGCGGCGTACTCGCAAATGAATTTGGCACTTTAATTCGTATTTAATTACAATAACCACAAGTGCGTGCGGGTGGAGCGACACTATCTAAGAGAATGGACTATATACATCAAAAACAAACGCTCCATGGACGGCAACTGCTTTAAATATTAGAAATAGCGAATTAAAACGTTATTATTTAGTTGAAAGGTGCATTGTGCGTTGTAGATATAAATAATCTTTATATCAATGACCCTTTCGATGTGTATCCTAAAACTCGACTTCACTGTTTTATCATATTTGACCAGTTTGATTCCCTAAAGACGAATTTTCAAAAAATCCATGAATGCAGTATTTATTACTTTAAAAAATAAAGCCCGCGTGGTTGCCGGGTTAGAATAGTGCAACCGCATGTCTTCCCGTGGATGTCGTAAGAGGCGACTCAGGGAATAAGGGCTTGTAATATTGTTAGGTGATGGGCTTGCAACCTGTCACTAATACACTAGTAAACTTCTTGGCCTGATTGTGCAAAATGTGGTTACAGAATTATCAACAAGTCTTTTTAGAGTTATTGGTATTTCTGTAGCTCTGCCTACCCCACTCTGGGAATGAAGGCGTGATGTTATGTATGTATGTATGTAAAAAATAAAATAAAGTCTCTTTTGCGTAGAATTCGCTATTTTCAGTATTCAAGGTAGTTGCCGTCCATATAGCGTTCGTTTTTTCACCTTGTGTATTAGGATTCAATTGAATGTACTTACGATGGCCCATTCTGATACGTGATGTAGCTCCCGTCTGGAGCAAACTCCGTGTTATTGACTGATCCAATGTATTCATACGCTTCCAAGCCTTTTCTCAAGTCGTTCGAAGAACCTTTCAACCAATGGTCCACGTGACGGCATATCTGGAAAAAGAAACTCAGATTAAAGGTGAGACCATTACAGCAAAAGGAGAAGACATCTCACCGTACAAAATACTAAAATAATGCGTGGCGCGACACATACATTCGCGACCACACACAGCTGTAAAAGAATGGCCTATACAGAGTGTTAGGTAATTAGTGAATAATTTGAGACCTGCTGATTTTACTAAGACTACTCTAGTCGCGGCTTATCCACTAATTACCTAATATCCTGTACATGAACTAAAGAGCAATAGAGTTAAATCGATGGCTAACATCGTTACGAGAGTGAGACGGCAATATATCTCGCAATAACGACGCGAAAGATAGCCCACGCGTGCAATCGTGTTACACGCGTAAAGTTTATATTACGCTATCTCGCTTAAATATGTCTTGAGTGATCGGTAGCCGCCGGACAACCCACTTTTTGAAAATGATTTGAGAGAAAGCACGTCCCCGTGTCTGACGCCTCGATGCAAGAGGATAGGTTCAGACTGGCGATTCTGGGCTAAACGGTCATAGTCGCGCCATTGTATAAACATCCCAGCACCTGGATATATCGCCATTTGATCTGGCACCGCTGTAAAGACTCCAGAATAGATCAGGTCCCGATAGAGCCAAAGGCCTTCTCATAGTCCACACATTTTAAGCACAGGAGCTGATTACACTCCCATGTTATTAACTTATTACCCTTAGTGCGTAATAATATTTATCAAAGGCCAAGTCTGTGCTTCGTATGTGAGGATCGGAAAAATACACATCGCACCTTTAGAACGAAAGTGACCTAACTCAAAATCACAACTTTTTGGCAATGAGCAAAATAAGATCTGGACTGGTCAAATCATCGCCTTTTTTTGATGGTTATTAATAAAATACTTAACTAAGGTGAAATATTTTAAGCTAATTATATGTAGTGGTTATGACGCTACAAATCCTGTTAGATATTTTTTTATTGTTGATTATTTATCTTTTGAATAAAACGGCTTTTCTAAAACAAATCACTTTTAGGTCACTTTTACACTAAAGTATATTATTGTAATTTGACCAAACAAGAATTAGGTCTCTTTTATTTCTACAAGTTTAATAAAATTATTGACGTAATATGTATTTCTTCACTTTCATTCTAAAATATAGACAGAAAGTTATAAATAAGCCACATGATAATATAATAAAACCCAAAATTTTATTTAATTCTTTATTTCACAGCCTCAAGTTGTAGTACTTAAAAAATACTTCTTAAAAAAATAAACAAGGTAACAAAATATAAACTTGAACATTTGTTTAACATAGATAGTTACACGATCTTATTACCATTGTAAAAAATTGCCTTTTGTAAAAAATCAAGTAAATTATTATTCTGAAATGTCTATTTGTCCGTCTGTCACAGCGGCATATTTGGTACCTACATGACACTAGTACTTATTAAACTTAATTAATTATTGCGTCTTGTTAAAAATAAGATGAGATCTTCGTTAATGAGTAGTTATATTTGAGTAAATAAAAGAAATAACATTCTTACAATCAATAAAAATAAAATAAACTTTAGTCTTTCTTAGGAACATTATTTTCCATACTTAAAAGCGAATAAAAAAATCAAACAATACATAAACCGGTTAATCTTCAGAAATAATCGTTTTATAATAATCAGTGTAGTAACTTGGTATTAAATTCTTGCGTAACATTTCGTTGATAGCTTTCTTTTTATTTTCAGTTCACTTTAACTTTCCTTTAAATGCTTTATTAACGACAATGTCTTCTAAACCTGGCATTTTCTTTCTTTTGTTTCTAAAATCCACTCGTTCAAAATTTTCCTGTGTGTAAGATGTTTTGTAGAATAGTACGAAAGGATCTGTTTTCATAAACGTTAACACTTTAATGTCATTCCAAATAACGGGTCTTTTGTTATCATTTCCATTGAAGTTATAACCCCACTGCAGTTGTAATGATTTTAAATCGAGTATAAAATCATAGCCCACCTCTTGTACTTTAAAGGGCTGACCATTTTTTTTAGCACTTTTTATTATAGCGACGTACTCGTAGGGCGTGTATATTGGGCCGGATTTAAGTTTTTTTTTTTATTTCTTTTTCAATTAGCGAATGAACATTATCGCCCTCGCTCTGTGTGTGGCCTTTTATAAAAAAATTATGAGTGATACTGTTAAGATTTGAAAAATGTGACACTGCATAGGAATACAGGCATGCAATGTACTTGTTTTTGTTCTGGCCGCAGCAGTTATCTGTGTAAAAAATTATATTCAGCGTTTTATCTGGTGATTTCTCGCCAATTTTTTTGAAATAATCCAGAATACAAGACCCTATTTCATTAGCCCCTCGTTTGGCCTGTGTCTCATCCCAGAAGAAACAAAAGACGTCTCCATAAGCACCTACATCTTCTAATTCCTGGTTAGTAGCCTTTTTCTCCAATTCAGCCATGGTAAAGTTCAAACAATTTAATTTGGATAGATAATAGAAAGAACTGATGTCTCCATTAGGACATTGCATAACCGCTTGAAGATCATACACTGTGCAAATATTTTCATCACTTATATTACTACGATCGGTCTTTTTTTCCAGTCTGCAAAGATTTTTCTCTTTTATATGCATATCGTAATTTTCTTTCAGTTCCCCTTTTCGCTCTATAGATGCCAGATCAAATTCAAGGCAGAAATCACATCGATCCTTTTTAGGCTGGAAGAATCCTATATTAAATTTAGTCGTAAAGATATTGTGATATAGCCAGTATTGAACTGGTGGTTTGTTTTGCTGTTGTCTAATTGTTGAAAAATCACGCCAGAGATCTTTCAACGTTCGCCCTCCATCGATATATTCCCTTGACGTAGGTGCCCGTAAATAGTGGGATTCAATCCGTGGTATTGAATTTATATGATCTATTATGTCCTGTATAACATTTTCGTCTATTTTTTTTCTTTTATCATGCTTGCCCCTTTGTTCTTGAGCTATGAAACCTGTATTATTAGCTTTTTGTTTTACCGTCCTAATCTGTCTGTCTGTTATATCTAATGTATTTATGAAATATTTTTTGCAAATGCGAATTCTGGTACCCTCAATAGTAAAATAAAAAGCATTGTTTGGGAGTCTCGGTGTTTGTGCGTTGGTATATTTATATTTGGGTTGAATTTCTGTCAAGCATGATTTTATAAACTGTCTCTGTAGCTCTAAGCATCCAAGCTTCCAAAACGACTGAAAAATATCTTTTCTATTTACTTCACTGATGGATTTTGAGCTGGATGTGTAAGCTTGCCCTGTATTCCTGAGTTTTTTAATAATATTTTGCTTCCAGTTACTAGGATTAAGCTTACGCTTTTTAACATTTTTAGAAGTTGTTACTGTTGTATTGTTACAGTCAGTCATGTTAAGCTGGGGCTCAGAAAGAGGTGAATCAATTGACGAGCTGCTTGAAGAAGAACTTCTTGAAAGGTTCTGAATATTGTTATGAGTTTGAAATGTAGGATCGTCATCGCTTAAATCAGGGTCACTTTCAAGCTCCCAAGCAAGCAAGCTCATTAGTAGGTGATACGCAATAAGAGGGCATATTTTCCTTGACCAATCTATTATATTGGCTGGTACTGTTGCTTGGTAAATGTTGAGATTTACTTACAGTTGCACTTGAAGTAGGAATATCAGTTTTAGTTTGATTTGTAGAACTTGAATTGTTACTAGATGTACTAGAATCTGAAGTTGAGCCCGTACTAGATGAATTAGAAGTCGAAGAAGATACGCTGCTGCTTCGAACATATGTTTGCTTTGTTTGTGGCTCATTATTTTCACACTCTGACTCTGATTCTTGGGATATCACGTTAACAGGGCTTAATATTTTCCTCCACTCCTTTGAAATATATCGAAAAATCATTATAATTATGTTACTTAATAAACTATTTAAGATACACGCAGAATATAAAGAAAATAAAATTTACTTACAGTTTCAACTCGACCAGAACTTCGACTTTCATTTGTGATAATCATTTCCTGATCTTTAATAATCGATGGATTAGGGGATATGTTTTCGTTAATTGAGTCCTGCAAACATTAATATTATAGTAATTACAGCAAAGCCAAAAAAGCAACGCATTCATCAATATGACAAAAAACTTTGGGTATATAAGTAGTAGGTAATTACACCTGACATAAAACGTAATAAGAAACTTATGAAAAATTTAATTTCACCTTGTAGAAGTTATCATCACTTGTTTTCATCTTCCGGGCGATTTCTAGAATTAATAGAGTTGTTCTAGGTACAATTATGTAGGTACCTAATATTGAAAATGTATGCATTAGTATAGAATAAAAACGACACAAATCTAATTAGATCCAAGTAATAATATCTAAATTATTATAACAGAGACTAATTCCTTATTAAGACGTAAGACATAAAAGTATGAAAGTTAAAATACAGGCTTAAATCTTATTAAGTCACAAAAAGTCATGCTATTATTGTTAACAAACTGGTGTAAAGAAGAATGAGTCTAAAATACTACCAACAAATTCGGTATAAAATAGTGCTAACTTGAAATGGGTCACTTTACCTTCGATAATAATAGTAATACACTTACCATTATTTTCGGAAGAAAAACGACTCAACCCGTAATCGGTCACTTTTTCGGTATCAAAATGACGTGCTGCCTGTCCAGTAGCCGTCGCAACACTAAAAGAAGCGTTACCGCTCCGACACTGGATTGGTAGTTTGAAAGTGTGAAAGAGACCCACAATAGCAGTCGGTATTGTTCTGGCGCAGATAAGTCACTTTTTGAATAATCACAACTTAGATCGTTCCTTAAAGGGTCGTTTCACATCAAAACCTCATTTTGTCAAAATTTCGTTTTAGGTCACTTTCGTTCTAAAGGTGCGACATGTAAATGAGTTTACGCTAAATAAATAATTATAAATGAAAATCTTACCGACACATAACCTTTGCAATTGTCGATCTCCACGCGTCTAGAGTTGATTGGCATTTGTACGTCGGAGCAAGGATGGAAGTAATAAGTACTTATAACCATCTCGGTCCCGCCCATTATTTCCTGAGCATACTGGACAGAGGTATAAATGGTACTTCCAGATGGAGCTAGATCTATGCCGGTGCCGTTAGGGAATACGCAGCTGCATGGAGATCTTTTAACACACTCGTCGGCATTAGCTAAGATGACACCAGAGCAGAGTAGCAGCAGTTTGAACAATGTGGATAGGTCCATGTTGAGGTCCACTGCTGCTTCAAGAATCTTGGATGAAGAACAGGGGAGCCCTGAGGAGAAAGCATTTATAATAATAATAATATCGCCAGACAATGTCACACAAATTGACTTAGACCCAAACTAAGCTCTAGGCTTGTGCTATGGGTACTAGACAACGATAAACTTACAGAAATACATAAAAAACATCCAAGACTCAGGAACAAATACTCGTGCTCATCACACAAGTATCTGTAATATTGAGTAGGACAGGGCTACTACAAAAACTAAAGAGTAACTATTCGATAGAGATATAGATAGAGATTAGAGGTGACTAAGGGAATAAGGGCTTGTAGTACTGTTAGGCAATGGGCTTGCAACCTGTCACTAATACACTAGAAATCATCTTAGCCTGTTTGTGCAAAATGTGGTTACAGAAATACCAACAAGACTTTTAAGAGCTGCTGGTAATTCTGTAGTTCTGCCTACCTCACTCTGGGAATGAAGGCGTGATCGTATGTGTATGTGTAACTATTCGATAAACAGCTAGTAGTGTAAAGAAGAGATCCTTCAGTAGTTTTTGAAATAGTCAGGGTTTTCTTTGCGTTTTATCCAAAATTATGAAAATAAACATACATACATACATACATAACATCACGCCTTCATTCCCAGAGTGGGGTAGGCAGAGCTACAGAAATACCAACAACTCTAAAAAGGCTTGTTGATAATTCTGTAACCACATTTTGCACAATCAGGCCAAGAAGTTTACTAGTGTATTAGTGACAGGTTGCAAGCCCATCGCCTAACAATACTACAAGCCCTTATTCCCTGAGTCGCCTCTTACGACATCCACGGGAAGACATGGAGTGGCACTATTCTAACCCGGCAACCACACGGACTTTATTTTTTAAAGTAATAAATACTGCATTCATGGATTTTTTTAAAATTCGTCTTTAAGGAATCGAACTGGTCAAGTTGTAGTTATAACTCAAAAGCTAACGAAAAATATCTCACTACTAACGGGCTAAAGTGACGCTTTATTCCCAAGGTATAAAGGTACTTTTTCTTTTTAATTTCATTATTGTCATATCACATCATAATGATCATATGATATAAAATAGTACGAGTTTGAGAAACATTTTCGGAGTTCCCCGCACGCGGTTTATCGTCTCATTAACTTGGGACATCTAATTCTATTATGAAATTAGACATAACTATGTAATTTTC
Organism: Acleris holmiana; assembly: GCA_949316455.1. Lineage (NCBI taxonomy): Eukaryota > Metazoa > Arthropoda > Insecta > Lepidoptera > Tortricidae > Acleris > Acleris holmiana. Next base: position 3,489,093 of record OX438790.1, on the reverse strand, counting down.
TTGACCACATCTAATCATATAAAATTGCAAATATTGAAACTCCGAAAATATCTCATACTATTTTATATCATAATATTCATAAAATTATCTTTATAAAAAATATAAATAATGCTTACACCTGTTTATTTCCAGGATTTTAAAAATATTTAACTGGTAACATAGGTTAGGTTAGGTTATGTTTATAAACGTACTAAAATCAAAACAGTTTCAGTAAAAATCACTTTAGGAGTTGCGAAAATTATGAATAACAAATTATGAGAAAAAAATTTATGAAGAGTGTTAATTAAAGCAGTCGGGTTTTAGGAGGGAGCGAAGTACCACAACCGCCCTGCTCGATGTTATAGACAACATATTAACTGCAAGGGATAGAGGCGAGGCAACCCTCCTCGTGTTACTGGACTTTTCACGAGCGTTTGACACAATTAATATCCCTCTGCTCTTATCTAAGCTGTCATTTTACGGGTTTGACTGTAACACGGTGAGGTGGTTTTCGAGCTATTTGGTGGGTCGGTCTCAGTGTGTAGGATTGACTAATGCTGCTGGATCCACGGTCCTCTCTGAAGTAGTCCCTTTAAGTTGCGGGGTTCCACAGGGTTCTATTTTGGGTCCCATTTTGTTCATTTTGTATACTGCTGATATAACAAAGTGTTTGGAACATTGCGATTACCATATGTATGCTGATGATATCCAAATGTATCGATCGTTTAAGCCTACTGATATCTCTCAAGCGGTTGAAGCGATTAATCAAGACCTTGAACGTGTCTCTGAGTGGTCAGGAAGAAATGGTTTAGTTCTCAATCCTTTAAAATCAAAGGTTCTTTATCTCGGCACTAAATTTCAAATAAAAAACATGCTTGTTTCTGACCTGCAAGTGAAGCTGGGTGATGAACTCTTGGAGCGAGTCACGGTTGCTACTAATCTTGGCCTACATATGGACGACGAGCTCCGTTTTGAACATCATGTACTCAATGTCGTACGACAGTGCTTCTTTAGGCTTAAAGTCTTATACGGTGTTCGCAATTATTTGAGTGTAGATTTAAGGATAAAACTATGTGACACTTTGATCCTTTCGAAGCTCAACTATGTCGATACCGTTATTGGCGGTTGCCTTCTAGCTCGTACAAAGGCACTTATCCAACGTGTACAGACCGCTTGCGCACGCTTTTGTTTCCCGATCCCCCCTAGGACTCGCGTGTCACCTTACCTGAACAACAGCAATCTCATGAAGATGAACGCAAGACATTCTTTACATTTTGCCACTTTACTCTTTGGTGTGATCACCACTCGCCAACCAATCTATTTATACGAGAAACTTCACTTTTCCAAGCGCGAGGTACGAATCGCGAGTCGTCTTGTTTGCCCTAGACACTGCTCAGCTGCGTTTCGTGGTAGCTTTCGGTATGCTGCCACGAAATGTTGGAACAATTTACCACCGCCTATAAGAAATTCCTGCTCAATTGGATCATTTAAGTACAAATTAAAGGAATACCTACTGAACATTCAGAAATCCCAACCATAGACAGTTCGTGCATTGTCAAACTATGTTTGCAGTTGTTAATTTGGTACATTTGATTGATTCTAGCATTGAAAGATACGCAGTAGTAAACTACAATTATTATTATATCACTTATTTATATATATGAATATGTTTTCTGTATTATGTATACCTATTTACCTACACACATTCAGTTTTTTAGACCATTCATGCGCATTCAACAAGACACCAAGTTGCAACCTTTTCTTTTAATAATTATTATTATTTTTTTATTACTTTCTTAGGATGATTGTTTATCGTCGCACGCAAACTAGGGATCCACTGAAAATCAGCGTTGCAGCACATGTGCCGCAACACATGCTGAGTGGGCCCCTATTGGCGTCAGGGTGCAATACCACCAATGTACTGTAAAATTTCTTATGTTTAAGTTAATTAAGTTGGTGGAGGTGCGCTTTTGATTCCAATAAAATATTTTTCTTTCTTTCTTTCTTTCTAATTATGAATACAAATCGGTAGTTAATTGAAAAATAGGAATATGGTGAGCCAATATGGAGCCATTTTTTATATTTATAATACCTATTAGAATGGATTAAGTAGGAACATATTTTTATTTTATTTAACCTAATTCCCGTTCTCTATCTTAAAAACGTAAGACGACGAGAATCAGACCGGTTTATAATGAGATTAGTATTTTTTTCGGTTCCAAAAAAACTAAACTTTTAAATTTTTAGCACTTACCCGCTGCGAAACAAAAAAATGCAGGAGTGATCGCTAGCACTTCCAAAAACTGAATAACAAGTTCAATGTTGAGAAATGTTTACAATAACTTTAAGGATAACAAATCTATACCTAACTAACCTCTTGACCTAACTGATAAACAACATTAAGTTTAACCTTTCTCGGATTTTTACAATACGCAGAATTAGCCACATAGGTTAGTGATAAGGGACCCAAAAGACTTAATATTGAGGCTAATTCGGAGAAGCGTTCCCAAATATAAAATTAATTTAAACATAAAGGAGTCGCCGAGCAGCCATTTTGTGTAGGTACATTTACATACATACATAACATCACGCCTAAACGAGTAATAAATAATTTTCTATTTAAAGTCATTTGGTCGTCTTAGATGATTTTAGTATGTATAAACACTTTAATCGCCTGTATCTCAAGAACCCATGATGTCTACTTAGTCGTGATAGTTTTCCTTTAAAATTCGTTATATGCGATTTCGTTTAGGATTTTTTCTATTTTTTAGTATTTGTAGTTTTGGCTGCAGGCGCTTTAAAACTTTATATTTCATAAACGGATCCCGTGATCAAAAAGTTATTTCACAAACCCGAATATTTTTAAAAAACCTATCCAACGACACCCCACACGATGGGGTAGACGAGAAATAAAATACAACCCCACGTTACGTGTACGGGAGATACCATTTTTTTTACTTTGTATTGTATTACTTTGTTGGCGTGACTAATATGTATATTCATGCCAAATTACAGCTTTCTAGTACTAAGAGTCTCTGCGCTAGACTGCGGACGGACGGACGGACGGACATGGCGAAACTATAAGGGTTCCTAGTTTGACTACGGAACCCTATAAACGGCTGTAACTCAAAACGTGATTTTTATTCTTAGCCTCTTTCATCACTATCACTACATAGTATAAAACAAAGTCGCCTTTTCTGTCCCTATACCTATCCCTATGTATGTATGCTTAAATCTTTAAAACTACGCAACGGATTTTGATGCGGTTTTTTTAGGGTTCCGTAGCCAAATGGCAAAAAACGGAACCCTTATAGATTCGTCATGTCTGTATGTCTGTCCGTCCGTATGTCACAGTCACTTTTTTCCGAAACTATAAGAACTACACTGTTGAAACTTGGTAAGTAGATGTATTCTGTGAACCGCATTAAGATTTTCACACAAAAATAGAAAAAAACAAATTTTGGGGGTTCCCCATACTTAGAACTGTAACTCAAAATTTTTTTTTCATCAAACCCATACGTGTGGGGTATCTATGAATAAGTAGGTCTTCAAAAATGATATTGAGGTTACTAACATAATTTTTTTCTAAACTGAACAGTTTGCGCGAGAGACACTTCCAAAGTGTTGAAATGTGTGTCCCCCCCCTGTAACTTCTAAAATAAGAGAATGATAGAACTAAAAAAAATATATGATGTACACTACCATGCAAACTTCCAGCGAAAATTGGTTTGAACGAGATCTAGTAAGTACTTAGTTTTTTTTTAATACGTCATAAAAACATTGATCAAAGCTACAACGAACTTTTATATGTTACTTGCTGCTACGGAACCCTTAATGGGCGAGTCCGACTCGCACTTGGCCGCTTTTTTAATAGATGGAGTGATTGAAGAGGAAGGTTTATATGTATAATACTTTAATCCGGAGCGAAGCGGCGGGGCGGGTCGCTAGTGTTTATATAAATGAATGTGTGATGCGGTAAAATCCAATTACGCATCCCTGTAAGATAAGGAAAACCAGAATAATGGGTACTGATGAATAGCTTATCAAATTAGTAAGAAATTAAATCATGTATTTATTATGCTTTGGCGTGTGCGTTCTATAATAGGGATCTATTTCTCATAAAAACCGGGAAAGCGCATGTCGGACCATGCTCAGTGTAGGGTTCCGAAGCCGTTAAGTACTACCAAGGACCGGAAAACCGCTTTATTCGTTAAGCGCTTTCGATTCAAAAGCCTATCACTGGGCTACCCGTACAACGGATAGCCCTATCGATTGTGTTGCCGTATCGATATGGCTACCTTTTCGAATGAGGTTACCGTTTCCATAGCGCTTGTTGTCCGATAGGGTGTTTGCAGCTGGAAGAAACAGCGTATCAATAGGGTTGGGTTAATCCTATTGATTGCTGTCTCTTAGGCCCGCTTGCATCTAAATGTCGCCACGTGCGCCTACCGACCGCTTACCGTTCTATTGTTAGGTTGTGCAATAATAAGTTGTAGGAATTGGGCGCAGAGATTGAAATATCTTGACATCTATCAAAACCCCTTTAAAAGCGGCAAGCGTATTAAGGGTTTTTGATACCGGTAAGACTGCCAGCGGAAAGCCAAATCCATCGTATCAATGGATAACCCTTTAATTGCGACTAGCCAACGATACGCTTGCCACACTGATGGAGTTTTTAAAATCAACCCTATCGAATAACCCGATCAAAAGCGTATTTAACGGAAACCGGTTCCGGTCCCTGAGTACTACAAATATAAAAACCGGGCAAGAGCATGTCGGACCATGCTCAGTGTAGGGTTCCGAAGCCGTTAAGTACTACAAACATAAACACCGGGCAAGAGCATGTCGGACCATGCTCAGTGTAGGGTTCCGAAGCCGTTAAGTACTACAAACATAAAAATCAACAAGTAGTCACTAATTTTCTATTCAAAGTCAATTGGTGCCGTCTTGGATGATTTTAGTAGGTATAAACACTTTAATCGCATGTATCTCAAGAACTAATGATGTCTACTTAGTCGTGATAGTTTTCCTTTAAAATTGGTTATAATATGCCCTTTCATTTAAGTTTTTTTCAGATTGGCTGTAGAGGGAGGGGGGGACTTGAGTCTAACATAAATTAGCGCTTTAAAGCTTAATATTTCATAAACGTATTACAAAATCAAAAAAACAGTTTTCATATACCCGTAATATTTTTGAAAGACCTATCCAATGACACCCCACAACTATAGGGTAGATGAAAAAATTACATTCCCAAGTTACGTGTAGGGGAGGTACCCTTTTTACATTATATTGTACCACTTCGTTGGCGTGACTAATATGGTTCATGCCAAATTACAGATTTCTAGTACTAATAGTCTGCGCTAGGCTGCGGACGGACGGACGGACATGGCGAAACTATAAGGGTTCCTAGTTTGACTACGGAACCCTAAAAACCGGGCAAGAGCAAGTTGGACCATGCTTAGTGTAAGGTTCCGAATTAAGTACTACAAACATCAAAACCGGCCAAGTGCGAGTCGGACGAAGGGTTCCGTAGCATTATCTATACAAGTGTCTGTATTAGGATCGAGCAAAAAACGTCAAAAAAATCACGTTTGTTATGAGAGACCCCTTAAATAATTATTTAATTTTGTTTTTAATATTTATTGTTATAGCGGCAACAAAAATACATAATTTGTGAAAGTTTCAACTGTCTAGCTATCGCGGTTCTTGAGATACAGCCTGAGCCCTGTTTTATAAAGGTAAAAGTTACAAATTACACGCGAAACTCCCTTTCTAGCAAAAAAATTTAGTTAAAGACTTCCGCTTGTAATTTGTAGCTTTATTACAGGGCCCTGGTGACAGATAGACGGACGGGCATACAGCAAAGTAGGGTTGTTACCAGGGAACGGCCCGCTATCCCATTCAAGGGGTTTCGAATGGGATTTATAATGGTTTTACTTAGAAAAGCCGTTCGATATGTTTTTTAAAGCGTTACTTTAAGGGTTATCTGTGCTTTAGCTGTTAAGGTTTCCCTTATAGTGAATGGTTAGTTTAACAAATAACTTAGTCATATATTTCGTTCCAAGAGGTTATTATTTTAGTGGGCTATTCTATTGAGAGGTTAGTGTTTCAAAGGCTTTTATCGGTGAATGGGTTGGCGGGTCTGGTTTTTACCCTTTGGGTATGGAACCCTAACAACAAGTCTGAATTAATTTTCTATTTAAAGTCATTTAAATAGTTCCATCTTAGACAATTTTTAGTACGTATAAACAATTTAATGGCCTGTATCTTAGGAAACAATTATGTCTACTTAGTCGAGATAGTTTTCTTTTTAAATCTACATTATAGGTATTATTATAAGGAGGAAATTTTTTGTATTTTTGTATGTTAGTAACAAATAAATTCAAAAACGACTGAACCGATTTCAGGAATTCTTTCACCAGTAGAAAGCTCTCTTATTGCTGAGTAATATAGGCTTTATTTTATTTTTCTACGCGGAACAGGGGGGTTATTATGAGCTAGCTGTGCAGTTCATTTAACGGTGAGCAAAGGACAGAGCTATGGCAGTTATAGGTATAGCTCTGTCCTCTTCTCTGAGCGTAAACAGAACTGCATTGTTATGTCATAATAACCCGCTGGTATTCGTTATTATGCGATTTATTTAAGACAATTTCCAGATTTATAAAAATGAGCAATTTTAAGCTTAATATTTTACAAAGGGATCCCTTAATCGAAAAATTTGTTTGACAAAACCCTAATATTTTTGAAAATCTTATGACACCCCTCATCATGGGGTAGACGAGAAAAAAAACCAACCCCACTTTACGTGTAGGGAAGATATTTTTTTCAAGATTTTATTTTACCATTGTTGGCGTTACCAATATGTTTATTCATACCAAATAACATCTTTCTAGTACACTCGAAGTCATAAATATGTTTACACTTTAGTACCATGTCACTATAATTGTAATTGTCTCAGTGAATGAAAGTGATAAGGTACTAAAGTGTAAACATATTTATGACGTCGACTGTACAAAGAGTCTCTGAGCTAAGCTGCGGACGGACGGACGGAAGGACAGACTTGAGTTTGACAGCGGAACCTTAAAAAGTTTCCGCCTTTTATTCACTCCCCGGTATCCCAAACTCTGCACACTATCATCCAGGGCCCGTATTGTGGTCGCGTTTATCGCGGTGGATAAAGCATCTTTCACTCTCGTTCTTACATAGTGGTGAGAAAGAGACAGATGTTTTGTCGACCGCGATAAAGGCCCGAGATTCTACACGGTAAAAATCATATTGTCTTTGACGTGTTATGGTATGGTTTTGACCTCGGCCGCCATTGCTGTCAACTTAATAATAGCTATCAAAACGTTGACAAGACGGAAACACGTCAAAGGCGATGTGGTTTTAGGACATAGGTACAGAAGCGCGTGAAGCTAACCTTGTGCTTCTGTTTAATCTACAGGAGAAAATACTCTTTGACCGAACAATAAAATTGTCCTCGCATGTGATATCCATGGACTTATTTCTCTAATGAGTCTGTGGCAGTCTCTTTAAATAACTTGACATTGGCAAAATACAGCTTAACAGGGAGTGAAAGCCGTTAATTAAAAATAGAATTAGATGGACGCCTAAATCGAAAACAGTAGCAACTCAAAATACAACAATTGCATAAAAAAATATTTTATAAGTACAACTACTGAGAATTTGAAACAAAACTAGCAAGGATTGTAAATGTTGGGTAAAAAAAAAATCATGTTGCTTAGTTAAGTTCAAACAGCGCTTTATTTTTTTGAAACTGATTTTTGCTAACGTATAAGTTTAGTACTTATGATATGCAAGCTTTTCTGAACATAATTATTTATAGTTCCCGAACGAAGCTTTACACGACTTCTGAACTGGAACAATGTGTCAATGTCAATGTCACAAACAGGTGATCAAGTCAACAACAAATCTCGGTAATCCATCCAATTATAAATTACGTTTTATTTCAACAAATCCTCTGATAACTGGCATATCATTTCGCTTCTCTTGTCAATTATGTAACAATTATCGAGCCCGTTTATCTTTATCATTCATAGTGTCAGTTTTCATTAATAGAAGTGAGTGTTAAAAGGTATAATAGAGGTTATTTAGTGCGTGCATTTGGGTGTTGCTTTTACGATTTTGTTTATATTACGCATTTCTAAACGTGATTATTGTATGACTGTTAAGTTTTACATCTAATTAAAGTAACCAATATGATGCCACATTTTTTTTGATAATCACTAGTTTATTTACGTAAAGTTTCATGTTGATATTGTTATTATATAGCAGCGTTTTTCAAAGTAAAAGTTTTACGGAGATCAGGGGTTCCGTAAGGCGCGTGCAAGGGTTCCGTAAAAATTCATTGCATTTACAAACCATGTCATTTTACAAACTTCCCTACGCATTTTTTTTTGTGCTCAAAAGTCCTAACCCTTATTAGGGCAGTGGCCATATATTTACCACATTACAATAAGCTGAAATTAAACTTTACTACCTACGTTTTATGATGCAATTTCAATTGTATTTTACTCAAATATAACATCATCTATTATTACTCTTTAGAGACTTGCGATTCCATCACTGTATTTAGTTTTGGTCTAGATTTTTTACTTCTACGGGGCCCTATTAAGGGTTAACCTAACATATTTAATAAGGCCATGTAATGATTTAAGCACAAATATGTTATATAGCAGCAGGGTCCGAACAAAACTACCTAATTAAAAGAGTTCCATTAAATGACAATTTTCAAAGTTATGTCCTATTAATGGGGTGAACACAGGTGTGCTTATTACTTTGATAGTTGAATTATAGTAAAAAAATGTATTTTATTATGTTTTGTGATTTGTTACACTTATATCTAAGTTTCTGGGGGAGTATTGGTGAACAAAGCACCTTCTTAAAGTTAAATTTGATAAATCACCTTTCACTATCATATCCTATTCTATACACTTACAGAGTTCAAAAAAATCCAATATTTATTATATATATCTGATTATTTGATATTTTTGTTGCTAATATTCTTGTAAGTACTACCTATTCATTATTAGTCTTATTCCATTGTTATAAGGTTTAAAATAGAATTTATGCTAATAGAATATGAATGAAATTAGGTGATTCCCCGAAACTTGAGTTCGATAACAGAAATTAAAGTGAAACATTTTACTCTAGTGTTACCTGTGTTACTATATGGTAGAAAAAAATAACTTTATATATAAATATATCCATTGTCGGCGAACCCTGACTACTTATTATTTAGTGGTGGTAGGACCCTAGGACACCATGCCCCCTAAACACTGTCCACAGAAAAATTTCTCTGTGGAATTCCCGTCTAGGGATGACTGGTCACACAGTCGCTTAACATGGAAACCAGGCAGCCTAAAGTGGTACACTGATGGCTCCAAATCCGGTTCTGAAGTAGGCTGCGGAATATACGGGGAGGTGCCTAAAAAGGCGTTAAGCCTGAATTTAGGAAAGTACTCGTCTATATTCCAGGCGGAGGTGTACGCCATAATTGAATGTGCGGCAGCCAATCTGCAAAGCAACTACTTCAACAGTACCATCTATATCCATTCGGATAGTCAGGCGGCTCTCTTGGCCCTAACCTCTGACGTCATGAACTCAAGGCTGGTCGAGAACTGCAGGACACTTTTAAATACTCTGGGTGCAAAAAACAGGGTAATTTTACGTTGGGTCCCAGGGCACGCGGGCATCGTGGGCAATGAGAAAGCTGACGAACTCGCACGGATAGGAGCTAGGGGCACACAGTTTGGTCCGGAACCATTCTGCGGCATCCCTAGAAGCCTAACAAAACTCACCTTGTGGACATATTGCTATTATGCAGCCACTCAACTCTGGAAGACAACTCCAGGATTGAACCATTCCAAGGCTCTCATAAGAGCATTTAGCAAAAAGGCGTCGAAGGAGGCCTTAGCGCTGAGTAGGAACAAAATTCGCACTCTTGCCAGGGCGCTCACAGGGCACTGTTGCCTGAACAAGCACATGCAGACGATTGGGAAATGTGACACAAGGCTGTGCAGACTCTGCCATCTGGAGGAGGAAACGCCCATGCACTTTCTCACCGTCTGCCCGGCTTTAATGCAACACCGTAACTCCTCACTGGGAAAGCACTTAATGTGCCCAGAGGAGATCAAGTATCTCGGCGCCAATAAAGTCCTGAAGTTCTTCGCAATAACAGGACTCAGCGGAGAACTGTAGGCTGTGGCGATCACAATAGATCAATCCTGGTCGCAGTGATACTAGGCTTTGGAGCCTTGAATAGCCACTCCCTGAATAATAATAAATAATAAATAGGACCCTGTGCAGGGTCCGTCCGGATCGCTACCACCATCTTATCCATTAACCACCCGCCAAGCAACAGTGTTCGCATTGTTGTGTTCCAGTGTGGGGATAAGACAACCGGTGAAATTACTAGCATAGAGGCATTCCATCTTAGTCCTCAGGGTTGGCAACGCATTTGAGGTCTTAGGATTATAGTCTTGAGAATTCAAATGTCTATGGGTCTCAGATTCCACTCACCATCAGGTAGTCTGGGTGCTCGTGTGCCTTCTCCTTATCATAAAAAAAACTTCTAACTACTTTTGGACCTGATATATTTTAAATAGCCGAACCACTTTTCGTCAAACAACGACATCAGTGGCATCTACCTTTTTAAATTAGATGCCACAAACAGACACAGATATATAGTACTTAAAAACACATCTGTTTATGTTAGGTTATAAAGTAATGATTTTTAACATTTAAAAGTACCGGTGCATCTTACTTACTATATTTATAAACATCTTTGCCTTCACCTATAAAATGGAACCTTATCCCAAGCCTAAATTAAATGTTAAATGATTCACAACTTTTTTTCCATGCTATTAAAAAGAGAGTTTTGTATAAGCTTTAATTTTATATGTAACTAGAAGACGCCCGCGACTTTGTACGTGTGGTGTTACTTTCTCGTTAAACCCCCTATTTTAACCCCTTAGGGGATTTATTTCCAAAAATCCTTTCTTAGTGTTTCCCTAGACCTTATAAGGAACCTACCTGCCAAATTTGGAATCCTTAGACCCAGCGGTTTGGGCTGCGCGTTGATATGACAGTCAGTCAGTCGCTCGATCAGTTTATTCTTTTATATATTTTGCCCGTGTGGTTGCCGGGTTAGAATAGTGCTACTCCATGTCTTCCCGTGGATGTCGTAAGCGACTAAAGGAATAAGGGCTTGTAGTACTGTTAGGCGATGGCCTTGCAACCTGTCACTAATACACTAGGAAACCTCTTGGCCTGATTGTGCATAATGTGATTACAGAATTATCAACGAGCTTAGAGTTGTGGTAATTCTATAGCTCTGCTTTGCTTCACTCTGGGAATGAAGTGACGTTGTGTGTGTCTATGTGTTCGTTCAGCCGTTGCAGTGTGAAAGAGTACCAAACTAACACACACACATTATAGTGAGGTATTGAGATTTAGCACAGAAATAAGTACAAATGGCGCCCCCTCCCCAGTCCCCTGAATAACCATACCAGTGCACAGAAAAAAAAAAACAGTTGAAAACTAAAAGTTTTAACCAATTTGTTTTAATGATAATGAGAATGCACACGAGCACTCAGGCCACCTGCCCCCTATCCCACAACACTTTACAAGTGTACAATTTAACAAATTTGTAAGGTTTTCCATAGAAAAAGTTGACAATATTTGTAAAGTTTTGTGGGGCCTGATGGTAAGTGGAACCTGAGACCCATAGATATTTGAATTCACAAGATTGCAATCCTAAGACCTCAAATACGTTGCCAACCCTGAGGACTAAGATGGAATGCCTCTATGCTAGTAGTGTTGTCCCCACACCGGAACAACAATGCGAACACTCTTGCTAGTCGGTTGGTTAATGGATAAGATGGTGGTAGCGATCCGGACGGACCCTTTAGTGGTAGTAGGATCCTGTGCAGGATCTGCCCGGATCGCTACCACCATCTTATCCATTAACTAACCGCCAAGCAACGTGTTCGCATTGTTTTTCCGGGGTGAGGATAAGACAACCGGTAAAATTACTAGCATAGAGGCATTCCATCTTAGTCGTCAGGGTTGGCAACGCATTTGAGGTCTTAGAATTTTACTCTTGACAATTCAAATGTCTATGGGTCTCAGATTCCACTTACCATCAGGTGGCTTGAGTGCTTGTGTTCCATCACCTTTAACATAAAAAAACCCCGCACAGGGTCCTATCACCACTAAAACATACCACTATATGTCACTATTGTATTCAGCGCAAGCATGTCGCAGCCGTATGACACCATAGTGATTGGACTGGGGGCAGCTGGAGTCACCGCTGCTACAACCCTGGTGAAAGCCGGGAGACGGGTCCTGGGATTGGAAGCCCAGGGGAGGATCGGGGGCAGGGTGAACACGGTGCCGTTTGGGGACGGAGTGGTGGAACTTGGTGCGGAGTGGTGAGTATTTCTCTGAGATAAATCTTTCGTTGCGGCGGGGGTTTATACCGAGTGACATATTCATTATATTTAACTTCGGCCTCAGTGCTTACACCGCGTTGATGCCAAGTAGTATGGAGGCGGACCCAATTTAATTTTGCTAATAAATTTCCCGATATTTCCCGTAATACCGGAGATCAGGCTACATATATACGTACTTATTAAAGTATTTATATAGGTTCTCTGCCTTTTCGCCGACAAATCTTATTCATTGGGCAACCGGCATTACATTTCCATCATTGTCTAATGTTTAGCAATTAGATAATATAACAATTGCTTGAAAGCGGCGTCTTTTACTGTAAACCGTAGGATACGGTATTAGATAAGAAATTAATTACATTAAAATGAGAAGACGTACCTGCCCCATACAAAAAAAAAATGTTTTTACGTTTAAAAAGAGTTTCTTCTAATATTCCATAATCAAAACATGACGCCCTTAAACTATTCACCACATTTTTTTTGTTACACCCTGTTTGTATTTAAAACTGTTGACCAAAGTTGTTGAAAATAGTCATAACCTACATTTTGACAGTTATCACTATTTCCTGGTGTTTTATACAATCCCGGAATCCCGGGACTTACATAATTAAGACTTTTAAGAAGCCGACTCCATATTTGCTTGGCTTTTCCGGGAATGTGCTAAAGGTAGGTATAAAAACCGCCTTTAAAAACGCAAAAATAACTTCTTTTAAAATTGTAGGCACCTACCCAATAGGTTAGTACCACTGAAGTCGGCTTTTTTGGCGAAAATATTGTGGTCGCCGACTTCAGTTCGACTAACCTACCTTTTTGCGGTTTTAAAGGCGGTTTTTTGTTTTTTAAATCATTTTTTTTATTTTATACTTTTTAGTGATTATAATACGCTGCTACGTAGTCCTACTTCTTAGTTGATATTAAACTTTAAGTTATTTCAAGCGCGCCGCAAGCAACGCCGCGGGAAAGTCATAGTCATATTTCAACAAGTTTATATTCTTCGTTGTAGTCGCTCAAGTATCTTAATCGAGATATGTTAACGCCACCCTTGAAATAGGTACCGTTGAGGAGTTCCGGTGGCCATCTGTGGTCTTCATCATCAGTTCCACTTCCCCAAATTATATATACTTCCTGAATGCAAATGCTAGACTTGTTACTAAAAATACTAAAATCACTATATGTTTGCCTACAATATTTGAGGAGTTCCCTCAATTCCTCACTGATCCCCTCATCAGATTTAGATTTGGTGACAATGGGACCACCTCGAAAGTATACTCTATCAAACCAAGACAGAAAATCGGTCCACAATTGACGAAGTAATCGGTGAACACACATAAAAAAAATACATACAGTGGAACGTGTAACCTCCTTTTTTGAAGTTGTTTAAAAAGGATCCGATCCCTGGTCATAAAGGATGTTTTGTATGTATATACACAGCGGGCCCGAGGAATATGAAAGATTTTAACCACGCATTCCTGAGGTTAATTCAAAATCCTAATCCGATAGTTTGTCACTGTCTCAGGATCCACGGCGACGAAGAAAACCATGTGTTCGATGTCACAGTCAAACATAACATCGCCACGGTCCCTCAAGCTCTGGCCATGAAATCTTTCCGGTCGGACGGCACTGGGGCGAACTCTGAACTCGTCAACGAATTGCTGTACTTCTGTATGCACATCGTGGATCACCCGCCGAATCGGCCGGAGCCTCTTGGGAAAGCCATCACTAAACAGTAAGTTTAAAACAAAAAACCGGGCAAGAGCATGTCGTACCATGCTCTGTGTACGGTTCCGAAGCCGTTAAGTACTACAAACATAAAAATGAACAAGTAATAACTAATTTTCTGTTTAAAATGAATTGGTGCCGTCTTAGATGATTTTAGTAGGTATAAACACTTTAATCGCCTGTACCTCAAGAACCAATGATGTCTACTTAGTCGTGATAGTTTTCCTTTAAAAATCGTTATATGCACTGGGGGGATGCCTAAAAATGCTTTAAACCTTGATATTTAATAAACCGATAACTTCATCGAAAAACTGTTTTCACAAACCCGTAATATTTTTGAAAGACCTATCCAACCCCACACTATAGAGTAGACGAGAAAAAAAATACGTCCGCACGTTACGTGTATAAAAATTGTACCACTTTGACTAATATGCATATTCATGCCAAATTACAGCTTTCTAGTACTAAGACTCTCTCCGCTAGGCTGCGGACGGACGGACGGACATGGCGGAACTATAAGGGTTCCTGGATTGACTACGGAACCCTAAAAATGTAGTTATTTGACGGTATGGCTGTTAAAAACATTAACTGTCTGTGTACGAGTATATGCTTTTGCAGGGTGCGCCAAAGTTAATATAACATGGCAAAGCATATTGGAAGTCCGAAAATGTTTCTCACACCATTATAAATCATAATGATCACTCTTCATAAAAACATTTCTCATACCATTTTAAATCATAATGATCACTCTTCATAAAAACATTTCTCATACCATTTTAAATCATAATGATCACTCTTCATAAAAATATTTCTCAAACCATTTTACATCATAATGATCACTCTTCATAATAAATATTAATAATACACCTGTTTATTTTCTGGATTATAAAATTATTTCCGCTGGTAAATAAGGTTAGGTTAGGTTTGTTTTATAAACGCCCTAAAATCAGAACGGTGTCAGTAAAAATCACTTTTGGAGTTGCTATGATTATAAATAACAAAGTTAAATCAAAAAAAGTATGACGAAAAAAAATATTTAGTGATATATGACTACAAATCGGTAATAAAAGAAAAAATAAGAATAAGAATTTTATGTGAGCCAATATGGAGCCGCTTTTGCACGGTTTTTGGATTAGGTTTATTTAGGACGTGATTTTTCCCGATTTTGTTTTTTTTTTTCAGGCTAATGGAATATATTAAAGAAAACAAGCCAGATCTGATGAACGACCAAGATTTCATCACAGAGTTCTTGGAGTTTGCCAATTTGGTCACCAATAATTATGAGTCTTCCAACGATTGGAACGACGTCACGACCATGAGTCGGTACACGGAGCTGGAGGGAAACCAGTTGGTCAGCTGGCATAAGCATGGTTACAAGACGTTCTTCGATATCTTGTTGGTAAGTAGGTTTTAAGGGTTTTTTTTTTATGTCATTGACAGACGGAATTTTTTGTGGTATGAATAAAATTGTCCTAGGGAGTTCCGAATGATTTTAATCTATACTAATATTATAAAGAGGAAAGATTTGTTTGTTTTGTTTCGAATAGGCTCCGAAACTACTGGACCGATTTGAAAAATGCTTTTACGATTGGAAGCCGACATTATCCCTGATGAACATAGGCTACTTTTTATCCAGTGATTCAAGAGGAAGGTTTATATATAATACTTTAACCCGGGCGGGTCGCTAGTTTATCGATAAATTGTACTTTATTTCTTATGACAATTATGACTATGAGATAACGTATAATATGAACATGAAATTTCCGTAGTATGTGTGGTGCGAAACTGTGTGATGGAGTAAGGAATGAAAACATCAGAGAGAAGTGTGGTCTGAAAGAAGATGTAGTGACTAAAATTGAAAAGGGCATGCTTCGATGGTTCGGTCATTTAGAAAGGATGGATGAAAAACGATTGACGAAAGAAATATACAGTGCTAAAGTGAGTGGAAGGGTCGGAAGGGGGCGCCCTAGGCGTACTTTTTTTAATCAAATCGGGGAAATACTGGAAAAGGGCCGAATCCTAAGTACCCGAAACCGACGTGCATGCATGACTCGATGTATGAATGTGGAAGAAGCGAAAGAGCTTTGTCAGGATCGTAGCAGGTGGAAAGAAGGCTGCCTACCCCTCTGGGAAACAGGCGTGATTTATGTGTGTATGAAATTTACATACACCGTAACTCAAAACTTAAAAGTGGCATGAACGCAACGATAAAAATAAATGATTATCTACCTATATTTTTTTTTATTTGAGTCCTGTCCATACATTTTTCAAAAATTGAGTAAGTAAGGATTATATAGAGTTTACTATTATGCTACACACTGTCATACAATTTACCTAAATAGGCCTTTTTTGTTTGGTTTCAGTTACTTTTGTATGGAAATCGATTAAAAGAAGTTTTTGTGTAAGAAACCCATTGATGGGTAGTGATCAGCATTTTAGTTACTCTCTATTTTATCCGGTGAACGATACCTATCTACTATGAAATGTCACATTGATTTGAAACAATTATCGATAATTTTAATATCGTAAGGAAGTCCCTAGTTAATTGTCGTTCCTGCCACAAAAAACTTCTATGTCTGGTCATTGAGAAGGCAAGCACACATTCGCATTCACAAGACTACAATCCTAAGACTGCAAATGCGTTGCCAACCCGTAGTCCTCAACTAAGATGGAATGCCTCTATGCTAGTTATTGCACCGGCTGTCTTATGCCCAAACCGGAACACAATAATGCGAACACTGCTGTTTGGCGGTAGGTTAATGGATAAGATGGTGGTAGCAATCCGGACGGACCCTGCACAAGGTCCTACCACCCGCAAGCCGGTTCCGAAGACAAATTAGCAACTGTTAAAGTTTCGCCAAGTCCGTCACCTGCTGTTAAAAAAAAACTTGTTTCTTGTTTATATACTGCAAAGCACCCGTGTGGTTGCCGGGTTAGAATAGTGCCACTCCATGTCTTCCCGTGGATGTCGTAAGAGGCGAATAAGGGAATAAGGGCTTGTAGTACTGTTAGGCGATGGGCTTGCAACCTGTCACTAATACACTAGTAAACTTCTTGGCCTGATTGTGGAAAATGTGGTTACAGAAATATAAACAAGTCTTTTTATAATAATCACACAAATTGACCTAGTATTATATAAGAAAATCCCGTAATTGGCACCTGATGATAAAATATTCATTATTGTGCTGTGGGTTTATTGAATAAATAAAATAAAATAAAAAGTCCAAACTAAGCTCTAGGCTTGTATTCACTATGGGTACTAGACAACGATAAACATACTTATATAGAGAAATATATACTTAAATACATAGAAAACATCCAAGTCTCAGGAACAAATAGTCGAGCTCATCACACAAATATCTCCCCTTACCGGGATTTGAACTCAGGACCGCTGGCTTCGGAGGCAGGGCCACTCCCAACTAGACCTACGTTGTCCGAGTTTTAGAGTTGTTGGTGTTTCTGTAGCTCTGCCTAACCCACTCTGGGAATGAAGGCGTGATGTTATGTGTGTGGGTCATACACACTCTTAAAAACAAAAGTTGTCTCTCCTGTGGTCAATAGTTAAGAGCTTGTGTGCATATAAGTTATGTTTTTATGATAGGTCTAAAGCAGTCCTGACGGCGTTTTTGCGGGTATGGGCTTAGGCAGAAAATTAGGCCTTAAAAATATTAACTTTCGGTGTGTCCACAGGAAAGACAGTAACCAAAATCTGTGTATGTATGTGTTTTATTACTATATTAACATTTTTTTCTTCAGAACCAATATAAAGGCGGTCCCGGCCTTCCAAACCTGGACCTCAAGCTGAACACCGAGGTGTCCCGCATCACCACTCCTCAGGATCCCAGCGAAAAGGTGGTGGTCACCTGCAAGGATGGCAAATCTTACGTAGCGAACACTGCCATCGTCACTGTTTCTATTGGAGTGCTGAAAGAGATGTAAGTTTAATTTTAACATCTCCAAGACTGCTGTGGAAAAGTGTATTCAGGCAAGATATAGTTCAAAAAGTATGTAAGTATGTAAGATATAGTGTCAATTGCACTTGAAAAAGAAGTACTTAAACAAAACCAAACGAACCAATTCACCATGACTACTCGATAATGTAAAATACAATATTCCCATAGGAACGTACACCTGTGGCGACCTAGCGACATCTAGTGACGATTTGTAACAAACAACTCGACAGCGCCGCCAGCGTCAGACAGCGCAACTAAATCTGACAGTGCGCTACATCGCGCTAACAAAGTTTTTTCAGTCGGTTGACTTATATACCACTTCCAACTTCATCCAAATGGACTTCGGTCTCCAGGCGTAACACCCGCCTGGAGAGAGATCTCTCTATTGTACAACGACGAACTTATCCCTTTAAGGGATCTCTTCCAGCTAACATTTGGGTGATTGAGTAAAATAAGAAAGCAAAAAGTGGTAACGAGACGACATGAATACAAAACGGGTGCGTACATAAAGTTCAAAATACACAATGGGTCATAATTAGACCCCGGATTTTTGTATTGGTGTTCTACGGAATTAAATATTTATAATCAGGCATTCACGATATTTTATATCTTAGGTCAAAACTTAATTATGTTGTAAGGTTAAAACTGATTAATTGATAAGTATAATTCTAATATGTTTTATTATGTTCCACTGTTCCATTTACTGGATGGAACGGTTATTTAATACGAGAAACTGCCGAATTTAACCGAATTAATTGTAATAACTAAGTAGGTATTCACGATAAAAATTACCTATTCAATTGATCAACGTTATCTTTCGATTACTGCAATCCATACATTTGTACGTACATTAAACTGGCTTTTTTCGGTCGCCCACTTTTTGTCTGTCAAAAGCCAGTCAGTCAAAAGATAATTTTGATCAATTAACTAAATATTTTTTGTCGTCAATGCCTAGTTGTTTAAATTTATTAGGTTAAAAGCCGTATTTTTTTTTATTAATTAACAACGTTCCATTTACTCCCCAAACACCTTATTGTGACGTCATTGCGACAAGAATCCGGGGTCTAGTCATAATCTATAATGGTTTTATCTCTTCAGTGTTATAAAACAAATCTAACCTAACCTAATGGGTTATATACAGTGGCCTGATAAAAAAATCCTAAATAGTTTACGGATTCAGAAATAAAGCCATTATATATAATGACATTAATGACTATTTTGTATTTTGAACTTTAGATATTATGATACAATCCCGTAAAAAGATTACGGAAACTGTATGAACTAAATTTAAGACTTAAAATAATGAATAAACACTAACGCAGACATAATTATATAAAAGGAAGAATAATACTTTTATTTATACACATAAATACTATATATAAATGATTTATATATATATAAACAAAACGTTTAACACAATATAGCGTTATCATAACGATATTTTTCATAAAGTTAATAAGGTCTGACGTTATCTATTTATTCTAACAAGTGCCCAAACTTTTCAGCCACTCAACTCTTTTCTCCCCCCCATTGCCCAAAGACAAGCGAACAGCCATAGACAAGATAAGCATTGGTGTCATGGACAAAGTCATCGTGTCATTCAGTAAACCCTGGTGGCCGCTTGACAGGTCTTTCTTTGGGTTTATCTGGAAGGGGGAAGATAAGAAAAATGTGGGGCAAGCGGACTACTGGACCACTAGGATCTATGGGGCAAGTCGGCCTTTGGGGTCAAGTAATTCACTGACCCTGTGGACTAGTGGAAACGTTGCTAAAGAGGTTGGTATTTATCACTTCTCATGCTCGAAAAGTGGGTCATATTTAGGGGTCTTTTGGTCAAATGTTTCATTTCCCAAATGTTCATTTGCCGACCTGATTTTGAGGATTTTAAAAAAACTAACCTAACCCCTACAGGGTTCTACACGATGGTACTAAAATAAATTCTGAAAAATTGATATAACATTGGTTTGGCCAATTAAAAATTTGTGAAATTATACATTTGACCAACAATATTTTGGCCAAACGGCAGGCTCCCCATATTTAGGGTAACCATATACCGTATCCGGGTTTGTCCGGTCTTTTAGACTCTCGTCCGAACTATGTCCGGCTTTTCTTAAATGCCTGCGTCTGCTTTCATGCCTACCATACCACTGTAACTAAGTGAGTAATGTTTCCATTTCTGAAAATACACTAAAAATAATTAGGGCGCCACTGGACGCTCGGCGCCCTCTGAAGCCAATATCATTGAATTAAAATATAACGTGACTCCGTGTGGTTGCCGGGTTAGAATAGTGCCACTCCATGTCTTCCCGTGGATGTCGTAAGAGGCGACCAAGGGAATAAGGGCTTGTGGTACTGTTAGGCGATGGGCTTGCAACCTGTCACTAGTACACTAGTAAACTTCTTGGCCTGTTTATGCAAAATGTGGTTACAGAATTATCAGGATGTTTTTTGATGTGTTGGTATGCAACAGGTTGCAAGCCCATCGCCTAACAGTACTACAAGCCCTTATTCCCTTAGTCGCCTTTTACGACATCTGTACGAGCTAAACAACGTACATTGGATTATTTCGCAATACCTATGTAAGTCATTTGTGCCTATGCGCGCAACCTAGTTTAGTTCTGTACTTGTGACATACATTATTTCAGTGTATTAAAAACGCTCATTATAATCTAACGTGTGGTTAGTATTGACATATCTCTGACAGTTTCCCACCCTTGGGGAACGCCTGACAACCCTGCATCTCTTCAAACTGCATCCTGACAGTACGGTCGTCACGGACCGTACATTTTGGTCCTTCGAACCTCTTTAGTGTTTTTGTGTCTTTTGTGTGGCTGGCGTATCGGCTTGGTTGGCCTCCCGGAAGAGGGTCTCACCAACTGAGTTGAGAAGGACGCAACAGTTGCACTGGGATTACGGGAACACTGAAGTCCAGTGACCTGGGGAAATCACCGAGTTCACGCACCTGACATTCTGCATACAAGCTTTGACATTGGAAATTTGACATCAGTGAAATAATTTCGTGACATCAGTTCTGCTACTGAAGGCGGAATTCATCAGTTGCAGCAGCTCAACTCATTTCAAGATTTGACAAGGTATTATCAAGTTTACCGTTTGACATTATCCCACATTTGAACCAAAATGGGAGATTTTGACAAAATTATTGCACGCCAAAGGGACATCCTTGATGCTATTAAGAGCCTGGAGGTCAATTTCAAAAAGGATTCGGATTCTCGAAAGACGGAAGAATATTTGCAGGCGAGAATCAGTTCCTTGGACAATTTTTGGGCAGAGTTTGACAAAAATAATACTGCTTTGCTCACTGCGCCTGACAAATCTGGAGAATACTTTTTGGAGAACGCGTACATTGGAGGGAAAACTTTCGTTGAAAACGTTCGTGCAATGATCCTGAACTATGGCCGTGGAGGGTCTTCTACTCGCCGAGAACCTCCCAACATTGACAGCAAAACTACGGAGCTTCTAAATGAGCAAAAAGCTAACTTTAGAGCTTTTCAAAGGGTGTTGAACAACATTGACATTGACAGAATAACTGAGAAATGGGAGCTAGAAGACGAGCTTCGTAACATGCAAATGCGCTGGAATACCATTGACAATCTACATTTGAAAATTGACAACGTTCTGCAAGGCACCTACGCGGATTATGAAGATAAATTCTCTGTGTATGAGAAGAAATTTCGATTGACAAGGAAAGCTTTGAATCAGAAAATCTCAGCGACCACTCATCTATACCAATCAACCCCGCAAATGGAGATACCTGCCTTCTATGGTGATTATTCGCAATGGCCAACGTTTTACGACCTCTACAAAGCAGGCATACATGACAACCCTGTCTTGACAAAAGCTCAAAAAATGCAACACTTGAAGGGAAAGCTGAAGGGCGAAGCTCAACGCCTCATACAGCATATGCACGTCTCTGCAGAGAATTACCTCACCGCCTGGGATCTCTTGCACCATCGGTACAACAACCATCAGCTGTTGTTTACTCGTCAAATCGAGATGTTTTTAAATCAGCCCACTATACAAAAACAATCTTCTCACGAGATCAAGAGGCTGCATGACACGACATTGGAATGCATACACGCAATTCATAACCTGGGTATCGATACGACCACCTGGGACCCACTTCCTGTACATCTTCTGAGCAAGAAGTTAGACCCGATTACGCTGGGTGATTACAAGGAGTCACGTAAATCACCACGTGACCTGCCAACGTTCGAAGAATTCACAGGATTCTTAGAAGCCAAATTCACGGCGCTGGAGCCATTAGGCAAGAAGGAGAGGGACATGCCAGCCCCATCGACATCGAAGCAAATGACATATAAACCTAAAGATGCATTTGGCTCATCTCCTAAAAAATCGGCGTATAATAACAGGCCAATGCACTTTACCTACAGTAATGCACTCTGTGTATTGTGCAATACGAATCACGCACTATACCAGTGTAAGAAATTCGAAACTATGTCACCTGAAAGCAAACTAAAGACAGTTACGAAAAATGGCATGTGCAAAAATTGTCTCTATGTCCACGAACGGAATGTTTGCAATTCAAATAAAACATGCAAGATTTGCCATGCAAAACATAATACATTATTGCACGAAGCTATGAATGACTCAGCCGCGCAACAAGAATCGAGGTCGGTGACTACGGCTAAGCAACCACCTCGTCAGCAAATGACTCGCGAGCCATCGACAAATAACGTGACGAATGAAAATGACGAAATACTTTTGACAACCGTATTGATACGTGTTCGTGCTATTGATAACACGTTTATGACATTGAGATGTCTGTTAGATCAAGGCTCTCAGATTAATCTGATCACAGAGAAAGCTGCACAGTGGTTAGGACTACCTCGACAGCAACTCAGCGCATCAGTATCTGGAGTTGGCGCTAATACAAAGAAGAGCAGAGGACAATTGCAATTGGAATGCAAATCGATCCACAATGACTACACATTTATGACAAAGGCTCTCATCATGCCAAAGCTAATAAATAATCTACCAAATAACTCATTTGAAAAACAAGACTACGCGCACATTCAGCACATACAGCTCGCTGACCCAGATTACAACGTTTCGAAACCGATTGACATTTTACTTGACGCTAAGGTTTATTCTGACATCATTATGAATGGACTCATTAAGGGCACGAGGCAGCAACCTGTCGCTCAACAAACAAAAATAGGATGGATTCTATCTGGGACCATCAACATGACAGTGAACTGCAATGTCGTCATCAACAACATTGACGATATCGCCAAATATTGGGAGATGGAAGAAATCAGTTCAGAATCTACCACCATGACACAACAGGAAGAGTTTTGCGAACAGCTGTATGCCTCTACGACGAGACGTCTACCGGACGGTAGATACGAAGTTCGACTACCTATGAAGGAGGACTTTGAGACGAAGCTAGGCCAATCCAAGTCCAGGGCCATAGCACAATTCAACCATCTGGAAGATAAATTGACAAAGAATGACAAATTACGTGACAGTTACCAACAATTCATGAACGAGTATGAGAAACTAGGTCATATGAAAGAATGTGACACCCGACGCACGCCCATGTGTTACCTACCGCACCACGGTGTTCATAGGGAGGAGTCTACTACAACGAAGTTAAGGGTCGTTTTCAACGCATCGTCGAAAACGTCTTCAGGATACAGCCTGAATGATCTAATGGAGTGCGGACCCAAGCTGCAACATGACATCCAAGAGCTCTTGCTAAGATGGAGAACTTACCAGTTCGTGTACACAGCGGACTGTGAAAAAATGTATCGGTGCATTCTCATCCAAGAAGATCAACAACACTTGCAAAAAATCATGTGGAGGAACCATCCACGTGACCTGCTCAAAGAATACCAGTTGTGCACCGTGACATATGGCATGAAGGCGGCGCCATTCCTTGCAATGCGCACTATGGCACAGCTAGCCGCTGACGACGCTGACAAACATCCTTTGGCTGCCAAAGTCCTACAAAGAGATTTCTACGTTGACGATCTACTGAGTGGCAGTCACACAATTGAAGAGGCGCGGCAAATTCAAAAGCAACTTATTGACATGCTGCAAGGAGCTGGAATTAATTTACGAAAATGGGCCAGTAACACACCAGAATTGTTATCAGACTTGACTCTACAACAAATAAATCAGTCAAGTATTGACTTTAAAAATGACACCGCAACAAAGGCGCTCGGGTTACGATGGAATCCTGCTACTGACACTTTCACCTTTATCTATTCTGAAAAGTCGCCCGAGAAAACTCAATATTCAAAACGACTACTACTATCAGAAATCTCACGAATTTATGACCCAAATGGATGGCTAATGCCACTGACAATACGAGCGAAATTACTTTTTCAACAAGTATGGCTTTCGGGAATCGGCTGGGATGACGACGTTCCCCACAACCTCCAGCAGGAGTGGCTGAAGCTACGTGATGATTTGCACAACATTGACAAGTTTAGTATTCCGCGGTGGATTGGCAATACTAAAATACTCTCGCTTTGCATGGGTTCTGCGACTCTTCAGAGAAGGTGCTAGCATGTGTGGTGTACCTGAAATCAACCGATGACAAGGGAAACATTTTGACAAGGATAGTGGCCTCAAAATCTAAGCTAGCGCCAAGCAAGAAGACCGTGACTTTACCACGACTGGAACTCTGCGGAGCAGTACTTTTAGCTAAACTAATGGCAAAAGTACTAAAAACATTACCACAAGAAGCTGTGACTGTACATGGATGGACAGACTCACTAATTGTGTTGGGTTGGCTTCAAGGAAACCCATCGCGTTGGAAACCGTTCGCAGCGAACCGTACGAAGGAAATCCTTGACACTATGCCAGTAAAATGCTGGAGACATGTTAGCTCGCAGAATAACGCAGCGGACTGTGCAACTCGAGGACTATCTGCCGCCCAGTTGGCCGTGCATCCGTTATGGTGGGAGGGGTCCCCGTGTATCAAAACTGACATTCCAGAGAAAATTGAAAAATACGACGCACCACAAATTGAAGTAAAAACCGAATCGAAGACTTGCGCTGTGACGATGACGTCATCTATCATTGAAAATTTAATCGAGAAAAATAGTTCACTATCCCGCGTCATAAGAATTATATGTTATGTGTCACGTTTCATAACAAACGTGCGTCATGGCGTGTCAAGTTCGACGCAGCCGATGAAATGCAGACAAGACACCTTAGGCATCGTGCACACTACGCCTATGACAACGCCGTATTTAACTTCAAGCGAAATAGAAAACGCTTACAACATTCTTGTCAAAGTGGTACAAGCACAAGAATTTCAAAATGACATCATAAGCATCAAAGAAAAGGGAACCGTGACAACAAAAAGCAGCTTGTATAAGCTCCACCCCTACTTAGATGACAAACAGATTCTAAGGGTCGGTGGACGACTCCAGCATGCAAAATTGACAGATAATGCGAAGCATCCCATCATACTACCAACGAGCTCCAGATTAACAGAACTGACAATTTGTCAAGCTCACATGAAGACGCTCCATGGTGGAGCGCGCCTTACTTTATACGTATTACGACAAAAGTTCTGGGTACTAGGCGGTACTCGCACAGTCAAGAAACACCTGGGACGATGTATCAAATGCATTCGGTTCAGCCGAAACAAACAAAGTCAACTGATGGCTGACCTGCCAAAACCAAGAGTTACACCATCGCGAGCATTCACGCACACAGGGGTAGATTTCACTGGACAGGTGGAATTAAAAGCAAACAAGGGACGAGGTATCAAGACGACCCGCGGATACATAGCGGTCTTCGTGTGCTTCGCCACTAAAGCTGTACATCTAGAACTTGCATCTGACTTGACAACCCCTACATTCCTTTTTGCATTCAAGAGGATGTGCGCAAGGAGAGGCACTCCAAAGCACGTCTATAGCGATAATGGTACAAACTTTATTGGAGCGGCACGCATTCTAAGACAAGAGCACCACGAGATTTTGAAAGTTATAAGCAATGACTTTTTGAATGACGTCAGTGAGATGGGGGTTACTTGGCACTTCAACGCACCTGCATGGCCAAGTGGAGGAGGTCTTTGGGAAGGAGCTGTTCGTAGCACAAAAGGTCATCTGAAGCGAGTGCTAGGCGAACAAAGGTTGACATATGAGGAGTTTACTACCCTGCTAACTCAAATCGAGGCGTGCCTGAACTCCAGGCCATTGTACGCCTTGACGGAGAGCCCTGAAGACGATTATCTGACACCAGGACACTTTTTGATAGGAGGTCCACTACTGTCTCCTCCTATGTCAGATGACAACGTAACCTGTAGCAAAACAAGATGGCAAATGACTGAGAAAATGTTACATGGCTTCTGGAAGAAGTGGTCATCAGAATATCTAAACCATCTTCAAACGAGAGCTAAGTGGAACCGATCTTCGAAAAATCTGAAGATAGATGACGTTGTCCTAATAAAAGAGGACAACTTACCACCTACAAAGTGGGCCATGGGACGCGTGACAGCAGTACACCCTGGCAAAGACGGTTATGTTCGCGTCGTGACTTTGAAGTCAAAAGGGAAGGAAATTCAACGTCCCATTATTAAGCTAGCCCCGCTGCCAACAGAGAAACCAGAAAATCCTACCAATGACAGTGTCAATGCCAGCACTAAACCTGACAAGACTCAAGAAAAGCCGCAGAAAAGGGTTAAACGAAACCTCATAACATCAACCTTATTACTCCTTCTGACATTGATTACGCCATCAACACAGCAGCTATTGAACATCAACAAGATAAACAATACCAACACGCTCTTCTTTGACAAAATTGCAGATATAAGAATAATACAAGAAGAATGGAAGATGGTTATATACTACAACATGACAACGTATTGGGAAAGCACAACAGCTATTGAAAACTATGTTCAACTCCTAAACCGATCCTGCAATAATGACAACACATGTGCACCTATTATTACGCAATTCGAACACGAGTTGAATGAATTACGTCACTACAACGAGCTACTGACAAGTAATCATAACAAACGTAAGCGAAGAGGCCTTGTAAATGGAGTCGGCTATCTAGCAAATACATTATTCGGCGTGTTGGACGATAGATTTGCAGAAAAATATGAAAAGGACATCGAGACCATTCAAAACCGAGAAGATCACATATTCAGTCTATACAAAAATCAAACGTCTATCTTAGAAGCGCACAACAACATTCTGAAAAGAAACGAGCTTTTAATGAACAAACAATTTACTTCAATTGGAAAAACTGTGAATGACATGACAGATGACATTAGTAAAGCCCAAACGACGAGTATCCGCGCATTACATGCAATTTCCGTTATCTCATCAATGATGGCAGCAGATGTCATCATCACCAATCTTCGGAGAATACAAGACACATTGGTTGACACCGTCTCTGACATCTACCATGGACGACTGAACGTACACCTGTTGCCCCCCAAACAAATCCAGGAACAATTAAACTTGATATCGGGGCACCTACAGGATGATCTCACAATCCCAGCTGAGAACAATCGAGATCTGTACGGATTATTGCATATTCAAGCCAAGGTCACCAAGAAGTCGCTAATAATGGAGATACGCCTACCACTACTAAACAGAGATCAGTTTGAGTTAGACGAGATTATTGACATACCCCAAAGAAGTGGAAACCAAACTCTGTATACAAAAACAAGTTCAAAATATATCGCAATCAATGTGAAGAAGGATACGGTTATACCTATGACACAAACCGACATACTATCATGCATTCGTCATACAAACGAGAAAATGCTATGCCCTCTGAATCATCCTATATACACATTGAAAGTCGGCGAGTCCATATGTGACATGCAATTAACTATTAATAATAACAAACCTTATTGCCAGCTGATAGCAAAAACATGCGCCGACAAATGGCTCAAATTACATGCAAGCGACGCTTGGCTGTTTTCTTGTTGCGACGAGTGTCCAATTCGCGCGGTCTGCCCGTGTGACATACATTCAACAATGCTGACAGGCACGGGATTAATTACAATACCGAAAGGATGTGTCATAAAAGGGGAATCCTTTGTCATACATACGCAGCATGACTACAAGAGTCAGGTGTTTGTGCAGCAAGAAACTTATATGGGCACACCAAAAACGTCACAAATGAATGACATCATACGAACATCACTCTCCAGAGACACAAAAATTGTGACGGAGAGCCATGACGCCGAGCTCCTTGAAATAAGCCAGAAAATTAAGTCTATGAAAGAGCAAGAATTAGAACACTTTGCTTACAAAGATAGCACAAAGAATATAGTAATTTACATTATACTGGCTATCACTTCAATGACAACCTTGACGCTACTTTTGTGCAAACTGAAACGAACCTGGCAGTTAAGACAATCGCAACCCCAACCCCAACCCCAACCCCAACTTGCACATAATGACATCCCGCTCCGAGAGGTAACACCACCGGCCGCTGCAGCCCCTTCAAGGAGCAACGAGCAACGACGCGAGATATCAACTAGTTTGGATATTCCAGCAGCACCCATTCTTAAACGGAAAATTAGTTTTAAGGATCTGTGAAAGTCATTAGTTACTTATTTTACATTTTTAATTTACCTTTTGTAGAACTTATATTTTGACAATGTATACGCTCATTTTATTTGCTTTTGTTTGTGCTTATAAGTGGCAGTATGTACGAGCTAAACAACGTACATTGGATTATTTCGCAATACCTATGTAAGTCATTTGTGCCTATGCGCGCAACCTAGTTTAGTTCTGTACTTGTGACATACATTATTTCAGTGTATTAAAAACGCTCATTATAATCTAACGTGTGGTTAGTATTGACATATCTCTGACAGTTTCCCACCCTTGGGGAACGCCTGACAACCCTGCATCTCTTCAAACTGCATCCTGACAGTACGGTCGTCACGGACCGTACAACATCCACGGGAAGACATGTGGCACTATTCTAACCCGACAACCACACGGTTTACGCTGAAAGCGACAGGTTTTATTTTACTATGTAACGATTATATCACTTTGTTAGGTGGAGTCGCTGCCGGAACAAGTCGTGAAGAAAGGCTGCATCACACTCCTGCAGCGGTTCATGGGCGACGCTCTGAACATCACCATACCACCTCCCACAGGGATTATAAGGTACCGTCCCGACTTATCCCGGGTTAAATAACGTTTGTTAGAACTGAACCGCAAAAGCAACCCCGCAGCGATGTATGAAAAAAGTGGTTTTCATACTTTTTATACAAATTTACTGAAATTCTGGTATAATGTAGGCTTTGACTTCTCTGTCGTTTGACCGAATTTCATATGACATAATTTTCTATGCCACACGAATCATGTGCCATAAAGGCATTTTTTCTGAACACGCGAACTATTTAGATTTGTGATAAAACAAACCTAACCTAACCTATTGGGCTCTTACGGTGACATGTAAAAAATTACCTGAAAGGTTTACAATTTCAGAAAAAAAAAACTTTATGGCAAATTAAATTAGTGCCGATGGGCTTGCAGCCTGTCAGTAATACACTAGTAAACTTCTTGGCCTGATTGTGCAAAATGTGGTTACAGAATTATCAACAAGTCTTTTTAGAGTTGTTGGTATTTCTGTAGCTCTGCCTACCCCACTCTGGGAATGAAGGCGTGATGTTATGTATGTATTATTGATATTCTGGTAAAATTTATTTTTCGACTTCCGTATCTAAATTGTGTAAATGACTACTAACTCTATTGTACAGGTCGACCTGGCACTCGAACCCGTATACCCGCGGCAGCTACTCCTTCGACAACATCCTCACCCCGCAGTTCCCTGACGCTCGCGGCTGGCTCGGGGCTCCGCTGACGGACTCCGCCGGGGCTCCTAGAGTGCTGTTCGCGGGAGAAGCCACTAACTTACACCACTTTAGCACCGTACACGGGGCTTGCGAGACAGGTCTGAGGGAGGCGATGAGGATACTACCTGGATCTTGTAAAATATAAGCGGTTCCGTACCTCGAAAGGGATTACGGAACCCTTATAGGATCACTTTGTTGTCCGTCCGTCCGTCTGTTTGTCTGGCAAGACCCTTTTTCTCAGGGACGCGTGGAGGTATCAAGGTGAAATTTATATCAATTACTCAGGTCTACTGTCCCTTGGAGCTGTGAAAAAATCAAACTTGTAAGCCAACGCAATCAAAAGATACAGCCGTTTAAGGAAAAAATGCGAAAACCGTAAATTTTTAGTTACATCACAAAAAAATAATTTGCGATTGCAAACTTTTATGCAGTTGGTAAACTAATCGCGACCAATGTCGATGTATGGAGACAACAGTTTTTCAACGGCAAAGTCAAGTTGGTTCCTCAATACATTATTAGTATTATTACATTCTTCTAAGTTTGTATGGACCTCTTGGTGCGCGAGTCCGACTCGCACTTGACCGGTTTTTATTTTTATTGATATGCTTTGTTTTATTTGTACACTAACCAATCGTAAGTCCAAACTTATACAGGGTAATTTTTAATAGGTGCACAAATTTTAATATTTGCTTCGCTATTGTTAATCAATAATACATGTTGTGTTATTTTACTGTAGCTTAAAAAATATTAGAGATATTGCCGATTCAAGGATTCCACTAACTTAACGATATTCATGGACCCTCTAATGCAGGGGTGCGAGGAGAGGGGAGGGTTGTTAAGTAAGTTAATAAATTAAATTTCAAATTTAGAATATCAGTAGGAGAAGGGCTTGTTGTCTGATAAGCTGTACATGAAATTTCAAATTTCGAATATCAATACAGTGTATATACCTACAGCTTGACAACCCATGTCATCATTTCTAGTGTGACTTTGTGTCCACACGAGAAGGCAAAAGAGAGATAATTTGCAACAAAAAAAAAACTCGTTTTACTGTCGTAATATATTTTATATTAACGATACAAAATCATATGTAAAAATTTGTGCACTGATAAAAAAATTACCCTGTATTAACCATTGAGGTGTGTTCCAATGGGTTCTCTATCGTTTGACCGAATTTCATATGCAATAATTTCATTTGCCCGAATTCCATTTGACATAATTTTATATGTCATAACGATCATGTACCATAACATTCATTTGCCATAAAGACATTTCATCTGAAACCGTGATCTATTCAGAATTTTAATAAAACAAACCTAACCTAACATAATGGGCTCTATACGAAGACATGTAAAAATTACCTAAAGGTTTTACGATTTTTGAAAAAAATCTTTATTGTAAATGAAATTATGGTATGTGAGATTAGGGAAAATGAAATTAGTGCATTTTTATCGTGAGGCTTCCGTTCTATAATTATAACAGCTTATAAGTATGTTATTGTATAACATCGGAACTGACCGTTAAATTTAAGAGTGTCGATTTAAATATATAAATAGAAAGAAATCGTGACCAAAAAAAATGTAGATTTATGGAAAAATGTATGGAAAAACAATTAAGTTGCCTGTTTTCCAGAAGTGTATATGTTTAAAATTAACAAAACAAAGTCATCTAAAAAAGTGTATTATTTAAGTCAACGCCTTATCTATATAACTGACTACTACATATTTTTCCCTAAAAAAAAAACGGGCAAGAGCATGTCGGACCATGCTCAGTGTAGGGTTCCGAAGCCGTTAAGTACTACAAACATAAACAAATCATCAAGTAATCACAAATTTTCTATTTAAAGTCAATTGGTGCCGTCGTAGATGATTTTAGTAGGTATAAACACTTTAATCGCCTGTATCTCAAGAACCAATGATGTCTACTTAGTCGTGATAGTTTTCCTTTAAAATTGGTTATATGCTCTTTAATTTAAGATTTTTTTCTGATTTTTGTATTTGTAGTTTTGGCTGTATGGGGGGGGGGCACTTGAGTCTAACAAAAATTAGCGCTTTTAATACTTTATAAACGGATTACTTACTTAAAAAAATGTTTTCACAAACCCGTAATATTTTTGAAAGACCTATCCAACGACACCCCACGCTATAGGGTAGACGAGAAAAAAAAACACATCCCCACGTTACGTGTAGGGGAGGTACAGTAAAAATCAATATTTTTTACCTTTTTATTGGTCCACTTTGTTGGCGTGACTAATATGCATATTCATGCCAAATTGCAGCTTTCTAGTACTAATAGTCTTTGCACTAGGCTGCGGACGGACGAACGGACGGACGGACATGTTGAAACTATAAGGGTTCCTAGTTTAACTACGGAACCCTAAAAAATACCCAAATTGGAAGAAGGAAAGCGCGCTCGCAAGTTTACCGGTAAATACTTCGTCGACGATTTGGCGAGTTGTTTAAGAAAGTTACACCCCCCCTTGCTCTAAGTGGGGCGCGTCTACGAATAATAATAACATTAAGGACGTTTAAAAAAAACATAGTTAAGGGCTACAATAAAAAAAAAAGATTCTTTCGTGTAACGAAAGTTACCCATATAGTTTGTATGACTATATTTCGCTACACAGCCCTCTTTGCGTAAGCGATCGTATTTTTGTTTTTATTAAGCATTTAACTATGTACATATTTTTTGGAAACGACCCATTTAGTTATTCAATTAAGTTTTAAAAGTTTCTGGCTCAAAGTTACTTGCCACATGTATTTGTATTAGTTGTGTAGAAATGTTATTTTTTATAACTTAACCATTACGTTAAGAATTCAACCTCTATATTTTAGTTGACCGTTTTACTAAACAACTTATTTTTCTATAAATTGTGAGTCTAAGTTATACTTTACTAGTCTATGGGTTGATAAAATCTTATTTATACTTTTTTTGTGTATGCAATGCCAAAAATATACAGACCTACAATAATAGGTACAAAATCAAAATGGAAAATACGTAGTCGATTTTTAAGCAAATATATTTAAAACTATTGTGTGTGTGTTTTACATCCCGTATTAAAGTTATTATATTTTTTATTTTATTTATATTATAATGAAATAAATAGTAAATGTTAATGTTTTTTAAATGTTATAATGGTTTGATGTAGAACCAAATTTTATACTTTTTTTTAAAGTGTTTAATAAAGTTGTGAAAAATATGGGTTTTATTTATTTAAATACTAGCGTATTAAAGTATTATACATATAAACCTTCCTCTTCAATCACTCTATCTATTAAAAAAAACCGAATCAAAATCCGTTGCGTAGTTTTAAAGATTTAAGCATACATAGGGATATAGGGACATAAAAGCGACTTTGTTTTATACTATGTAGTGATGAACGTAAAGGAATAAGGGCTTGAAGTAGGTACTGTTAGGCGATGGGCTTGCAACCTGTCACTAATACACTAGTAAACTTCTTGGCCTGATTGTGCAAAATGTGGTAACAGAATTATCAGCAAGTCTTTTTAGAGTTGTTAGTATTTCTGTAGCTCTGCCTACCCCACTCTGGGAATGAAGGCGTGACGTTATGTATATATGTATGTATTATCAAGTGAAAAATAAACAAATTTAAGCGCGGAAAGCAATAATGGACTCTCGATTAACGGCGTAAGCGCTATAATAATTGTGTAATTTGACATAATGACACATTTAAATTACGCCGATAAAGCCGTAAAATTAAATATTGAAAAATAAAATATACAAGTAAGTAATACGAGATGAGATAATATGATACTGTTATATAACAGTCACGATATAACGCTCCCTTTTTTAAATATGTTTAATATAACGTTCACTTGAGATAATTAACAAAAGATATAATGTCAAAGTAGCTATTTCCATATAATGTCAATTGATATAACAATTTAAGTGTATAAATTAACATGAAACCTATCTATAAATCTAAAATTTAATTCGCGTATAATATAAATGAACATGGACAAGACGAAAGTCATGTCTAATGTCCATGTTGTGCCAACTCCCGTGATTGTCGGAGGCTCTGCACTCGAAGTTGTTGACGACTATGTATACCTGGGACAAACGGTCCAGTTAGGTAGGTCCAACTTCGAGAAAGAGGTCACTCGTCGAATCTGACTCGGCTGGGCAGCGTTCGGGAAGCTTCGCAGTGTCTTTTCGTCCAAATTACCGCAGTGTTTGAAGTCAAAAGTCTTTGACCAGTGTGTGTTGCCGGTGATGACTTACGGATCTGAGACGTGGGCGCTAACGATGGGCC
This sequence comes from Acleris holmiana, assembly GCA_949316455.1. Taxonomy (NCBI): domain Eukaryota; kingdom Metazoa; phylum Arthropoda; class Insecta; order Lepidoptera; family Tortricidae; genus Acleris; species Acleris holmiana. The sequence goes on along the minus strand of OX438790.1, from coordinate 3,454,863 downwards.
GCATAAGAAAGCTCAGAGTCACTCAGAGGGCTATGGAGAGAGCTATGCTCGGGGTTTCTCTGCGGGATAGAATCAGAAATGATGATATCCGCAGTAGAACTAAGGTGGCAGCGAAACTTAAGTGGCAGTGGGCGGGTCACATTGCTCGCAGAACTGATGGCCGATGGGGCCAGAAAGTTCTCGAATGGCGTCCACGGACCGGGAGACGAGCTGTTGGTAGGCCTCCAACAAGATGGAGCGACGACCTCGTAAGGATGGCGGGATCGCGATGGATGCGGAAGGCACAAGACCGGTCTAAGTGGAGAGCCTTGGGGGAGGCCTATGTCCAGCAGTGAACGTCTTTCGGCTGATATGATGATGATGATGATAATATAAATCGTTTCGCATAATTTTTTCAAGGAATGTAAAAATATAACCTCGAAGGCTAAGGCGGGAGCTCGCTAACCTCCCTAACCTAACCTATCCTAGTCGGTTCTGCCCAGAGAGGTCTTGCTCGCTCGCTTATTTATACTTATATCATACCATATTATATCTTATAACTGTTATACTAAAAGAAAATATATATTATGCTCGCTATATGTCGTGTATTTTATACGAACTGAAATAAGTCAATGAGAGTGTTATATTAAAAAATATGATATAAAATGAATATTATGTGACTTGACCTTTATTTGTATTATATATACAATACAACAATACAAAACACTTTATTGTCCACCAAACAAAAACATTACACAGAATTACATTACATTTTTTTTTTTTTTTTTTTTTTTTATATACTATCTTAGATATAAAATTCTCGTGTCACAATGTTCGTTCCCATACTACGAAACGGCTCGACCGATTCTTATGAAATTTTGTGTGCATATCGGGTAGATCTGAGAATCGGCCTACATCTATTTTTCATACCCCTAAGTGTCATGAAAGAAAAAAAATTGCAGCGGGCGAAGCCGCGGTCGCGTCGCTAGTATATATATAAAAATGAATCCCTATTTCCCTTGGTCACGGCATCATGCATGAACGGGTGGACCGATTTTGCTAATTCTTTTTTTGTTATGTTCGTTATCGTCAGGAGAAGGTTCTTATGAAAGAAAAAAATGAAAAATCCCCCGGGAAAGTCATAAATTTGCAGCGGGGCGAAGCCGCTCACGGGTAACTAGTTTCTTATAAAAGTATTGATTTTGTTATTATAGCTAACGTTCATTATATCTCGTAAACGTTGGTAACATGAAAATAGTTATTATGTAGTTATATCTAGTGAGACTTACATTTTACTGTGCAAAAACATTATTACTTCCATCCACTTCACGAACAACTTTAACAGCCGATAAAAACAGTGTTTAAAATCATGTACAAACACAAGTACGTAAAGTTTATACAAATTCAATTATTATTTATATTTCCACTGAGATGCGTTTGTTTCGCCATCGATTTAAACGAAACAGACACGGAACACTTGAAGCTGGATAGAGTAAAGGAACTGTGTGCAGAAAAGAATATCATATGCAAATCAAGTCCAAGAGATTATTTATGCACTATTCGAGTGGAAAACGGGAAGTTGAAAACGAAAGACTTTGAAAGTTACTGTTCTTTCTTTCTTGTTAACATGTGCGATTGCCCTGGAAATGGTTTGTATATAAATTAACTAGCGACCCGCCCTCGCTTTGCTCCGGATTAAAGTTTTATACATATAAACCTTCCTCTTCAATCACTCTATCTATTAAAAAAAACCGCATCAAAATCCGTTGCCCCGTTTTAAAGATTTAAGCATACATAGGGATATAGGGACAGAAAAAGCGACTTTGTTTTATACTATGAGTGATTATAATAACTAAGCTTTGAAACAAGGGGTCGCCAATACACCGGGGCCTTCTTTTTTATGATAAAGAGAAGGCACACGTGCGCTCAGGCCACCTGATGGTAAGTAGAATCTGAGACCCATAGACATTTGAATTCTGAAGACTATAATGTTAAGACTGCAATCCTAAGGCCTGAAATGCGTTGCCAACCCTGAGGACTAAGATGGAATGCCTCTATGCTAGTAATTTCACCGGTTGTCTTATCCCCACACCGGAACACAACAACGCGAATGCTGCTCGGCGGGTGGTTAATGGATAAGATGGTGGTAGCGATCCGGACGGACCCTACCACCACTAATTTTTACTAATATTATAAACGTGAAAGTAACTTTGTGTGTCTCTGTGTGCTACGCTTTCACTGATTAACCGCTGAACCGATTTAGATGAAATTTGATATGGAGATAGTTTAAGTTCCGGGGAAGGACATAGAGTACTTTTTATGCCGAAATATTGGACGTTTTCTGAGGGAATAGCGATAAATGACTTCTACGCTGATGGAGTCGCGGGAAATATTAATTAATAGTTATTTAAAACTTTATTATTAACAGAATGGGCCATCAAAGAAAGTGGGTCGTGTCAAAGCGTCAACTTACGTCGTTACCAGCAGCAAATTGAAAACGTGACGTACTCAAATGACGTTGAAAATTTGACTGGTGAAACTACGACTGCGACTGATGGAGAGGGAGAGGCTGTCACTGAGGGAGACGAAGAGGCTGTGACAGAGGGAGAGAAAGAGGCTGTCACAGAGGGAGACGAAGAGGCTGTGACAGAGGGAGACGAAGAGGCTGTGTCAAAGAGAGAGGGAGATGCTGCGATTGAGGGAGACGCTGCTACTGAAGGAGAGGGAGACAATGCGACTAAAACAGAAGATGTGCCTAATGCAACCGGTGAAGAAGCAGCTGTTTCTAACGAAGTTGATGCAACGAGTAAGAACTTACACCTAAGCTAGCTTATGCCCGCGAATTCATCGGCGTACAATAATGCGCTTCGCCTCCGGTTTCGTTGAGCATCCCACGGGAACAGTATTGTTTTCGGGAAAAAAAACGGTAAAAAGCGCTAACGTTTGCAAAAAATCTGAAATAATCTTAAATGAAAGCGTATATAATGAAAACTATCACGACTAAGTAGACATCATTGATTCGATACAGGCGATTAAAGTGTTTATACCTACTAAAATCATCTAAGACGGCACCAAATGACTACATAGTTTAGTGGTGGTAGGACCCTGTGCAGGGTCCGTCCGGATCGCTACCACCATCTTATCCATTAACCACCCGCCAAGCAACAGTGTTTTGTTGTGTTCCGGTGTGGGGATCCATCTTAGTCCTCAGGGTTGGCAACGCATTCGAGGTCTTAGGATTATAGTCTTGAGAATTCAAATGTCTATGGGTCTCAGATTCCACTTACCATCAGGTGGCCTGAGTGCTCGGGTGCCTTCTCCTTAACATAAAAAAAAAAAACAGAAAATTAGTTATTACTTGTTGATTTTTATGTTTGTAGTACTTAACGGCTTCGGAATCCTACACTGAGCATGGTCCGACATGCTCTTGCCCGGTTTTTAGGGTTCCGTAGTCAAACTAGAAACCCTAGTTTCGCCATGTCCGTCCGTCCGTCCATCCGCAGCTTAGTGAAGAGACTATCGTACATTAGTCACGCCAACAAATAGCTTTACCGCGGCAGTCCCCGAGTGCCATCCTTATTTTTTAAATAGATGTTTCGCTGTAGAATAGATTTTTTTTTTCTCAGCCGTAGTCCCCGCGCTTCGGAATATCGCAGACAAAAAGTACAGCGTCGACTACGCGCCGGACGACCACAAGTGTCCACTGTTCTGCACCGATCTCTACTCCCCGGTGTGCGTCAATATCAACCGGAGCTTTGGACAGTACTACAAGCTGCTGTTCTTCGTGAACCACTGCGAGGCGGACCGGCATTATTGCTTGTATTGGGACACCGGTGAGCAATTATCATGTCTTACTATGCCACCGGGAGACACACATACAGCCATACACAAATATATAGTATACACAGAGACATACATAAGCAGACAGATACACAGACACACAGATATACAGCCGTACTGACACGCATATATACATATACACAGATACATAGATAAGCAGACAGAGACACACATATAGGGGAAGGTGAGGTAATCGATCCCTGGAGGTCAAATGATCCCCCGCCGTAAATCAGAGACAACTAGTGCCATCTATCCAAATGCGCATGAAACATGCTTCCCGCACCCCTGCCAGTTGCCTCTCCAAGTATCACGGCGGTGCGAGCGCTTGGCGTGATTTTATTAAAAAATAATCAAAAAGTGTGGCTCTGATCTAAGGTAAGTCTGTTTTTGAACTTTCATTACTTTTTATATGTTCGTGTTTATTGAAATTTTGTTTTATTTGCGGGTATTAATAGCAGTTAGCTAATATTTAAGCAATGTTCGATCTCCGCACGCGGTATTTGAAGGTTATGTTTTGATCGATTTATTGGAATTTGGTGTTTGGGGCGTAATGATCCCTTTCTGTGTGTTTAAAATGATCCCTGGAATCATTTTACCCCATTAGTTTTTGTTGATTTTACAGATCATGCCGAGAATTTATATACGCAAAACTAATCGCCAAAGTTGGCCTGAAGAACAAATGCAAAAGGCATTAGATGCCGTCAGAGATGGTATTCCTTACAAAACAGTTCCTGATAAGATTTTTTTATTTTTTTAATGAAGAGTTGTTTTTTCTATTGCATTTTGACATTGATAAAAAACCTTTGATCCCTATCATGTTTTATGAGTATAATTTGTGTTTTTTTTATTTAGAAGAAGAGTTTATTTGTTTACCTACCTTGACTAGGTATGTCGTTAATTTTGCAAGCCTTTTAAAAGTTTGTTGCAATGTTTAATGTTTAGTTTTGTTAGTTGAGTAGTAGATAATTATAAAAAAATATCTCTAATGAAACTAGAAGACTGGAAAAGTTTTGTGTAACTTGCTTATAGGTATACTTAAATTGTCATGAACAATACATATGATTAAAATAAACAGCTGAGTGTTTTATTTAACTCAAATTTAACTTATGGTATAAAATGATTCCTGGGATTATTTTACCCCTACCCCAGGGATCATTTTATACATAGGTGTGTATAAAATGATCCTTTACTAAACTTTTACAAAAACCTCTTGTACAAAAAAACTACACCCATATAATGAAAAATAAGTATGCAGTTACAAAGTTAAGTAAATTCACTACCTCTAACGATAGAAATCTTGCGACTTTGCTTTCAACTTTAGCCACAGTTAAGTTTTTCCCTTAAGGGGATCATTATACCTCACCTTCCCATATACACAGATACATGCATAAGCAGACAGATATACAGATACACAGACAGACAGATATACAGCCATATAGAGACAGGCATATACATATACACAGATATACAGCCATATAGACACATGCATATACGTATACACAGATACACGCATAAGCAAACAGATATATAGATACATAGATAAACAGACAATAACACAGACACACAGATGTACAGCCATACTGACAGACGCATATGCATACGCACGAAACACAAAAGAAAAGTTTATTTATCATTTTGCTGGCGTGACTAATATGTATATATTCATGCCAAATTATAGCTTTCTAGTACTAAGTCTCTGCGCTAGGCTGCGGACGGACGGACATGGCGAAACTGAGTTCCTTCTTTGACTACGGAACCCTAAAAATGAATCCCTATTTCCCTAGGGCACTATGAACGGCTGGACCGACATCGTTAATTCTTTTTTGTTGTGTTTGTTATCGTCAGGAAATGTAAAATCCACCGGGAAGATTTGCAGCGAGGCGAAGTCGCTGACGGGTAGCTAGTATTACAATATAAATTGCATTGCAAGACAAAAAATACATTGAGATCGTCAACATAAATAATAATAATCAAAGAATATAAAAATTACATTGAAATAATTAAAACAACAACAATTGGGGATCAGCTAAAAAAAACTACTTGTTTTTATATTTTTATTCGAAAGAATAGACTTTTATAAGCAATTTAAAAAAAAACAGATTTTTTGGTTGCGTCATGTAATTATAAAAAATAAAAACAGATTATTAAGTCTGGGACGGATTAAGACGGACACTAACCTTAGTCCGTCACATAATTAAAAATACAGTGACAGATGTGCCATTGACATTATTTTTTTTAGGTGATCCCCAATTAAATATTTAATACATACATACACAAAGTCACGCCTTTATTCCCAGAGTGGGGTAGGCAGAGCAACAGAATACCAACAACTCGTAAACTTGTTGATAATTCTGTAGCCACATTTTGCATAGTCAGGCTAAGATGTTTACCAGTGTATTAGTGACAGGTTGCAAGCCCATCGCCTAACAGTACTACAAGCCTTTATTCCCTTAGTCGCCTTTCACGACATCCGCGGGAAGACATGGAGTGGCACTATTCTAACCCGGCAACCACACGGGGGCAAATAAAATAAAAAAAATAAAAAATAAAAAAATAAAAAAATGGTTACTTAATCCTATGTCAATTCACAAAGATTAATAAATGACAAAACAATAATAATTTTACAATTTAATTTCTATATATTCATTAATTGTTGTGCCACTTTAAGGACTTTAATTGTTGTGCCACTATGGAACCCTGTCACAATGACAGCGTCAAACCACATGAAAGAAAGTTAAACTTAATGATTATATAACGCTGTTATTATGACAGTGTTCCATAGTGGCACAACAATTAAAGTCCTTGACCGTACAATTGATTATGTTGATGCTTTCAAGTTTGCTGATGCTTAAAATGTTTTTAAGTTTGGTGGGTAGACGCTTTTTTATGTTAAGGAGAAGGCACACGAGCACTCAGGCCACCTGATGGTAAGTGGAATCTGAGACCCATAGACATTTGAATTCTCAAGACTATAATCCTATGGCCTCAAATGCGTTGCCAACACAACAATGCGAATGTTGCTTGGCGGGTGGTTAATGGACAAATACCGGATTGACGGGGGCAAAAATGTACCAGTGCTTGTGACATATGGATTTTACATTTCTTCCAAAAGTAAGTCGTACCTTTATGTTTTATATCTGAATGACCAGCTTTCCATGAAAACAAACGATCTTTTTTCTTGCGAGGCATTTAAACCGACTTGAAAAAAAAAAGGTTCTCAATTCGTCGGAATGCTAAAGAATATTGTTGCACTAAATGAATTGTTACTTATTGGATGTAATTTCAACGGTTGTTAAAAGTGACTCGAGTCCAGAGTCAGTGTCAGATACCGGTTATTTATAGTTGCAATAAGTATAAATAAAAGAGGTTTCCACATAATTATAAGGTAATCAAACTTGGCCAATAGTTGTAATAATGATAATTAAAAATTGCTTTTTATCGATGTCGCTAAACGTAGTCGATATTTAATGAATCACTAGCACTGGTACAATTTTGCCCCCGTCAATCCGGTGTTTGTTAATGGACAAGATGGTGGTAGCGATCCGGACGGACCCTGCACAGCTAAACCTATAACATTATTGTTTTTTTTCCGTAGAATATACTCCTCCGCCGGATTACGAATATGAAATGGTCAACAGTCCGTCAAACGCTGCGTGGTCATATTGCGCTGCTAGCAAGTGAGTTATCCCCCCCGTACATTTGGTGCTGTTGACACAAAATCGACGTCACGGTGCATATAGGCTGATTAAAATTAGTTTTATCGTAAACATTTAAAAAAAAAAAAAAACACGGGACAATCACACAAATTGACCTAGTCCCAAACTAAGCTCTAGGCTTGTACTATGGGTACTAGACAACGATAAACATACTTATATAGAGAAATAAATACTTAAATACATAGAAAACAACCAAGACTCGGGAACAAATATTCGCGCTCATCACACAAATATCTGCCCTTACCGGCATTTGAACCCAGGACCGCTCAAACACAACGTAACGTTTATAACGTACATGTCAATTTCTTTAGTTAATCTTTATCGAGATTAAAAATAAGCGAAGATATACAAAATGTCTAATTGATTTTTACCGCCAAAGCCGGCAAATCACGTCATCGGATTGTCGTGCCGGATCGCCGAGCCCTCAGCACGCTCGATACATTTTGTATCGGCGCGGTTACTTCATATGACGTCGTTGGCGTCGGGGGCACGTAAAGTTGCAGCCGACCGTGGCGGTCAAAAGATTAATTAATTTTTGATCGTCTTTCACCTCCGCAGCTAATTAATTATTATGTAAACTGAAATAGTTATATGTATGTATTTTTATTTACGTGCATAGTTTTACATTGATAGGTTTTAGAAAATTAAATATCAATTTGGTAACTCTAACGGTAGTGATATAATTTTATAAAACAACCTGCTGTATGTGAAATTACGTCACTTTTACGTCAGCGGCACCAAGCGTGCGGGGTCTGGGCCCTATATCTTACTTCTTACCGTAGCAGGCGTTAACTCGTTAATCCGTTAATCAACGAAGTTAACATTATCGAGTAACGGATTAACTTTTAAGTTAACTTTAAAAAATGTTAACGGACTCGTTAACTTCCGCTATTACGCAAGTCCGTTAATTGCTAATTCAGTACCTAGTATTTAATAAAAGATACCGCACCCACCGCTTTACCCCGCGAAGAACACGTTCAGCCTCACTTTCAAACGAAAACTTCACACTCCAATACGTGTATAATTATTATAAACGTCTTTTTTGTTCGTAGCCTGTTAACTTCTGGAACCCAAATATGAAACTGCAATTTTTAACACGTGTTAACGGATTAACGATTAACGTTAACTTGCGTTAATTCTTCCGAAATGTAATGCTTAGTACCAATTTCACCATACGATGTTAAAATTAATCAATGTTAATCGCAGTCGATTAACATTGATTAATTAGTTCATACATTTTGACAACTGTTAAGGCTCTAATGGTCTGTTAAGTGGTTAACATCGTATGGTGAAATTGGTACTTAACGTGTGTATGTATGTATGTAAAAAGAAAAATCAAAACAAAGCAATGAATAAAAATAAAAAGATTTACAAAGGCGAACTTACCCCTTTAAGGGATCTCTTCCAGCTAACCCTTGAGATTGAGAAAAGTGAAAGGTTGTGCATCGAGGTTGTGTAACGTTTAACGAACTTAACTTTTTTAGTAACGGATTAACGATTAACGAATTAACTAATTGATCAACGGTAACAAGGGATTCTACTGCATTATAACGTGACGTGTTTTAGAATCGTTCATGACTCGGCCGTCATTATGTCAATGACATAAGAGTTATCAAAACGTTGACAATACGGAAACACTTTAAAGGCGATATCGTTTTTACCGTGTAAAATCTACTTCTTATTACAAAGTATAAATGCGAAAGTTTGCATGGATGTCGTTGATAAGCTGTACCTACATAACTTGGCCAAAAAAAGAACAGTTGGCAACAAAAACTCGCCCCAAATATATAAAGTCTGGCAAACGAAAGAGTGACCTGATTAGTAATACCACATGTATATTTTTGAATTGCCGCGCTTTATCAGGTCAAGCTTTCGTTTGCCAGACTCTATTTACACAAGTCCCAAGGTGTCTTGGCCCGAGCTGCAAGCAAGGGACAACTTGATGAAAGCTTTTTTTTTTAATCTCACCTTTGATAAATTTCATGTGTGTATTATTTTTTACCTTTGTATAGTTTCAATGCTAAATGACGTATTCAAAAAGTGTTTGAACATGCAAACTCTTTGGTTGGATGCACGGCTTGGAAGCTGAAACAAAATTATATTTAAAAAAAATGGAAAAGTATAACGCGCTAGTGCGTAATATCCAACTTTCCGCACGATATACAGCTACGAAAAGTACCACTTTTTGAGCATCTGTGTTAAAAAAATATTTATTTTTAACTGCGTTTATTAATTACAACTACTTACTTAATTAAAATGTACAGTGAGTGCGTACAGTTACAAGGAATGAAAGTAAGAGTGGGAGAGCATGAGTGAAGTGGGAAATGATGACAGTATTGCCATAAACTATTATAGAGCATAAGGCTGCGATTCGCCGTTTGAATAAATCCACCAATAGAATTCCTAGCCTCGCTCAGTGCAGCTCTCCTATTGGTGGATTTATTCCTCGCACACCGCTTTGCTACCTCGCACAGCTCTGGTGGAAACGCAGGCTAAGGCCGTTTGTCCACCGCCGCCGTCAACGACACGATAACGATAACGAGATGATGACGTCGCCGAAGCAGCGGCACATACATTACTATGGCGCCGCCAGTCCACCGCACACCCGACGTCATCCCGCCGACTATTTTTGGAGTAGATCGTCGCTACCGATATTGCGACGGGCGAAATATACCGACAATACAAAACACGTTTGAACTTGTCCACCGCCGCCGGCAACGACACGACACCGATAACGAGATGACTTAGCCACCGATATCGACCACTTAATGCTTATGTTCAGAGTCTTGAATACCAAAAAGAGTTTTTTTGTCAGACACTTATTTCTTTTAGATATATGAACTTCGCAACGTTCGCGGAGTCAGCGTCGTCGTTGGGGCACTACGGCTGGCTGCGCGGGTCGCAGCGGCCCGAGCACATCATGGAGCCCTGGGAGCGCGTGCGGGGCTACGGATAACCTCATAAGACGCACGTCAAATTGTGCTACTTCAAAAAAGAACCTTGTGTTAGTCAGCTAAAGTTTAAAGTTACTTTGACGAGAATCAATAAATACGTAGAGGCGTGATCTGATTTTACTTCTCCAACTCCGTCCATTTATTTAGTGACAAGTGACAATCAGAGACCGATGCGAGTGAGCGAGTGACAGAATGACTGTAGTGACAGAGACCGAGTGGTATAGTCAGAGACCGAGCGAGTGACAGAGTGACCGAGTAATAGGCGAATGGCCTAATGAGGGACTCAAAGACACTGATATAACAGACCAAGCGAGTGACGGTGACCGAGTAATAAGCGAATGACGTAATGAGGGACTGAAAGACACTGATATAACAGACCAAGTGAGTGACAGACCGACCGAGTAATAGGCGAGTGACTGAATGAGGAACCGAGAGACACTGATATAATAAGAGACCGAGTGAGTGACGTAATGAGGGACTGAAAGACACTGATATAACAGACCAAGCGAGTGACAAACCGACCGAGTAATAGGCGAGTGACTGACTGAGGAACTGAGAGACATTGATATAATAAGAGACCGAGCGAGTGACGTACTGAGGGACTGAGAGACACTGATATAAGACACGAAGCGTGTGACAGAGTGACATAATCGGAGAAAGAGCAAGTGACAGAGTGAACCAGTGACAGGGAGAGGCCAAGCAAGCGACCGAGTAACATAGTAAGAGACACTGAAACAGTAAGACACCGAGACAGAGCTACTAAGGCGAGTGACAAATGAGAGACCGAATAAGTGTAAGTGGGTTTTTTTTACCTTTTGACCGCCACGGTCGGCTGCAACTTTACGTGCCCCAGACGCCAACGACGTCAGATGCCGCAAGCCGAGCGCTCGGCGTCCCTGGCACGAAAATCCGATGACGTGATTTGCCGGTTTTGGCGGTTAAAGGGTTAAATACATAACATGCCACCTGATTTTACTTCTATCTATATCTATTGTTAGTAGTGAAAGGGATCAATAAAAAACAACCTTAATTCTGCACCGACTCGGTGGTTTATTCATATATTTTATTAATTTCTTACTACTAAGTTACATGAAAAAGAATTACCTACCATTTGGCGACTAAGGTCTTTAAGAAAAAAATACTAGGTATAAAAATTACTAGAAAGAAAATTAAATAAATAAATAAATATCAGGGGACAATCTCACACAAATTGAACTAGTCCCAAACTAAGCTCTAGGCTTGTACTATGGGTACTAGACAACAAACATATTTAAATAGAGAAATACATACTTGAATATACATAGAAAACATCTAAGACTCAGGAACAAATATTCGCGCTCATCACACAAACATCTGCCCTTACCGGGATTCGAACCCAGGACCGCCGGCTTCGGAGGCAGGGTCACTCCCAACTAGGCCACCGTGTCGTCAATTGGAGAGAATTATTTTTTGACTAAGCATAAAAATGCCGACATTTAAATACGTAGATAGGTTTAGGTTATGTCAGTTATGCAGCAGGCCCAGAGGGCCCAACCACCCAGAAACAGGAGCTCCGCGGTAGCGGAGCTCCGTCGACACTACATAATTTCAAATAATTACATATTTGAATCTCAGCAGTTTTATACTTAGTCAATAAATTCTTCTCTCCAATTTTCTTTCTCGTCATTTTTACTTATAAACCTTAGTCGCCAAAAGGAGAATTACTTACTCTTAAGACCTTTAACGTCATTGACTGTGATACAACCGCACTGTTTCAACACTAACGATGGATAACAGACCTAAGTACCTGAGTTACTTTGAGATCCAGTCACAGAATAGATAATATGAAGCTGGGTACGAATCTGAGCGGCTCAGACTGAGGCATGCTTGCGAGTCAAATTGTTGCACATAAACATGCGCGGGTGAGGCAGCGTGATCGCCCCGAGCCGACATTTCAAAATGGCGTCGGACACGATGACAGCCGCGGCTGTGTTTATCATAATTCACTGAATTATTAACAAAAAGAAGAAAAAATCGCCTTCGAGCGGCGCGCGCCGCGCGCGGCGAGCCGTCGAGAGTCGGTCTTTGGACCGTGCTCAAAGGCGCCTCGGTGTGCGTGCCTCGCGTAATTTGGACGTATATCCAAGCGTACCGCGGGCAGAAAGACAAGTTCTAACTTGTCTGTGGGCGAGGCGCGTACAAATTTGATGAGCCGTTCCACCACCGAGGCGATTTCTTCTTATTTTTGTTAATAATTCGGTGAATTATGACAAACGCAGCCGTGGCTGTCATCGTGTCCGACGCCATTTTGAAATGACGGCTCGTGTCAAGAATGCTGCTTCACCCGCGCATGTTTATGTGGAACAATATGGCACGCGACCAGCTCGCCGCGCGGGGCGAGCATGCCTCAGGCTGAGCCGCTCAGATTCGTACCCAGCTTTCAATATCGTTCGTTCGAATTATGAACCTTGAGTCGGTCAACTAAACTGTAAAATATTTTTTTCTAATGTCATATATATATTACATTAGGCCTTAGGAGGTTAACATATTTTGTATTTTGTCTTTTTACACCATAATACCATGCTTCCTCAATATACTTATATCTATAGCACTCTCGTCTATCTTTTGTTTCGGGTGATGTATTAAATGCAGCAAAATTTTCGGCATCGTGTTCGACTTCCAACCGCATATCTGACACGAAAACAGATCCTGTTTCACCGCTTTCGTTGCATGCTCCTCTGAATAATGACGTTTCAGCGTCACCTTCCGACACGTTTTAAAATCGCACAGATCACACTTCACCTTGTGTGTTAACTCATGTTTTTTGAACGCATCCATATCCTTAAACGCGAACTTGCACCCTTTGATTTTCACACCTTCCAATTTCGAAGGCGCGATTTTCACATGCGATTCCTTATGGGATTTCAACGCGACCTGGTGTCGCGCGATAAAGCTGCACTGGTCACACCGTAGCGGATTATCTGGTCTGTGGATTAGCTCGTGCTTTTTTAAATTTTTCTTTGCCGCGCTTTTGTAGTCGCATTGCTTGCACGCAAAAGGTTTTATTCCTTGGTGTATTCTGATGTGCGCTTCGAAGAGACATTTGTTGTACGTGCCGTAATCACACATGTAACATTGGAAGGGGTTTTCGCCTCTGTGGACTTTTTTGATGTGCCGGAGCATCTTTTCTTCAGTTTCCGTGGTGAAACGGGGACATTCTGGGCAGCGCACGCGGCGCGCCACTACGTTTAGGCAATCTGAATCCGGTTGGGCTTTTCTGTAAAAAATATATTAAAGTGATAATTTCACCATACATACATACGTCACGCCTTTATTCCCAGAGTGGGGTAGGCAGAGCAACAGAATACCAACAACTCTAAACTTGTTGATAGTTCTGTAACCACATTTTGCACAAACAGGCTAAGATGTGTCCCAGTGTATTAGTGGCAGGTTGCAAGCCCATCGCCTAACAGTACTACAAGCCTTTATTCCCTTAGTCGCCTCTTACGACATCCACGGGAAGACAGACAGAAGACGGGAGTGGCACCCGGCAACCACAATTTCTACAATTTTGATTAAAAATAAAGTCAACTGAAAAGCGAAAAACATGCAAATACTAATAATAACTTGAATATTGGAAAAGGTGTTTGCTTTCCGTAGATTAAACTGGATTTTGGTGGATTTATATACTATAAAATTATGTTAAGGTTGGCAGTGTGGTTGCCGGGTTAGAATAGTGCCACTCCATGTCTTCGCGTGGATGTCGTAGGAGGCGACTAAGGGAATAAAGGCTTGTAGTACTGTTAGGCGATGGGCTTGCAACCTGTCACTAATACACTGGTACACATCAACTATCAACAAGTCTTTTTAGAGTTGTTGGTATTTCTGTAGCTCGGCCTACCCCGCTCTGGGAATGAAGGCGTAATGTTATGTATGTATGAGATACAAAGAAAAGTAGATCCAGATACTAGTGAGATTTAATTACCGTTTAACTTCATCCTCGTTTTTAGATACCTCAACCAACACTCTCTCTGTCGCTGCACTCGTCCCAGAGACCACCTGGGTACTGACATTTGGTTTCTGGTCTCGAGTCCGTAGCGACCGGCAAAACTCCTGCGTCACATACTGATCTGGAGTGCTTTCCACGTCTATGAAAACTGGCGCGCTATTGCTGGATTCCATTCTGAAATAAAATAAAACTATCAGGAAAGCCTTCGGAGAGTTAACCCCAAAACTAATACTTCTGTTATATAAATTATATATAAGACCCAATTTGGAGTACGCTTTTCAAACCCGGAGTCCTTATTTTGGCAAAGATATTGAACTGCTCGAAAAAGTTCAACGCAGTTTCACCAAAATACCGAGACAACTTAAAAATAAAACCTACGATGAAAGACTGCAGGTGCTGAAACTCACAATTTCAAAAGAGCGCAGAGAGCGTGGCCATTTAACAGAAACCTATAAGATACTCACAGGCCATTACGATTTACAGGAGTTTCATAAATTGTTCAAGCTTAACACCAACACTCGTCTTCGGGGCCATCAATTTAAACTACTATCTGAGCTTCCCCATAACAATCCTCGCACACACTTCTATGTAACAGAGTAGTGAAGCTATGGAACAAACTGCCAGAACAAGTAGTCTCAGCCCTGAATGTCAATCAGTTTAAAAACCGTTTGGATCAATACTTCAGCAGTACAAAGAACAATTGATGAAGGAACAAATGGATAGGCATTTATCAGTTGTCCCAACTGCTGCCTGCTAAATAAATAATAATAATAATAACTGGCGCAGACCAGCGGTGTTAAGCACTGAGGACCGCAAGAACGTATGGAAGAGCAAGGAGCTGCACGAACGCTTCTACTGGGCCATGACAGGGCCTGACGTAGACCTTTTAGCATCCGTGAACTGGCTACGGTTTGGCGATCTCTTTGAGGAAAACTAAGGTTTTGTCTGTGCAAATGCTGACGAGGTCATAATGACGAACAATTATAGGAGGTATATTCTGAGGGATGGCACGATCGACATTTGTCGAGCTTGTCGTCGCCCCGGCGAGTCTCTCAGACACATTATTTCTGGTTGTTCCCATTTGGCCAACGGCGAGTATTTGCACAGACATAACCTCGTGGCCAAGATCATCCATCAGCAACTTGCTCTTCAATATGGTCTTGTTGAGTCCGAAGTGCCGTACTATAAGTACACACCGGCACCAGTTCTCGAAAATGGTCGTGCTACGCTCTATTGGGATCGATCTGTCATCACGGACAGGACTATTGTTGCCAATAAGCCTGATATCGTGTTAACAGATCGATCTCAACGCCAGGCAGTGCTCGTTGACGTCACCATCCCGCATGACGAGAACCTCGTGAAGGCTGAGAAGGACCAACTCAGCAAGTACCTTGACTTGGCTCATGAGGTGACCGCTATGTGGGATGTTGACTCGACGATCATTGTCCCGATAGTTGTTTCGGCGAACGGTCTTATAGCGAAGAGTCTCGATCAACACCTTAAGAGACTCTCGCTAGGTGGCTGGATCAAGGGCCAGATACAGAAAGCAGTACTCCTCGACACGGCACGCATTGTGAGGAGGTTCCTCTCTCTGCAGCCCTAACCACCGGCAGCTTAAGCCCTGCCCCGCTGCCGGCGGCACCAGTAGGTTAGGTTTTTTATAGTGTTTGTTTTTTTTTATATGAGTATTGTTATTTTACTTTTATATCTAAACATTTATTTTAAAAAACTTAACTTACAGATTAAATAAATATTGACAATAATAATAATAAATATCACGGGACAATGTCACACATATTGACCTCGTACTATGGGTACTAGACAATGATAAACTTACTTGTGTGGAAAAATATGTACACATATACTTAAATACATACAAAACATCCAAGACTGGAGCAAATACTCATGCTCATCACACAAATATCTGCCCTCACTGGGATTTGAACCTGGGATCTCTAGCTTCGTAGGCTAACAACACCAACAAAGCCAATGTGTCATCAAATGTATGTATACACTTTATTGTACAAAAAATCCAAAACAATACAATAAATATTTAAAAAAAATGTTCAAAGGCAAACCTATCCCTTTAAGGGATCTCTACCAGCTAGCCCTTAAGAGATTGAGAAAGAGAAGTGAAAGGTTATGCATCGAGTAAGCAGGTGTACAAATTTATTTAAAACACTAAAGAAACAAAATCTAACCAATAAAATCTATATAAAACTAAATACATTTAAACACCTACAAAAATGGATACAGAGATATTTATTTATACATACCAATATAAATACCTATCTATACTAATATTATAAAGAGGAAAGATTTGAATGTATGTGTGTATGTAACGAAAATAAACTCAAAACTACTGGGCGGATTTCAAAAATTCTTTCACCATTTGAATGCTAAGTTATTCCAGATTAACATAGGCTATGTTTTATTTTTCTACACAGCCAGAGTCGCGGGCAACAGCTATATGTAATAAAAACAAATACATAAATTGATTTAACCATGAGGACAACCACAAAAGAAAATACAGATCATTCAATCAGAAAATCAAGATGTTATCAATTGTACCTGCAAAGAAATTTGGGAACTATGTGTGCGTGCCTCGCGTAATTTGGACGTGAATCCGCGCGTGCCGCGGGCAGAACAACAAGTTCTAACTTGTTTGTTGGCGAGGCGCATACAAATTTGATAAAGTTGCTGAGCCGCTCCACCACAGAGGCGTTTTCTTCTTCTTTTTGTCAATAATTCAGTAAATTATCATCGGTCATCGTGGATGACGCGATTTTGAACAACACACAATGTCAGCTCGCGGCAAGCGTCCCTACCTCACCTGCGCACGTTTATGTGCAATAATTTGGCTCGCGAACAGCTCGCTGCGAGGTATGAGCATGCCTAAAGCTGAGCCGCTCAGATTCGTACCCAGCTTTACATATTTCATTTTGATAGATAACTAACTGATGCCCGCAACTCCATCCACGTAGGAGTCGTTAATTACCTACTACCATGTCTTTCCCCAAGGGTGAAACTACCTTTACATCAAATCTTATAGCAATTGATTTAGCGGTTGTCGGCCAAGAAAGCGTAAACAAAACAAACTAACAGCATTCCAGGTTATAATTAAATGAGCATTATAGATTTTGACTGTTATAGATTCTGATAAAGAAAGCATTTACTTGTAGGAAATGAGACATTACGAAATGAAGATGCATTGAGCATTTGCGTGATGATCAAGTAGTATGGAGGGGTATACACTATACCATGTGCCGACGCTCAGTAGTTTAAATAATCAACTCATTTCATTCCGCTTACGAGATATAACTGTTCTTCATTTTTCTATAGAAATTACAAATTACGCTTGTCAGAAGGTCCCCACGATGACTGTATGTATTTTACAAGCCCGTACAACAATTTCACGCTCAGCCAGAAAAACCAATAACAACTATTTATAAACAGAAAAGACAACTTACCTGAAGGATGGTTTCCGGTTAAATAATTAGTAATTTTGCTGTTTTATGCACTTTTCCCAAGACAATCTTCTTGCTTGCAATGTTTTGTTTACATTTTTGACAGATGAGTTACTATACTTTTTTTAATGTTTATCCCTGGATACCATCCTTTAAGCCATTTCTTTGTTTTAGCGTACTTTGCCTACTCATGGTGACTTTATACATAGACAGAGTAGAACCTTCGGTTGTAAAAGGTGATAAAGCGCTTCCATCGAGAAGCGGATACAAACTACCTACTTAAGGCTTATTACATTACCCTATCGATAGGGGCCCTATCTCCCCTTACCCTTGCTACGGCAAGGGTAGACTAATCATGGAAATAGAACCATACTGATTCCATGAGAACAGATAGTCTAACCGCTATAGCGATTGGGTGCCCCTGACCGCACTTGCTCTTTCGTTAGTTCGTTTACACGTGTAGTAATAATACGTGTAATAAGCGTAGACAGAGTATTGCCTAGACAGGACATAAAAGAATAATACACAGAGTAAGGACATCACCCGCAGCGCAGTGTCGAGTCCCGGGGAAGGACATAGAGTACCTTTTAACCCGATTTTTTCCGTGAGAATAGCGATAAATGACTTCTACGCGGATGAAGTCGTGGGAAACAGCTAGTCAATTATAAATTAATTGTAATCTGTGATAAAGCGCTTCCATCGAGTAAAATAAATCAAAAGTAAAGCCTCTCTGTAAAACTAAATAGTGTATAGTGTAGAACCGATAGATTATTATTAGCCAGATTTTATTTTGCCACTGGCAGGGATGGCCAAAAAACCGAGGGAAATTATTCTTAAAGACCATGGAATAAGAACGGTTGGAATTTTGATTACTTCGGATGCTAAGCTAGCAGCGTCGGTGTGGTTGTAACGGTACGAGCGGAATCTTGAATGTAATCAATAAGTATTTGCCGTTGTGTGTGCTCCGGTATATTTGAGCGCTGTGGATAACCTGAACAATTTGATCACTTGACTGTGTCGATGTTAATGCGCATTCTGGTTTTTTTTTATGTTAATGAGAAGGCACACGAGCACTCAGGCCACCTGATGGTAAGTGGAATCTGAGACCCATAGACATTTGAATTCACAAGACTATAATCCTAAGACCACAAATGAGTTGCCAACCCCGGGGACTAAGATGGAATGCCTCTATGCTAGCAATTTCACCGGTTGTCTTATCCCCAAACCAGAACACATCAACGCGAACACTGTTGCTTGGCGGGTGGTTAATGGATAAGATGGTGGTAGCAATCCGGACGGACCCTGCACAGGGTCCTACCACCAATGTTTCCAACTATTTGGTGATCTTGACTGTTACGTACTATACGATGCTGACTCTAAAAACTTATTTTGTACGTTGCAGTTGAGTCCGGAATATATGAACGTCAATCATCTTCCGATATTTTACTTTCATCATAATTAAACGGAAACAGCTAAAGAGTGGAATTCGCTAACTTCGGTATTTCAACGGATATAATTTAGATGTCTTCAAATCAAGAGTATAGGTTTCTACTGAACTAGCGAGCTTCATCCTGGAATTCCTAGACATCATCATTTAGCATGTGATATAGAAGGTCAATCGCTGGTCAATAAAAAAAAACACAGATTACAAATAATTAACAACTATTGTGTACATCTACATTACTGCCCAAAACACAATATTTATTTTTATATTACTTTAAATATACCTAGTACAAAAAAATAGTTAGTGCGTGCCGAGTGGGCGGGGCGCGTCGTTTCAACTGGCGGGCGCTCTCGCGTGATATTAAAGCGCGAAATTTGAATAGCGGTTTGGGCAAGCGTGTTTGGCGCGTAGAAGAGTTTGCGATACAACTAAAAAATGTTGCAGATAATTTGACACTAGAGAAGCAATAAGGTGAAAAATAAATGGTCTAAACTCCTTTTCATTCACATTTATTAATACATATACATAACATCACGCCTTCATTCCCAGAGTGGGGAAGGCAGAGCTACAGAAGTACCAACAACTCTAAAAAGACTTGTTGATAATTCTGTAACCACATTTTGCACAATCAGGCCAAGAAGTTTACTAGTGTATTTGTGATAGGTTGCAAATCCGACGCCTAACAATACTATAAGCCCTTATTCCCTTACGGCCGAACCCATATTCAACCCGCGGATAGATAAGGCTTACTTCGGGTTGAAATTTGACATTTGTCCGCGGTTTGAATATAGGGTTCGGCCGTTAGTCGCCTCTTACGACATCCACGGGAAGACATGGAGTGGCACTATTCTATCCCGGCAACCACACGGGATTTACAAATATTACCCTACTTAACATAAATTTACAATTTCTTAGCTTTCAACTCGTATGTCCTGTTGGTAAACAATGTCTGTTCCAAACACCTAACGTTGTACTCAACAGTTTCAAATATTCGTGTCCGAACGAACAACTTCAATAAGTATTCTTTCGGGAAGCACGAGCATGGCCAGTCACACTGCCCAACGTACTTCATAGGATCATGAATATTAACAGCCGGATGGTTTTTGTGGAAATAGTCAAAATTCTCCAAAAAAACATCATCCAATCTATCAACATACGCCGTAAACGAATCCGACGGACGCTTCAAATATTTTTTAAACTCCGCCTCTTTATTCAAACCTTCGAAATGAACTTTTAATTTTGTTTTGTCCAGATCTATAAGATTTTTGTAATAACTGTTCAAATCTTTGCAGCCATGAAACTTGAAACATTTAAACAATAAATAACTTGACAAATAAACGAGCTCGAATTTATCAGGCAATTGCAACACATGTTCCGTGTCCGTCAAACGGATATGCTCAGCTGGGTCAGGAGTTGGCAAGTCTTTTATTTCGTCCGCCATTTTTAAAAAGTTTGCCATATTGTCTATGGAAGCGGGCGGAGTCGTTATTTCTATTAAATTTTGAACGAATAACCGCGAAAACGTTCTGGCGAACTGAATTGCCGTTGGAGTATTACTGTTTGCGTCCTTTTTAAATTCGTTTACCATCTTCAACAATGGGTCTAGATAAAAATATGTTGCATTTGTAACACCGATTTGATGTGCTCTTTGCAAATCTGCGGCTACATGCATCAAAGATTTTAGCGATACATGGAAATACTCTATGGTTTTTAGCACGTTTGCAGCATTCACACGATTCCTAACCGGTTTAAGATCATTAAATAAATCGAGACCGTCTTCTAGAGATTTATATTGAACGCTAGCGCGAATTCTAAGTTGGGTTTCGGTTTTAATTTCGTCACTGGCACCCATTTTGTTCAAATTTAAACTGTCGAAGACTTTATTCATTTTACTTATAAATTCTGCGGTGTTCTCAGCTTGTGGCGAAATAACTGCGTTCTTAGCGTAAAAATAAATAGCAGAGGCCACTGATTGGCTAAATATCTGACAAGGATATGTCATCCCTTTGTCACATTTATCCGGTTCAAAATGCTTATCAGTCAACTTTGGCAATAGTCTACCACCATTCTCTTTTATCAAATCATACACTTCTTTAACATACTCCCATGTCACAGTGGCCCCATTGTAAATAAAATCATTGGTAATGAAATCATTTCTCAACCTATTTAAAAGATGAGGCACATCAAACACAACATGCACACTTTCCCTGTCAAAAAATACGAATGGTTTAGTTACAGTCATACATTTCTTTGTCTTGCAATATCTCTCAAAGCACTCATCATCAGGCATAACCAATGCCAAGACTGTCATGTTCATTTTTTTTAATTTCACCAGCACATTGGCTATGAATGTGTCTATGCCATCCAAATCTGTCATATTGGAGACAAATGAAAACATCAGCAACTGGTGCCAATTCGCCTTGATCCCTTTAACCATAGCTATCAGAGCATAACTAGCAGCCTTGTTGGTTCTATTTCCGTTAATATTATGAACACCTACAAGGTCATCACTAACCGCATCATAGTAAAAATTTGGTTTTAATTTCAAAGCATATAAACATAGAGCACAGAATCTTCCTCCTTCAGAAAGCGACTGAAATTTCTGGCTAAGCAATGCTATCACTCGATCGTCAAATCTTGGTCCTATATTTAATTCTACTTCTTTCAATTCCTTCTCAGTAGGCAACTGCCACGCTGCCATCAACAGGTTATAAGCTCGGGAATTAATACTGTGCAAATTTAAAGCGAACAAACTAAAATCCTTATTGAACTTCTCCCCCCTTCGCCTGCTAGTAGTTCTGTCTTTCCATTCGAAAAACTTGTTCCACGTTTCAAAATCAATATTTGGTAGTACAGTCTCCGCAGCACTATCGTAATCCTGATCAATATCCTCGTTGATTTTTAATCGTTTGCTATAATCATCTTCCTGTTCATGTCTACGTTTAGTTTCTTCATTATCTGTATCGTCGCTATCGCTGCTGAAATCAGTCTGTGTCCTTATACTAGACAAGGTCTTAAACACGCCCTTAACATCTCTAGGGATGTATCTAGTTGGCACAGCATCGTGTAAGGTTTGCTTTAGTGTTGTTATTTGCTGTTCATCAAAGTGGATGGAGCATACAACATGGTTTTTAGGTTTCAGGTTGTCTCGGGTTGTCATGTCCGGTCTGCCAATGGCTCGGAGCCAGGTTAATCGCCTGAAAAAATAAATACTTCATGAATAATTAATAATTACTACCCTGGAAGCTGTTCATTATACCTTCTCAAACATTTGGGTAGTAAAAATCCATTAACGGATTGGGCTAACCGTTTTGTTTTTAGGGTTCCGTAGTCAAACTAGGAACCCTTATAGTTTCGCCATGTCCGTCCGTCGGTCTAGCGCAGAGACTCTTAGTACTAGAAAGCTGTAATTTGGCATGAATATGCATATTAGCCACGCCAACAAAGTGGTAGATTTTTTTTATTTTTTTTTATTATTGTACCTCTCCTACACGTAACTTAGGGATGTTTTTTTTTCTCGTCTACCCCAAAGTGTGGGTTATCGTTGGATAGGTCTGTCAAAAATATTATAGGTTTGTAAAAAAAAAAAACAAAAAACGTCAATATTAAGCTTAAAAGGGCTAATTTTTGTTAGACTCCAGTGTCCCCCTACAGCCAAAACTACAAATACTAAAAACGTGAAAAAAAAAAACGTAAATGAAAGCGCATATAACGAATTTTAAAGGAAAACTATCACGACTAAGTAGACATCATTGGTTCTTGAGATACAGGCGATTAAAGTGTTTATACCTAATAAAATCATCTAAGACGGCACCAATTGACTTTAAATAGAAAATTAGTTATTACACTCGGCGTCAAAAATATCGCCCCTCCTCGGAAAATAATTACAACCGACTTTAAACCCTATTTGATCAAGGACAACAATATGATTGTTAGGTATCATTTGAAAGGTAATAAAGTGTTTTTTTAGGAAAATTAAAAAAAAAGGATTTTTCCTTGGGGTCAAAAATTAAAGGAAATGACATTGCGAACAGTTGAAAAATGTTTATTCAAGTTTAAATTTACAACAATAAATGGATAACAAAATTTTACAAAAAGTGCCTAAAATTAACTTAAAACCTAGTGTTACCCCCCCTTGCCCTTATCACTGCCTCTAAACGGTCTTTCATTGATCGCACCAACTTTACGATGTCCTCTTGTGGAATGTTGCCCCATTCTTCGATGACTGCGTCCTGACACAGAATAAGTAATAGTACAAGTACAGAAGCGACACTCCGTGACAGCAAACATGCGAATTTAAACCTAAACAGAACGCGTTAACGATAATAAAACAAGTGCACGGCCGGAAGTGACCTTGGTTACATTTCTGCGATCGATAGTGGGGGCGCCCCTGACGAGGCAAAATGCAGCTTAAATCTGCGCCGCGAGAGCATGTATTATTTCGCCCGCCATGAGCTTTACTGATTTCGCCCACTCCGCAGGGCTGGCAGTTACTTGTACTAATTAATACGTTAATACTTATTCCGTGGCAGTTGTAAGAAAACAAATTGCATTAAACTTATTATTAATTGTAGTTTTCTTATGTAGTTTTAGTTTTATTCATCCCTAACTGTGCTAATACTGTTGCATTTGGTACACAAACAGGACTATTTTCTTTGTACCTATCTTTTATATTTGTATTTGTTTGTGCAACTGTTAGTGTGTCTAATTGAATAAATAAATGAAATAAATAAATCTAGTTTGTAACTAGAGACGCACTAAGCGAGACAAGCGAGAAAATACAGCTTGTGCTACCCGTACTGGAATAGGTAGGTTAATGTTAGTCTAGGAGCTGACGCACGTTTTCGATAAACAATCATTTATTTTAAGTACTTTGAAGGTTCATTTTGTAATAGTTGTATTACTAAATATTTGTTGTTAACATACTATAATAGCTTCGATATAGACCTTAAAACATTTTGTTTATCTATAACAAGATGAAATAGGTATATAGAATACAGATAAATAAGAAAGGGGATAGCACAAAAATCGCAAAATAACTACCTGCATGCTTAGTATGGTGGCGTTTATTGCAAGACAAAATATGGATAAAGCTTCCGTCACTCTCGTACTTATACACGTGTCAAAAAGTGAAGGATGTTTTATCCACATGTTGTCACGCGACAAACGCAGCCATATTAGCCCCCTGTATTGTGTTGATGCACCACAGATGTTAACAATACATCGTTAGTACATGAAAAAACGTTAAAAAAAGTGGGATTGGTGAAATTTCAAAAAAACGTTTATTAGATTTAAAAACAATAATTATTAATATTATTTAATATCTTATAACAATATTTATGTTTCATCAAATGTTTAATTTTTACATATTTTTTTAACTCCTTTTTCATATATTTGATATTTGTTATTTATTTATTTATAGTTAAGTAAAAGGTAAAATAAAAATTACAGTTTTTTAACAAAAGTTAATTATAATTTTAATTTTATTGAAAATAGTCACAAAGCGGACCTTCTTAACTTTTTCTTATATATTATATAGGTAACTCATTACTAGGGTCATGTTTTAGCGAAAATATCCATCTACATATTGTTATAATAATTACAAGTCTTAAACAAAAAATAAACCGACTTCAATAATTTCCGTCAACCTCGGGAGTAGGTAAACCCTAACAGGGCTAACAAATCAAAAAAATGTTCAAAATCAGAAACTAAAAGAAAAGAAAGAAAGAAAGAAAAACCTAATTTAAACGTTAGTACTTATATATCAAATTAAAAACTAATCTTACATCAGGCTCTTGGACTATGCAACTCGTATAACACGACAAAATTATAAACTCGAGCACTATTATTACCTATTCCGTTACTCAAGTAAGAAGGTAGGTAACCAGTATATGCTGACCTTGCTTTAGTAGGTAGTCACTATTACTGGGAGATCTACTTACGCGGAACGCTCTTTAAGTAAGGTAGGTAATAGATTTTTAATGCGAATAAGTCGAAAACAGCAAAACTGAGGTAGGTAGCTAATAAAATAAATAATATTATTCCGCTCTTTTTGTGTCAAGGATTCCAAACTGTAATCATTGTGTCAGTAATTAAGTACAGCTACTCGTAACTACCTACCTCGATCGAAGTTATAATTTATAAAATAATATTAATAATAATCTTACCTTTCGATATCTTTTGGCAGTATAAATAATGATAGATCGCCATTCCTGTCATTATTTAAGCACCCGTATGCTATACAGTACCTTTTGGCTTTTCGAGGAGCCATAGGTACATTTATTTAAACAAAAACTCGAATTATTTTCGCAGCGGCGTACGGGCGGCGCGCTTCAAGACGAGCGCTCGCGTGACACTCAACTGATTAGCCTTGTATAAAAGGCCGCACATTGAGTAGGCAATAGCGCGGAGTGTCACCGGCCTGGTCCTGAAGATCTTGCAGGGTGGTAGGGGCGGCATCTCGTGACCGAACCCGTCGCTTCAGCTCGTCCCAAAGGTGTTCAATCGGGTTTAAGTCAGGACTCCTGGCTGGCCACGGCAAAACGGGAATCCCGACCTCCTCCAGATAATCCCGAACAATTAATGCAGTGTGGGAGCGAGCGTTGTCGTGCATTAATGTGAACCCAGAGCCGACGTAACCCGCATATGGCATCACATGCTCTTCCAGGATCTCGGCAATGTATCGGCGAGCATTCAGGGACCCTTGGCCGCGTTTGCCTCCAGTCCTGGAGACGCAGACAAGGTCGGTTTTGCCGTCTATAGACATGCCCCCCCAGAACATGCAAGAGCCACCTCCGTAGCCCACTGTCTCTTCAATACAGGCTTGAGCAAATCGTTCGCCCGACCTTCTGTAGACTCTGGCCCGCCTGTCGTTGCAATAAAGACAGACTCTCGTCTCATCGGTAAAGAGAACCTGCCTCCATTGCTCAAACGTCCAATCGACGTGGTCGCGGGCAAATTGCAAGTGATCTCTGCGATGCTGTGCGGCCAACATTGGGCCTGTAGCAGCCCTGTGAGCCACGATATCCTTCTCCCGCAGTCTTCTTCTAACCGAAGAGATGCTAACTGATCTTGTCCGAGCTTCTCTGAGGCGTTGTTGCATCTCAACAGCACTAGCGAAGCGATTGCGTAGAGATGATGTCACGATGAAGCGATCATCTCTTTCGGATGTGCAGCGTCGCCGACCAGCCCCACGTCTTCTGATGTAGCCCCCAGTCTCCTGGAACCGCTGAAATACTCGGCGGACAGCATGACGGCTTAAATTGAGTTTCCGAGCGACATCACACTGCCGAACTCCTGCTTGCAGTAGTGCAACCACTTGAGCTGATTCAGCAGCGGTGGTCTCCATGTTCGAGGGTTGTTTTCTTGCTTGAGTTCCTTAGATGTGTTCTCTTCAACGTCTGGATAGTGAATGATTGACATTTGACCTTGTACAGGCATTTTATACCCCAACGAGTTGTGCCCCTGGAAAAGGGCACAACTCGCGACCCTTCAAACGAGTATTTGTGCACTTTTTTTTTCGAAACGCTCTGATTCACAAGCCATTACCTTTTTGTTTAAATTAAACATTATTAATTCAAAACACATTAAACGTGCTTTTAATTGATACTAATATTAATTATGTAACATAATTTCGCTAAGGTCTAGATTAGCTTGAATCTGATTTTCGCGGAGGGGCGATATTTTTGACGCCGAGTGTATTTGTTGAGTTTCGTGTTTTTAGTACTTAACGGCTTCGGAACCCTACACTGACAATGGTCCGACATGCTCTTGCCCAGTTTTATTTGTTTCTAATTTAAAAATGGCATTTAACAGCAAAGGTAATTGAACTTTATTTCCTTCCTGGAGGATTCAAATTCCCAGTTACCCCTTCCCTTTTTGTCCAAAATATCCCTTTTTGAAGAATGGTGGGCCTCATGAGGTTAATTTGGGTGTCTATCATTTCATCGAAACAGCTTTCATCGAATGTATCAATTCATTGAATGCATCATTTCATTGAATGTATCATGTATCATTTCGTTGAATGTATCGTTTCATCAAATGTATCATTTCATCGAATGTATCATTTCATCAAATGTATTTCATTGAATGTTTCATCGAATATCATTTCATGAAATGCTATTTTCTGCTGAAACCATAATGTTTTCAGGGTATCTTGAACTTCTAACCTAACCTACGTAATTAATGTTTAAGATACCTTGATAACATTATGGTTTCAGCAGAAAATAGCGTTTGATGAAATGATTGTCGATGAAGTGATGAGAGACCGGTTAATTTCAATTCGGCTGCCTTTACTGACAGCCATCATGACATTGACAAAACAATTACAATAGGGGTAAAGATGAAGAAAAGTAAGCCCCTATGGTTTACCTGTCTATATCTATTGGAAGACTGAAGTGTGTGATCCCCTCCATACTCGTAGTCGGACAGTTTGCAACACAGCACCTGCTTTTGCGGGATGTCATTTTGTTTGTGGTAACTAACAGCTAATCTGTAACAAAAAAAACTTAAATATTGTTTAGCCAGTTACATTGAGCCAATGAAGTCAGAGTAATCGTAGGACAGCACAGCATTCTAAAGATATTACATTAATTTGACGACACATTGGCTTAGTTGGGAATAACCCTGCCTCCAAAGCCAGCGGTCCTGGGTTCAAATCCCGGTAAGGGCAGATATTTGTGTGATGAGTCCGAATATTTGTTCCTGAGTCTTGGATGTTTTCTATGTATTTAAGTATCGTCGGTCTAGATGTGATAGCTCGTAACTATTTTTTTTTTTGGTAAAACGAAATTTTGATGCAATTAAAATCTCGTTTTACCAAAAAAATGTAGTTACGAGGTATCACATCTAGACCGACGGTATGTTTCTCTATATAAGTATGTTTATCGTTGTCTAGTATCCATAGTACAAGCCTAAAGCTTACTTTGGGACTAGGTTAATTTGTGTGGTTGTCCCCTGATATTATTACTTATTAATAATTTTGGTGTTGTTGATCAGATCTGCATCAAATTTGCTTCAAAAGTAGTTTATGGAGACAGGAGGAGCACGAGGAAATCACAAGTTCTACAAATGGGGCAATAAAATTGAATTTTTTGGTCATGTTTTTAATGCATGAGCTCAAACAATCCAGCTATTATCAGACTCAAATACTCAAAAATGCTTTTTTTAGTGGAGTATAATGTAATTTTTTTTTTCTTTATTGTTTGAGAAGCAGTAAAGTAAAACTCTTCTTTCCTTGGTAAACTTTTAATTAACAGATTATTTTGATAATTTGAGAACAATACTGTTAAAATGCTTATTGATTCAGATTTCACTACATTATTTACCTATGTAATGGCAGGTACCATTAACAACATATTTTCTATCCAAAACAGTGTCTTTGATGACTGCCAATTGTGCGAATACTTTTTGTAGATATGCTTTTATTATTTATAGTATATTCCTAGTAACAAAACTCAATCCAAGTTTTATATTAGTTAGTCTTATGAACATCGCATGTAAATATTAAATGACATAGAATTTTGTTCAAATGCATCAGCAATTCGGAACTAAAAAAAAATACCTTAAATTCTTTGGTAAATCAATAACTGTACAAATAACATAGAGCTCTAGGTCTGGTGTAGTTTCAGGTACCACTATACAGTGTTTACCTGAACAATAAACTCTGGCAGCTTGTTATACATCGCACTGTGGGAGCGCGTAGAACAAACGGTCGGACATGCTTGAAAATAAAATGTTTCACTTTCTTGCTGTTAAATGACTTTTTTGTAAACTTTAACGCTTAGACCATCATGTCTTATTATTATTTTTTCACTTATTTGCCTTGTTGGTGAATAGTACTCGAACAAACATCACTATCCGATAAACCCGTAAAACTCGACTATACTTCTAGGTACTATTTTAACTGTTGTGTAGTAGTTGAGGTCCTTTTTTTGATTTTATTACAAAGAATATATGTTTAAGTATCGCCACAACAAATAATATCTAGGTGTTTCATATTATAATTAATTATAATTGCTGTTTTATCATTCATGTAAAATTAAACTAGAAAGTCATGATATTAAAAAGTGTGCCAAGCAATTCCAAGATACTAAGTATTACAAGTTATAAGTTAAAGATAATTTTAATACGCTGCATTTTAACCTTACCCGAACTTAGCCGAATTTTAGAGATATTTGCAATTGGAGGTCATTTTTCGAAAGCGCCTATTTAAAAGAAATAGCAATTTGTTTCTTAAATCTGCTAAGGCAATCAAAACGCAACATACAAGATGAATTCAAAAGAAGATTGGGGTTGTTAATAGATATGGTTAAGCAAGGCGTGGGAAACACAAATGATGGCAACACTGCTCGGAGAATTTTCGCAAACTTCCAGATTAGTGCGGATATAACGGGTCTAAATGTAGATCTTTTAAAAAGATTTTACATAATACTACAAGTCATAGCTTCAGGACTCGCGATAAATGTAGATTCGTTTCGTTTTTATACACGTGAAACTGCGGAGTTATACGTGCAATTGTATGGATGGTACTATATGCCCGTTACCATCCATAAAATATTAATTCATGGAGCAGACATTATAAAACACAACGCAATCCTGCCAATAGGTGCATTATCGGAAGATGCACAAGAATGCAATCATAAAATATTTCGATATGTGAGACTTCACCACACACGCAAAATATCTAGGATTGCTTGCAATACTGATCTGATACATGCATTACTTTTACGGTCTGATCCGGTTATCTCCAGTAACATTAAAAGGACAACGAAAAAAAAACTGTTGATCGAAGCGCAGCCACTCATCAGTGAAACCGAAACCCAAATTATAGAGTATGAGTAACCTTTTGTAATTTTTTATATCATAACCATAACGGAGAAATGATGAAAATATGACCTTCTTTTCTTATAAATAACAACAATATCTACAATAATTATTTACTATTTCGACAGTGCGCCTTGTGTAATTTAATAGCAATCTCTTTAGATGATATAATTTTAAATTGTAGGCGTAATAAAGAAATATGCATTTTTAAGTGAATCCTAAGCACAGGACCAATAAAAAACTTATCAAGGGATGTTTGCATGCGACCAGAATAAAATACTGACAAAAATCTTGCGTTTTTTTTTTTTTTTTTTTTTGCTATATAATCGGAAGACTATTCTTTTCCCCTATTAATATGTTGCTAAAAATGCACTATACTAGCATTTCGTTATAATTTAGAGGCCATAATAATAGCAGTTTATCTGCAATAAACAGTTTACTGTCGCGCACTCGCATGTCCGACCGGTTGTTCTACGCGCTCCCACAGTGCATCGCCTGAAGCTTACGTTTGAATGTGGGGTATGTGTATAGAAGACTTGCTAACACATATTTAAACCTAAAAAGTTGAGCCATGAAAACACGCAATCCCCACCAATTACCATTCCCAGGTACGTAACTAGAATATTTTTAAGGCAGCCAATAATAGATGTAGTTAAGGCACAGTTGATTTGGGTGCAAAGCATTGCACTGTATGAAAGGACAAAGCTCAATACGCATGACGAGTAAAACTGAATTAAGAAGAGTGTGTTACACCCCTGTGGAAAGCTCAAGGAGTCTTCTATGTCACCTGTGTGCCACGTAATGAGAGTAGCTGGAACAATCATGAACAAAGCTTTATAGTACATCAGACAGTACTTTCCAAGCTCTTTCAAGTCTAGTTTCTTTTTCAGAAAGACTCCATTAGCAGCAGTGAAACCATCATTGAGAAGGCCTACCGTATATCCTGACAAGGAGAACATGATATCATCAGCAGCAGCCACAAGAGCTCCAAAGACCATAGCGATTACACTGCTTTGTACTGGCCACAATGGTCTTATTTCCAACACACATCTTTCGCCAATCGTGTTCATAAGTATACCGAAGCGACGCAGTGCCGTAAACCTCCAAGTCCTGTAGCCATATTGGCGAGGTAAAATAGCGGTAGAGGCCAGATGCGACAATTGACACTCATATCTTGACGCGGGATCTGCACCAGGCAGATCTTCCGGCCGATCCATAGCGATGATATACACGCTAACACTTGACCGAGTCCATAGGAATTGATATGACGGGAACGCGTATGCCGTTATGTTTTGTTCACTACGGTGATCATGAACGATGCCAGCGCATAGAACGTTGCGCTCAGCACCCGTTTCATAAGTTTGGGATCAGCCTCCGTCTCGTCCAGCCCGCGTTCCAATATCGCGCCGCAAGTAAATTATCTACTAACGCTTACTCACTGATTACGCTACGTCTTAAACGCTTACCGAGAGTCACGTCTCCGGTCAAAGCTGCGCGTTACTCGCGCAAGCCGCAATAGCCATAGCCTGTTATGTGGATAAATAAAATAATAAAAGCAAAATCTTAAAAGCCGATTCGCTAGTGTGTATACACATACGTTTTTCGATTATGTTATGACATTTGAGTTCATCTTTTTTTTTTTCGTTTGTTCTTTCGAACAGGCTAGGGCTAAAAGCCATGCTGCCTCGTCTTAAGTATTTCATTTGAGTTCATTTGACTTTGTTGATTTTGGCCAGATTTTGGCCCACCATCCTCTTTATAAAAACTTTCGTGATTTTTGTAAATCAAATTTGTCTAAAATAGAAGCGAATGGACTTTCCATTCGCTTAGACATTTGTCGTCGCCTTTTGCCAAAGGATGCCTCTGCGTAAACAAAGAATGCGAGCAGCGTACCCGGTGCAAGTGAATTTAGCAGTTTACATCGTATTAATTTTTATTGCAATAACTACAAGAGCGACACTATCTAAATGAATAGACTATATTATTATATCCAATCTACATAATATTCACAGTTAATGAAATACTAAATTGATATTAAGTTTTTATTAGGGGCTACCTACGGTATTACTACATTGAACTTAACCTTCAATAAAATTCGTAAGTTTCCTTCAAATTAGTCGGTATTTTTGTCCGATTTTATGAAAAAGATCACCAAGATCACAAGTAAGAAGTGTGAGAAACCTAAAGAAAATCGCACAGAGCTGAGCTGAAAACACCGCTAGGTTTTAGGGAAAACCTCTGGATCTGGCAACACCGTTTGGTGGTGACGTAACGAAATGTTGCTACAGTAGAATTAATAATGTCAGGTTTTTCAAATCAATATTTTATCGTTAAGATGGTGTATGTACGTACTATGTACTGCCTGACAAGATTCTATTTGGCCCTGTTTAAATACAAGTTTGTATTGAAATAGGGCAAGGGTAATACAAATTTAAATTGTCAGACTTTACGTACCTAATATATTTTAAATTTTCTTAACGTCTATGTATCATATGACGTGTGTAGGTACGGCACCCTAAGAACGTTGAAAAAAACGTAAAACAAATAAGAATTAGGGACTTCTGTTTTGATTTACTTATTATAAAAATTTCGTTTATTACAATAAAAAATAACTGCCTATTTATTTGGTACGTTCCAAAAGATACAGCTTTTATAAGTTAAGGCATGATGGACGACGAAGACTTAGTGATAGGGTCCCTTAAGACTTTGGGTACGGCTGCGTTTCCACCAGAAATGTGCGAGGTAGAGTCTGTCAAACGAAAGCTGTCCCAGAGAACTAGCGGGAATTTCAAAAAACCTGCAGCTTTTAACACTGACTGTACATTGAATAAACGGAGTTGATACTCCAACACTGATGTGACAAGTTCAGGAAATCAAATAGTATTAACTCCGTTTATTCAGTGTACAGTTACTGTAAACAGCTGCAGGTTTTTTGAAATTCCTGCTGGTTCTCTGGGACAGCTTTCGTTTGACAGACTCTAGCGGAGGGGTGTGCGAGCTAGAAATCCACCAATAGAATTGCTAGTCCGCTCCAGGCATGTCTTCTATTGGTGGGTTTTTTCCACGCAAACCGCTTAGCTTTCTCGCACAGCTCTCGTGGAAACGCAGCTTAAAAAAGCGCTTTTCGGAATTAAATTGGCAACTTGAAAATATTGTATTTCCACCTGTCACCACGTAATAGCTTATACATTATACTTATTTATATTAGTGATCTTTAATAAACATTTGTTTCCTATTCAATTCATTCGACTTTTTCTCATTTCTGCTAACTTCTCGTGATATTCCGCGTAGTCTGGGGATTCTTCTAAAGCAAACAACTTCTCTCCCTCTTTCCGAACAATTCTCTTTCTCTTTTTGGGTTGCGCTTCTGCGATGGTTAGACTATCACTTTCATCGTCGCTTTTCATGTCTGATCGATCCAAAGGTTGCTTGAAACTGGTTTCTTCTTCATCGTTTACCATTAGCTCTTTATCATCAGCCCTTAACACTAAAAGAGTTTCGTTTTCCGCATTTTTATCTTTTCCTACATCATACACGACAGGAACAGTTGCGTGTGTAAGAGTAGTCTTTACTATGTCAGATATATCTGGTAGTTTGGAAAACGTCGATTGATTTACAGCTTGTTCACTATGTGTCGCTTTTTGGTCCTCATTGGTTTCGTCCTCATCGTCTTCTTTATTATTATCATTTTCTTCGTTGGACTCGGTTTCTTGTTCGTTACTGTATGCTCGGATGTGTAAACCAGTAGTCCGTTTAAGCTCCTTTTTTTGTTTCAGAGGTTTATCTTCCATGCTTTTGTCTAAATCGAATGCTTCGTCGCTTTTTTTATCGGAATTACCCCAAATAATAAGTTTTTCTTCGCCATCTCTAATTTCTGAACTATCATTCTGTAACTTATAATTGAATGTCATGTTTTCTGAACTTAAATCGGTTTGTTTGCTTTTCTTCGAGTCGGAGTGTTCTTGGCTTTTGCTTAAATCTTTGTCGCTTTGCTCGTTGCTATTAATTTTTGGTTTCTCTTTAATTCCCTTTTTAACAGAATGTCCATCGGCTTCTTCACTATTTGTGTTTTTGGGTTTCTCTTCATTTATTTTCGAGTGTAATTTTTTATTCGACGTATCCGGATTCTTAGTGAAATGATTGTATCTAAAAAATAACGCATTAAATGGTATTACCTTCTTCCGCAAAACTGCATCTATGTCAATTTTAGGTGGTTTACTTTTGTGATCCTTTTTACTTTGCCTGAAATTACTCTTGGCGCTGTTGGTTTCTAATAGCGTGTCAGTTTTAATTGGCTCAGCTAACTTAAGAGCTGTCTCATGTTTTATCTTTTTCAAAGCCTTGTTCACAATTTTGTCAGCCAGCTCGTCAAATCTATCGGCGTTAAGTATCCTGTCGATCAAGGCATTGCCTTCCAATTTCGAGTCATGTTTTTTCGAAGATCTGCTAAACGAAGTTTTGACTACGCACACTGAAACAATTTAAATAATACCGAGATTATTTTAACGGTAGCAATGTTTAAATGGTAGTTAATGTGACTGATACTCGTATAAAATAAAGGGTTTTTAAACACCAGTGTAGATACAACCACGTGTGGTTGCCGGGTTAGAATAGTGCCACTCCATGTCTTCCCGTGGATGTCGTAAGAGACGACTAAGGGAATAAGGGCTTGTAGTATTGTTAGGCGATGGGCTTGCAACCTGCCACTAATACACTAGTAAACTTCTTGGCCTGATTGTGCAAAATGTGGTTACAGATTTACCAACAAGTTTAGAGTTGTTGGTATTTCTGTAGCTCTGCCTACCCCACTCTGGGAATGAAGGCGTGATGTTATGTATGTATGTAGTGTAGATACAACTCCCTTGTGATCCTTTTATTAAACTCGTCTTCGGCTCATTTCATAATAAGATCACACGGAAGTTGTAAGGCCGAGTTATGTACAGTTGCATACATTATTTTATCAACACACATATTGTAAAGTACTCTAAGATGGGTTCAGAATCTGAAAGCAAATGACTTGTTCCTACCAGTGCTACCTGTAACATATCTATAGGTGCTAGGCTAAGTTTCTTATTGACTTTATTCTAATTGATGTTAAAATGCTTATTTAATTTGAATTGGGTTTAGATGTTCCAAATTTGAAACTCATAACTTAATCATATTTGATATCGTTATAAGAACATAACGTTATAGCCGCCAGCACACCCACCGCACGACCACACTACCGCAGATAACAAAATTGAAGTTCATTGCCATCGGGTTCGGTATGACATTAAAAAATACGTCTTTTGGTAAATCGTGAGTTCGTATCATAAGTGATTATCCTAGTCATGAGTATTTTGAAGCTCACGAGTGACACTCCAAAATTGGTCCCCTGAACACATTACATTTAGGACTTATCATAGTTATCATACGCGTGAAGATAACATAACTTTATTAAAGCTGAGCCCACCTAAAAAACCGGCCAAGTCTGACTCTCTCACGAAGGCTTCCGCACCATTTTTGTATTATTTTTTATTACATACATACATAACCAGTGCTCGGAATAGGTAGTGCCTATTTACCTAAACTTCAGATGAGGACCTAACTAAGAGTGGTTACAACCACCAAAAAATATTATTTATTTTTATTGTTCGCGGGATTTCCCGGGATTTATAAGAGTACCTAATCGACATATACTCAGACTCGGGGTCAAATTATTAACTAAATGCAATTGGTTAATGCCGATAGTACTGATACTGATGATATTTTTGATGTTGATGATGATGATACCGATTGAAAGATGTTTATTTAGTACAAATTTGTAAACATTAAATGTTTGAAACATATGATAACCAGTTTTTATTTCAATTACCTCGTTACACACATACACATTACATTTTTGATCGATTTTTAACACAGTACGTTATATGTCACGACACGCATTTTTCTGAATTAAACTATTGAATTTTACTAATAATTTGACGCCGAGTCTGATTATATGTCGATTAGGTACTCTTATGAATCCCGGGAAATCCCGCGAACAATATTAATAAACAATATTTTTTGGTGGTTGTAACCACTCTTAGTTAGGTCCTCATCTGAAGTTTAGGTAAATAGGCACTACCTATTCCGAGCACTGTACATAACATTACGCCTTTATTCCCAGAGTGGGGTAGGCAGAGCTAGAGAAATACAAACAACTCTAAAAAGATTTATTGATAATTCTGTAACCACATTTTGCACAATCAGGCCAAGAAGTTTACTAGTGTATTAGTGACGAGTTGCAAGCCCATCGCCTAACAGTACTACAAGCCCTTATTCCCTTAGTCGCCTCTTACGACATCCATGGGAAGACATGGATTGGCACTATTCTAACCCGGCAACCACACGGAGATTTTTTTTTATTTAAATTAAATTATTTATTGTTATAGCGGCCATAGAAATACTCAGTGAAAATTTCAGGTGTCTACCTATTACGGTTCGTGAGCTACAGCCTGATAAACAGACATTAGTGGGATAGTAATAGGGCTCAGTTGGCACCCTTTGGGTATGGAACCCTAATTAGACAATTTGAGCTTACCGGCTTTACACAACCAACAACCGGTGAAGTTACTAGCATAGAAGCATTCCATCTTAGTCCTCAGGGTTGGCAACGCATTTGAGGTCTTAGGATTATAGTCTTGAGAATTCAAATGTCTAAGAGTCTCAGATTCCACTTACAATCTGGTGGCCTGAGTGCTCGTGTGCTCCTTATTATAAAAAAAAACAGCTGAAAATACTTAGGTCGATATTCTTGGTAGGTTAGGTCCGCAGCCATTTTTATACTCTCTTGACCGTGACTCTGGCCACTTAGAATTCGTATATCGCTCTTCCCACGGGAACTAAACAATTTTCCGGGATAAAAAGATAAAAAGTATTTCTAATTACGTCGAATTCTATTCAGTGGTATAGCCAAGAAAGCGTAACTAATAGGTACTTTCACATTTATAAATTTACTACCCGCCCTCGCTTCGCTCTGGGTCATAGTATAATACATAATAAACCATCCTCTTGAATCGTTTTATCTATTTAAAAAAATCGCATCAAAATCCGTTGCGTAGTTTTAAAGATCTAAGCATACATAGGGACCGACCGACATCGAAAAGCGACTTTGTTTTATACTATGTAGTGATAATATTAGTATAAATAAATAATAAATAAATATCACAGGACAATGTCACACAAATAGACCTAGTCCCAAACTAAGCTCTAGGCTTGTACTATGGGTACTAGACAACGATAAACATACTTAGATAGAGAAATAAATACTTAAATACATAGAAAACATCCAAGAAAACATTCAGGAACAAATATTCGTGCTCATCACACAAATATCTGGGATTTGAACCCGGGACTGCTGGCTTCGGAGGCAGGGTTACTCCCAACTAGGCCAACGTGTCGTCAAATCGGTGATGACAGCTTCTATATAAAAAAAAATTACTTACGAATAAAAAAGAGATGAATTTTCATGGTTGGTTTACTCCATCAGTATTTTATTCCCCTGTTATTGATTTTTCTTCACAATTTAAATTGGTTCTTATTTTATGTTTCCCATATCATTGTGGAAATAAACGTTTTATGACTTTATTTTATAACTTAAGGATTACATCGATATATTGCCATCATACTTGACGTGTATTGTGTAAATAATGCGCTGAATATAGGCAAAAATATCACGTTTGTTTTATAGTATTTGTTCGTTTCCCTTCATCTGGCATAACTTTTTTTGGCATAATCATCACTTGGCATAGAGTCTGTCAAGCGAAAGCTGTCCCAGAGAACCAGCGGGAATTTCAAAAAACCTGCAGCTGTTTACAGTAACTGTACACTGAATAAACGGAGTTGATACTCCAACACTGATGTGACAAGTTTAGGAAATCAAATAGTATTAACTTCGTTTATTCAGTGTACAGTTACTGTAAACAGCTGCAGGTTTTTTGAAATTCCCGCTGGTTCTCTGGGACAGCTTTCGCTTGATAGACTCTAATCATAATTTGGCATAGTCTTTTTTTTCAGAAACCGTATACTTTTCAGGATTATTTAAAATAGCATTGCATAGAGCCCATTAGGTTAGGTTAGGTTTATTTTATAACAATCCTTAAAAGTATACGGTTTCTGAAAAAAAATACTGTATGCCAATTGATGATTATGCCAAAAAAAGAAATGCCAGATGAATGTAAACCGTATTTGTTATTATAGCGGCAACAGAAATACATTATCTGTGAAAACTTCAACTGTCTGTCATACTTCATGAGTGAGATACAGCCTGATGACTGACGGACAGACAGACAGACAGCGGAGTCTTAGTAATAGGGTCCCGTTTTTACCCTTTGGCTACGGAA
Source organism: Acleris holmiana (assembly GCA_949316455.1). NCBI lineage: Eukaryota > Metazoa > Arthropoda > Insecta > Lepidoptera > Tortricidae > Acleris > Acleris holmiana. Next base: position 3,416,288 of record OX438790.1, on the reverse strand, counting down.
CACATAAGATGTATTGGGTACAATTTTCTAGCTAAGTAGACTTTTAGGAAGCGGGAGGAGTAAAAAGATAAAAAATGTTTATAAGCTTGGAATAGTCATGCCATGCTTTGTCCTTATCTGTCATTACGACATCTGAATTCGACAAAGTCTTCGGATGGAAAGAGAATGTACTAGAGTCTGGCAAACGAAAGCTGTCCCAAAGAAACAGCGGCAATTTCAAAAAACCTGCAGCTGTTTCCACTGAATGAACACTGAATAAAAGGAGTAGATAGTATTTGATTTCCTGATCTTTTCACATCAGTGATGGAGTATCAACTCCGTTTATTCAGTGTACAGTCAGTGTAAACAGCTGTAGGTTATTTGAAATTGCCACCATTTCTCTTGGACTGCTTTCGTTTGCCAGACTCTATAGTGCCGTGGTGCCTGGCACGGCCTCTAGCATGGGACTGCATGTGTGGACACACGTTAACCTCGTCTCATGTTCAAGGCTCCGCTGGTACTCCTGGATTTGCTGCTGACAATGCCCGAATTCTCAAACGGCGCAAGTACGCCTTTTTAAATTCAAATTAGGTATTCACGGCCCTTCCATTGAAACAATTGGGTTATCCCAAAAAAAAAAACCACTAGTTTTTAATTTTTTTTTCGATAAAATAGACTAATTGAAGACACTAATTTCACGGTTTTTGCATTTAAATCAATATATTAATTAATTTTAATTTTTAAAGAAAATGATTTTATGACGTCACTACAAGCTGGTTTGTTTGAGAAATGCTTTAAAACTATTGAATTCGTTTGAGAGTACGCGTTTCTGTCAGATCACGTAAAATGTCAATGTCAAGTCATGTCAATATAGGTAAACTAAAGTATTAATGGTATTGTGAACGTTATATTCTTATACCTAAATCATACTTACATTAGAGCTTTAGCTCCACGTATTTCAGCTACGTTGTGCTTGGAGCTGTCTCCCAAGTATGTCAATATCCTGACTACTATATCCACTTTGGGTAGATTAGTGGAATCAGCCCTTACAAAGTTTAATAAATGTACAGCGTTGGTCGTCATTATAAGCAAGAATATCGGTATCCAAGATCTGGCGATGGTCAATATGTGTAGCAGGATCGTCAGATTCCGTAGAATTTGAAGCAATGTTGTTAAAATACAGAAAATCAGAAAACGAGTAGTTATATGTTGCACACCAAACAAACCGAAATTTTATTTTTAGTTAGTTGAGTTTGACAATTTCACCCACAGACTAGCCTACGGGCGGAGGTTCCAAAACGGACTTGTATTTTAATCATACCATTTTTTTAAGATTTGACCTTGTCATGTTTATATACAGTTAAAAATGTCTTAATTTTAATAAGCGTTAAAATAAAACAGAAATAAATAAGACAAAATGCGATATACATTATTTATTTATTACTGCATTCCGGACTCATATTATATGCAGTACTATGGTTGATCACAGATTAGACACAACTTACCAATGAAGATCGTGACGTCACTAAATTACAGGTCAAATAATGTCAAATGATAAATTAGAAATAACTATTTAATACTAATTTTGTAAAATAATCTGATAACAGGGAATGGTTCTACAACCCTTTTTCTCGAAATGGTTTTTGAATCACTATACATTACAAAATTATGGGATAACCCAATTGGACCATGGTTTTCTGACACCAAAAAATTCGTCAAGGACGCATCAGAAACACTCGTGCATGTCTGTGGCGGTCCTCGGGCCGGTTCCTTTTTTGCTCAAAGGCTGAGTCCAGCGGTGCAGAGAGGAAACCTTTAGACATGCCCTTCTAATCTGTGGAGGAAACGCTGCGAGTGTCTTAGGCTCTGTTTACGCTTAGGCTCGATGCCTCTAGACATACTTTCTAATCTGTGCGATGCCTCACGTGAGTTCATTTGTTATAATTTATTTTTAATAGTAGTTTATTGAATGTATGTATGTATGTATGTAAACTCTTTATTGCACAAAGAAAAAATAACAATTACAAGAAATTTCGTACATATTCTTAAGATTAACATGTACAATGGCGAACTTATCCCTTTAAGGGATCTCTTCCAGTTAACCCAACCATGAACGAGGAAACTGTACGAGGATAGACAAGACAACAAAGATGTGCACAAGTAACTTAATGTTTACAACATTACAACTACATATAAATATACATATACATAAGTATGTAAATATACTTAAATTTAAATAAATACATGGCATGGCAAATCCAATTATGACTAGTGAGTGGAATTATGAGTGGTGGTAGGACCCTGTGCAGCGTCCGTCCGGATCGCTACAACCATCTTATCCATTAACCACCCGCCAAGCAACAGTGTTCGCATTGTTGTGTTCCGGTGTGGGGATAAGACAACCGGTGTAATTACTAGCATAGAGGTATTCCATCTTAGTCCTCAGGGTTGGCAACGCATTAAACAATAAATTAAAATTTAAAGACCGTAAGGACATTGTGTCCTTATCTGTTGAACGAATATTAGAACTCGCTGCAATAGAGTTAGAGCAATTCATAGTTGTATGTGTATATAGGCCACCATTAGGCAATTTCGAAATTTTTGAGAAGATTATGGAAACTGTTCTAATAAAATTATCTTATTCGAGAAAAAAAACAATTATATGTGGAGATTTTAATGTAAATATTTTAGAAAACAGTCCACTAACCAAAAGATTAATAAATCTTTTCAAATCTTTCGGCCTGACACATACTTTTATGGAGCCAACTAGAGTTACTAACACTAGCGCCACGTGTATTGATAACATTTTTACTGATATAATTCCTATTGGTAAGAGTGTGATCAGCAACCTGGAATCGGATCATTTGGGTCAATTAATTAAATTCAAGTCCGTATCGAATAATATTCCAAAAAAAGAAATTACTTTTGTGCCAGTAACTGCAGACCGTGTGGAAAGAATGAGACATAACCTAGTGCATAATTTGCCCTTTCTAACAACTGATAAGGGACCCAATGACATGTACAACTCATTCTTTCACACATTCATGAAACAATTTAACGCAGTATTTACATCCAAATCGGTTGTGGTTGGTGGTGCAAAGGTTTTCAGTGACTGGGCTACTGCGGACTTACATAAGCGTAGAAGAATACTGTATCAACTATATGAGGAACGGAGGTATAACGCGAGTGAGGAGTTTAAGGAACATGTCAAACAGTATTCTAAGCAATTCAAGATAGACTGCCGTATAACTAAGCGAAATTTTTTAAGTAACAAAATCTTGAATAGTTCTGATGTTATTAAAACGACCTGGAAAATAATTAATGAAGAAACAGGTCGCCGAAAAAAGAACATTAACGACTATCGTTTAAAAGTAGATGGTAAAATAATAGATTCCAATCCAGATATCGCAATTGAATTTGAAAAGTTTTTTACCGATATACCAGTGTCCACGACTAAGTGCTTGAACTCTTCGCCTGCGTCTGCCATTGTACTTTTAGAAGATAACGTGCCTGAATGCAGTATATACTTTGAATTCAAGCGCGTTACTGCCTTGGATGTAATTAAGGCATTCAACTCAATCAATATAAAGAAAACCAGTGACCTTTGGGGAGTGTCGGTCCATGTACTCAAATCCTTAATTGAAGTCATAGCATCTGACTTAATGGTCGTATTTAATCACTGTGTTGATTGTGGTGAGTTTCCTGATCTTATGAAACATAGTAAGATAATTCCATTATTCAAAACGGGTAGTACTTTTGACCCCACAAATTTTAGACCAATATCCATACTACCCACTTTCAGTAAAATATTTGAGAAATTGATTTTGTCACCGTTAGCGGAACATTTTCGGTATAATAATTTATTACACAATAAACAATTTGGTTTTACTCGGGGTCGCTCGACAACCGAAGCTGGTGTTGAGTTGATTAAAAACATTTTTAATGCCTGGGAAGGGTCACAGGATGCTTTAGGTATTTTTTGTGATTTGTCCAAGGCCTTCGATTGCGTTAACCATGACACATTGATCAGGAAACTACACCACTATGGATGTTGAGGATGGTCACTCAACGGTGTCTCTACGTAGCTCGTTCGGTTAATTAAAAAAGGGTTCAGGTTCAGTGGACTGTATATTTTATGGTTAATGGTTCTAGTTACACGATTCTAAGCAAAAGATTCTAGTTAAAGGTTCAAAACTGATTCTAAACTTAACAAGGTTCGAGGTTCGAGAATGAGCGAGGTTCGACAATGAGCGGGGTTCGAGGATGAGTTCTTCCTTGCGGTTCGTGGTTCAGTTGCTAAGAAGTTCTCTCCAATTTTGCTCCAATGTTCGTCGGAATGTTCGTCCAAATGTTCGTTCGGAATGTTCGTCCGAATGTTCGTTCGGAATGTTCGTCCGAATGTTCGCTCTGAATGTTCGTTCGGAATGTTCGTCCGAATGTTCGCTCTGATTCACTTTTGCTCCTTTGGGTTCCTCTGGTTCACTCTTCAACTGCTCCTACTGCTACTACTGCTCTATTGCAACTACAATGACTGAGGGTGTGTTCCGGTATATATACCCCCAGGCTTTACCGTAAAGTGAGCCGTTTGCACACGGCACCAATTCGCTCTTTTTTGTGTTCGAGATCCTCTATGAATTATACAATTTTAATTTCTCTTCCTAGAACCTGCCTATCGATTTCTCTATGAAAGAGTGCATATTAAAGCTTAGGTTGCCGCCCGTCTATATGTATATGTCCTACCACTGTAACATTCTTACTTTCCCGGTGGTAGGACATTCAGTAGCTTCGGGAGGGCCCAATCCCAGTTTATTCCTGATTGGAACCCTCCCATGCTTTCGGAGAGTACCCGACCTTCAGGACCAAGGTTAGATATGAGGCCGGGTACCTCGGGGATCACAATAAAACAAACATGGTCGTTATAGGTTATGGGGACGAGCGGCAATAAAATAAAAGGTTCACATTCCATAAAACATTACAAACTAGACAAAAATCTTATGAAATAGTTACGCAATACGCTAATTCGAATCTAACAAGATTCTATTAGCGTAAAAAACGAAAGCGAGCGATTCGTCCGTAACAATGGAGTTAGAGGTACTGCGCTAAACTTAATAAAAACGTACTTATACGGGAGAATACAAAGGGTAGACGTGAATGGAGTACAATCACCTGGGTCATTGGTCTCAATGGGCGTACCACAGGGCTCAATATTGGGTCCATTTTTATTCCTCATCTACATAAATGACTTACCTTACCTTATAAAGGACAACCATGATATAGTATTGTTTGCTGATGATACGTCACTTGTGTTCAAAGTTAAACGACAACAGCAGTTTAATGTCGATGTTAACAATGCTATATCAAAAGTAGTCGATTGGTTTAGTGTTAATAATTTATTACTGAATGAAAAAAAGACGAAATGTATAAAGTTCATGACTACTAATGTGAAAAATAGTCAAACTACTGTAACTATTAAAATTAATGACAAACTAGACCTAGTTAATGATACAGTGTTTCTTGGTATAACGTTAGACTCCAAGCTCCAATGGGGTCCTCATCTTGCTGGATTGGCGGGTAGACTCAGTTCAGCAGTTTTTGCAGTTAATAAGATTCGGCAATTAATAGACTTAGATACCGCTCGATTAGTTTATTTTAGTTACTTCCATAGTATTATGTCATATGGTATTTTACTGTGGGGTAGTGCTGCTGATGTAAATAGCATCTTTGTTCTGCAGAAGAGGGCTAATCGTGCTGTCTACAGGATGGGCTAGAGAGACTCGCTTAGAGATAAGTTTAAAGAAATTAATATATTGACCATGCACAGTCAATACATTTATGAAAACATTATTTATGTTCATAAAAACATCGCTAAATTTAGAAAGAACTGTGACATACATAATGTTAATACCAGAAATAAATATAAGCTCGCAGTGCCCTTCACGCGGCTCCATAAAATAAAAAACTCTTTTATGGGTAATTGTATTAGGTTCTATAATAAGCTCCCAAGTAATGTTACTGAACTATCAGTAAATAAATTTAAGAGTTACGTTAAGCGTAAACTAATTTCTAAAGCATATTATAGTATTAAAGACTATATTAATGATAACAATGCTTGGGACTGAATTGCTTGTAATAAAATGTTTAGTCCTTACGACAAAAGGTTGCGAACGTCGAAAAAAAAAAGACATCCGACAGAGTTTCTTACAGGTTCTTCTCTGATCGGTCGCGATTTGAACCTGCAGTCAATTTAGGCTAAGTCGCTACTATGACGTTTCAAAAGAGTTTATTATTTGTAAACCTACTTGAATAAAGATTATTCTGATTCTGATTCTAATTCTTTGATGTCTTAAGATTATAGTCTTGAGAATTCAAATGTCTATGGGTCTCAGATTCCACTTACCATCAGGTGGCCTGAGTGCTCGGGTGCCTTCTCCTTAACATAAAAAAAAAATAGGTCTTTTAAGCATGGCATAACTATTCCAAGCTTATTCCACCTTTATTAGTAAAGGGGTAAGTATGCCGCACGATCACTTTTACACCCACGTACACTGCAATGTAATGCAAAAAAACCGCTGCGCGTTGTCTCGTGACCAATCGCGTATGAGTGCGATGCGACGTTACGCGAAGCATTCGCGAAGCGCAAAAAATTGTTTGCAGTTTTGAAAACGTCGGTTATTATTTTTCATCGAGTTCAAAAGAGGAGGAGGTTCTATGTTCGGCTGTATAAAGTATACAGGGGTTCTACTTTTAAATCCTTAGTTATCCATTTTGCTCTCGATGCGTAACTGATTTGCAAATTACGGATTTCAAAGTAGAGCCGCAGTGTTATAAAGCCGAACATAGAACTTTTTTCATACAGAATCATTTTTATTTAACTATTTATTCGATTTATGTACGGCACCAGTAATTACAATTTATTTGTATAGTAACTGCTTTTGTTACGTGTATCATTACTTTATTTATTAATAATTTGCTATTTAAAACGACTAAATTGGGCGGCGCGACGCGATTCCAAGGAGGATATTAGTCGCGACGTATAGCTTTGCATTGAGCTGTCAAAAAATTGCGTCGCATTAAGTTCGCGGGCTACGACACCGGATTATTCATTTCTGGTTTCTCTCATTTAGTACTGTTATAAAAACCGAGTTTAAAAATGTAATCATTCGAACTTCCCTAATTCACCATAGACTTTAGTTCTGTACCAATTCTGTACTTGGTCTGTGCCATAGACATTTTTTCCATCCGGATCCGGAAATAAACTTTTAATATTAGACTGTGTTTTGAGTGGTTATCAAGTTATATTTTGATTGCTGCTTGCTGCATTGTTCCGACTTATATATTTAAAGAGGAACTATAATTTTGAATACTCGAATTGTTTCTTACAGCAATGTCGACCCCAGCTTTGCGTCAGCCAAAATTAATAAATTCAATGAGAAAACCGATAGCGAAATTACTTGTGTCGGACAGTCAGAACGTGATTATAACTCTTAAGGACTGTAAAAAACTTGTGATATCTTCGGATGCTTACCACGGTATATTAACTGTGGGAAATATGTACAAATGCTTATTCTGCGGGACAGAAATGGAGTTGGATAATAAGCTTAAAGACGATCATAAGATTTCCAATAAACATATGAAGACAATGGAGCGCTACCCTCATTTGGAAGAGTTTTCCGAAAACTTGTTGAGAAAGGTAAGGATTTTTGGTCATGGCGGGCCACCGCGGTATTCCGCAGTGATTTCGCCTATGTCAAGTGAGTAGTAAAAGCGGGTTTGAGCCATTTGTTCTATGGAACTTCGCATTTTGTATTAAGTATGAAGTAATTTTCAATACAAAATTCGTAGTTCCATCCATGGAACAAATGGGACATACCGGTAAAAGCCGGACTGTCTGAAAGGTAATAACCAAATTTTTCATGTAGGTATAGGTTTTTTATGGGTTGGATTACCTATAAGTTTAACATGTGTCTCTGTGTACCTATCTGTCTCTGGCATTTTAGCTCCCAAACTAATGGACAAACACGAACGAGTTTAAAAAAAAGAATGTGGGTAAAATCTTTGATCCACTTCTCAAAGACCGATTGAGCTATGTATACCTACATAAATTCAAGGACAAAACAGTAATACAAAGATTGATTATTAACCTATTCTATTCTATGGCATTGGAAGGTGGTGGCAGGATGCCCACTATACTTAACATAGACCCACCTTGTTCATTAGATTGTTCTTGTTAAACAGTAAGTGAGTGGGTAAAAATAAGTACAGTCTGCTCCAAAAGCTTGTCATTATTGCCACTTTAAACCGGATGAGATGTAGCTCTGAGTGATCTGACACAACATAAACACTCGCTGCCAGGATCCTGCTTGTCGGGTCCATTATGCATAGAAACCACAGTGCTTGTCAGTGAATACGGTAAATGTCTCACAAATTCGCTGTCATTGTTTCAGCTTTCTCAACACGACCTGTACTGTTCCATATGTCACGTAGTGGTGCTAACTCAGTTCCTCGCTCGGCATGTTTCTGCGGACACCCACCGTGATCTCCTAGTGAAGGCGGAGATGAAAGCCAATATTTACAAGCCGTATTAGTTTGTACCCTCTATTTCAATGCCCACTTACAAAGTTCAAGGTGTATTTCGCCAATCTCGAGTTTTAGATGATCACCATGAACTTATTAAAGAAATAAATTAATAAAATAAATTAATAAAATAAATAAATATCAGGGGACAATCTAACACAAAATAACCTAGTCCAAAACTAAGCTCTAAATAAAATAATTAAATATTTATTTCATTTAGTATTTATTTCTCTGTATAAGTAAGTTTATTGTTGTCTAGTGCCCATAGTACAAGCCTAGAGTGTAGTTTGGGACTAGGTCAATTTGTGTCACATTGTCCCCTCATATATCATCTATAACTTACAAATGACTTTATTTATTAAGGATACAAAATTCTTAAGTAGGCATCTAATTTAAATTCCAGGTAGGTGCTAAATTCTAATTGGGCGTTTTCCAAAAAAAGTGTACATTGTTAAGGACCAAGTCAAGAAAATTTAACTTAATTAACTTATCTATCTAAATGTACGGCTAGTTTTCGTGACGAAATTCTTAACTTTATCCTGAACGATGTACCTACACTTTTTTTGGAAAACGCCCAATCAGAATTAAGCACCTACCTGGAATTTAAATTAGATGCCTACAAATTTTATAAATAAAGTCATTAATAAATAAATAAGCCCAATTACCACATCTTATTTAACTATCTTTGAACATTGATACAATATTGTAAACTTAATGAGTTCTCCCTCTAAAAAGAAGATTTATTTATTTCATGTATGCAATTACTGTGTGCCAATAATAAATAAGCTTTAGTTAGAAAAAAGATTTATATACTGTGTTACAAATATTATAAAATTATCATGCATTTGTTAAGGTAATTAACTAAAATGTGAACAAAGAAACCGCATGTCATACTTCATTAGCCAATACAATAAACACCACTGGTATGGTATGTCACGCTCGCCGAAACAGTTTTTATTGGCCATCTAAAGGTGGGTACGAATTAGAGCAGCCTCGGGTCGAGGCACGCGCGGCTCACCTATTTTGCTCAAATTCGTACGCGCTCACGCGCTGTGCGCGAGTAGCGGGCGAGCGGCGCGCGGCGAGCCGTCGAGTCGGTCTTTTGACCGTGCTCAAAGGCGCCTCGGTGTGCGTGCCTCGCGTAACCTTGACGTGTATCTGAGCGTGCCGCGGGCAGAGCGACAAGTTCTAACTTGTCTTTGGGCGAGGCGCGTACAAATTTGATAAAGTTGCCGAGCCGTTCCACTACCGAGGCGATTTCTTCTTCTTTTTGTTAATAATTCGGTGAATTATGATAAACGCAGCCGCGGCTGTCATCGTGTCAGATGCCATTTTGAAACGAGCGTCAAGTACGCTGCCTCACCCGCGCATGTTTGGGTCGCGAGCATGCATCAGGCTGAGCCGCTCAGATTCGTACCCAGCTTAAGAGAGAGGTTTGGTTTGTGTACATTTAATTCAGTGCCTAAAGAAATAGAGTATAGTTACATTAATGGTTATTTTTTACAATAGAAAGTTTAACTATTTCTTTGATACACGAGACCCTTTATCCTCATGAGACCTGGTGTTCCATGGAGTGATGGCACCAGTGTTGGACACTATAAGCCGGCAAGGATCAATAGTGAACACTTCATTCTTAATTCAAAGATCACAAATACGGTCACAAATTAATTGTTTGCAAAACAAATTAATAACGCTTATCTACTGTAAAATGAAATGAGAATTAAATGTCCATCATTGTTCCTAGCCCATTACTGGTTCCATCCTCTAATCAACGCAATTTAGTTTAAACTTTATTGTAACGGGAATACAGTTCATTTTAATTTGTTTCAAATTTGAAAATGTGTGTGTGCAAAGGAAATTGAACTTTATCTCCTTGGTGGTAGATTCAAATTTGCCCTCTGTGTTTTGGGGGTCATGAGGCCATAGCAAAACCCGCTCATTCCCACAATAACGTAATTTTAAGATACCAAATTCTTAATATACTGGAAACTACCAACTATTTTGAATCTGGTGTTTTGGAAACCCACATTATAGTCCATTCGCTTAGATAGTGTCTCTACACCTACACGCACTTGTGGTTATTGTAGTAAAATTCGAAATTAATTCGACATAAACTGACAAACTCACTCGCATTCGTTTACGCGGCGGCATCCTTTGACATAAGGCGGCACGTGCCAACTATGCCAAGGCGGCGCGATACAAACGCGACAACACTAAGCGAATAGATAATCAGTATTTTATTCCATTAGATCTCTATTAAGGAGTTATAAGACTATGGTCCTGGACTAGACTAGGTTCTAGAGTGGCCTTCCACAAGGTGGATGACAGCTGCAGAGGACCGGTCGTTGTGGATAACCTTGGGGAAGGCCTTTGTCCAGCAGTGGACGTCTTCCGGCTGATAATGATGATGATGAAGACTAAGGTTTTGCCCAAAGATATTAGTTTAAGTTTTTTCTTTAAGTAGATTTTTAAAGCCCATAATGGAAAAATCATATAGAAACCTGCACATTTGAACAGCTGAGTGTGTATGAGGGTAAATGCACAAAAGATCGTAACACGTTGAAGCGTACTTAAATCTGGGTACGAATCTGAGCGGCTCAGCCTGAGGCATGCTCGCCCCGCGCGGCAAGCTGCTCGCGAGCCAAACTTTTGCACAAAAACGTGCGCGGGTGCGGCAGCATGCTGGCTGCGAGACGACATTTCAAAAAGCCGCGGCTGAGTTTATCATAATTCACCGAATTGTTAACAAAAAGAAGAAATCGCTCGGTGGTGGAACGGCTCAGCTACTTTATATCAAATTTGTACGCGCCTCGCCCACGGACAAGTTAGAACTTGTCTTTCTGCCCGCGGCATGCTCGGATACTCGTTCAAATTACCTTTGAGCACGGTCAAAAGACGCGACTCTCGGCGGCTCGCCGCTCGCCCGCGGTCAAAAGTACCAAGTTCTAGTCTCTTCTGTTTATGACATAGGCCATAAAATAAAGCTTAAAAAAAATACAAAAATATATCCAAATTTTGAGCATGGATCCTTGCATATGAGGGGTTAAGTTTGAAATTGTGAAGACAAAACCGGGATCATCCTACATTGACAAAATCATACTTAGAAACTATTTTGTTTCTTTAACTGAAAAGTAAAGGGCTATTTTTATATTTCTAGGTAATAAGTGTGTAGTTGAAATTAAATGATTTCTCTTCTTTATTTATTTTAGTTTTGAAATGAGTTGAACTCCTGTCTCTTACCCATCCTGTGCACAGGGGTTTGATTTGTTGTCTCGCTGATGTCGATTTTATCTAGGAGCAGGCCCCCTTTTGGATTTGATATCATATAGATGCTATGATATCTAATTTATTACGGGGGTCCGCTCGTAGATAAATTCACTACATAATACATTGATTTTAAAGTTACTCATTTATTGTTGTTGAGATACAAAAATGAAACCCCTGATAGACAATACATTAGTAAATTGTCAAGGCAGCGAAGTGATCAATTGCACCCTTAGATATTTAAACTGCATGAGTGTCACTGTGCCTATAGTTCAAGGATGCAATTGATACTTTTATCTTAGTTAAAAGCAAATTTTCATTTTGACTGAGTTGCGGTTTTATGTTAAATGAAACAATATGTTTTTTGAACTTATATTTAATGCAATAACATCTACAAACTACCGCCTTCGCTTCTTTGATCGTTTCTTCACGTTTTTCTTGCCGATTTTGTTTATTTTCGCGATTTTCCGTTTGTGAAGCCACACAGGGTACTGACCGTTTTCGTCCTTCATGGTTTTACTGTTAAAAACCCGTTTTTTACCATCCTCTCCCTCAACCTCGATTTTCTCGTCGTCAGAACTCATTTCGACGTCTTCTTCAGGTTCGGGTTCAGGTGCTTTCGGTTTCTTCTTTTTATTTTTGAGTTCACTAGCGTCTAGAAAAATTACTTGGTCAGATTCCATAACCTCACTTTCCGTGACCTTTACTTCTTCTTTTACTCCGAGCATTTTCTTAAGCCTGGCCAGTTCTTTTACAGCATAGCGTTCACGCTTTACAGCTCTACATTTGCGCTTCCATCTGCTTCGGAGGGACTTGGCCATTTTAGATAAAATGTACCAAAATAAAAACAAACGTGGAACACGAGCTCAGTGTCAAATTGAAAAGAGTTTTGTTTTTAAATTACACAAATATAGCATAGAGAATGAAGCTGTTTAAGCCTTCATGTTAGTAATTCGTTAATTCAGCTTGGGAAGAATATAGTTCACGTACATCTTTGCAAGATACTAATAATATCAAATTCCTAGCCTACTAAGTTTTACATTTTAGCTGCTATTTTATTGATATGCTAACTAAAATATTAAAAAAAAATAATATATATATTGCTCCGTTAAAGGAATGGCATAGCAAGTATAGCAACACTAAAATTTGGTTTGACATTTCGTCTCAGAGTTTGCGTCCGAGACCGAAAACCAAAGCCAAAGCTCGTTCGCAATTTCTTTTTTTCAAAGAAGCTGATGAATTTTGGAATCATTCCAATAAATTTTGTTTACATTTAGTGTCTTGTTAATCAGCACTTTAGCTTAAGCAAGTGTCTTTGTTCTTTTCCTTTGTGTGCACTACATATTTATTACTTAGCTTTGGGTAACTAAAGAAAGTAAATGTTATTTTAGTAAATAATGGGTTCTCTTCAAGCTGACAGTGAGGAGAAACAGGAGATGGATGATAGCGGTTGTATACAAGACGGTAAGTAATTTTGCAATGTTTTAAACTCATGAAAACCCCTTTATTTTACGGTGTTTGTGTATTTTTTTTTATATAAATCAACTTAGCTTTGTGTAGAAGCTTTATTGATATCACCGTTTATTTCTCGTATCCTTGATCCACAAATTCTGAAATCCTTGTTAAATTTCATGTTTCTACCCACATATATGCTAAAAAACATTCAGTCACAATCATAGAAATAGCTATCTAAGATAGTTGCCTATAATTATAATTACATGTGTTTTACCAAGATAAAAGTGCAAAAAACGACTCGTTTTAACGCCCTAATACGAGCATGTGGTGGTAGAATTAAGTAAATATTGGGCCCCTATTTCACCATCTTGACAATGACACGTGACAGGTGACAATTCGGCGTACATTGCAAAGATAACAGGCTGATACATCACTAGGTATCATATAAGCTGCACCATGAGAACTGAATTGTCACCTGTCACCTGTCCTTGTCAGGATGGTGAAATAGGGGGCAGGTGACAATCACACATTGATTGTTGATCTAGTCACAAAGTTAGCTAGACAATTCATAATTTTTTTATTTTTATTTTTTATTTTTTTTTATGTTAAGGAGAAGGCACACGAGCACTCAGGCCACCTGATGGTAAGTGGAATCTGAGACCCATACACATTTGAATTCTCAAGACTATAATCCTAAGACCTCAAATGCGTTGCCAACCCTGAGGACTAAGATGGAATGCCTCTATGCTAGTAATTTCACCGGTTGTCTTATCCCCACGCCGGAACACAATAATGCGAACACTGTTGCTTGGCGGGTGGTTAATGGATACGATGGTGGTAGCGATCCGGACGGACCCTGCACAGGGTCCTACCACCACTAATTACCCATGCCCATCCAACACCCTGTGCGCATCCATGTACACCCAACGATTTTTGGCTGACATAATCGCCCCATTTGTTGAAATAATTTGGAAAGAATTGACTTTGAACAAATATCAGTGTTTGTCTCACAAATATTCACCCTTAATAGAGATAGAACCCGGGACCGATGGCTTTGTAATAACTAGACTAACAGGTATATCACAAATTTGTAAAGGTTGTTTTTTTCATTATTGGATTTTCTAATTATAGCCATTTATTTCGACCAAAATTTTTAAAATACATTTTAGATCTTATGCATAACTTAGTCTTTTTCAACATCGGTAATATTGTGGTCGATTTGCCTTGCTGCATAGGCTGACCCAAGCTTCTTCCATTTGCCTCACTCAAGCCTAGCCGTCCTTCTTCATGTTGACCCAGCATTGTTTTTAAATTCATGTTCCCATCTTGTATAAAGTCTTCCTTTGTTCCTTATCGCTTCACGTGGGTATGATTCAGTTGGATAAACGGTATTTGTTATTTACGACATGACACAACTTCTCGAAAAATATAGCCGTTTATTTCTTATAAGAATCTTTTTTCTACAAGTTTTCTTGGTGTTTGATCTATTTTTAGATAAGCTGGCTGGTTGGTTCCATCTAAACTTTTTTGAGTCTTCATTTGCTTATGGAAACCAAACTCAGGAGGTCAAATTCAAGTCCTGCAGAAAAAATGTTGCCATCTTCCACAGAGCCTATTCTTGACCGGATAAAATGAGATGTCTGGGTAGGAGATGGTCATGGTGAGATGCCCAGCCGATCAACCCCACCCTGTCTTTCTAACCTGTTTCCCTTGGTAGACCCTTAGGTCACTGGCCCCGTGACACTCCCATCCAGCATGGTTCCTTCTTTTTTCCCACAGAACAGATGTCTTAGGCCGCATTTTCAGAATGTCTTAACGTTTTATTTACCATTGGACGTCGGTCAATTATGCTTGTTGCTAAATCTCGACTGTCTCTTGTGAGTTTCTTTATCGTTGACGACTGTCTTTCTATTCAATATCCATCTCTATATAGCTTTGGCGCCCTAGTAGCTCGTGTTAAGGTACCGAGTTCGCCCCCGCGGTTACTATGTATCTAAGGAAAAACATCGCGAGAAAACCTGCAGATTCGAACAGCTGCGTGTAAGAGGGTAGTTACACAAAAGATCCTAAAGCAGTGTGACCAAAAAGGGTCCATCTGTAAGATAAGATAGGTCCTTCCCTAGGGTTTATGCCATCTCCATAACGAATTAAAAGGCCGCCATACACGGGGCAATTATCGTAACGATATCCGTAGGTATCCGTAGTTGCGATGTTAAAATCGGGCGATGGATTGTACGTGTGTGGCAGTATCGCATCCAAATTCCCATCGAAAAATGTGTGGCGACCTAGCGACATCTAGTGACAACTTGTAACAAACAACTCGCCAGCGCCACCAGCGTCAGATAGCGCAACTAAATCTGACAGTGTGCTACATCGCGCTAACGAAGTTTCTTCAGTCGGTTGACTTATATACCACTTCCAACTTCATCTACATGGACTTCGGTCCCCAGGCACAACACCCGCCTGGAGAGAGTTCTCTCTATTGTCCTCACTACTACATTGGTGATCTCACGATATCGTTTCAGATTGATCGTAACGACGGATCGTTCCGTACATGGCGGCCTTAATATAAATCTAACTAGTGGCCTATTGCATATGAAATAATAGATAATAATATAAGCGGAAATCTTTTTCAAACAGTATGTATTAAAAACCCGACTGTAATAAATAATAAAAAGAAAAATATTGTTCGTAGTCGAAGGCCAAACACGTGTAACAAATGACACAAACATTGCTTACCTACGCCATCTACCATCCGGTAGCGGAACTAATATCTGGACATATCACAAGCGTAGTACCGCCACTGCCTGCTAGATGGTCCTCAAAGTCTATTTTTTTTTTTTAATTTTTGTCTGCCATTTTTTAATAATAACCAGCGAACAAGTCAAATCGATAGACACCTCATTTGTCAAAATCGGTTCATTAGGAACGGCGCTAGAGTGGAACATACATAATATACATAGAAACATACATAGGGTGTCAAAATCATTACCCTTCCTTTGCTTTGCCGTAGTCGGGTAAAAAGAGACTTCCACTTGTATCACAAGTTACAAGCTTTTATGAAACTGGCCCCAGAGATACTTATAATGGAACTAGGGGCCGCCAGCGGCTTCGTCCCGCTGCAAATTTCTTGACTTTCCCGGTGGATTTTACAGTTTTTTTTTCTTTCATAAGAACCTTCTCCTGACAGTAACAAACGCAATAAAAAAGAATTAGCGAAATCGCTTCAGCTGCTCTCGAGATTTGCGCTTAGCAACACATTCAGCGATTCATCTTTATTATTGTTATTACGGAATTTGTGTTGTTTTTCACTCAATCGAGACAATTTTATCCGTTGACGCATTTTACCCTTGCGAGGTGGCGCCGGTCATTACTCTGAAAGTACGGAGCGGCCATTGATGCTTATTTCTGATCCAACTCTTTATTAGGTATGCGACGATTCGTCCCTTACGATTACAATATTAATCGACATTTCGGACGACACGCTAGCCTAGTAGGTAGTGACTCTGCCTTCGAAGCTAGGGGTCCTGGGTTCAAATCCTGGTAAGGGCAAATATTTGTGTGATGAGCACGAGTATTTATTCCTGAGTCTTGGATGTTTTCTATGTATTTAAGTATTATATTTCTCTATGTAAGTAATTTTATCGTTGTCTAGTTCCCATAGTACAAGCCTAGAGCTTAGTTTGGGACTAGTTCAATTTGTGTGGCATTGTCCTGTGATTTATTTATTTATTTGTCACGGTAGCGATGCATAATGATTAATTAAAAAAAGCAAGTCAAGTGCGAGTCGGACTCGCGCACTGAGGGTTCCACACTAACTTATAAAAAATGTATTGAGGGACAAACTTGACTTTGCCGTTGGAAAACTATTGTCTACGTGTATCGATACAGTGTGCACCACAGTGTACATACCATAATGCTCACTTTTTGTTTTTTTTTGGATTGATATTTTTTTATGCTGGTTCGAAATCAAATAGGGTTTGAATTCACGACTTTTTTAATTTTTGCCAATTTAAGGGTTAAAAAATATATTGTTTTGTGACGTAGCAACAATTTTCGGATTTTTCCCTTGTGCTGTAAGACATTCCATCTTGCTAAATTTCAGGATTCTAGGACTATGGGAAGTACTATATAAATTTTGATTCCCTTGCGACATAAACGTCCCTATCTTTTTTTACGTTAACTTGGATGTTTTTTTCACAGCTTCAAGGGACTGTAGACTTGAGTATGTGGTTTTAATTTCAAACTCGATACCTCCACGCGTTGCCGAGATAAAGGGTCTTGAAAGACGGTCGGACGGACGAACGACAAAGTGATCCTATAAGGAAAAAACGGATTTTTCCTAAAAATTAGATAAATTTCGAAGTTTGTTCGCGAAGTTTTTTCTTTACAGTGATAAATGTTTAAAAAAACCGGGCAAGAGCATGTCGCTCAGTGTAGGGTTCCGAAGCCGTTAAGTACTACAAACATAAAAATCAACAAGTAATAACTAATTTTCTATTTAAAGTCAATTGGTGCCGTCTTAGATAAACACTTTAATCCCCTGTGTCTCAAAAACCAATGATGTCTACTTAGTCGTGATAGGTTTCCCTTAAAATTCGTTATATGCTCTTTCATTTAAGATTTTTTTCAGATTTTATTGTATCACCTTGTAGGCGTGACTAATATGTATATTCATGCCAAATTACAGCTTTCTAGTACTAAGAGTCTGCGCTAGGCGGCGGATGGACGGACATGGCGAAACTATAAGGGTTCCTAGTTTGACTACGGAAGCTTAAAAACGGATAACATCCATCACTCTCTGACAAGTACAGTGCGAGAGTGACGGATGCTTTATCCACCGCGACAAACGCGACCATAATACCGTTCATGGGCGTCATGTTCATTGCGATCCAGATCGTGGAACACTATCGACTTTAGCATATTGTTACGTACGTGGAGGGTAGGTAACTGATAGAAATGCACACACCGATAATTAAGAGCTAGTCTTTATTAACACACTCACTTAATCGTGACAAACAATTATCGCACAATAAACTTCGTATACTTATGTAGATGATCGCCCGGGTCGCTCTTGTTCGCACTGTTCGCCCTCCAAGTAATGAATGAAACACGCCGCCGCGCGCCTCATCTTATATACTCCCTATCGCCGAATATTCCAGAATGACCGATGAACCTTGACTCGCCGGGGACGTTCTATACAGGGCGTCCCACGGCTATGCCACATGAAAGGAAAGTACCTTGAATATTGTAGATGGAACATTTTACTGAAAAAAGACATTATTTTAATTTAAAAAACAATTTAAACTGCATTCATAGATATTTCAATAATTACATGGTTGAACCGGGAATAGAACCCGTTACACGAGAAAAATAATTACCCTGTAGCAGTCTTCTGCCTAATAATCTACAGTGTATAAGCTACACTGTAGCTTTATCATACCGATCGAAAGGCTTCATCATAAGGATTATTTTTTGCTAATTAACATAGTGTCAGAAATCAAAGGAAGACCATGAATTTTAACATTTTTAATACAAAATTAATCAATTTATCAAATGCTCAAAATGAGTCCCTTCGTGTTGAATACAAAGTCGCACTTTTTTGATTATTTCGCTCCCTGTCTTTTTTTTGATCTTGTTGTGGTGGATATTGTTTGTAGCTCGTGGACACTTTCGTACTGGTTCTTGTAAACAACATTTTTGAAATAACCCCATAAAAAAACATCTAAAGTGTCATTCTATGGAACTTGCTAACTATGTAAACAAGCCGCCATACTAAAATTGACATTAGATGTCAATTTCAATATATTGTTTGTTTACATAGTTAGCAAGTTTTTTTTTTTATTTTTATTTTTTATGGCATTGAGACGGCAAACGAGCACACAGGCCACCTGATGGTAAGTGGAAACTGTGACCCATAGACATTCGCATTCACAAGACTGCAATCCTAAGACTGCAAATGCATTGCCAACCCTGAGGACTAAGATGAAGTTCCATAGAATTACAGTATAACTCTATCTATCTCTCTATCTATCAGCTTTTCATTTTTCTGAACAAAATTTCACATCAAATGTTAAAATTCATGGTCTTCCTTTTATTTCTGACACTATGTTATTTAGCAAAAAATAATCCTTATGATGAAGCCTTTCGATCGGTATGATAAAGATACAGGGTAATTATTTACCTCGTGTAACGGGTTCGATTTCCGGTTCAACCATGTAATTATTGAAATATCTATGAATGCAGTTTAAATTGTTTTTTAAATTAAAATAATGTCTTCTTTCAGTAAAATGTTCCATCTACAATATTCAAGGTACTTTCCTTCCATGTGGCATAGCCGTGGGACGCCCTGTATAGTTTGATAATGGAACGTTCTACCCATTGCGGCCTTGTATTACAATAGCGACGGCCTTGGCCTTGAACTCGATTGAACCCGTTAACAATAGGGACGTCCTTGACTCGGCGCCTCGATTCTAATCTACCTACCTACCGAACCATACCTACTCGTAACAATATTTAGTAAGTGGCCTCGTGAATTCTGTAAAAAAATAAGGTACTTCCTTACAGACTGCTTTTGCCTTCGTCCACAGCGCCACCAGCTACGAAGAACGGCTATTACCATGAAGTCCAGCTGCTAGACCTCTCTGATGATGTCCTGCTCCTCATCCTGAAACACCTGGCGCCGAGGGACCTGAAGTCGCTGGGGTTGTAAGTAAGCCCCTCGTTTGGGCACCACTTTAAGTTTTGCTTGCTGATGAACACGTGCTACTTAAGGATTTTTCTGAACACTGATTTTTCGGTTTGTGGTCTGTAAACATCACTTTTATGACGGGCCGTTTTCATTAGTTCGAAATTGACAGTGTAGCGCACAACTTACAAACATACATACGAACAGTGCAAGTTAAGGGACTAACTTGGGCCAACTAACTTGACGTGCGATTTTCTGTCATCTTCCTTAATATAGGAACGAAGAAAGAAAGAAAGGCAATCGTTTAATTAGTGCCTATAATAATTTCAAAACAAAGTGCAAACAACTTTAACCTCCTAAGGCCTCTCGTACAAAAAATTGTACATAATACGTTAATTAGAAAATAGACCTATTGCAAAGGAGATAAAATAGGTTTTCCTTTGTTTTGATGAGGTACAATCAAACTAGAAAATTGACTCTATTGCATTTGTAATAGGTTCATATTCCATTGGCAAATTTCGTTGTATGGTGGGTCTTAGGAGGAACAACTATTTCTATCTAAAGACACTAAAAGGGCGACCAGCTCAGCATAAATGCTGCAGCATGTAGCCATAGCGCTGACTTACAGGTGGACCCACCGATACGACAATGATTACATGCGGAAGGCAGTCAGAAAATTACATAAAGTTACACTAACAAAAATCCTTACAACGAGACACCACAGCAACAATGACATCGCTTAAGGCAACCAAGACATATTTTTAGGGTTCCGTAGCCAAATGGCAAAAAACGGAACCCTTATAGATTCGTCATGTTTGTCTGTCTGTCCGTCCGTATGTCACAGTCACTTTTTTCCGAAACTATAAGAACTACACTGTTGAAACTTGGTAAGTAGATGTATTCTGTGAACCGCATTAAGATTTTCACACAAAAATAGAAAAAAGATCTAGTAAGTAGTTTTTTTTTAATACGTCATAAAAACATTGATCAAAGCTACAACGAACTTTTATATTATGTTACTTGCTGCTACGGAACCCTTCATGGGCGAGTCCGACTCGCACTTGGCCGCTTTTTTTTTATAAGTGATGCCTACACTCTGTAGGGAAATAACATGTTTCTCAAGAGTAGATAAAGAAGCATGACCAACACAGTGATCCCGTATAGGCGGTGGAATATTGTTCCATATTTTCATGGCGGCATACTTAAAACTTCCCGAAATGCCGCGGATTTATACCGCGGAACTACTAGACGTGTTAGGTGCGCTCTTCTAGACCAGGTAAGTTTATCTTAAAGATTGGAGGAGATTGTTTGCCAACGACGCCAAAGAGAAGCGTGGCAAAATGCAAGTATCGTTTTGATGCCATGTTACCTTTGCCTCGTTGAGTAGGCAACGGCGGATCCAGGGGGGGTCATGAGGGTCATGACCAACCCTGAGCTGGTTCGACGACTTAGGTGGTCCATTTTTACTTGTATCTATAGTTATCAAAATTAAATTATAAGTTCTTGACCACGACTACGTGACCCCCTCCTGGCGCCAAAGCTGGATCCGCCCTTGTGAGTAGGACACATGGCTTCTTCGTGGAATCCTAAAACAATATCTTGCACTCTGAACACGTTGAATTAAGGTATTGGTTTTTGACAAGAGCCGTGGGCCGTATACCGTGTCTGAATAAGGGCTTATAGTACTGTTAAGCGATGCGCTCGCTTACTAATACACTGGTCAACATCTTAGCCTGATTGTGCAATATGTGATTACAGAATTACCAACAGGTCTTTTTTAGGGTAACTCATCACTTCATCGAATGGATAATTTCATTGAATTTTATTTCATCGCACGTTATTTTCTGCTGAAACTATAATGTTATCAGGGAATATTAATCATTAATTACGTAGGTTAGGTTAGGTTGGGTATGGTCAGATAACATGGTTTCAGCATCACATCACATGAAAGGTGTTTCGATGGAATAATAGACAACCCTTTTTTAAACTTGTTTGTATTTCAAATTGATTAAAGGCTACTGTATTTAACTTACTGGATATTTGAAAGTCGTTTTGATTCTCCTCCGAAATTACTGTCATTCTTTTCATATTGTGTTCAGTTTCAAAGATAAAAAAATGTTTCTAGCACATGTCCACGCTTGGGCGCGTTAGTGCTCGATCGGTCGCTGTGGCTCGTAGTGGATGCGCGCGCGCAGCCCTGGGGCACCCCGCGGCTGCGATGGTACCTGGATCAAGCGATCCACGAGGGTACTAAGGAACTCCTTCTTTCTGGCTATGCGAGAGAGACCAGGTAAGAAGAGATATCGTCTGTAATAAGCAGAGATCGGACAAATGGATGTCATTACTCGCAATAATGTGGACATGACTCCATACATTTTAATTAAACAAATTATATTACATTAATTGATTACTTACCCTAAAAATAATTTTGATCCTTTGCAAGGCAGTAATAAATGATACAAAGATTTGTCATTGTGTATACTAAAGCAAATAAACAGTTGTTTTTATATTTTTTCCATGGTTATTTTATTCCTTTTCACGGCTAAAATAAACTTATGAGGTGAAAGGTCCTTTCGAATCCGCGGATGTCAATGGAGCAAACTTATGTACTTAAATTAATATAATATCAATGGCCACTCCTGTATTATTTATTTATAACTATCCTGCAAAGGATCAAGATTAAAGTTCAGGTAAGAAATAAATTAATGTAATTTAATTTGTTTAATTAAAATTGGAGTCATGTCCACATTATTGCGAGTAATGACACCCATTTGTCCGATCTCTGGTAATAAGTTGCAAGTAACAAATTCGCTACACAAAACTTACTGCATGCTAGTATCAATACCTCACATGTTTGATAAAAGGGTAGTTCTACCAGCGTTTCAACCGCTTTGACTTCGGTGTCGCATTTTTAACCATTTCCCTGTACGAGTAGGATAACCATTTTCGGTTATTTTGAAGAATGCCTGGACTCCTAGAAAATAACCGAAAATGGTTATCCTACTCGTACAGGGAAATGGTTAAAAATGCGACACCGAAGTCAAAGCGGTTGAAACGCTGGTAGAACTACCCAAAAGCATTAAGTGGGTACGAATTAGAGCGGCCTCGGGTTGAGGCACGCACGACTCACCTATTTTGCTCAAATTCGTACGCGCTCATGCGCTGTGCGCGAGCCGCCGAGCCTCCGAGAGTCGAGTCTTTTGACCGTGCTCAAAGGCGCCTCAGTGTGCGTGCCTCGCGCAATTTGAACGTGTATCCGAGCGTGCCGCGGGCAGAACGACAAGTTCTAACTTGTCTGTGGGCGTGTGGAATTTCTTAAAGCTGCTGAGTCGTTCCACCACCACCAAATTTCTTCTTTTTGTTAATAATTCGGTGAACGCAGCCGCGGCTGTCATTGTGTCCACGCTGCCTCACCCGCGCATTTTTATGCTCGCCGCGCGGGGCGGGCAAGCCTCAGGCTGAGCCGCTCAGATCCGTACCCAGCTTTATATATGCCTCGGCGGAAACGCCTGTGGATTGCCTGACTCGTGTTTTAGAACCACCTGACAGGCCCTTGCTTTCCGCGCCTAGGCAATCACTTCACTAATCACTTTAATTGCCATTGTTCCATAGTACCCCGCAAGCGCGGGTCGGCGTGCGCGGTTGCGAGCGCGGCTTGTTCGGCCCCGGCGCATCGTATACGATCCCGCCCCAGGCGTTGCGCCATCTAGCGGTGAAGTGCCCGCAACTATCCACGCTCGCGCTGGAGTTTTGCAACATAAACTGTCACATTGTGAGTAAACTTCTAAGTGAATGAAATTAAATTTTGTGGGGTTGGCCTAGTTGGGAGTGACCCTGCCTCCGAAGTTAGCGGTCCTGTCAAAGGACAGATATTTGTGTGATGACAGCGGATATTTGTTCCTGAGTCTTGGATGTTTTCTATATGTATTTAAGTATGTATTTCTCTATATTAGTATGTTTATCGTTGTCTAGTACCCATAGTACAAGCCTAGAGCTTAGTTTGGGACTAGGTCAATTTGTGTGTCATTGTCCCCAGATATTTATTATTTTTATTTATTATTTAATAACGTAGAGGCTCTATATTGACCACATTACAACAATAAGCTGAATTTGAACTTTACTACCTACATTTTGTGATACAATTTCATTTGTATTTTCCTGAAACATCTATTATTATTACTCTTAAAGCTGGGTATGAATCTGAGCTAAATTTTTG
This sequence comes from Acleris holmiana, assembly GCA_949316455.1. Lineage (NCBI taxonomy): Eukaryota > Metazoa > Arthropoda > Insecta > Lepidoptera > Tortricidae > Acleris > Acleris holmiana. Next base: position 3,392,112 of record OX438790.1, on the reverse strand, counting down.
CACATAAACATGCGCGGGTGAGGCATCGTGCTCGACGCGAGCCGACATTTCAAAATGGCGACGGACACGATGACAGCCGCGGCTGCGTTTATCATAATTCACCGAATTATTAACAAAAATAAGATGAAATCGCATCGGTGGTGGAACTGCTCAGCAACTTTATCATATGTGTACGCGCCTCGCCCACAGACAAGTTAGAACTTGTCTTTCTGCCCGCGGCACACTCGGATACACGTCCAAATTACGCGAGGCACCCACACCGAGGCGCCTTTGAGCACGGTCAAGAGACCGACTCTCGGCGGCTCGCCGCGCGCCAGCAAAATAGGTGAGCCGTGCGTGCCCCAACCCGAGCCTGCTCTAATTCGTACCCATCTTAACATTGTAAAATCCGTTCCGATCCGATGCGATGCGAGCCATTTGGTGGAAATTCTATCTTTATCTATGATCTATGTTTCAGACAAATATAAGCAATTTCCCGCCGACCCTCAAAGAGCTCTCGCTTCGCGGCACGAAGTGCTACGACTTGCCTCTGGACCGATCGTTCCTCTTCAAAATTCAAGATCATCTCCCTTGTTTGGAGGTAAGCAAGTTGTTCAGGCGGCAGACCTTCATATACATAACGTCACGCCTTCATTCCCAGGGTGGGGTAGCCAGAGCTGCAGAAATACCAACAACTCTAAAAAGAGTTTTTGATAATTCTGTAATCACATTTTGCACAAACAGGCTAAGATGTTTACTAGTGTATTAGTGACAGGTTGCAAGCCCATCGCCTAACAGTACTACAAGCCTTTATTCCCTTAGTCGCCTCTTACAACATCCACGGGAAGACATGGAGTGGCACTATTCTAACCCGGCAACCACACGGTAAACCTTATTTGATTTAGTTAGCGGTATAACGTTATTATTATTTCATCACACTTGCTCGGAAAGGGTGTTATTACACGCAGACGTATAGAGCAGCCAGAACCCAATTTACCTCCCGTTATGGATTTTATAACTCCCAATGTAAATGTTATGAAGTAGTAAGGTTTTATTAATTGCATAAAACAATTACATTAAAATTTACATGCATTGATCTATGTTCGTCAAAATAGGTACAATAGACCACTCGTACTTACGTCATTAGTGTCATTACAGTCTAAGGAGGTTTCAAGTCAGCCAAGGTTTATTTCGTACTAGCGACCCGCCAGCGGCTTCGCCCGCTGCAATATTTTTTCTTGACCTTTTTTTTTTGTTCTTTTTTTATATATATAAAGTATCCTATGTTACTTCTATTACCTCCCAGAATATGTGTACAAAGTTTCATGATGATTCGTCAAGTAGTTTTTGCGTGAAAGCGTAACAAACATCCACGCTTTCACATTTACAATATTAGTAAGGATATTCAAAACTTGGCTACAATTGCTATGCTAATTGTTAGTCTCCTGCCAGGATGGCCTGTCGATTTTAAAAACTAATGCCACTTCTCAGCATTATCTGTGGAAGACTATTATTAAAATAGGTTGACATGTTGACAATCTCTTTTAGCGAGTCGTGTGCCATTCAAATAGAAGGCACCCGAGCACTCAGGCCACCTGATGGTAAGTGGAATCTGAGACCCATAGACATTTGAATTCTCAAGACTATAATCCTAAGATCTCAAATGCGTTGCCAACCCTGAGGACTAAGATGGAATGCCTCAATGCTAGTAATTTCACCGGTTGTCTTATCCCCACACCAGAACACAACAATGCGAACACTGTTGCTTGGCGGGTGGTTAATGGATAAGATGGTGGTAGCGATCCGGACGGATCCTGCACAGGGTCCTACCACCACTAAAACTATTAAACTATTTTGATTGTTGTTTTCTTTAATAGGCAATTTTATATTAAACTGGGTCAGTAAACGCTTGAGGAGTCTGTTTAAACGCGTTTAGTTGCGCCCTCATTTATTATTGTGTTTTCTAATAAACTAAACTATTGACGTGACAACGTCTTATAATTCGATGGAGCCGGCTGCACGCACGAAAATACATGACTCGTGCGGCGTTACCTCGCTCTGAGGCGTTCGTTTATTTTTTTTAATAATTTATTTAATTGACACAGGAAATGGTCTAGGATTGAAAATCCTTTTATTTCATTTCAATAGACCTCATATGAGGCTTCTTGAAAATAATAAAAATTACACCATTTTTTTTGTCTGTGATACTACATCTAGTCTCATAGCTATTCGTTTGTGTACCTTATCCAGGGACACTGTATTGCGCGGCCTTTTTCCCGGTCTCCACAGCAATATCTACAGTGGTGGACATATAATTAGAAACACTTGCGTCGTATTTCACATTATACTAGGCACGTTGCCGTGAAACGTTTGTTTTTGGAAATAAAACAACAAAATGCATAGAATACGTTCATTAAAAAAATATATCCGAGTTTACAACTAGGTACCATTTAGATATTTAGTTACACAAACTACTAAACGACATTTGTAGCACCATCTGTCATGGGCAAGTGATTAGAAAAAATAAAGAAATGAGGTAAAAATCAAAGTTATTAACGTGTTAACGTCATCATCAACACCAAATGATTTGTGTAAAACTTTTTTTTTGAACAATGACTGGTCTGCAACGACGTGGTATTAATCCAAGTGATTTCATATATTTATCGAGTGGGGTCGAGTTCCATGCTTGAGCAAAGGCTTCGTAAAGTTAATTTTGACTGGAATTACGTTTAACGATGTACCACAAATTAACCGATAGTTTTTTTTGCCCTGTTAGAATAGTGCCACTCCATGTCTTCCCGTGGATGTCGTAAGAGGCCACTAAGGGAATAAGGGCTTGTAGTACTGTTAGGCGATGGGCTTGCAACCTGTCACTAATACACTAGTAAACATCTTGGCTTGATTGTGCAAAATGTGGTAACAGAATTATAAAAGTCTTTATAGAGTGGTTGATATGATATGTACGTAGTTCATTCTGTGTTTAACTAAGTTGTATGTACTGTTTCTAATTGTATGTCCACCATACAATCTCCCGCAGAGCTTGGACGTCTGTCAGTGCGAATGGGTGGAACCTGCGTCCCTACTGCCCCTCAGCAAGCTGCCGGCGCTACGACGGCTCTATATGAGGGACTGCCACCGGCTGACCGAGTTCGTGGCTTACGCCTCGCTCGCGACACGCTACGGATTCATCAAGTTAGAGGTAGGTAGCTATGGCTATGAATTAGATACTTTAGCTGTTTTCTTTTCTTTTCTGAAAAACGATGACGGATAGTGCTTATTATATTATAAACAGAGATCGGACAAATGGGTGTCATTACTCGCAATAATATGGACATGACTCCAATTTTAATTAAACAAATTAAATTATATTAATTTACTTCTTACCTGAACTTAAATCTTGATCCTTTGCAGGATAGTTATAAATGAATAAAACAGGAATGGCCATTGAAATCATATTAATTTAAGTACATAAGTTTGCTCCATTAACTGCAGTGGATTCGAAAGGAGCTTTCACCTCATAAGTTTATTTTAGCCGTGAAAAGGAATAAAATAACCACGGAAAAAATATTAAAATACCTGTTTATGTGCTTTAATAAATATACACAATAACAAATCTTTGTATCATTTATTACTGACTTGCAAAGGGTCAAAATTATTTTTAGGGTAAGTAATCAATTAATGTAATATAATTTGTTTAATTAAAATCTATGGAGTCATGTCCACATTATTGCGAGTAATGACACCCATTTGTCCGATCTCTGATTATAAATGTATGACTACACATTCCTGTACGCTGCGATTTTTTTATTCAATAATTGTCCATGTTAATTGCAGCTTAAGTGCTAAAATTGTCTCCCCCAGCACCTGGACCTTCGCGGCGCGCCCGTGGGCGACTCGGAGGTGTCGGCGCTGGGCTGGCTGGCGGCGCTGCGCTCGCTGCTGCTGTCGCCCGCCGGCATCGACGAGCTGCCGCCGCTGCGGCCGTGCGTCAACTGGGAACAGGTGCGGACCAGGATTACTACCAGAGCTTCATGACGACCCGGAGGTGTCGGCGCTGGGCTGGCTGGCGGCGGGATTGGCGTTCTATCAATATGCAAGCTTCGTATAAAAAAAATACAGCGTGTCCCTGGATAAGGTGCACCAAAAAAAAAAAAATTGATTGCTGTCAACTCTATCGGAACAAAGTGAAATATCTCGCCTCATATGAGGTCTATTGAGATGAAATTAACGGTTATTGACGAAAAATACGCCAAACAAAAAAAAGTACAACACTTTTACATACTTACGACATAATAATTTTTGACCGCTCATCAAAAATGTCGCGTTTGCATTAGAGACATTACGTTTGTTGTTAATAAATAATTATAGCTAATAATAACATGAGCTAATTATGGGCATAACTTTAAGTGAGTTTTGGAATTCTCAGTAATTTACAAATAATAAACACGATTTTTGTAAAGTTTTTTTAAATTTATTTGACACAGGAAATGCTCTAGGATTAAAAAACGTTTATTTCATCTCAATAGACCTCATATGAGGCGAGATATTTCACTTGGTTGCGGTTTAATTTTTGATGGATGACGGCAGTGAATGCGATAAAAAAGTAAAGAAGAACGAAGAATTAAAACATATTGAAGACGTTAGCCTAGTTGGTAGCCTGCCTACGAAGCTAACGGTCCTGGGTTCAAAACCCGGTAAGGGCAGATATTTGTGTGATGTTGAGTTTCGGATGCTTTATATGTATTTAAGTACACAGGCTATGCCACATGGAAGGAAAGTACCTTGAATATTGTAGATGGAACATTTTACTGAAAGAAGACATTATTATAATTTAAAAAACAATTTAAACTGCGTTCATACATATTTAAATTTTAACATTTGATGTGAAATTTTGTTCAGAAAAATGAAAAGCTGATAGATAGAGAGATAGATAGATTTAGATTTTTTTAATGGGGTTATTTCAAAAATTTAGTTCACAAGAACCAGTATGAAAGTAAACTTAGACGTATTATTCTACATATCCACCACAACAAGATCAAAAAATCGACAGGGAGCGAAATAATCAAAAGAGTGCGACTTTGTATTCAACAGGAAGGGACTCATTTTGAGCATTTGATAAATTGATTAATTTTGTATTAAAAATGTTAAAATTCACGGTCTTCCTTTTATTTCTGACAATATGTTATTTAGCAAACAATAATCCTTATGATGAAGCCTTTCGATCGGTATGATAAAGCTACAGGGTAATTATTTTTCTCGTGTAACGGGTTCGATTCCCGGTTCAACCATGTAATTATTGAAATATGTATGAATGCAGTTTAAATTGTTTTTTAAATTAAAGTAATGTCTTCTTTCAGTAAAATGTTCCATCTACAATATTCAAGGTACTTTCCTTCCATGTGGCATAGCCGTGGGACGCCCTGTATATCTAGACTAATATTGTAATTAGGAAAGTAACTCTGTCTCTCTCTCTTTCTGTCTGTCTTTTTGCAACGCTTTCACGGATAAACCGCTGAAACAAAGATGACATTTGGTATGGAGATAGTTTGAGTCCCGGGGAAGGACATTGGGTACTTTTTATCCCGAAAAATTGGCGATTCCTGAGAGAATAGCGATAAACGACTTATACGCTCACAGAGTCGCGGGAAACAGCTAGTTACTCTAAGTATGTTTATCGTTGTCTAGTACCCTTAGTACAAGCCTAGAGTTTAGTTTGGGGCTAGGTCAATTTGTGTGACATTGTCCCCTGATGTTTATTTATTTATAATTTTCTCACAGATTGCCAAAGAGCATGCTGCGCTGAAAAAGGAATTCCCACCGCCTCTGGATCCCTGGGAAGAAGATGTAAGTATTCTTTGTCATTTTAACCGACTTCAAAAAAGGAGGAGATTTTCAATTCGTCAGGACTAATATGTATACTGGGTGATTTTAGGGTCATGATCCGGATGGCCAAAAGTTAATAAGATGGTCATACTGAACAACCTTTCCGATGGGACCAACCACGACATCGCCAAAAAAACAGCTGTTCCATACATTAAGTAGCTGTTTTTTTTGGCGATTTCGTGATTGGTCCCATCGGAAAGGTTGTTCAGTATGACCATCTTATTCACTTTTGGCCATCCGGATCATGACTTCAAAATCACCCAGTATTCATGCCAAATTACAGCTTTCTAGTACTAACGAGTCTGCGCTAGGCTGCGGGCGGACGGACATGGCGAAACTATAAGGGTTCCTTTTCCCTTTTACTAAGACTCCACTGTCATCTGTCTGTTTGTCACCAGGCAGAATCTCACGAACCGTGATAGCTAGACAGTTGAAATTTTCACAGATGATGAATTTCTGTTGCCCCTATAATAAGAGAATGAAATAAATATATAAGGGGGCTCCCATACAACAAACTTAATAAACTTGCCGTTTTTTTCTCGATCTTAATACAGACACCGTGGTTACAAACATACACTGGTACACGTGAACCTAAAAAAAAAAGGTTATAATTATAGTGTATATTTTTGTATAGATAATGGTACGAAACCCTTCGTGCGCGAGTACGACTCGCACTTGGCCGGTTTTTTACAAATAATATTGCAGATGTCTATGGACTTTAGAGTCCACTTAGCATCAGGTGGCCTGTGTGCTCGTGTGCCTCTTCCATTCCATAAAAAAAAAACTTGCCTTAACACGATTAAAAAAAAGTTTTTTTTAGGTACCTGATTATTATAAGTTTACGTCTCTACTGGACTTCGAAGGCAATGAGTCTGAGTTGTCGTGGAGTTGCGATCGACCCAAATCGACGGAACCAACCGCCTCGACGGAACCAACCGTCTCGACGGAACCAACCGTCTCGACGGAACCAACCGTCTCGACGGAACCAACCGCCTCGACGGAACCAACCGAGCCTGAAAATAAGTAAGTAAATTGCTGAGCAATTTTCAAAAAAGTCCACATAGCTGAGGACTAAAATTGAGAACGGTAATTCTTCCATCGCAAAACCAATATGTACTTTATTTTAATTTGAACCTTATTCCTTTTAGAGTTAGTCCTTATTAGATTAATTCAAATTGAAATGAAAAAAAAGTCTACGGCAATTAAATATATTTTTTAAACATAAAAACATATTAAAAAGCACGACGCAGGGGGGGTTGTTCCAAAACATTTATTCCAGGCATTAAAATTATTGAATACAAAAAAAAGGTTCTGATGTCTGGCTATACTTAACGTAGATCAACCGTGTTGGGTTACTTATTGCAATTGCACCGCTACTGAATCGCTTCAAAAGTAACTCTTGTATAGAATTATTAATAATTTCAGCACCCAAACCGACTCTGAATCCGAAACCCTGGATAAACCACCGAAAAGAAAAATATCACCAACTGAAGATGGACCTTCGAAACGGACACGCACAGAGCCATCTGACCAAAGCGCTGGTCCTTCCACATCAAACAACAACACAGAAGAGAGAGAAGCTTCCGCATCAAACGACACGCAAGAGAGAGAAGCTGAGCCCCGCCATCACATCCTGAACGTGAACGTAGGCCAACAGCTACACGTCGTGTACCGTGTGTCTTCCAACCTTCAAAGGAACCTCCACGGTCCAATATTCGATCTCCGAATCAATCCTCGAAATCCAAGGGATCCAGTGACGCTCCCATTTCATATAGATGCGACGTCACTGGTCACTGATGCCGCTGTGAGGAGATTTGGTAGAGCTGACGGAGAAGATATTAACTATGTTCATATAGGGCCTAATGGGCCTTATGCTGCAGCGAATTTACCAGGTACAAGGCCGAATAGATCCAGCTTAAGACGTTTTAGTATAACAGGTTTTAGGTATATCACTGATAGGAGTTTAGTGCATTTGGCTACGGCGGCGCCGTATTTGGAATTTTTGGATTTAACTGCCACTAATGTTACAGAGCAAGGCGTCGAGAACTTTAGAAGTATAAGGCCAGACTGTGAGGTTATATTTAGTAAGTATGTTGAGAAGAAAAAGTGATTGGTTATGAACAAACACCGCATTGACGAGGGCAAAAATGTAACAATGCTAGTGGTTCGTTAAATATCGACTGAGTTTATCGACATCGATAAAGAGCAATTTTTAATCATCATTATCCTAACTAATGGCCAAGTTTGATAACTTTAATTATGTGCAAACAGCATTTATTTATTGTTATCGCAACTATAAACAACCGGTACCGGTAACCGGACAACCATTGAAATTACATTGAATAAAAAATCCTTCAGTACAACTATATTCTTTAGCGTTCCGACGAATTGAGAACCTTTTTGCTGTTAATTTCGGTTAAAAAAGGCTCGCAAAAAGTATCGTTTATCTTTATGGAATGCTGATCATTCAAATATAGGAGATTGAATTACGACATTTGCAAGAAATGTATAAACACGAAAAAAGTTGTCGATAAACTAGTCGATGTTTAATGAATCACTAGCACTGGTACATTTTTGGCCTTGTCAATCTGGTGTTTGGTTATGAAATATATAATAATTAAAAGAAATGTTTGTTTGAAAAGGCTGGGAATATGGAAAAATATGCGTAAGGAAATATGATCGGTTTTTTATAGTTGCAACCCTTAACTTGGCAGTGTGCACCACAGGATACATACCATAATGTTCACTTTTTGTTTTTTTTTTGGATTGATATTTTTTTATGCTGGTTCGAAATCAAATAGGGTTTGAATTCACGACTTTTAATTGTTGCCAATTTAAGGGTTAAAAAGGGATTTAAAACTTTTGATTTAGTTTAAATTCAATTTAAAATGTACTTTTATCATTTTGATATTTTACAATGTGTTGCAAAATGTGAAAAAATGTTAGGATAATTTTTATACCTAAACAATTTCATATGACTTTATGCCTATAGATTTAAATACAACTTCTATATGTACCTACTAAATATTTGTAGGAATGCAAGAGAAATATGAACTTGTTTAAACAAATACACAAGTTTTATGTTTCTGTATTGCAATAGGCTAGTCCTGGAAAACGATATTTAAGTTGTCCATCATATACATTATCAAAAAATATTGAACATGTACTTTTTCTTTCGTCAATTAAACAAGTTCCGCATGACGTCACGCCGTGGCAACCTTTTTATCACGTTGTGACGTCAAAAGCCCCCAATCTAATCTATACATATCTTTGTCAGTATTGATTGAATTGATAATGCAAAAAATACGTGTTCAATATTTTTTCATAACTGACGGACTTAAATGAATATTTTTTCTACCTACGTCACATCCCTATTATATTTAAAACCTCTTCGGACTCTAGTTATAAGATGCCAGTGCTGAGCGCTATACAGTGTGTTTTCTTAAACTAAATTCCGAAACCATACAGGCAAAATTATCTTTGGAACCATTAACACTTTTTTTAAACATTGCATTTGCAACCTTAACCAATTAACTATAGGGTGCATTTTATGCTAGGTATTTTTTCCTCAAGCGACAAACCTGGGGAGCCGGCAGGTTAGGCAATTTGTTTTATTTGAGTTATATGTTTTTTCTGTAATAAAATAATTATTAACATGATGTTGAGTGAATTTGTACAAAAAAATTGCAAGTCGTCTGCAAAGTAATAAAAAAATATAATTATGCAAATTTAACACACGCTGTCCCGATTTTTGTCTTTTGATAAAATTAAATAATCGTGGAACTCACACACAGTAAACAAGTTTTTATATCACTGGGTTTCATATAAACTGCGCCATGTATACTGAAATCTCACCTGTCGCCTGTCATTGTCAAGGTGGTGAAATAATAGTTCCTAAGACAGTATCCCTGTATCTCCTAAAGGGAGAGTTAAAGACACTTTAAAAAAGAACGCCGATTTAATTAAGATATGATAAATGAAATACCGAAATGCCAGAAACGCACATGTGCGTTTTAGGCAGATGTTATTATTAAAACAGATTTTTCTTTATGCAATCATATTGTTTATATTTTTTCTCATAAGTATATTTGTTTTAACGGGTAGCTATAATATCAGAAATCGCGTCCGAATCTGTCTATTCGTTTTTGGGGTTATGATGCCACAGAGTGACGCACAGATAGACACGTTAAACTTAGTTAGGCCCCGTTATCGGAGGTGCTATTTGGTAGCAGGGTTGCGATTTTTGAATCTCACCGATGAAAAATGAGCAACTTCAAAATCAAATTGGGCAGCGATTTGACATCATAACGCGTTTATCATATCAAATCCAAAAGCAGATAGAAATTAAATAAAAAAATAAATTGCTGCAAAAAATTATTTTAAAGTTAGTCATTATTCGTCCGTGAGCTTCAAAACTTGCCCCTCTGGACATTCAGTTTTTCTTTACAATTAGTTTTAGATGGTTTACATTCATCTGGCATAACTTTTTTTGGCATAATCATCACTTGGCATAATCATCAATTGCACCTTCGATAACGGGGTCCACTTATAACCCCCCGCTTAGCTTCAGGGGTTGAAAAATAACTTTTTGTAAGTAATAGTGTACATTTACTGGTTGTCCCTTAGTGATATTTATTTAGGTTATAGTGTGTTATATTGCAATTTCTCTCCGTGAAATGAATTTTTAGATCATATTTTCTTTAATTTCTATTAAATTGATAGTAATTTTATATTCTAAGCAGCGTATTAAACAGCCGGAACTGATATTTAAAATTTTGAGTATGTTGTTTGATAAATTGGTATCAATTATTAAAATTATAGAAACGAATTCTCACTAAATATGCTTAGCAATTATTGTTTTATTGAAACTTAATTATTGTATATTTTAATTAGTTAATTCTGTGCAATTAAATTATAAGCCTATTTAAATGTTTCTAGTTTTTTGTTTATACCTTCTTTAAAACGAGTTAACATTTAATATCATAAATATGTTGACGTCCACAAGACTTCATAAATATCTACATGCCACTATACCAATGACAACAGAGTTTATAAATAGCTCATACATAGGTAGGTACATAAATAAAAAAAAACATACAATTTCCTACAAATATAACTTTTCGAATTTAACAATGAAATTGTTTAAGAACGTTTTGATTAAATACATAACAGCCGCAGGGTGCAGGGTCTTCTTATACATTAACCACCCGCCAAGCAACAGTGTTAGCATTGTTGTGTTCCGATGTGGGGATAAGACAACCGGTGAAATTACTAGCATAGAGGCATTCCATCTTAGTCCTAAGGGTTGGCAACGCATTTGAGGTCTTAGGATTGATGTCTTGAGAATTCGAATGTTTATGGGTCTCAGATTCCATTTACCATCAGGTGGCCTGAGTGCTCGTGTGCCTTCTCCTTACCATAAAAAAAAATCACGCCTTCATTCCCAGAGTGGGGTAGGCAGAGCTACAGAAATACCAACAACTCTAAAAAGACTTGTTGATAATTCTGTAACCACATTTTGCACAATCAGGCCAAGATTATTACCAGTGTATTAGTGACAGGTTGTTACAAGCCCATCGCCTAACAGTACTACAAGCCCATACTCCCTAGTCGCCTCGTTTTGATTAGTGGTTAAAATTAAATAATTTTTGTAAGCAATTTATGTGGAAAAAAACCCAACCTTGACAAAGAACTTTTTAAAAAGATGTTCTGAAAAATATCATGTTAATGGAGGTTCATCCTCAAAGCTTTTTTTTTATTTTTGTGTAGAATATGACAAATTCTAGGTTTTGACGAATTGCGAAATTTTTAGGTCTAGCTCTAGCTGTGACGTAGAACAGACCATGTGCTGTTTAAGCTCTTTACCCATTAGCAGAAAATCGTTTTTTATTTTCTCAACGAATAATGAATAATAACAATTTAAACAAATGTTTGCATTTATTACAAACTTTTATAAGCATTATTTTTTACAAAAACCTTTATAAAAAGTTCCTGCTCTCAATTATGTGATCTCTGATCACCAATGTACCTATATAGGTTTTAATGCTTTAGACTTTACACGGCCTACCACCTCTGGCAAACCCATATCGTCCCTTTACTATCTTAGCCTCGTATTGTATCTAATTGATTAGTTGGAAAAGCACCCATTCTTCAAGAAGAATAATAACTACTTTTCTTTCAAACTATTCAATCAGATAAGACGTTGAGAAAGTAAAGGGACGATATTTCCTAGTTTTTCCATGGAATGGAGAAGGTAACTAACAGAACAGTAACACCTGATGGTAAGTGGAATCTAAAACCCATATACATTTTTATAAGATTACGATCTCGAGATTGCAATCCTAAGACTGCAATTGCGTTACCAACCCTGACTAAGACGGAATGTCGACATGCTAGTTATTTCCCGGAATTATGGTAACATTGCTTGGCTGTGGGATAAAGGATAACCCATTCATTGCCGAGGACGTAGATCGGCGTCATTATTTATTTTAACACAATGCCGTGGACGCAGATCGGCGTCATTTTTTAACCGACTTCAAAAAAGGAAGAGATTACGTTCCACTGTATGTATTTTTTTTATGTATGTTCACCGATTACTCCGTCAACAGTGGACGGATTTTGATTTTTTTTTGGGTTGATAGAGTATTTTTAGTAACAAGTATAGTAGTTGCATTCAGAAAGTATCACTTGGGGAAGTGGAACTGATGATGAGACCACAGATGGCCATCGGAACTCCTCAACGGTACCTATTTCAAGGGTGGCGATAAGATATCTCGATTAAGATAGTTGAGCGACTACAACGAAGAATGTTTACTTGTTGAAATATGACTATGACTTTCCGGCGGCGTTGCTTGCGGCGCGCTTGAAACTTAAAGTTTCATATCTACTATAAGTGGGACTGCGGAACAGCGTATAATGTAAAAAACAAATAAAATAAATATTTTAAAAAAACCGCCTTCAATGAAGCTAAAAATAAATTCTTTAAAAATTGTACCTAATACGTTATTTCAACTGAAGTCGGCGACCACAATATTTTCAACTAAGAAGCCGACAATTTTAATGAAGTTATTTATTGCTTTTTTATTTTTTATTAGCTCAGAGTAACACTTTTATTAATCTTAACATTTGCGTTATTTTTGATTTCCCTGTCAAAGTGTAGGTACTCTGTGTATATATTTATTCCCCCTCCATTTTTTTCGCAGTCGCCATTACATTCTGTCACTTTAACAATGAAGAATCGAATGACACCTCATGTTAAAATCCGTCAACCCATTTAGGCTGCAAAGCGTGCCCAGAAATAGACATATACAGGGTGTTAGGTAATGAGTGGATAATCATTGAACCACGGATAGAGGGCACTTAGGACGTTATGAAAAAGCTAAAATAGGTCTAGTAAAAGTCGCACGGTTTTCGAGATATTTGGACTTTTAATCGGATTTTTTGTAATTTTTCCTTATGTCCGTGTTACGAAAAACCCCTAAATTCATGTATCAATTAAATTTTTTTTTCGTTGTTTCTTGCATGGTTAGAATCACTATGAACTAAGGAAGTTTTTAAAGCTACATGCCCAGTTTTTTTTCATGATAACTTTTTGAGTAAACGCACAAAGTTTGTTTTTCCATACTACGTGAAAAACAAACGCGGGGATTTCTTAGTATGGAAAAAGTAACTTAGTGAGTTTACTCAAAAAGTTGTCATGAAGAAAACTTGGCATGTAGCTTTAAAATCTTCCTTAGTTCATATTGATTCTAACCATGCAAGAAAAAAGTGAATAAAATATGAATTAATACATGAAATTAAAGGTTTTTCGTAACATGGACATAAGGAAAAATGACAAAAAATCCGATTAAAAGTCCAAATATCTCGAAAACCGTGCGACTTTTACTAGACCTATTTTAGCTTTTTCATAACGTCCTAAGTGCCCTCTATCCGTAGTTCAAGGATTATCCACTCATTACCTAACACCCTGTATACATACATAAGCTGGAAAAACATAACCCTCCTTGGGGCAGTCGGGTAAAAGTAATAGTTATTTCGTCGGTGATACTGCAACGCGTAACTAACAACTTCAATTAGTTGCAAAATGTACCTTACCGACTTACTTACTAAGGTGTCTTTTGCCCCTTATTTTATTTGTTAGTTACGCTGAATTGCCGTATCACCGACAATTTGTGTAACAAGAGAGCGAAGTTGGTTTTTGCTGCGAGTGTTAACTTTGAGTTCCAAGTAACCGAAGGATTCTAGAATTCAATCTCTAGCGTAGCGGGTTAGAATCTTGAGTGCAGCGAGGGATTCAAAGACACGAGATGCAAATAACTTTGGTCTCGGTGCACATACAATTATTCACCTCAGCGGCGAGAAAATATAACTTAAGGTAAAAAAGACAACATGGTTAAAACTAAACGACATGTATTGTCACCCAGCCACCACCTTTATATATTGTGATTTTGAACAATAATTAAAACGCTACTTTTCAATTCTCACGCTCTAAAATGACTCATAATAGCTTTGTATAGGCGGACTAAAGTAATACATTTAATTCCTAGGGACTAAAGTAACATTTTGCTTCTGCAAAGTACTATTATTAATTTCCTTATAAGGAAAAACCGCCTTGGTAAAACAAACAGCCAGATTCATGTTGCCCTTGTCGTCGGAGTGCGCCGGTGGATGGCAGGCTGGGCTACAACCTCTACCGCCTCAGTCTTCGTTACGGAAATGTTATTTATAGACTATTTGTTATGATCCAACCTCAAAAAACCTTTCTGTTGTCTCTTTCTGCATTACAGTGACGTGTTGAGAGTATATAGCGCGATAATAAAATGACACTCGGACTCCATCCACCCTCGCTTTGCTCGGTTGAATAAATATCTCGTATCATAATACCTCGCTTTAGTCCCTTGTTAAACAATCTACTATAAAAATTAAATTTTGATCACTGTCTTTAAACAGCAAAACTTTGCTTTTCGAGGTGCTGAGGTGAATATATAATATACGCTTTCTTATTGCCGGTAGTCGTGTAATTTCTTTCGCTAAATGTTTAGTAATTATTCGTGGCGACTGTACATGCGATTGTGCATTGAACGTGTTAGAAACTTCACAGCCCATCTTTTGTGGAAAGTGCTACTTACAACAAATTACAGAAAACTTTCATTTCAACCATAAGTTTCCTTTTACCGCAGTCTTTGTCAAAGCCACGGTGTACTAAAAAAAACGTTTTGTGGATTACCTATTCGGTTGTTTTTCTCTGCTAGAAGCATTCGTTGTGACATCTTAAACATCTCACACGTTAGTTATTTTTTAGGGTCAGACGGACATGGCCAAACTATAAGACTTCAGGAAAAGTGACGCCCTCTGAAATTAAAGCATTTGTATGTAAATGCATTCATTTCTATAACCCGACGTAGTTTTAAAGTTACCATTCAGTACTTGAAAATTACTCTAAGGGCTGTTTCACAATCGATAAGTAAATTTATCTGTCACATAAAGATGTCTCTCTCCTTGTCTATTTTCAAGTGTCAGAAAGTTTATCTGTCAAATAAGCTTTACTTGTCGATTGTGAAACAGGCGGTAAGTCTAAGCTAAATGCTTGTCCTAAAACCGATAATTACATAAATAACATAATAGCTTAGTCATAACATGTTAACATCTTGTCTAGGGGACACGGTTTCTGTAGGAGAACGTATCGAACATTTTTTATTTTTATTTAATGTTGTCTTGCACCGTCATGAGTAAGTAATTAAGTAATATTATTACTTTATTTATTTGCTCATGCCCGTGTGGTTGCCGGGTTAGAATAGTGTCACTCCATGTCTTCCCGTGGATGCCGTGAGAGGCGACCAAGGGAATGAGGGCTTCTAGTTCTGTTAGGCAATAGGCTTGCAACCTGTCACTAATACACTGGTAAACATCTTAGCCTGTTTGTGCAAAATGTGGTTACAGAATTATCAACAACTCTTTTTGTAGTTGTTGGTATTTCTGTAGCTCTGCCTACCCCACTCTGGGAATGAAGGCGTGATAGTATGTATGTATGTATGTATTTATTTGCTCTTGTGATTATCACAAGTTTCATTATTGTTACTGGTAAACTTCTTAGCCTACTTGTGCAAAATGTCGTTACAGAATCAACAAGTCTTTTTACAGTTGTTGGTATTTCTGGAAGCGTGTTGTGATGTATGTAGGAGTATGTATGTTAGGTTAAGTTCTAGGAGTTATAAAAGTACTCAAGTCACACAAAACACACTTCTATTTTAAACCTTAACACTTCATTCTTACGTTGGAATATGGGATAGACGAATTAAAGTCCCGTGCCTATGTAAAGTCTCATAGGATTTATTTTAAAGTTGCCTCGGTATTTTGGTGAAACTGCGTTGTACTTTTTCGAGCAGCTCAATCTTTGGCAAAATAAGGACTCCGGTTTGAAAGTGAATTTCATAGTAATATTATACGCGTTTTAAAATTAATATGATTACCAATAGAGAACAGAATGCTTCGAATACTACTTTGCAGTTATAGTAGCCCTCAACCAAAGTGACGACCGGGGCCTTAAAACATTTGAGCTCGCGTTATCAGTTATCCATTGTGTTGCTCGACCCGTGCTCGGAACTGTAAAGCAGGTAGTAAACGCACAAAACGGGATGTCGATAGAATTGAGTGATAATTAAAACACGGTTCTTATGAATGAATTGAATAATATATTATTGAAAGTGGCCATATTTAAATCATAAAATATTATTACTATTAAAATAACAAATTACTAATATTCCAAAAAATAATTGCTTCCAAACGAAAAAATTACATTACAAAATAAATAATTTACATAATTCTTTAATAATAATTAAAAATAAAACAATATGTGTCTAAATTAAATATTATTTTCTTCATTCGCTGTCACTGTCGTCGTCTCGGAGGTTTATTACTAATCGTCGGGTATCTGTTAGGTGTGCCTTTTCTAAGTCGTCGTTTTGAAGGGCTTCAGCATGACGAACACATTTCTGCCAATCTTCAATCGTTACGTTGTCGATTGCATCGTTCATAATTTTTTCTACATCTACCATTTAATGTGCTGTTTTTTGTTGCCACTTCTCCTTTAACTTGAGCCCATATTAATTCAATAGGATTGTATTGGCAATGGTAAGGTGGAAGCCTAATGATTTCGTGGCCGTGTTCATTGGCAAGCTGATCGATTTCATATATTTTTTTGTGTTTATTTTGCCCCACTATCCGTAAAAGCTCTTCTACGAATGC
Source organism: Acleris holmiana (assembly GCA_949316455.1). Taxonomy (NCBI): domain Eukaryota; kingdom Metazoa; phylum Arthropoda; class Insecta; order Lepidoptera; family Tortricidae; genus Acleris; species Acleris holmiana. The sequence goes on along the minus strand of OX438790.1, from coordinate 3,375,006 downwards.
TGATGGGGGTAATATTTAGGTAATTGTTGACAAATTATCTCATTAGAAACTAGCTCAAAACATCTTATTTTTAAAAACCATAATAATTAAATAAATAGGCAATAATACTGAAACTCAACAAAATATATTCAATTCATCGACGTTTAAACCTTTTCGTTATCGATACGTTACCCTCACTACGTCCGTCGAGGTTTATGGCCCACGCCCGGACTTTTATGGCCCCGGTCGTCACTTTGGTTGAGGGCTACTATAGTCACCTTTTTTGGTATTATAAAATAAATAAATATCCCGGGACTAGTTAAGTTTAGTTGACCTAGTCCCAAACAAAGCTCTAGGCTTGTACAAAGGGTACTACGAGAACGACAAAGTTATTTATATAGAGACTTATATACTTAAATACATAGAAAACATCCAAGACTCGGGAACAAATACTCGTGCTCATCACACAATTATCTGCTCTTACCGGGATTTGAACTTAGGACCGCTAGTTTCAAAGGCAGGGTCATTACCAACTAGACCAGCGTGTCGTTAACATACATCTCTCTTATTGTAAGAAGTTCCGTACATTTAACTAGTAGGTACGTATTGTTCTTAGAAGTTTAGTGAAACGGTTAAAAGAAAGTTCCTCCGCTGTCAATGCTCGGTTATAAACCAATCTTTAAACAAAGCCGTGTGTACCAGCCTTGTAATTATCTATACAAATTAAACGTCGTATGGAGTTGTTGGCGTGCAATGTTTCATGTAATAAATGCCCATGACAGCACGAGGAGATATTAATAAGTACCAATAGTTTGCAGTGGGCAGTGAATGTTTGGAGAGGCGTCAAGTTGCTTTGGAATTAGCGAAGTTATATATCGGGGACGGTCACACAAATTGACCTAGTCCCAAACTAAGCTCTAGGCTTGTACCACGGGTAATATTATAAATGTGAAAATAACGAGTGAGTGATAAAACAAAAAACCGCCTTCAAAAACGCAAAAATAACTCCTTTTAAAATTGTAGGCACCTACCTATTAAGTAGTTCAACTGATGTCGGCATTTTGGTTGAAAGTATTGTGGTCACCAGCTTCAGTTGGAGTAATTTAATAGGTACGTGCCTACAATTAACAAAAAAAATATTTTTTGCGTTATTGAAGGCGGATTTTTGTTTTTTTTTTAAATACTTTTTATTGACCATAATACGCTGTTCCGTAGGCTCACATATTAGTTTATATGAAACTAAGTTTCAAGCGCACCGCAAGTAGGTAAATATTATCTCTGTATCTCAAGAACCAATGATGTCTACTTAGTCGTCATAGTATTCCTTTAAAATTGGTTATATGCTCTTTAAGTTTTTTTTCTGATTTTTAGTATTTGTAGTTTTGGCTGTAGCGCTTTAAAGCTTAATATTTCATAAACGGATTACATAATCGAAAAACTGTTGTCACAAACCCATAATATTTTTGAAAGACGTATCCAACGACACCCCAGACTATAGGGTAGACGAAAAAAAAAACATCCAAACGTTACGTGCAACGTAAATTTTTTTTATTTTTATTTTATTGTACCACTTTGTTGGCGTGACTAATATACATATTCATGCCACATTACAGCTTTCTAGCACTAAGAGTCTCTGCGCTAGGCTGCGGACGGATGGACGGATATGGCGAAACTATAAGGGCTCCTAGTTAGACTACGGAACCCTAATAAAAAGGAAAACTATAACGACTAAGTAGACATCATTGGTTCTTGAGATAAAGACGATTAAAGTGTTTATACATACTAAAATCATCTAAGACGGCACCAAATGACTTTATATAGAAAAATAGTTATTACTTGTCGATTTTTATGTTAACCTTACAACATAATTAAGTTTTGACCTAAGATATAAAATATCGTGAATGCCTGATTATAAATATTTAATTCCGTAGAACACCAATAGACTAGGTTACCTTATTAATTAACACCGTTCCATTTACTCCCCAAACTACCCTATTGTGACGTCAATGTGACAAAAATCCGGGGTCTAAATCACAGTTTGCGCGGTGTGCGCGTCAAGTTAGTTTTAAGTCCGCACTACCGGTGAGTGTAGGTCATTCTCAGGTCAAGTTAGCGCATGCGCGCTAAGTAAGAGCCGTTACTTGAGAGCGGACCTAGATCATACTCAGCTGATTCACGCCTCGGTTCAACGCTCCAGATTACAGAATCAAAAATGTTAAAGAAACAGTGACGGTTGCGGGTGGTAGGACCTTGTGCAGGGCTCGTCCGGATCGCTACCGCCATCTTATCCATTAACCTACCGCCAAACAGCAGTGTTCGCACTGTTGTGTTCCGGTTTGGGGATAAGACAGCCGGTGAATTTACTAGCATAGAGGCATTCCATCTTAGTTCTCAGGGTTGGCAACGCATTTGCAGTCTTAAGATTGCAGTCTTGAGAATGCGAATGTCTATGGGTCACAGTTTCCACTTACCATCAGGTGGCCTGTGTGGTGTTTTGCCATCTCGATGCCATAAAAAAAAAACAGTACAGAAGTTTTTTTGTTTTTTTACCACGCTCATCCTACACCTAGCTACTAGCTAGTAAACTGAATAGTTAGTTATAATACGGTAAGTATTATAACTAATCTTGTTTGTAACTTTGTTTTAATTCGTTTTGTACCTTACATGTGTTTCTTGTTTTTTTTCCTTTGTGGCAATAAATTAATTTTTACATTTTACCATTTTATTTTTAACATAACAAGCCTTAAAAAGCTAGCTGCTTGATTTTCACCTGTATTTTTGTTATATTTAATTAAAAAAAAAACGCCTTTATGTACGCAAAAAATAACTTCTTTTAAACTAGTAATAGGTCAGTCCGACTAAAGTAGCCTTTTGATTAAAATATTGTGGGACGCCGACTTAGAATGCCAGAATTTTTAAGGACGAATGGCTTCGTCGACGAAAACAGTGACTGTATGAAAATGCACGCTCTGAACATGTTATATACAAATTCATGACAGCAGTTAAAATGTGCCGGGTTATGAATCGTCCGACAAATTGAAGGACGAATGGTTATGTAAGTGTCTTGCGAATAACATAGCTGATGAACGGACCTATTCAGTCAACAATATTATCTTTGAGGAGCTATGGTCTTCATCATCAGTTCCACTTCACCAAATGATTATTTTTGATTACAAATGTATATGTTGCCCGTGTGGTTGCCGGGTTAGATGCCCGGTTAGAATAGTGCCACTCCATGTCTTCCCGTGGATGTCGTAAGAGGCGACGGGAATAAGGGCTTCTAGTACTGTTAGGCGATGGGCTTGCAACCTGTCACTAATACATCTTAGCCGGGCCTGTTTGTGCAAAATGTGGTTACAGAATTACCAAGAACTCTTTTTGTAGTTGTTGGTATTTCTGTAGCTTTGCCTACCCCACTCTGGGAATGAAAGCGTGATAATATATATGTTGCCGGGTATATATTATATACTTATACCCTTTTAAAGACAATAAAATTGAAATTGGTCAAGCGAACTTTGAGTAATCAGGGAATATACAAAAAAAAGATCCCAATGAATTAAACCTCTGTTTTCAAATTGGGTAGTAAAAAAATTAGATTATGTTGCCAGTTTCACTTACAAGAGCGTCCTCAATTTTTATAGCACTAATAATTCAGCCGTGTTAAAAAAAAAACGTATTTTCAAGTAGCAACAACCTTTTTTGCTTTTAACACGTACCTACACATGAAACCACAGAATAATTATAGCCACTTTAGGTATAGCTAATTTAATTTTCACACACCACATCCACAAGCGGGGTCGCGGAAACGAGCACAAAATAACTAACTAATAAGTTAAATTATTTGCTAAAACACGGCGACATTACTTTCGCTCGCTACCCGTCTCAGTACGAATAACAGTTCTTCAGTTGAGCAAAAACCCTGGCCATCTACGGACGTCAATCTTCGCGCCTTTTCCGCCGTTCTTAAAAAAATACGCGTTCGATTTTTAAAAGTGCAGTGATGTGACATCCCGTTAGTTCGCCGATTGAGTGACTTTCTAAATTTTTGTTTTCTTTGTTTTGACACGGATTAAAAAGGTTGGTGGCTATTTTATGTAGGTGATCTTGAATTGAGATTATAAGGTAGATTAATGAAATGTGTTTGTTTTGATAATGTTAAGCCTATTTGTCTTTTTAACCTTCGATAAAGAATGAGGGGTGCTATAACTTTAACTTCTGTATATGTGATTTCTATGTATCTGGGTGTTTATGTGCGGCATTGTAGCTCCAAAACGACTGGATCGATTTGGATGCGGTTTTTTTTAAGGTAGTTCGTTTAATTGAGAAGGTTCTTAGGTAGGTTTCAGTAAAATTGTATTCTCTAAGTAGTTTAGCTTAAATTTTATTTTTATAAAAATTAAATACAATTTAATAATTTTTCATTGCACACCATAAAGTTACAAATAACAATAATTTTATTTAACATCTATCTTTCTTTACTTGTCTTTCCTTATCACTTCATAGCGATCTCTTCCAGATAACCTTAATAATAGAAGAGACATGCAACAACAGTAATTAGAAGTTTTATATATTATTTTATGTGCAAAACAATAATGAGTGACATTGTTTGTCTAAATGTATCGTAATTTTGTGCCCCCCTCCACCCCTACAGAAAAAAACACAAATACAAAAAGTCTGGAAAATGTCTTAATTGAAAGCACATACATATTAACGAATTCAAAAGGAAAACTATCATGACGGGAAGGTGTTGAGTAGAGAGTGTTATAGGTGTCTCTTTTTGTCTTATTTTCTCTCATAATTTTCATTGGCAGTCTTAACTTACATTATTTTAGTTAATTACCTATTAAGAATTACTGTGTTTTGGTGAATGCTGTCGCACACCTGTAATTGATGTACAGACTAGTGCAGAACATCCATGTAATTTATTTCTTATGTAGCTATGTATATTGTTGGTATGTCTAACGAATAAATAAATAAATGACTCAGGTAAACTTGATTGGTTCTTGAGTTGGCGATTAAAATTTTATTCATACCTAAAAATAAAAACATCTAACTTTAATTAGATGAAACTTTTATACTTGTTTTTCGAGAAAGAATTTTATGTTGGTTGTAATGGCATCGGATTTTCGGAAGTATCGGAACACTACACTTGTGAAGTTAAAAAAAAAAACTTGCAAGGAGTTTTGAACTGATTTCCCGGGGACCTATTGAGCTGGAATTTGGTATACCTACGTTATTTCGATGACAGTAAAATAATATGGCACCATCGAGCTGGTCTGATCAAGTCAGAAGGTGGCGACAGGATCTTCGCTATACTTAACGTACAATACAATACAAATACTCTTTATTGAACACCATAAAAGAACAGAACACGGAACAGTACATTTAAATCATAGATATACAACAGGCGGTCTTACCTCGTATAGATAAATAACTGAGGACACAAACTCATGGCAGGCGGTGTAAACTAATTCGTTTAGAACTCAAACAAAACAATTTCAAGAAACAATTAAATTATATAAATTTTGTAATTAAAACTGTTTATATATAGACTAAATATAAATACATAAATTAAATAATTTAATAAACGTAGAGTTTGGACTCATTAGGTTGGTCTTGGTAAATGACATTGCAAAAAATTTGTAAATTTTTGACAGATTTATATTATTTCTTTCTTTCTTTTTAAACACGGTTTAGTGTATATTTTTAGAACAATTCCTGACCCGGCTGACCGGCAAAACATAGTAGGTCCAACGAATGACTAACACGTATCACATATTTACATATAATTGGTATGTATTAGACACGTTGCATCCATGCATTACAACTATTACAAGAAAATTCTGTTGGTCTAGTGTAAACAGTAGGGATGCAATTATTCGGACATTGTGACTACGATAACGAAAATCGCTATTTATTACGATTACCGATGTATTACGATTATTAAAAACCCCGTGTTGTTGCCGGGTTAGAATAGTGCCACTCCATGTCTTTCCGTGGATGTCGTAAGAGGCGACTAAGGGAATGAGGGCTTGTAGTACTGTTAGGCGATGGGCTTGCAACCTGTCACTAACACACTAGAAAACTTCTTGCTTGATTGTGCAAAATGTGGATATAGAATTATATACAAGTCTTTTTAGATTTGTTGGTATTTCTGTAGCCCTGCCTACCCCGCTCTGGGAATGAAGGCGTGATAATAATAATAATAATAATATCACGGGACAATGTCACACAAATTGACCTAGTCCCAAACTAAGCTCTAGGCTTGTACTATGGGTACTAGACAACGATAAACATACTTATATAGAGAAATACATACTTAAATCAAAACATCCAAGACTCAGGAACAAATACTCATGCTCATCACACAAATATCTGCCCTTACCGGGATTTGAACCCAGGACCTCTAGCTTCGAAGGCAGGGTCACTACCAACGAGGCTAGCGTAGCGTGTGGCGTGTGTGTTGATGTTATGTATGTATATATAGATTCACACCCATATAATTTTCATTAACCAGGAACAATTGTACTAAAAACTGAACTGCGTGCAAATTTGGCATGAATCGATTACCTAATTATACTAACAAATGAGACGATTGACCTCATCGGTGAACTTACCAAGTGCACCAGCACCAGTGTTGGATACTAACTGACAAACACCAAAAAAACGGACATGCGAGTGCGAGTTACAATCACGTAGAGAGGGTACGTATTGAGAAATTTCCTGTGTTACTTTAATTACCATAGGGCCAAACTGAAAGTTCTTAGAAAATCAAAAACTGAGTAAGTAAACTGAGTAACTGTTATTAGTATATAATAATATCTTTTAAAAATAGTGTCCATTCTTGTCAATACATCGCTGCATCCGATGGAACCACTGAGAAAAGCACTTTGCCCACTCGTCCTTAGGTCTCTTCGACGGCCTTTTGAAACGCAGCCACAGCTTCCTCGGCGTCCACAAAAAGTTTTCCTCAAAGTTTTTCTATTATTTTCGGCAACTGACGTCGCCAAATAGTCGATCGTTTGCCTGGCGGTATCCACCGGGCACAAAGCTTCCAGGTTATCTTCAGTCGTCGCCGTAGAAGGCCGTCCCTTACGCAGAGATCATCGGTGAGATAAGTGCGACCACGTTTAAACTCATTAAACCAGTTGTAAACAGTGGCACGAGATGGGGCTTCTATCATAACTTTCTTGTTGACTTAAATGATATCAAAAGTTATAAAAAAACATTGCACTTAAATTTTCTCGCGTTAAATTCATGCTTACGTGACACAGACAATTTTCAATTTGCCGCCAAATCGTAAAACAAATGACAAATGAATAAAATTCATAGGTACTCAATTATATTGGCAAAGAGTTCCATTTTCAAAATTTAAACTTATTTTTTAATTATTTTGTTTACAAGTGGCCAGTTATAAAAACTTTCAGTGTCACCCTCGTTAGGTATATTATAAAGAGGAAAGATTTGCATGTATGTATTTAACGAATAAACTCAAACTACTGGGCCGATTTCAAAAATTATTTCAACATTAGAATGCTACATTATCACACATAGGCTTTGTTTTATTTTTCTTCGCGGTTTTTAATAAAAACACGCTTGGTGAATAATTGAGGTTATGTGTCAAACAGTACTAATTTGTTAACATCTTTTGCAAGTTCAATTGACACAGACTTTACCACGTAGCGGCACTTACGCTTTAAAATTTGTATAATGTAAATGCCCGCTACCTTTTTAACGCCATTTACCACACCAGGTTCAACGCCAACGACTCAAGGGCCTAACACGCCTTGAAAGAGAAAGATAGCCTTATTGCGGTTCCTGTAAGAGGAAAAAGAAAAGATTTCCACGTCTTGTCTCTATCCTCGACCGGGCATTTATTCATAGTCGGATTATAGGCACACTACCAACTGTAAGCAACATGTCTGCCAAATGTAAACCGGTCAAATTGTGTACTATAAATTTACATTTTGACGTCATTGTATCTTTCTTTTACCCTGGGCGCTCGATATGAAATCTATACTAAGTACATCGATGCCAACGACTGATATTTCAGTCATGGTTGTCAGCCCAAATAAATCTCAGTATCTTTGTGGCGAGTTAATGTCATTAGCTCTGGTTCAAGTTCAATCAAGTTCATTTTTTTATATATATGGCTACGTCAAGGTTGGAAGTTACAAGTGATCGGTGAAAATGTTTTTCCAAAAGCAGATACAGATTCATCAGTTGGGGGATCTAAAAATAAATAGATTATTTAAAATTATTTAAACTACAAATACTAAATCTAAAATGGCATTTTACAACTTAATATTAAAGTCATTAATATACTTAGATAAAATATATACAAAGGAAGTATTTACAAAAGTGAGGACATAACTAAGGTTAGCTGGTCGAGAGATGAAATCAGGGAGAAAGTTGTACAGAGAAACTGGAGCAATTGAACAGTTAAAAAATATATGATCCGGAGTTCCCTCCGCGAGACCTCACTCACACTAGCTCTGGTTTTAAGTTGTCATTGGCGTGTGAGTGACGTCTTTTGCATTTGACATAGCGTTGAAAAGGTTAACATCGTGCCTATATTTAATGTTTACCAACACTTCTAAGTTATGTAACGTAGTTTTAACGATACTGATGACATAACGATAGTTACTGACGTAAGATGGCGTTAGGAGTAACGTTCTCCAACGAGGCGTGGGAAGTAGGATACCCTACTAAAGTAAATACCCCCGTGGGGTTGCCGGGTTAGAATAGTGCCACTCTATGTTTTCCCGTGGATGTCGTAAGAGGCGACTAACGGCCGAACCCTATATTCAACCCGCGGACAGATAGCCTTACTTCGGATTAAAATTTGACACATTTTGTATGGGCAAATGTCAAATTTCAACCCGAAGCAAGCCTTATCTATCCGCGGTTTGAATTTAGGGTTCGGCCGTAAGGAATAAGGCTTGTAGTACTGTTAGGCGATGGGCTTGTCACTAATACGAGTACACTAGTAAACTTCTTGGCCTGATTGTGCAAAATGTGGTTGTAAAGAAGTATTTTTAGAGTGGTTCTGCCTACCCCACTTAATTAACGTATTTATTATAAATATTGTCCATATGATGTTTAATAGCATGATAGACAAACAAACACGCAAAACTGAGATTATTCACGGTAAAAACTATATTGTATTTACGTAAAATAAACTCTGGGAACTGCGGCGTTATGTTATGTATGTATGTATACATATATACATATGTATACATATGACGCCTTCATTCCCAGAATGGGGTAGAGAGATACAGAAATACCAACAACTCTAAAAAGATTTGTTGATAATAATACCCACATTTTACACAAACAGGCTAAGATGTTTGTTTACTAGTGTATTTATTAGTGACAGGTTGCAAGCCCATCGCCTAACAGTACTACAAGCCTTTATTCCCTTAGCCGCCACTTACGACATCCACGGGAAGACATGGAGTGGCACTATTCTAACCCGGCAACCAAACAGCTTGTTAATATAATTGTTATAATTAAGTTAGAGGCGGCGAGGTATGATGCTATTGTGCTCAAATGAATGCTAACCCCATTGTCACGAAGAGAACGGGACTTAACGTATCTTAATTGTTGGCAGAAAAGATTTTAATCAAATTACTTGGGATAAATAACTTAAATACTCTTAGCCGTCCCGGGTTAAAATCCCGGTAAGGGCAGATATTTGTGTGATGAGCACGAGTATTTATTCCTGAGTCATGGGTGTTTTCTATATATTTAAGTATGTATTTCTCTATTTAAGTATATTTATCGTTGTCTAGTACCCATAGTACAAGCCTAGAGCTTAGTTTGGGACTAGGTCAATTTGTGTGACATTGTCCCGTGATATTATTATTATTATTATTATTATTATTTCTCTATATTAGTATGTTTATCGTTGTCTAGTACCCATAGTACAAGCCTAGAGCTTAGTTTGGGACTAGGTCAAGTTGTGTGAGATTTATTTATGTTTAGGTTCTCTATGTAAGTATATTTATAGTCGTTGTGCCGTTTAAGAGATATCGGGGGGTTACCATGACATGGGTAAGAAATTCATTTTACGGTGAACGAAAGAGACAGAGCTATGTTACTGCTATAGCTCTATCTTTTACGCTCATCCAAAACTGAATTGCTTAGGTATGTCATAGAAACCCCTAGCTCGCGGTCACCATGTACCAATGTCTTTTTCTAACTTAAATACAATACATACCCGATGCTCTTACGGTGAAGGAAAAACATCGTGAGAAAACCTGCACATTCTAACTGCTGAGTGTATAACAGGGTAGTTGCAATGTCAACCTAGTCCCTGAGCTCTGGGCTTGTACAATAGGTAGGTACTATCTAGTACCCACAAAGGCAAATAAATATGTGTGTGATGAGCACGAGTATTTGTTCCTGAGTCTTGGATGTTTTCTATGTATTTAAGTATTTATTTCTCTATCTAAGTATGTTTATCGTTGTCTAGTACCCATAGTATAAGTCTAGAGCTTAGTTTGGGACTAGGTCAATTTGTGTGACATTGTTACGTGAAGTTTTTTTTTTATTATTAATTAGAGATATTGCTAATTGGCGTTGAGAGTAGTATATAAATGTACGACTAATTTTCTTAATTGTAAACTAGAAGGTACAAACTTTCCAAGAAACGCCTAATAACTTTATATTTTATCAAAATAGATGTCAAAAGCAACACGAGTAAGGCTGTATAGCGTAGAATCTTAGCCCAGATCTCTGTGACAATCTCTAGAAAAAAAAGACATCCGGCCATCGACCCCGGATTTGGCTAGCAGAGTGCGACGGGGAAATGGCGCGTGATGATGGTGATATCTGAGATGACGCTAGGGCGGAATGCAGATGGTCGACTAGCTATGGAGAATAAATATTGAGATGGGGACGAATTAGAGCAGCCTCGGGTTGAGTTGAGGCACGCACGGCTCACCTATTTTGCTCAAATTCGTACGCGGTCACGCGCTGTGCGCGAACATCGGGCGAGCGGCGCGCGGCGTGCGTGCCATTCTACACGGTATTAACGATATCGTATTTGACGTGTTTCCGTATTGTCTGATCAGGGCCTCTATTCAAATGCGTTATAACGATATCGTTTTTGACCTGTTTCCGTATTGTCAACGTATAACACGTGTATCGTTATCGTGTTTTACATGTTTATGAATCGTTTATGTCACAGTCGCCATTATTGTAAATGACATAAGAGTTATCAAAACGTTGACAATACGGAAACAGGGCCTCTATTCAACTGCGTTATAACGATATCGTTTTTGACCTGTTTCCGTATTGTCAACGTTTTGATAACTCTTATGTCATTTACAGTAATGGCGACTGTGACATAAACGATTCTTAAACGTGCCAAACACGATATCGTTTTAACGCACCTGAATAGAGGCCCTGATCCAAAAGTTATTACCTACCTTGTAGAATTCCAGCCCTGGTCTTGAAATAAATCCAGGATTATTTACAGTTTCGGAAAAAGACGCGGGTTGTCGAATGATATGTTTGTGAAATGAATCATTTGTGAAACGTTGGTTATGAAGTGATAGGATTCCATTTCCAATATTTTCGGTAGTTGCCGTCCATGTGGTGTATGTTTGTTTGTTCTCAACCTTATACAAAATAAAGTATCGAAGGCACAGTCGGATTTATACGTAGCTGCTCACGTTTGTACTGACTTCAAAAAAATTCAATTAGAAATTTAAAAACCTCCGACTAAATAAATAGCCTGTAAAAAACCTCTAAAAAGTAATAAAAAATAATTAGTGGCCCTAAGGGCTGGTCGTTTGATAAGTAGATAGTTAAATGAACACTGACACTAACTAAAGTGACACGTCGGGGACCGCTGAGTAGCGGTTTTGTTTGTCACTTTAACGTCATGTTTGAAATGCTACGCTAATCTGTCAAAGCCGTTAATGCGACAAGGTTCAAAAGTGTGCAGCTAGTTAAGCCCCACTGTACATAGACAATGAAATAATCACCCTAACACAACCTTGTCAATTCTAATCTAGGATCTAATACCGCATTGTTTTCTCTTCCCACAAAAGGTAGGAAGCTATGCTTAATCACTTTGATCTTCTACGAGTGCGTAATCATTTATAATAACACTAGCGACCCGCCCTCGCTTCGCTCCGGATTAAAGTATTATACATATAAACCTTCCTCTTCAATCACTCTATCTATTAAAAAAAACCGCATCAAAATCCGTTGCGTAGTTTTAAAGATTTAAGCATACATAGGGATATAGGGACAGAAAAAGCGACTTTGTTTTATACTATGTAGTGATAAATACATACATACCTTCACGCCTGTCTTCGAATGGGGTAGGCTGCCACTATGGAACGCCTGGTACACCGGTGTAAACATACAACAATACTATACAAATAACAGTGTGAAGTAAGTCAATAGGTGGTCTTATCGTTAAGTAGCAATCTGTTCCAGACAATCTTACAAAGAAGGAAGTTAAAAACAATCGGAAATAAATTGGTAAACGGTGCAAACTATTTTTTTTTTATATACAGTGGAACGTATAACCTCCTCCTTTTTTGAAGTCGGTTAAAAATGGAACGTAATTTAAAACTCGAACATGAAAATAATATACATACTGGAAAAGACCAACCACCATACATTAACGGTGAATTAATTGAGAGTTAAGAGTGCGCCGAGGCAACGATACGTAATTACGAAAAAAATGCGTTCGTTTGATCGCCTGCTGCATTGTTTTTACTGAAGCTTTAGTTATGCAATTCATATGTAAGATATTTAAGGAATCACTCTATATATCATATACTTAAGAAACACGATTACTTGTACTTCCCTCGATAGAAAAAACATCCAAAGATACCTCTACATAACAAAATAAACACTTAGTACGGCGTAATTACTTCACGGAAGATCATCAGTTTTGGATTTACAACAAAACTACACGTCTTCTATATATTCTACACTTTAGATTTGAAAATGTGTTTTTATTTTACTAATATGAAGGAAATACCTAAATTCGCACGCGTTTCGTCCATTTTAGCCAGAGCCGTCACGTTTCCCCCATGTCCGCATTAGTCAGGCTTCGGCCGTCGGAGGTGGAGGCTGTGTCGCTTTTTGGTTGGTTGCGTTTATTGCGATTTTTGTGATTATTCACTTTATTTTAAATGGGGAACAAACACAACCAAGAAAGGAAGAGAAGGGGTTGGCAAAAGCACAATGCTAAACGCTTGCGTGAAGAAATGAAGTAAGTTAAAATCGTAAACCTACTGATAGTGGAGTAGTTCTAAGAAACCTGATTTGACAGTTGTCAAAATGCCACGCTAAGGGAGGAGAAAATAAATCGGTAGCAACATAGACTGATTTTTGAGATGAATCGATTTGTATTACTAAGACTTTGTAATCGTTTAGTTGTAGTCTTGATGTTTTGGGCCAAATTTGGTTTATTTACACAAGTAATTTTAAACAACACGCGAAGTTCTTTCAATTAGTAGGTATTTAAAAAATACACTTCTATGGTGAATATTTACCAAGATATAAAAATAGTTTAGCTAAAAAAACACATTTACAGGCAAAACAGGCTTCTTAGAACGACCCGAGGTTTTTTTTACTATAATTAATTATATAATATTGTTACTTCTTGGGATGGTTTCAATATTTCTAGAGCAAGACATCTCCAGAAATCTGAAGACAAAGAGAATACTCCGTAAGTATACTCATTACCTAACAACTATATTTCAACAAATGAGTAAAATTGCAAAATTATTCATATTTTTTTATTTATAGGGTTAATGTTCCAGTTGTTGGCACTTCGCTACAAAGCAAAGAGTTACCTAATGAACCGGTGAGGTATGCGTAAAAATAGTAAGAGGTGTATAGGAAAACATTTTAATAAATTTAGTATGAATTTTTACATTATCTTTATATTTTTTCAATTTACATAGTAAATGAATTGGTGGACATCGATTATAAAATTTACCACACAATGGAATTGTAAGTCCCAAATACGAATTATTTTTATAGAATGAGGATTACAAAATTTCATCCAAAAACCAATTCTGTTAATAAATAAATCATAGTTAAATCAAAACGTTCTGTTTTATTACAGGATGCCAATGGACCAAAATTCTTGTCTTTCAGTGGATGGAGAAATAGACAATGACATTGCTTACTCACACAGACAAAATAATGCCGTGAAGTAAAATCCGATATTGATTATTGTTGTTTCTTATGTCCTAATATTTTTTTCTAAAGATACCTGCGTACATTATTCATTACATTATATACATACAAACATTAAGTAGGAACTTCTAAATATGTGATTGATACAGCAGCTTTAAGTTTTTAGTTTTTTAAAACATCAATTTAATTTTATACTTTATAGTGATCAGAATCAGACATTGAAGTTTTTGCGGAAATAATCATGGATAAACATTCGTACAAACTAAGATCCGTTTTTTTAAAGACGGTTAAAATACCAAAACCTTCTCCTATGTGAAACAAATACTTTTCTGAAAACCGCATTAAAAACGGTTCAGCCAAACGTGAGATAATCGCGGACAAACATACATACATACAGGTCAAACTGAGAACTTCCTTTTCTTTGAAGTCAGTTAAAAATAATATCTTGAAGAAAGGGTCCATGACTGGGATTTTTGCCCTACTCAGCCGTTCTTATTACTTTACATTAGGTATTGAGTTCACTTTATTTTGTGCTTAGAATATTGTCAATAAAGGTAATTAGGTTTTATTTCATTTCAATATACAGTCACATTAAATCACGGGGTTGTTGAGCCACCATAGAACTCTGTCCTAATGACAGCGTCAAGTCACGCAAAAGAAATTATTTACGTCAAAATTTACCGTCAACTTTCTATGAAAGGGTTCTCCCGGTAACCTTCGGAGAGGGAAGATGGCCGATTGGAAGATGTACGGCTTTTACTTATGATTTATTCTCTTTAGCCGAACAATTTGCCCAATAAATATTATAAATAACTTAACACTAGCTAAATACACCTTAGATGTACAAACGACATTAATTAAAAATTATCTATCTATCTGTGAGTGGGTTCTAGAGTGGCTCAACAATCTCGTGATGTGACTGTACCTCATACAAGTAATTCAATCCTACCTTACCTACCGACAGTAAACCACAAATTTAAAAAAAAATGTAGACTGAAAAAAGTTTTTAACTTCTTATAGTCAATATTTTAATAAAAGTATTCGGAATCGATTATGTTTTTTATTTTGTAAACATTGGTAGCAACCTCCGCGCCTAGTGGATCGGCGCACGGCTCGTCAGGCGCGGCGCGCGGCCGGCGCATGGCTCCGGCTCGCTCCTTGCTGGTGTGCTATACGCACACATACACAGAGTGCATAAAATACCTAAACTTAATGAGCGCAAAAAGCTCGGTGCCCCCTTAATGTATGGAACAGCTGTTTTTTTTTGGCGATTTCGTGGTTGGTCCTATTGGAAAAGTTGTTCAGAATGACCATCTTTCACTTTTGGCCATTCCGGATCATGACCCCAAAATCACCCAGTATATGGAAGAGATTATGCTCTTTTAAAACATTTTTAAAATTATGAAGCGATTTCCGATAGGACCAACCACGAAATCGTCAAAAAAAACAGCTGTTCCATACATTAACGGTGAATTAATTGATAGTTAATGTATGGAACAGCTGTTTTTTTTGGCGATTTCGTGGTTGGTCCTATTGGAAAAGTTGTTCAGAATGACCATCTTTCCCTTTTGGCCATTCCGGATCATGACCCCAAAATCACCCAGTATATGGAAGAGATTATGCTCTTTTAAAACATTTTTAAAATTATGAAGCGATTTCGCGCGTCTTAATTCTAAGGGAAAAAGTTCCACAATCATAGCCTGCAAAGAAATCGAGCCAGCGTCAAATTTGGAAGAAGAAAAAGGCACAGTTAAGATTAAATTTTGGGAGCAACGAACAGAAGTAAAGTAACTACTCTAGTAGCCTAGTTGGGAATGACCCTGCCTCCGAAGCCAGCGGTCCCGGGTTCAAATCCCGGTAAGGCCAGATATTTGTGTGATCAGCACGAGTATTTGTTCCTGAGTCTTGGATGTTTTCTATGTATTTAAGTATGTATTTCTCCATATAAGTATGTTTATCGTTGTCTAGTACCCATAGTACAAGCCTAGAGCTTAGTTTGGCCGTTTCCTCGTGGTCCTACTATTTTTGTCCTACTGACTTTCGACGGAGCCCCGCCCAAGGCGGGGCTCCTACTTCTAGGTGGTTTTGCCCTTCGGGCATCTGAAGATACCTAACGAACCTAACCTACCTACTTTTACAACCATAATTACTATTTAGTGATCAAATCTAGGTTCACTTTTTGACTAGTAGGACAAATTAGTAGGACCACGAGGAAATAAGCCTTAGTTTGGGACTAGGTCAATTTGTGTGACATTGTCCCGAGATATTTATTTATTTTTATAAAGCGGTATCTTTCTCTCGCTTCTTAATCTCTCTACATAATCTACATTCATCACCCTCTTGCACGTACGTCGGTTTCGGGTGCTTTTGATTTGGCCCTTATTCAGTACATCGCGAATCTGATCACTGTATGTGCGCCTAGGGCTTCCCCTACCTACATCTCGTCTCCTGCTCGCTTAATAATAATAAATACATACATACATACATAACATCACGCCTTCATTCCCAGAGCGGGGTAGGCAGAGCCACAGAAATACCAACAACTCTAAAAAGACTTGTTTATTATTCTGTAACCACATGCACAGGTAGGCTAAGATGTTTACAAGCCCTTATTCCCTTAGTTGCCTCTTACAACATCCACGGCAAGACATGGAGTGGCACTATTCTAACCCGGCAACCACACGGGGAATAATTAGTAACTATTAAACAGATAAAACCCCCCGATATAATAACTCTTATTTCAGAACCGGTGAAATTACTAGCATAGAGGCATTCCATTTTAGTCCTCAAGGTTCAAGGTTGCAGTCTTAAATGTCTATGGACCGTTGGTTTCGGAGGCAGGGTCACTCCCAACTAGGCTAACGTGTCGTCGTTAACGTACTAACATCATGACTAAAGGTAGGTAATTAATTATAATAAAGTCATGAACTTAATCACTTGTTCAAACAAGGTTTGTTACACGTGTGAACATTTTTTTTAATTACTGCTACTACTTAACGCAGGTTAGTTAATATGCAATTAAGAATATACGTAAATGCTTTTCATATGTTAACGACAGGTTTTTTTTAAATGTGTTCTCAAAAAGTTGTGCTTACGAGTAAATATGGCGAATTCAAATTGGAATATAATGATACCTACTGTGCGGCGGTGCAGAACCTTCGGCGCGCGAATCGACTCGCACTTGACCGGTGTTAAGGGTTCCGTAGTCAAACTAGGAACCCTTATAGTTTCGCCATGTCCGTCCGTCCGTCATGTCTTCCTGTGGATGTCGTAAGAGGTGACTAAGGAAATAAAGGCTTGTAGTATTGTTTGGCGATGGCTTGCAACTTGCAAAATTGTAGTTACAGAATTATCAACAAGTTTTTTTAGAGTTAGTATTTCTGAAGCAGTTCCTACCCCACTCTGGGAATGAAGGCGTGAAATTATGTATGAATTTTATTCTGCCTCTTAAGCTCTCTAACTACCTAGTTAACTTAAGTACAGACCCATATCTCCATGACTACGTATCCGTAGCGTTTATACCGCTACTGTCACATTACCTCTAGTTGCCATGACAACTGTAATAAACATGGCCGCCAGCCGTGAAATTGGTTAAGTAACGTGGGAAGACCTCAATAGACTAATCGACGATGATGTGTAGACATAGAAGTTCAATTAACTAGGGACTTCCTTCCGATATTAAAATTATCGATAAGTGTTTCAAATACTTATTTCATTGTTACATTTCATAGTAGATAGGTATCGTTCATCGGATAAAATAAAGTAACTATAATGCTGATCGATCAGTACCCATAGATGGGTTTCATACACAAAACCTTCTTTAGTGCTATTCAATCGCCTTCCATACAAAATTGATTGAAACCAAACAAAAAAGGGCTATTTAGGTAAATTGTATGACATTGTGTAGCATAATAGGAGGTATACTCTATATAATCCTTACTTACTCCGTTTTTGGAAAATGTATGGAAAGGACTTAAACTTAAAAATTATTATTGGACTCAAACTTAAAAATCATTTATTTTTATCGTTACGTTCATGCCACTTTTAAGTTTTGAGTTACGGTGTATGGAAATTTCATGTTCATATCGACGGTGGAAATTTCAAATGTCGTAAGGGACATTTTGTCGTAAGTACACTAAATATACCATTGAAGTCAGTATTTTTTTCCTATCTATTTGTTGTATTGAAATTTCGATATGACTTCTAATAAAAAAGTTATGAGTTGGTCAAAGTTTGTCGTAACTTCCTAATATTTAAAACACTATGTTGTATCGGTCAAATATTTTTGTATAACGTCTTGTTTCATTAAGCGCAATATCGTATATCTCAATATTTTAAAAATTCCTGTGTTGTAAGGCACTAAAAAGAATACATTTTGTCAGATAAATACTGTGTTTTCGGAGGTGTAAAGCCTGACAAGATTCTATTTGGCCCTATTTCAATACAAATATGTATTGAAATAGGGCCAAATAGAATGTTGTCAGGCTTTAACACACATTTTCTTCTTATTTTTTTTGTTGTAAGGGACACTATTTCCTAAACCACTGTATTTATGGATGTCCAATTTAAAAATTAGGGTAGGCGAAGTTATTTAAAAAGTATGCTCAAGAATCATCTTAATGGGATGAGTAGTTTCCAAGTTATGAATTTAAAAAAAGTGGAATTTTGTTTTCTGGCTCCCCTGAAAAGTAAGCGTTTGTCCCTTACGACATTTGAAATTTCCACCGTCGATATTATACGTTATCTCATAGTCATAACTGTCATAAGAAATAAAGTACAATTTATCGATAAATTAACATCGTTTGGAACTCCCTAGGACAATTTATTCATGCCTCAAAAACTTCTATGTCTGATGATGTGTGTGGCTTTTACTCAACTTCAAAGAGGAGGAGATTCTCGAGAGCTGTGGACGTTGAGGCGAGTGTTACCGTGGTCCACACTACTTGAATATTCGACGCCGAATGCTCATTAGACGCGAACGCTCTCAGTGAGGACGCTCTTGTATACAGTGTCTAAATTTCATACGGGTATATATTTGATCCATTGAGATATTCGGATGGTAACTTTTATTATTGAAGAGCACTTAATTTTTAGGTTTCCGTAGTCAAACTAGGAACTCTTATAGTTTCGCCATGTCCGTCCGCAGCCTAGCGCAGAGACTCTTAGTACTAGAAAGCTGCAATTTGGCATGAATATGCATATTAGTGACACCAACAAAGTGGTACAATAAAAAGTAAAAAAAATTTTTTTAGGGTGTCTGCCCTACACGTGGGGATGTATTTTTTTGTCTCGACTACCCGATAATTGGGAAGCCCGATTATAGCCAATAGATCTGTACTAATGTAGGCATGACAAGAACCATTTTCTTGTAAAAAGCGGCCAAGTGCGAGTCGGACTCGCCCATGAAGGGTTCCGTAGCAGCAAGTAACATAATATAAAAGTTCGTTGTAGCTTTGATCAATGTTTTTATGACGTATTAAAAAAAACTACTTACTAGATCTCGTTCAAACCAATTTTCGGTGGAAGTTTGCATGGTAATGTACATCATGTATTTTTTTTAGTTCTAAGTATCATTCTCTTATTTTAGAAGTTACGGGGGGGGACGGGACACATTTCAACACTTTGGAAGTGTCTCTCGCGCAAACTGTTCAGTTTAGAAAAAAATGATGTTAGTAACCTCAATATCATTTTTGAAGACCTATCCATAGATACCCCACACGTATGGGTTTAATGAAAAAAAATATTTGAGTTTCAGTTCTAAGTATGGTTATGGTTTTTTTTTTCTATTTTTGTGTGAAAATCTTAATGCGGTTCACAGAATACATCTACTTACCAAGGTTCAACAGTGTAGTTCTTATAGTTTCGGAAAAAAGTGACTGTGACATACGGACGGACAGACAGACAGACATGACGAATCTATAAGGGTTCCGTTTTTTGCCATTTGGCTACGGAACCCTAAAAACCAGCCAAGTGCGGTGGGTTGCCATATGCAGAAATCAAAAGTTCCAAAAAAGTCATACATTTCTCGCAACAACAAAGATTCGAGTCATACACACTCTTAAAACAAAATATCTCTCTAGCTTGTGTGCATATAAGTTATGTTTTTATATGATAGGTCTAAAGCAGTCCTGACGGCGTTTTTGCGGGAATGGGCTTAGCCAAAAAAATAGGCCTTAAAAACGTTAACTTTCGGTGTGTCCACAGGAAAGACGGTGTTATTAAATCTGTGTATGACCCTCATCCTCAACCCTAGAAATCCATTGACTCAATGGATTTGAAAGGTGGTGATAAGAAGTCTCGATTAAGATGAAAATGTACTTTAATACATAACATCACGCCTTCATTCCCAGAGTGGGGTAGGCAGAGCTACAGAAATACCAAAAACTCCAAAAAGACTTGATGGTAATTCTGTAACCGCAGTTTGCACAATCAGGCTAGGATGTTTACCAGTGTATTAGTGACAGGTTGCAAGCCCATCGCCCTACAAGTACTACAAGCCCTCATTCCCTAAGTCGCCTTACGACATCCACGGGAAGGCATGCAGTGACACTATTCTAATCCGTCAACTACCTACATGGCAAAAGTAACTCGGTCTGTCTCTCTATTTGTTACGCTTTCACGGATAAATCGCTGAACCGATTTAGATAAAATTTGTTATAGAGATACTTTAAGTCCAAAGGGTAGTTTTTATCCCGAAAAATTGGACGGACGGATAATGTGTTTACAAAGATGGAAGTATAAATTATAATAAATGTTTCATTGTGAACCCTGTTGAGCACAGCTAAAGTATTTAGAGAGGGAGACTTATCATTTTATTAATATTCATTGAAATAGGAATATGTAGTACTTTTTAGTTTATTATATGCGTATTTATGTATAATTTAATTTTCATTATTATAATTTACCGTCTAAGTATTCGTTTATTGTGTAGTAAGCTTTGGTATTGAGTAACTGTTTGAGATTATTTATAAATCTGCGTTCATACGGTCCCTACGGGAACAACGATACAGAGGCCCTAGCCAAAATGCGTTCGCTAACTAGCGATTCGATTTGTTTTGTGTTTAAACCAATCGCGTCACTGGTAGATCACGTCATTCGAAAAGTCACGTGATCTACCAGTGATGCGATTGGTTTAAAACCAAACGAATCGAATCGCTAGTTAGCGAACGCATCTTGGCTAGGGGCTCAGGTCTTCTACGAGAACGAAGTGAAAAATAAAATATTTTTGCAGGTCCAAAATGTTCCACTACGAATACGAGAAGCGACCAGCTTCGGCGTCATCCTGCGCAAGCCGAGCCACGATGACTACCGACTACAGCCGAGACTGCCCGAGCGCGGCCCGAAGTTTCCCGACGTATGAACGAAGGGTTCAAGCGAGCGTGGAGCGCGCGCGCCGCCCGCTGCCACCAAGGCCTTCGTGCGAAAGGATCACCATGCCTAGCAAGACTTCTGTAAGGAAAAAGTCATAGTGTGAGACCTTAAACTGGGTCTCTATGGTTTGACCGAACAAATATGCAATAATTTTATATGGCATAACGATATTGTGCCTTAATATTCATTTGCCATATACCGTGAACTATTCAGAATTGTAATAAAATAAACCTAACCTAACCTATTGGGCTCTATGCGATGGCATGTAAAAATTACTTGAAAGGTTTACGAATTCAGAAAAACTGGCCTTTACGGCAAATGAAATTATGGTATGTGATATTAGGGAAAATTAAGGTTATCGCCATTGACCATTATTGCAAATTAAATTATGAAAAATAAAGGGATACCCCTTAGACTAAAGCAAAAGGCGACATGATGTCGCCGTACAAAAAACTAAAATAATGCGTGACGCGACACCTATGGCCCTATTAATAAACTGATCTCGTTTTAAATGCCCGTCTCAAGATACGTCAAAAGTGACAGTTTGCTATGGTTTGACGTTTATTTTGACGTAACTTGAGATGGGCATTTAAACCGAGACGAGTTTATTAATACGGGCCCTAGATTCGCAAACACCACCAGCTGTAAAACATCTGTTTATACATGCACTAAGCAATAAAGTTAAATTGATGGCAAACATCGTTGCGTAAGTGAGACAGCAATATATCTCGTAATAACGACGCGAAATATGACAGGACGCGTATATGCAATCGTGTTAATAGCATAAACTTTATATTACACTATCGCGCTCAAACACGTGTTGACTGATCGGTGGCGGCCGCACAACTGACTCGGGTTAGGCGCTCAGCGCCTATATTGAGGCGCTCAAGCCTGCGCTCCTGGTCACTCTTCCTCTTGTTTTCTGAATTTTGCTCACTGTGTTTAAACAACAAAACCACCCTATTTGAGGTGCTGAGGTAATAAAATACTTGAGTGATGAGCACAAGTATTTGTTTCTGCGTCTTGGATGTTTTCTATGTATTTAAGTATGTATATCTCTGCATAAGTAGGTTTTTCGTCGACTGGGACGCATATTACAAGCCTTTAGCTTAGTCTAGTGGCGTGGGTTGTCGTTAATGGGTCTTTCAAAATTATTGCGTGTTTGTGAAACATTTAGCTTTAAAGTGCTAATATTTGTTAGAGTCACAAGGAATACTAAAATGACTAAGTGGGTCATACACGCTCTTAAAAACATAAGTTGTCTCTCCTGTGGTCAATAGTTAAAAGCTTGTGTGCATATAAGTTACGTTTTTATATGATAGGTCTAAAGCAGTCCTGACGGCGTTTTTGCGGGAATGGGCTTAGCCTGAAAATTAGGCTTTAAAAACGTTAATTTTCGGTGTGTCCACAGGAAAGTCGGTAACCTAAATCTGTGTATGACCCAAGTAGACATCGTTGGTTCTTGAGATACAGGCGATTAAAGTGTTTATACCTACTAAAATCCTCTAAGACTAAGTTCATACTTGTTGTTTTTGTGTTTGCAGTAATTAAAGACTTCGGAACCCTACACTGAGCATGCTCCGACATGCTCTTGCTCGTTTTTTTTTAATCTATTTATTGTTACTTATTGCATTTGTTTTTTCCGACCTCGCAGCGTACAACTGCACGGCTAGCGCGCGAGATATGTCACCTGCGAGAGACTACCTGTCTTTTTCTGACCGTTCTAATTAGACAATGACGGTCTATCTCGCGTGCCGTCTTATCTTAAGCTGCTGTTACACTAAAACCTCTGCCTGACTTGTCGTTATGTTTGCAGTAAAAAGTAAAAGCGGCACAAACGCTGCGCATTGATTGGTAGATGCCACTGGTTGCCTAGCAACCCTTGCCGATTCCGTGATTTACTGCAAGCATACCGACAAGTCAGGAAGCGGCCTAAGTCATGGCCAGCTGGTCTAGTATCACTATAGCAGTATTAAGAACCTAAAATCCCTGGTTACAGGTCCCGTTGAAGGTTTGGATCATCACTAGTGCCTCATGCTTCGCCGTCTGCGCGGCGCTGGTCTTGGCGACGGTGGTGGTCACGCGGTGGGGGTACCAGCAACAGCCCACAGTCTTCGAGACTCCGGTAAGATACTGGGACTATCATTCTATATTCATCACCGAATTCTAATTCTAGAGTTGTTTAAAGACACTCCAACGGACTTACACATGCATATGACATCACGCCTTCATTACCAGAGTGGGGTAGGCAGAGCTACAGAAACACCAACAAGTTAGAGTTGTTGGTAATTGGTATTCTGGGCTGGAATTCTACAAGGTAATAACGATATCGTTTTTGACCTGATTCCGTATTGTCAACGTTTTGATAACTCTTATGTCATTTACAATAATGGCGACTGTGACATAAACGATTCTTAAACGTGTCAAACACGATATCGTTTTAACGCACCTGAATAGAGGCCCTGTAGATCTGCCTATCCCAATCCGGGAATGAATGACGTTATTTATGTATTAACAGTCATGAAAATTAATTTAGCACCCATCTTAGGTCCAAAGTCAATCAGACATTCTACATCAATAAGGTTGAGTTTGTTGTAATTTACAAATGACTTTGAATCTCTAATGACATTGACGACGTCAAGCTATTTTTTTACGAAATGGGTCTTAAATTAATGTTCGCGAATGTATGTATCAACTTGAAAAACATGTCCTCATCGGCAGTCATGTAGAAATACCGTCCATTTCACGTTGTTCCCGCCATGACGTGACATCCACCATTGCATGCTTTGATAGCACAGAAAGACCCACAATTTAATAATACCACACAATCTGCGCACGCGCTTCATTGCGCAGAGCTTCCTTAGGACGGAGCCCATCAATTAGAAAGAGAAAGCTTGTGGCTTACCATTATGTCACGACCCGTGGTTGCATTATGAGTTAGGTACATGTCCATACAAGAAGCACAGGGAAGACTGCATAATAATTAATGATCGGCCAACGGTAGCAATTTATGTCACTCGGATGACGAAAGTATTACATGGATATGGAGTCTATTTAATTTCGTGCACAAGCCCTGTGTGGTTGCCGGTTTAGAATAGTGCCACTCCATGTTTTCCCGTGGATGTCGTAAGAGGCGACTAAGGGAATAAAGGCTTGTAGTACTGTTAGGCGATGGGCTTGCAACCTGTCACTAATACACTAGTAAACTTCTTGGCCTGATTGTGCAAAATGTGGTTACAGAATTACCAACAAGTCTTTTTAGAGTTGTTGGTATTTCTGTAGCTCTGCCTACCCCACTTTGGGAATAAAGGCGTGATATTATGTATGTATGTATGTATTTATATCTATTAGATATGTATGATTTTTTTATCGAATGGTATGATCGAGGTTTAACATTTCTATTATGACATGACTATGAAGTAGGTTCAGGCCAATTATAATTATTTGTCGAACGAATGACTTTACGTCAAGTCATGTCTTGTAGGTACTTGTCTCTTTGACGTTCCTGTCATTATTTTATACATAAATTGAATTGCAACGGAATAACTGAATTGTTTGTTTCATCATGTTTCTGGAGTGTTCACTATATTATTTGGTGTAAAATATACCTAGCAAATTTATTTCTCACAATACCGAACATAGAAAACAATATGATCATTTACTATAAAAAAAAATTCAATGGGTTTTTAACGATGTGTGGTTTTATTGAACAACACCGACTTATCCATATTAGTCATTACGATGGACGTCAATACCGTCAATACCGTTAGTCAATACCGTGTGGTTGCCGGGTTAGAATAGTGCCACTCCATGTCTTCCCGTGGATGTCGTAAGAGGCGACTAAGGGAATAAGGGCTTGTAGTACTGTTAGGCGATGGGCTTGCAACCTGTCACTAATACGCTAGTAAACCTCTTAGCCTGTTAGTGCAAAATGTGGTTACAGAAATATCAGCAAGTCTTTAGAGTTGTTGGTATTTCTGTAGCTCTGCCTACCCCACTCTGGGAATGAAGGCGTGATGTTATGTATGTATGTATGTATGATGGACGTCAAAATTACAAAATGCTACCGGTGGCCGATCACTAGTAATATTTATTACGACGACCATTTTATATGTATCTTCTGGGTATTGTACAGTTAACAGCAAAAGTGGATGATCATTTTAGTACCTTGTCACTTTCACTACTTTGCTGCATCCCAATTATCGCAGTATGGTAAACTACTAAAATGTAATATATAAAATTCTCGTGTCACAGTGCTAGTTATCATACTCCTCCGAAACGGCTTGACCGATTTTTATGAAATTTTATACGCATATTCAATAGGTCTGAGAATCGGCTACTATCTATTTTTAATACCCCTAGGTGACGCTGGCGGGTCGCTAGTGATCATCTAGATTTGAAATAATTTATATAGTGACGAGTGTGTATCTAAATCAGGGATTGTAAAACCGGTTTTATTTAATACCTGTATTTACATTGTCAAATTATTACCGCTAAAAAATAATACCTATATTCGAATTAGAGGTATTGTTGTCATTCCGCTTTTGTTTTTATCGCTATGTATTCACTATTAACAGTATTAAATACCTGTATTCAATACCGCTATTCATTGTACCTGATAAGTGACATGTCAATTAGACTTTAATGAACTGTAATTTCAGACTTGTACAAGGCGAGTCTAAGTTTTTTGTAAGAGCACCGAAAACATTCACATATAAAAATAAACTTGTATATTGACACTGACAGGTATTACTGGTTATGGTTTTTAGGGGTAAAGTATCAAAAAGGGGTATTGTTGTCAAGTGTCTAAACCGATAATAAACTTGAATACCTGTATTCATTATACCGCTAATCAGAGCTTTAGCGATATAAATAGTGAAAGTCAATTATAACCGGTAATACCTCATTTAAAACCGGTAGTCAGAATACCGGTAACGATCCCTGATCTAAATAGACATTAAGTGTCCTGTTGCAGTGCCCTTGCAAGGTTTATGTTGAAACTACGTAATGTATTTCCGAGGGGAGCCTTTCAATTCATCAAACGACTTATTTTTTGCCAATCAGATTCCTTCCCCAAACATATCATTTAATCAAACTGCTTTTTTCCCGAAACTGTACATATTTCAGGACCATCGTGTAGAACCCTATAGGTATAGGTAAGGTTAGGTAAGGTTAGTTTTATAAATATCCTGATATATTTACAGTTTCGGAGATAAAGCAGTTTGGTCAAATTATATTTTTGGGAAATTAATCAGTTTGGAAAAAGATTTTTTGGTGCAACGAAGGTAACGTATGCTATGACTATTGTCTGCCATTTTGGTTTAGAGATACCTTTTGAGAAATTATTAACTTCATTTTCATCTCCGGAAAATCTGATAGTTTGAAAAAAAAACGTCGCTTTTATCAGGGAGCGCTTTTTCAACCGCTTAAAATGTATAGGATGACAGATGGCTTACGCACGAGAATTTCATCCCATACATTTTGAGCGATAGAAGAACGTTAGGAGCGTTTGCATCTTGGCTAGGGCCCCTAGTCCCACACTAAGCTCTAGTCTTGTGTAGACAATGATATAAATACATATAGACAAATTAATATTGAAGCATATAGAAAATATCTAAGATTTGGGTACAAATACTCACGCTCATCGCACACATTCTAGTTTTGTAGACAGGGTCACTACCAACTAGGCCAATGTGTCGTCAAAGCTAATATTTTAAAGCTCTTTTCAAGCGACGTTTTTTTCTTTTCAGGAACCAGTATATACTCAACCGATCTTGCAACCGCGGAAGCTAACCACTACAACAGAAGCGGAACCTACTACCACAGAATCAAGCTCCGAAGAACTAGAGAATGACATACAATTTCCAATATTAGAGAAGCTAGCAATATTCAAAAACATTGTAGCTAAAAGAGAGAAGAAAGATTTCAGTTTGCTAGCTAAAGCGCAGATGCATCCAGTTCATGACATAATACATCATGCTGAAAGAAAGATTGAAAAGAAAGATCACGCAACGCTGCCTGACAGAGTAGAAATTGGTGATAAACTTAATAAAGTTATACCGGAATTCAAACCTACATTACCTGATGTTTTTATCAATAAGCAAGACATCAAACTGCCAGATGGTTATGTTGCTGTATTGAAGAAAGATGACCATGATTATGAAGAATATTACAACGATGACAATTTATACGATGATTATATGCAAAGCAACACAATGACTAGTTACTTAATAGAAAAAGTGCAGGAGCTACACGATTGGATAGTGTCAGATCCAGATTTTGAAATTCCTGGTAATCATTCAAAGAAAGTTAAAACGAAAAATGATTTTGGACAGTTATTGAAAGCACTGAACGACAGTTTAATTGAAGGAGACGTCAGTATAGTGATGCATAAACTAAAGGATATATATTTCGGTGATAACTATACAAGTGCTAATCACAGTAGGAAGATAATTTCGAGTAACAGTACTGATTTGCTGTCGTTCGGGATTTTGACTCTGGATATCATGCTACTTCATAACATTCAACTTATGGCCTGGGAGAATCAGGTGAGTTACTCACAGTTTTTTTTTCAAGAGGTGTGTTTTGGGTGAATCAACTTTTAAGGTACTCCCCAATTTTCGACATGTCTCACTATGTCACCTTAATTTGGTAGAATGCAATATTTTTTTTTGATGTGGTCAATATATTGAATAAATCAGACAATTAAACTTACTTTCTAGCTGACAATTTTAAAAATTCTTCTATGATTTACACAAATGTATCAGGTAACGCAGGGGACGACGTTGTCCCCGGGTTTTGTATGAAAAACGTGCATTTTCCACTGCGTTACCATGTTGTTACAAAATTATAGAATTGGTTTATGATTATGAATAGTGAAATCCGAAAATCTGATTATCTAATTTTAACATGTGTAAACCATTATCAATCTCACATATTCTAGTAAGTTTTTATTAGCGTGTAGAAAAGGAGGACTTTAAAAGTTGATTCACCCTTTTATGAATCGTTTTTAAAAACGGCAAACGAGCACACCCTGATAGTGGGTGGGATGGAGACCCATAAATATTTGTATCAGTAGATTGCAAATGCGGGATAAGATGGAATACTTCTATGCTAGTATTTTTTGGTTGCCTTTTGGTTTGTTTTAATGGACTCTGCTTGGCGGTAGGTTAGGATAGGTCAGGACAGCGATCCGGTCGGGTCAACATGTTTTTTTTTGTTTTTCTTGATCTTGTTTTTATAAAATTTTCAAATGTAGCCACTGCACATGTTTCACTACATGGTTTCAATGGAAAACCAACGCTGAAGTTGACGCTTTCTTTTTGTGCGTATTTCGATGTCCTTTGTTGTTTGTCACGAATGAATGTTTTTCTTTCATCTTTCTTTCTTTGTTTCATGATATTACTTCCGGCACATGCTTGATTCAGTCTAACAGCCAGTTTCTATATTTAAACCGCGGATAGATTAGGTTACATCAAATCAAAATGTGACACATATTGTACGTGGCAACTGTCAAATTTTGACTCGAGGTAACCTAATCTATCCGCAGTTTGAATATAGGGACCGGATATTAATGACAGATTATTTTTAATGGCTGTTGTTAAATTTTGACTTTTTGGTTTCAGGAAGGCGTCCGGAATAAGATGCTGAAAGATCCAGACGTGTTCGCCTTCAATGCTTTGTTTTTGGACCCCAGTAAGGTGGAGTCCAAACAGAACGAGATATACAATACAGCTGCTTTCTCGTGAGTCATTTGTTGGCTTGGTGTTCTGTTTACTCTTAGAACAAGTAACCTGAATTTTGAATCTTACCGACGATAAATGAGTAACTTGAAAATCAATTTGAATAAATAAATGTCACACAAATTGACCTAGTCCCAAACTAAGCTCTAGGCTTGTACTATGGGTACTAGACAACGATAAACTTACTTATATAGAGAAAAATATACTTAAATACATAGAAAACATCCAAACTCAGGATTAAATACTCGTGCTCATCACACAAATATCTACCCCTATCGGGATTTGAACCCAGCACCCCTAGCTTCGACCGCACTACCAAGTCTACCAACTAGGCTAGCGTGTTGTCAAATTTACGCGGTGATTTTCCCTACAAGCGGGCCCTCCTTTTGGATTTGATATCACAACGCCTTTATGATAACAAATATTACCCACAAATGTTAACCCCGTGTGGTTACCGGGTTAGAATAGTGCCACTCCATGTCTTCCCGTGGATGTCGTAAGAGGCGACTAAGGGAATGAGGGCTTGTAATATTGTTAGGCGATGGGCTTGCAACCTGACACTAATACACTAGTAAATTTCTTTGCCTGATTGTACAAAATGTGGTTACCGAATTTTAAATAACTCTGGAAATGAAGGCGTGATGTTTTGTATGTAATATATCAAATAATTCAAATAAGACACTGTCATCATGGCGCACGCAAACATCTCAAGTTTTTCGCGGAAGCACATAAATCCATCCCTTTTTAGGGTTCCGTAGTTAAACTAGGAACCCTTATAGTTTCGCCATGTCCGTCAGTCCGCAGACTCAGAGACTGTTAGTACTAGGAAGCTGTAATGTGGCATGAATATACATATCAGTCACGCCAACAAAGTGGTAAAATTAAATCTTGAATTACGTAACGTGAGGATGTGGTTTTTTTGCCCGGTTTTATTTTTGTGTACGCGTGCGTCTTTTAATTTGTTTGATGTCATTGCAGCAAACGCCAGAACGTCCGTCAAGAGAACCTGGAGGAGTTTGACCTGGGTCGCAATCTTCTGGAGAACGTTCTGGAAATCGGGATGAGCACGGCACGCGCAGCGATACATCTCGGCCGCGCTTATAAGAGCACCAAGTAAGTTAAGTTCCACTCGAGCGTCGGTCGCCTAGTGGGGTCTATTTCGTTAGGCCAAAATATTTTTGGTCAAATGTTTACATACATACATAACATCACGCCTTCATTCCCAGAGTGGGGTAGGCAGAGCTACAGAAATACCAACAACTCTAAAGACTTACTGATATTTCTGTAACCACATTTTGCACTAACAGGCTGAGAGGTTTACTAGTGAATTATTGACAGGTTGCAAGCCCACCGCCTAACAGTACTACAAGCCCTTATTCCCTTAGTCGCCTCTTACGACATCCACGGGAAGACATGGAGTGGCACTATTCTAACCCGGCAACCACACGGTGCCACACGGTCAAATGTTTCATTTCCCAAATTTTCATTTGCCAACCCTTTTGTTTTCTCTAACAGTAAATATTTCAGGATTTTATAAAAGCTAACCTAACCTAACCTATAGGATTCTACACGATGGTACTAAAATAAATTCTGAATAATGTATATAACATGGGATTGGCAAATTAAAAATTTGGGAAATTAATTTGACCGAAAATATTTTGGCAGGCTCCTGGCCTAGTGGCGTAGGAGATCGACTCATGATCGTAAGGTACCGAGTTCTAACCCCCGCGGTCACCATGTACCTATGAGTTTTTCTAACTTAAGTACATTACCCGATGCTCTTACGGTGAAGGAAAAACATCGTGAGGAAACCTGCACACGAACAGCTGAGTGTGTAAGAGGGTAATTGCACAAAAGATCCTGAAGAGGTCGAAGTGTATCCGAAAGGGCTCATCTGTTAGATAAGATAATTTCCACAATAAATAAAATATAAATATTGTTACGAGTAGGTATGGTTAGGTAGGTAGGTAGATTAGAATCGACGCGCCGGCTCAAGGACATGCCTATTGTTAACGGGTACAATCGAGTTCAAGGCCAAGGCCGTCGCTATTATAATACAAGGCCGCAATGAGTAGAACCTTCCATTATCGAACATCCCCGGCGGGTCAAGGCCCATCGGTCATTCGAGAAGGCATTCTGGAACGTTCGGCTATTGGGTGTATAAAAAGGTGAGGCGCGCGTGCGGCGAGGCATTCCTTACTTGGAGAGCGAACAGTGCGTACGAGTGAACCGAGCGATCATCTAAGTTTATTGTGCGATAATTGTTTGTAACGATTAAGAGGCCGTACACGAAATTTTGCCGATTTCGATGATTTTCGTTATTTTACAGACGTGATTTTAATATTAAATTTTAATACGCAACACGAAAGATAATTTCAATTTTCAACGAATGAATGAAACACTTTTTTGATTTTATTATTTTATTATGATTAATCGACCTGAAACCGGCGACTGTTTTGTGAATTTTGCTTTAAGAGGTTTAGAATATCGCATATTTACGAATCGTTTTGACGTCTAAAAGGTATGAAAAAAATACAATTGATTGCTGTAAAAGTCGTCTAAAAATGTAAGAATTACTTTTTACCACGTTTATTTATTTTCTTGTGTAAAAAAATAATTAACTTTGCTAAATTTTATAGAAAATGGACAAAAAATTGTTTTTTATTTCGGCATCTTCAAACTCCCGTTCATAAAATTAAAACAACAATAATAAACTTCAGTTCAAAATAAATCCATTACGTTAAAAAAACATTCAAAAAAATAAAAATCAAATAGCAATAATAATGTTTTAAAATAACCTAAATCCCGAATTTAAATTCTCGACAAAAATAAGAAAGTAGCTCATTCATTCGTAACTCATTTATTCGATCATAACTGAAATGATATTTCATGATGTGCATTAAAACTCATAGAAAAGCAGTATTTTAACTGTGAAATCACGAAAAGAAGCAAAACCGGAAAAATTTCGTGTACGGCCTAACGATTAAGTGAGTGTGTTAATTAAACTCTGCTCTTAATTATCGGTGTGTTCGTGCATTTCTATCAGTTACCTACCCCCACGTACGTAACAATATCAAGGGGCAATCTCACATAAATTGAAATTGATTTATAATCTATCCCTGAGCCAAATTTCATCTAGATCCGTTCAGCCGGACTGGCGTGATTGATTTGCAAACATCCATCAAAACTTGCGCATTAATACTAGCCGTTTCCCGCGACCCCGTCCGCGTAGAAGTCATCTATCGCTATTCTCTCAGGAAAGTTCAATTTTTCGTGATAAAAAGCACTTTATGTCCTTGCCCTGGAATCAAACTATCTCCATACCTTTCATCTAAATCGGTACAGCGGTTTATCCGTGAAAGGTTAACAAACAGACAGACAGAGTTACTTTCACTTTTACACAGGGTAATTTTTTAATAGGTGCACAGATTTTAATATTTTCTTTGCTATTGTTAATCAATAACACATGTTGTGTTATTTTTACTCTAGCTTAAAATATATTAGAGATATTGCCGATTCAATGATTCCACTAACTTAACGATATTCATGGACCCTCTAATGCAGGGGTGCGAGGAGAGGGGAGTGTTGTTAAGTAAGTTAATAAATGAAATTTCAAATTTAGAATATCAGTAGGAGAGGGGCTTGTTGTCTGATAAGCTGTACATAAAATTTTAAATTTCGAATATCAATACAGTGTATCGCATACCTACAGCTTGACAACCCATGTCATCATTTCTAGTGTGACTTTGTGTCCACACGAGAAGGTAAAAGTGATATAATTTGCAAAAAATATATTTATTTTTTAACTCGTTTTATTGTCGTAATATTAACGATACAAAATCATATGTTAAAATTTGTACACTGATAAAAAAATTACCCTGTGTAGTATATTTATCTAGTAGGAATCTGTTGTACTCACTAAGACTCCACTGTCTGTCTGTCTAGACAGTTAAATAAAAAAAAAAAATATCAGAGGACAATCTCACACAAATTGACCTAGTCCCAAACTAAGCTCTAGGCTTGTACTATGGGTACTAGACAACGATAAACTTACTTATATAGAGAAATACATACTTAAATAAATAGAAAACATCCAAGACTCAGGAACAAATATTAGCGCTCATCACACAAATATCTGCCCTTACCGGGATTTGAACCCAGGACCGCTGGCTTCGGAGGCAGGGTCACTCCCAACTAGGCCACCGTGTCGTCAAAATGAAATTTATGAATTTTTTGTTGTTGAAATTTATGTTGCTGCTGTAACAATAAATACTAAAAACAGAATAAAATGTAAACGTGTTCTTTTTGCCGTTTTAATATAGTGTCTAATGTTGTATAAATAATGGTACGGAACCCTACGTTTGCGATTCGTACTCGCACATGGTCGGTTTTCATACTTGTGTATGAGGTGCTACCTCTAAATAAATAATGTGATTGATTTTGTATTAATTTCCAGAATGGTCCTCAACCAGGTGGCCAACCGGGACGCTCTGGGCCCCAGCCTTCAGCAGACGTTGTCGCGGGACGTCGACGGCAACGCGCATGCGCTTAGTCATCTAAGTAACCAACAGGTAGCATATTCATTTATTGCCTGATGTTGTACTTACAAAGATGTTATAATAAATTAAATGCTCTAACATAAACCGTGGGAGGGCACTGCAATGTCAATACAATTAAATATTTAAGAGGCCGTACACGAAATTTTGCCGATTTACCTGATTTTACAGACTTGATTTTACTGTTGAAATACTTTACTTCTACAAATTTTAATGCGCAACACGAAAGATAATTTCAACTTTAAACGAATGTATGAGCTACTTTTGTGTTTTTATTATTTGATACTGATTCATTGACCTGAAACCGGCGACTGTTTTGTGAATTTTGCTGTAAGAGGTTTAGAATATCGCATATTCACGAATTGTTTTGACGTCTAAAAGGTATGAAAAAAATTCAATGTATTACTGTAAACTTTGTCTAAAAAATGTATGAATTACTTTTTACCACCTTCATATATTTTGTTTGTGTAAAAAAAAAGATTAACTTGGTAAAGTTTTACAGAAAATGGGCAAAACATTGTTTATGATTACAACTACTTAAAACAATCGTTCATAAAATTAAAACAACAGTAATAAAGTTCAGTTCAAAATCAATCCATTACTTCAAAAAAACACCTAAAAGATGAAAAAAAATTAGCAATATATAATGCTTTAAAATAACCTAAATCTCGCATTATAATACTCGACAAATCTGAAAAAGTACCTCATTTATTTGTAAGTCATTTATTCGATTAGAACTGAACTGATATTTCATGATGTGCATTCAAACTTATAGAATAGCAGTATTTTAATTGTAAAATCTCAAAAAGAAGCAAAACCACCAAAATTTCGTGTACGGCCACTTAAATATCACTTCTCTCCTTTGTCTTTTAACAAAACCAAAAGATACAGCCAGAAGAGGATTGTGAAGCGATGCTAGAATAGGCTACTTGCCTCATATTAAATTTCGCTTAATAAATTAATATTTTCTGTAGTATTAGACTTAAGAAACCAATATTTATCGATTTCAGATATTAAAAGTGTAAGATGGCTACGTATTTTTTATTTAAAATTGTTCATTTTAATTTTTTATTTTGAACTCTGAAAACGCTGTCAGACTTGTTGTGACGTCATAGGACTCTAAGCAAACTTCATGTCGGTTCTTATACGAGTGAAATTCGCAATGGTATATTCTGTAAGTATTCTGTGCTGTGACATGACATTGACATTTATGACTCATGGACTTTTGAGGTTGTGTTATGATCGTAGTCGTTTTAACATTAGTAAAAACCTAATCTGTGTATTATTGTTACTGCTTTCTAGTTTTATTGATAAGATCATGGATGTTGGATTCGTGAATGCAGATAACACAAACTTACCAAGAATCGACACATTGATGGTCGGTATTTTTTTTACCTTGAATCCAGATTTCTGCTCTGCCGAGCTTATTATTATTGAAGATAAAAGTTTCTGTAGAAACTGGATAACTTAATAAGTAAATACTAACATCAAAGTAATCTTCGCAAAAAAACAAAAATTGTTTCAGTCGATAAAGTCAGGATCCTTTTTAGCAAGTTTTAGCCATGTATTTCGCATATTTATTTCACTGGGCATTCTAATCCATAATTTCCCTGGGGTCGTAATTGATGTGTTCTTGCATTCTTTGAATATACAATAACGTTAATTACTATATTTTCCATGTTAACTGGTGGAAGTCATGGTTTTTATTAATAAAAGTATCGAGGTTTCGAAAATGATAAATTGTTTATCTATATGTCAAATGCTCTCGTCAAATGTCAAATGTTTGTTTTCGGCCCGTATGACGTCACAGCACAGATAATCTATAGACTAATATGGCTGTAAGCGTTTTCGCCTGTTAACGAAAACTAAACTTTTAAAATAAAGTTTTGCGGTTTTGTAGGTCCTAAAAAAATATGGGAATATTTTTTTTCATCTAATCGGACAATAATTAATAACTTGAGACCTACTTTAAAACAGAGTCAACTAGCCTATTGCGTAGCTGTCAAAAATAATCCATACAAATTTAGCTCCGGGCGATAACGTTTCTCGCCCCCTAAATCTAATCCGATATCCAGGATTTTTTACCCGACTACGGCGAAGCAAAGGAAGGGTATGTATGTTTCTATGTATGTATGTATGTATGTTTAAATCATTTATTTTCCCACATGTATACAATGCGATACTTGAAAAGTGTAATTTGAAAACCTGCTGTCTTGCAAAAGCTAAAAATATAATCCGACACTTTCTTATGTCTTTATCATACAATGACTCCGAGAAAATGTTGTGTTAGCATCGTAGGCTGCTCCTGTAAGTGTATAACGCACGCATGCACTCACACCGCACACACACACACACACACACACACACACACACACACACACACACACACACACACACACACACACACACACACATACACACACACAGCGATTTCCTTTGATGTTAAGTATTATTTTGGTAAAACTTCTTCATGATTCCCACGATACAGGCTCTGCCTAGTGTGGGGGTCGCCGATTAATTGTTAAACCTTGTTATTTCTTTATATGGCAATAAAACATTTTTACTTTTTTACTTTTTCATGTATGTATGTATGTATGTTCCACTCTAGCGCCGTTCCTAATGAACCGATTTTGACAAATGAGGTGTCTATCGATTTGTCTTTTTTGTGCGTTTGTATTGTTTTATTATAATTTAAACATGGCAGACGGAAATTAAAAAAAATGAAATTAATAGTCTTTGAGGACCATCTAGCGGGCAGTGGCGGTACTACGCTCGTGATATG
Organism: Acleris holmiana; assembly: GCA_949316455.1. Classification (NCBI taxonomy): domain Eukaryota; kingdom Metazoa; phylum Arthropoda; class Insecta; order Lepidoptera; family Tortricidae; genus Acleris; species Acleris holmiana. The sequence goes on along the minus strand of OX438790.1, from coordinate 3,338,398 downwards.
TCCAGATATTAGTTCCGCTACCGGATGGTAGATGGTGCAGATAAGCAATGTTTGTGTCATTTGTTACACGTGTTTGGCCTTCGACTACGAACAATATTTTGTAGATATTATGAAAAACTAAGACTGTATGTTTCCGCTTTAATTTTTTTCTTCATTTTTATAAAGGAAAACGATCTAGTTTTCTATAATCCTAAAAATCGGACAACGCTTAAGGGGTGTAAAACGTTTTCGCATTTTGTATGGTTTTTTTTTCTTTACAGCTTTTTTAGACTATAAAATGCCAAACCAGTAAATTTATAGTTACGTCACAAAAAAAATAAACAGAGATTCTCGATTTATCCCCTCATAACGTGTAAAAAACCTTCGAAACTCAATTCCCGTGATGAACGCACTATTTACATAGGTACTACCAGCCCATTAGAACCCTGACTCACCAAAGAACGGTGACGATCACAGCTACATCATAAAACAATTAGTTTAACATTTATTACGGCGAATCATAACGTCACTGTGACACAGTTCTATGGTGTTCGATACCGATACGTTCCTGAGATAAAATTAAATGTTTTAAAAAACAGTAAACCGCCTTCAAAAATCCAAAAAATAACTTGTTTTCAATTCAGTCAGTCAAACTGAAGGCGGCTTCCCAGAATCTCAAAAAAATCATGCAGTCGAATTGATAACCTCCTTTTTTGAAGGCGGTTAAAAAAGGTCGAAACGATTCGGACGGGATATTTTAAGAGGTTTTTCAAAAGGAAATTAGGAACCTAAGTCAATGAAATTAAATTTATATTTTGCTGGGTTTATATTTTGTGGGGACGACCCGTTGGCATAGTTGGGAGTGACCCTGCCTCCGAAGCAAGCTGTCCTGGGTTTGATAATGATAATGATAATAATGATAATAATGATAATAATTTATTTGTAAGGCCAATTTACAAGTCATTTGATTATAATAATAATTATACAGTTTATGTCAAAAAAAATTAGTAATAACCCTCCATGGGGCAGTCGGGTAAAAATAACATTTTAAGTATATACTAATACAACAGTATATAGCTACGTATTTTACAAATGGTAACAAATCCATTGCAGTATTATTTAACTCAGTCGGTTGGTAACTATGCCCTAGTTGACTAATATGACTTAAGCGCAATGAACTCTTCAAAAGAATAGAACGAGCGCTCAACGAGCCAGCGAGTCAGACGTTTTTTAAAGCTACATAAGCTGGGAGCTTCGGTTACATTTTTGGGCAGCTTGTTGTAGACCGCGGGGCCCATAACATGGGTAAGCTTGGAAGATTTTACAAGCTTGCGGCTTATGTTAACAAGCTTACTCGCATTTCGGGTGTTGTGCGTATTTATCATATCAAACGTTTTGAATGACGCCAGGTGGACCCTCATGTAGACTGCCACTTGCATTATGACTATTGCAGGCAACGTCAAAATACCTAGTCTTCTGAAAAGGGGTCTTGCGGAAATATCGAGCGGGGCCCGTGCGATAGTTCGTACTGCTCGTTTCTGAAGGCGGAATACCCGCTCCCACTCGGCGCACCGTCCCCAGAGCTCCGCGCCATACTGCAGCAGGGAGTGCACAGTGGCGAAGTAGCACGTTCGAGCTACTTCTTCAGACACTGTTCTGGCAACTCGGCCCAATGCAAAACAAGCACTTCCCATTTTTCCACTCAATTTCTCAATGTGGAGATTCCATTTTAAACCTACATCAATCTCGAAGCCCAGGAAAGTCGAATTACCGGTTTGTTTCAGTAGCGTGCCTTCCACTACGATAGTTAGTGGTCTAGTAATACGTCCTGAAAGATTAAAGCATAGGTAATGCGTCTTTTCCAGATTTAAGGCAAGTCCATTCGTATCAAACCAGTTGACCAGCTGCGCCGCTGTTTCGTTTAGTTTTTGCTCAACACAGTCAACAGAGGGAGCAGTGACGATAGCGGCAACATCATCAGCATACATAAGAATGAATTTTTTCCCGAAAAATTTGAATCCCGGTAAGGGCATTGTTCCTGAGTCTTGGATGTTTTCTATGTATTTAAGTATGTATCTCTCTATATTAGTATGTTTATCGTTGTCTAGTACCCATAGCACAAGCCTAGAGCTTAGTTTGGGACTAGGTCAATTTGTGTGAGATTGTCCCCTGATATTAATATTATTCTGTTTTTGCGCAGGCGTCGACGACGCGAGGTGCCTACACTGAGTTGGATTGTGTGTGGTTACTCTACTGCAGAAACTTGGCAGCCACGTCCAAGCTGAACGCTCCTCTTGCCACCATGGCGAGGATCAACGGGTAAGGATATATAACTTTATCTACACACATCATAAACCCTCTATGAGATTACATACATACATAACATCACGCCTTCATTCCCAGAGTGGGGTAGGCAGAGCTACAGAAATACCAACCACTCTAAAAATTCTTATTTATAATTCTGTACCCACATTTTGCACAAACAGGCCAAGATGTTTACTAGTGTATTAGTGACAGGTTGCAAGCCCATCGCCTAACAGTACTACAAGCCCTTATTCCCTTAGTCGCCTCTTACGACATCCACGGGAAGACATGGAGTGGCACTATTCTAACCCTGCAACCACATGAGATTAAGGAATGAATTTGGTTACAGAATTATAAAGAAGTCTGTTTAGGTGGTAGGACTTATGCAGGGTCCGTCCGGATCGCTACCACCATCTTATCCATTAACCTACCGCCAAACAACAGTGGTCGCATTGTTGTGTTCTGATTTGGGGATGAGACAGCCGGTGAAATAACTAGCATAGAGGCATTCCATCTTAGTCCTCAGGGTTGACAACGCATTTGCAGTCTTAGGATTGCAGTCTTGTGAATGCGAATGTCTATGGGTCACAGTTTCCACTTAACATCAGGTGGCCGGTGTGCTCGTTTGCCTTCTCAATGCTTTAAAAAAAAGAGTTATTGGTGGCTCTGCCTACCCCACTCTGGGAATGAAGGCGTGATGTTATGTATGTATGTGTAAAGACAGACACGTACTCGATTTTATTTAATACGACATAGGCGAAGGCTAGACGTACAATAAATACTTTGGTCCATCAATACAATAAAAACTGATAGATCACATTTTATTAACGCAATACACAGGCAAGGCTACACGTTCAATATTTATCTCGTCAGTACTGTAACGTATTTCGTAGAGTTCAGGCGTGTACTGAATATGAAGATAAAAACTATACTGAAATGTCACAGTATTTACTGATCGTGTAGTCTAGTGTATTGACGGATTTCAATATTTATCACAAACTGCCATCCAGAATCCAGAAATCTAAATTTCCGTGATAAATATTGACATCCGTCAATACACTAGACCACACGATCAGTAAATATCACGATATATGATAAATATGAGTAGATCACAGTATTTATTGTCTTGTAGCCTTCGCCTTAAAGAAAATGTGGTGAATTTGGTTTCAGTATTGCACTTCGGATGTTGACGGGAGATTTGCCAGCAAATAAAGCGCTTGACACAATGGTCTATGAAGCGCTGACAGGATGGACTGAGCTGCAGTGCAATAATTTGTTCCCCAGGTAAGAGATCCAACTATACGGACCTATGGTTAACTAAGTAACCTTGAAAGGTTAGCAAAATGACACTTATTTTAGAACCTATCTTTCATATCATAAACTTAGAACCTATCCTAGTTTTACTCTGATTTATAATCTATTCAAGCAGCGCTTCAAACGC